>CM052296.1:3229946-3306804 GCA_028455765.1 Lasioglossum oenotherae
TCTAGGTATTTTCTAGTTACAATTCGCGGGTATACTAGCCCCTTAAGTTTTTTAGCTTCCCCCACCCCCAGCCCCAGGGGATGGCGGTAGGGTGTCGAGTTTGATATCGTTGGATGTCCCCAATCGCGACGAACAACTTTCATTACCCACTTGTTTTGATCCGATGCGTAGTTCTCGAGATGTATTTCAATTTCAATATCTTCAGATAAAATGGCCACCCTGTATATTATATAATATAATATCCATTACCTGCTTTCTCAATAATTTTAAATAATTCGTAGTATAAAATACTGTAAACGGCACTCTAAAACTTTGATTCTTACTACAGTGCACACCAAACGTCTGCAAACTGCTGTGAACTGAATTCACAAGCTAACCTAACCTAAGCCAAGGCGTCCAGCCGTCCGTGACGTCGCGTGGAACAAAAGAACACCCGTTATTTTCCCTACCTGCTCCCATAGGCGGAAGAGTGTGGAAAGCGAAGGCGTGCTTCTCTGCGCAGCTGGGCGAGGGGTCTAGCGAGATTAGAATATGTCAACCCTGCTCTGCACTCTGCACCCGTGTTGCGGACGTATTACTAATTTTGATATTTTTTCAATTGATATCGATGTCTAAATATCCACCGACCACGAAAATGATAAAATTAATCAAATATAATAGCAGTTATAGTTGTGATACACGCCTTAACTTTTCGACATACATAGGTTAATACTTTTTTATAATGAATGTCCAGTTGCATCGATTGATGTATTACAAAATACGTCATTCCATTAAAAAAATATCGATGTCCTTGAAATCTCATTAAAAAATGACCTCGAAAATTTTTTCCCTTGCACCGTTACATGTGGCCCTTCAAACAGTGTAACTTTGCCCCAAGAAGTTTTTTTATACAACAAAAAGTAACGTAGATATTTAGGTGTTCTGTTTCTTTGGACTCACCCTGTATATTACTAATGCATGTTTATTTAATGCGTGATTTTGTTTTTGCTAATACATTAATTACATCAGAAAAATTACATTATTTCAGTTCTTGATCGTGTTGGGGCCCTCTCAATCGGGGGGGCTCCGCTGCATAGCATCCGCCGCACCCCCCAGATGGCCGGCCCTGCCGATGGGATGTTCGAAGAGGGACGACCCCCTACTGAGGCTTAAGCCCAAGGGATAAGATAAAAGTCAATCTCCAAGGGTAGAAATGCATTTCCGATTATCCTAATGGTGCACACTTGGTCCAAGCTTGTCGAATTAACATTTGCAGGGTAGATCTTACCATTCCCTTTTCCGAGAGAATTCTCGGATGTGGGGAGCAAGCCAGGTAGTAATACCATGGGACTGCAGGTCCATCAATTACTACAGGAAACTGTAACAAGGCGATGTCCCTTTTAAATGAGTTGAAAGAATCTTTTCGAGGCGCGCTGGACACGACCTCGGAGATCTTAACAGGAAGGCTCTTTTGTATCTATTCCCTCGGGATTTCCTCCGTGCATCGCTCGGAATCTACCATTACTGCTTAGTTCTGTGCGTCAGGGTGAGTAGAAAGCGGGTGGACGTATATAAGAGGGCTAAGGTACACAGATTTTGCACAGTTCAAGATGAGTTTGGCAAACGTCATGTCGCTCAGCCTCGTCGCCGTGTTCCTAACCACGAGCAGCAACGTGCTTTGCAGTCCGCTGTCCAAGAGCCCTCCAGTCGTCGGCAAACCGAACGAAGCTCTGAACAGCAGTCACACGAATCATCTGTTCATCAATGGCCTCGGACGCTTTCTTGAAACAGGGGAGGGTACGTTATTTGTCATTAGTCATTAATTACCTAGTGATAAGATTATTCTATAGTAAATTAAAGCTGACAAAATGTGCCACAAGATTGATTCGATTCAGTTTTTCGCTATCCCGCATAGTTTCCGAAATATCCGCGCTCAAAGTTCACTAATTGTGCTGAAGAGTTAGCTAGTCAAATAATAAAAATAGTGAACTTTGAGCGCGGATACCTCGAAAACTATGCGAGATAGCGAAAAACTAAATCGAATCAATCTTGTGGCACATTTAGTCAGCTTTAATTTAGTATGGAATGGTCTTATCACTAGGACACATAGTTTCCGAGATATAAGCGGAAAATCGAAAAAGGTGACTTCTACGTGCCCCCTGTAGCCCGCTCATCTCCTAGGAGTAGGGACTTTTAGTATGTTTACCTCCTAACTAGTCCAAACAAAGTCCTAAAGTTAAAAATTGTGTTCCTTCCGTTTCCCTCTACGCCCCCCTTATGAGCATCCATTGACTGGTCTAGGTGGGACGATTCGAATTTTATCGTAATCTGTGCTGTAATTTGCATTTGTAGAAAATTATCCGGTAGACGACACGTACTCGGACAAAATCTACGGCGGGAAGTACGCGAGTCAGAATCAGTTTCCGTTCATGGCTGTGGTGCACCGGCTAATGGGCAGAGGCTACATTGCCCAATGTGGTGGAACAATTATCTCCGCTAGATGGGTATTGACAGCCGGTCACTGCGTGGCCAAGGTACCACGGATATTCTTCGTGCTATTCGGCGTGAACGATAAATCCGGCATGGGCTACAATTTTTACGAAGGGCCTGGGATTAGTATGATGACGCAGATGGGCGCCCTTCATCCGGGCTACAAGCCGTCCATAAACGATGTCGGCCTGTTATACATGCCACAGGATATTCCATTCGGACGTAAGAGAGATACGATTATTACTCCTTCCATCCTGTACCATGATTGGGTTTAATATTTAATTTAATGATGCTTTCGGCGCTACCGTTTCGATCACTTAGTAAATCTGGCAATTTTTGTTGAACACATTTTTGGATGCGATAAGTAGCTTAGGAGATATTCGAGCAAAATGAGTTTAAAATTAACGATTTCTCCATTTTCTCGAAAACCGTTGGTTTTACGAGGAAAAGTAATATGACATATAAGATGCAGAATGTGAAAATCTACAGGTTTTGTTAAACACATTTTTCGGTGCGATAAGTAGCTTAGGAGATATTCGAGCAAAATGAGTTTAAAATTAACGATTTCTCCATTTTTTCGAAAACCGCAGGTTTTACGTTGGTTTTGCAATAAACTTTTCTTCTTTCCTAACGTTCCGATTCAGTTTTAAACCTTTTTCAAAGGAAAAATTTATTTATTGCAGAATTGATAGATTTACTAATTGTAAGTGATCGAAACGGTAGCGCAGAAAACAACCATTAAATTAAATATTTAACATTTACGATCGATATTCGGGATTATTTTATTGGATTTAATGAACAGAATCATTACATTTCAGGTAACATCCAGCCAATTCAGCTGGCGGGATACAGTGATATGTACGATGATTTTAGCGGCAAGGAAGCTTCGGTTATCGGCTGGGGAAAA
Organism: Lasioglossum oenotherae; assembly: GCA_028455765.1. NCBI lineage: Eukaryota > Metazoa > Arthropoda > Insecta > Hymenoptera > Halictidae > Lasioglossum > Lasioglossum oenotherae. The sequence continues at coordinate 3,233,323 of CM052296.1, forward strand.
GATAGAATGACGGGCGTAGGGACGAATTCGCTGAAATACGCCACGTTGCCGATCATTTCGTTCGAACAATGCAGCATGAGCTGGGCTGTAACGTCGGGGAAGCACGTGTGCACGGCACCTGGCTACGGACAGGATGCTTGTCAGGTAAATAACACACATTTCATACTTCGCCCCGCAAGCTATTCTACATTTGACTAGTTGCGAGACCGCGAAGTTCGCGCGTTTATTACACTTTTCATCTTGGAAAACGCGTTTTAATGAAACTTTAAATATAAGATCATTTATACCACTTCATTTCTATAAAATAATTTATAGAAAATTATAGAAATTTTACAATTTCTTCATCGTCGATATGTATTCTTTCCATTTATTTCCGTAAATAATGGTAATTTTGAAAAATACTTCAAATAAAAGTTGTAGGTCTCATCGAAATACACATTTTATGTCGTACTAGAGGCAGGCACATTCCACGTCCGTTCCCGCCATGCTTGCCCGGCGGCCCTTTCCCTTTGTCCCATGAGTGTATATGCTGCATACAGATGTTTTTTTCGTGATACGCTGCAAACGTTCTCCGAATAATCTGTCGGCCGTCTGTGTGCTGGGACAACTAAAAATTAGAGTGTTCACCGTTTCCTTTTCTCTTGCAGGGCGACAGCGGCGGTCCTCTGATCATATACGAAAATAGTGTTCCCGTTCAAATCGGAATTGTCAGCTACGGAGATGCGGATTGTCCAAGTGGTCGTCCTGGTGTGTTCTCAAGAGTGACTGGCTACATCGACTGGATCCAACAAGTCACGGGACTATACTTCGCAAGATAGAAATGATACGAGCGATCTTCTAAAACGAACAACTATTACTACTCTTCGCGTATTTGTGTAAATAAATAAATTTGTATGGTACTCGTTTAACTCTACAATCTTGTGTTCTTGCTCAATCGACAAAAATCGATTATCCATCGTAAACGGTCCTCCGAAATTCGGAACGATTTTTCTTTTGTTTGAGAGCGGTGGAGGAATGTCACTTACGCACACCCCCTCCTCAGATAACGTCTGGAGGGGGTAGTGTGGGACTCGGCACAATAGTTTTTCTTATATTTTTTCCATAATCCTTACGTCCTTATATCCAAAAATTTAACGGCCTGCCATTTCTAAAAAATTTCGAAACCGGCGAAATGACGACTTAAAACCCCCCCTGATTCCACATGGACTACAACACATTTCATTTAGAACAAAATCGACGATGGTGTCTGCAAAAAGTGATCGAGTTGGCATGGAATGACCCTTGTGGGCTTTCACAAATACAAAGACATTCGTCCTCGCAGGCTCACATCATGAAGCAATTGCTTCATAGGAATGATATAAGGTGAAGTGCCCTATGCCTGGACAGCATGTTTTTCTATTTTTAATTTTATCACTTTAAATAAACAAAAATAATTTTTTAAGAGTTTCAACATACAGTTCAGAGTTTGTAAAGTAATTTAAAATAAAAGAATCATTGTTTAGGTTAATATCTTAATTGTATTAACAAGAATAATTCAAACCTATATAGTTGGACATATTAAATCCAATCTAAGCTAGTCCCTGGAAGAAGTAAACCCTACACCGGGATAAATTGAATTTACATATACATATGCACTTTTTATACCAATTTGCTTGGGTCTGTCGCACGTGTTGTCCACGTGTCGGAGTTGAAGTTGTCGGAGCGCGGTGGCTGTAAATAATCGGCCGATTCGGAGCTGATCAATGCGCGTTTTTTTCTGCCATAGCAACCTTTTCAGGTATACCGCCAGTGATCGGGCTCGTCCGGAGGGCGGATTAATGAATGAAAATACAATTTAATTTATTATTTTAAATAAATTAATTTAGTCTTGCTCAAATAATAAGTAATTATTTTTGCGTTTTATTTGAATATCCAAATAACAAATAACTTGTTATTTAAATAGTTATTTATTTAAATAAATTAATTTATTGCCCAACACTGCCTAGTGTACACTGCAGAATTTTACTCTCGATAGTTCGACTCTCAAATGGAAGCGTACGTTTACGGTTGTTTGGCCGGCTTGAAGGGCGCTGTTTTTCGTGGAAAAAATTCAACCGCCACAGCTGGCTGGCTGGCTCGAGCGAGGCGAGGGAAAAAATCCTACGTTGACACGACTGGCTGCGCGGTTCGGTGGGGGAAGGACAGCCAGACCAGCTCAGGTACAAAGGCCCTAAAGTACGCCATGCTGCCTATAATCGGCACCAACGGATGCGGTCGGACCTGGCCCAGCACATAGATGAAAGGAGCATAATGGCCTTGATGAGAATGCCTGCCAGGTAGAAAGTCATTCTTTCAAAGAATTTTGTAAACTGCAGCCACGCACTTCTTCCAAGTTCCTAACAACTTTATGGCCATAACGGTGGCCCTCTCTTTATTATAAAAAACAACGTACATACCACTATACATACCACTATTTCATGCCAATCTGGCTGATGAAAAATCATAGTGATCAGACGCAGCTTCCTATTGCAACTTGTATGGAGTCGTTGAAACCGGGAGACTTCAATCTTTAAATTTATAGTAATTTGGACCACAAAAAATTATTTTAAACTTTTTATAGTCACTTACATTAATGTAATTTTAGAGAGAAGAAGCATTTCCGCGGAAATTAAAGTTGCTAGCGTTTTTAGTCACAGAATGAACTGAAACAGACACTAACATAAAAACCTCATATATTTACAAACATACACACTTGATTAGATAGACCTATTTACACTTCTAGTTATACATACATCGTTTCAGTTTTCTACGCATATCATTTTTTTACTACATATAAAAAAACTGGAGTTTCTAGTTACGTCTTTTCAGGGTTTAAATAGGGTTTGCAGTGGAATTTTATGAATTCTCCATAAGAAGACGTGTTAAGATGTGCAAACTTTGCTCTAATTCTTAAACGGTGCAATGAATCGAACGCAAACTTTGGTAATTGCATTAAAGTAAGAATTATATCTTGTCAAATTTTCAAAAATTTTGTTGCGTTTTTATATGTATACCTCCAGAACATCCTTAAAATTACGTGTCCATTTGAGAGTTTCTGTCGATAGTTGCTCTCGAGAGTGCTCCAATTTATGTGAATTCAATACTGAACATTCAGTTTCGTCGACGAATCTGTCTATTACTCATTATCGTTCCCGGACACACTTGAACATTTTGGAGGGGGCTCATGGATTAATATTACCAAGTTTGTTTTATAATATTATTTTGGAGTATGAAAGTATGACATTTTGGAGCAAGTGTCAAGGTTTCAGTCTCTGAATTTACTAAACAGTTTGCCTTCTCGAATTGTATCTACATAAGAAAGTAGTACCAACGTTGTACCAAATAATTGTAAGAAAGTAGCACCACAACATTGTAAATAAATATTTAATTGTACAGTACTGTAAGATGAATGATTCATTGTTAATTTTTAGAAGAAGTATTCCTCGCAGAGTTAGTGGCTCTGAAAAGAGCCGTTTGACAAATAAAAAACTGTGTTATTCGAACAGGCACAGGAAATACATTTTATTTCGTATCGTTCCTCAAATTCTGCGCAATTTCTCGCACGAGGCGTTCGAAAGATTGCTTCGGGATCAACAATTTGGTTCTCTTTTGATAATGGCGTATTTCTTTGAGAGCCTTCTTGTCCGGCGGTGGTTTATTTTTTTCCTTGATCGCATTGGACTGATTAATGCGCGTCATCTCAATAGAAAACGCGTAAACCAGTCTTCGGCAACGCGACGGTTACCTTTCAATTGGAGCAGATGTTGGCCTGCGGTTATATTTATAACCTCGGAGGTACACGTCGTAGCTGTTCATTGGCTGTCGGCGCAGTGGTGGGGAATTCACCGCACCTGTCCTCTATAAAACGCGGCGAGAACCCGATGTAAGCATCAGAAGTGTTTCGTTCGTCGTACCTTTCACGTCGTAAGAAAAACTTTCTAATTCTCGAAGATGACTGGCCGTGGTAAGGGAGGAAAAGGTTTGGGAAAGGGAGGAGCCAAGCGTCACAGGAAGGTACTTCGTGACAACATCCAGGGTATCACGAAGCCCGCCATTCGTCGTTTGGCTCGTCGTGGTGGTGTCAAACGTATCTCCGGCTTGATTTACGAGGAAACTCGTGGTGTGCTGAAAGTATTCCTGGAAAACGTGATCCGTGACGCAGTTACATACACCGAGCACGCCAAGAGGAAGACCGTCACGGCTATGGACGTCGTATATGCCCTGAAAAGACAAGGACGCACTCTCTACGGTTTCGGAGGTTAAGCTGTATCGTCTGGACATCATCATCATCACTGACGTGCGACACAATCGCCAAGCAAAACGGCCCTTTTCAGGGCCACAATCGTCTAACACAGAAACACGTTCAACTACAAACATATACCTTCTCCTTTTCTGTAAAATCCCTGTAAATTCAAAAATTTAAGATAAGTCCGGCTTATTTCGTGAAAATCTGAAAATTCAGTCATTTTTCCTGATGAGAATTGATAATTCGATTTCAGTGACGAGCTATATTCAGTAAATACTGCAATAAAAATTGATTCCTCGTGTTCTAAGTTCATAGGTTAGGATTACGACATATTAAGATCGTCGTGAGTCATGCTCCTGCATTGTAGAGTATTTATTATATTCATTATTCTAAACCTCGAAGATCTAGTTTTGGAGCACTAGTTTGAATATTGTGAGACATTAACTTGCATTGGAATATTATTAAACAAGTTCTTAGCCAGTGGAGCTGTAAATATCCTTTGTTAGGTTATTTATTATTTTATTTGTAGTTCATGCATAGTTGGAGTATCGACGAGAAAAGTGATATACAATGGCCGTGCGCGGTGTTGCCGCGTCTGGTTACACCGTCTGGGCACCTCACTCCCATCGCAAATTCTTATGGAGCACACGGTTGCCAAACGTCATTCTACCGACAGGAATATGTACTGTGATTTCGCTTTCGTCTTTGAACCGTTAGGTACCATACGAATCAATAAAGTATGGAACTTGTACGAATCAATAATTTCAGTGTAATGTTTGCGACACTCTTATTTCATAACCTCGCAATATTAGGCATAGATCCTAACCCTAAACATAATATAAACATAGATATGAAAAATAGGGTTGCCAGATCTTCTAAATATATTTGAATATATGTAGTAAAAATTATGTAATTAATTATGTTCAAAATTTATTAGGATTCACTAAACAGTTACAGAGCAAAAAAATTATAAACTGTTACAAAACGTCAAATTTATCGTGTTGTCATTGTTATTTCTCGTGTTTATTATCTTGAAATTCAAATCAGAGGGTACTATTATTCGCAAAAGTCACAATTTTTTATAATATAAAGACAATTTGTTTAAAAAATAAATATAATATGAAATTCACTAATTAAACGAAAGCTTTTTAAATTAATCTATTTTTTTAATGCATAATATACTCACGAATGACTTTCATTGCCAATATATTAATGGATTTCAAATTTCTTGTACTTTTGTCTCCCATTGTACCTCCAGAACATCCTTAACCCTTATGTAGCCAACCAAAATGTATAGGTTATTCAAAACCTTTGTATTTAACGTATTTTTGCACAAATTCCCATTTTAAGATTATAAATTAATATTCAGTGAGTTCTAAACGTCCGGGAATAACTAAATTACCTGAATCATCTGCATTCTTCACTTGAAATTCATTTGTACGTAAATCATTAGTACTATCTCGGTTTCGTAAGTTCTAAAGATTATAAATTAATATATTAGCGAACAAAGAATGGACATTCAGAGAAATTTTCTAATATTTATAAAGGAACATTAAAAAATTGTTGAAAGAAATACAGTAATGACGATTTCGTCAATGTTGTTGATTCGAATTCGTACGATCAGAATCCATGTCTCTATACCAACAATTGGCAAGTAAAAATGATTAGCTATTCAGTGAATTGAGAACGATTCCCATGTTATAATGTTGATGGCCCTGAAAAGGGCCGTTTGATATTAATGCGATTAAGCCTTCTTGTCTGTTTTCTTGGGCAGGAGTACTGCTTGAATGTTTGGCAAAACGCCACCTTGCGCTATCGTGACTCCGGACAGGAGTTTGTTCAGTTCCTCGTCGTTACGGATGGCCAGTTGCAAATGACGCGGGATAATTCTCGTCTTCTTGTTATCACGGGCCGCGTTACCAGCCAACTCCAAAACTTCGGCGGCCAGGTACTCCATCACAGCGGCCAGGTAAACCGGAGCGCCGGCACCGACGCGTTCGGCATAATTTCCTTTCCTCAGAAGTCGATGGATACGACCGACGGGGAATTGGAGTCCGGCACGGTTCGAGCGGGACTTTGCCTTTCCCTTGACTTTGCCACCTTTTCCACGTCCAGACATATCGAGTGCGTGATGTACGAGAACGTTCAATGACGAAGAGTGTCTAGATTTTAATTTTTGCAGCGCCGTCGCCCCATTATATACCGACGGCGACTGCCGACGCCGCGCCAATGGCAGCGCACGGTCGCGAGAGTGGGGAGAGCTGCGCTCCCATTGGCGCGGCGGTCTGGCCACCGTCTCTACATAAATAGTGACTGGAACCTGTGGAACTCATTCGACACGATACTTACGTATAGAATTTTGTTTCGACACACTCCTGTTTCAACGTTCCTGTTTCGACAATGTCGCCGAAAGCCAGCGGAAAGGCCGTGAAGAAGGCGGGCAAGGCACAGAAGAATATAAGCAAGACTGATAAGAAGAAGAAGCGCAGGAGGAAGGAAAGCTATGCAATCTACATTTACAAAGTCCTGAAACAAGTGCATCCCGACACCGGTATCTCCAGCAAGGCGATGAGCATCATGAATAGTTTTGTTAATGATGTCTTTGAACGCATTGCGGCCGAGGCATCCCGTTTAGCCCACTACAACAAACGATCCACCATCACGTCCCGGGAAATACAGACTGCTGTTCGTCTGCTTCTGCCGGGAGAACTCGCGAAGCACGCTGTCAGTGAGGGCACCAAGGCTGTCACCAAATACACCAGCTCGAAGTGAACGCGTTTCACTATCAACCAACCGGCCCTTTTCAGGGCCACAAATATTTTATATGTTGGAAATGTCGTCCATGCTATACTACCCTAGTCTCCTAACCTCCTACAAATATTTAAGGATCATTCATAGCTTTCCTGTAATACATTTTGAAACTGTATGTAAACTGTGTTCATTGGTATTCACCACGAGTCTAAAAATCTGCAGTGAATTGCATTAATTTAAAACTGATATAAAACAGAATACTAATATTCGGTATAATTTCGTGCATGAGTATAATATGATACAAATATTCGTTTTAAAACTGATATAAAACAGAATACTTATATTCGGTAATTTCGTGCATGAGTATAATTTGATACAAATATTCGTTCAGTTAGCCCTCTGACTCATGATTAGTTAAAGTTTAAATTTGTAGACGTCAACTGGGGCTCTATATAATAGCGAATTCATGACATATAATAACTTTGACATTTGTTGACGTGCGATACTCGATATCGTTTTCCTAAAGACACGTAACTTGGAATGTGACACTTTTGTGGTTTTGCTAGACATTTTTAACTGACAATGAGACAGGCAGAACTCTGCTGCGAGATAAGCATATCGTAAATAAATGGTAAAGAGTCAATTTATATCGCGGTTCTCATTACCGTATACTGATCGGAGCTCATTGTTTTTACAAACTGTTACAAATTGTATGTATTACAAAATACCTCATTCCATTTAGAAAAATATCGATGATCTTGAAATGTCATTAAAAAATTACACAGTGTAAATTAAATTAAACAGTGTAACCTTGCCCTGAGAAGTTTTTTTGTACAACGAAAAGTAACGTAGATATTTAGGTGTTCTGTTTCTTCGGACTCACCCTGTATATCACTAATGCATGTTTATTCGATGCGTGATTTTCTTTTTGCTAATACATTAATTACTTCAGAAAAATTACATTATTTTAGTTCTTGATCGCGTTGGGGCCCTCTCTATTGCGGGGCCCCGGTGCATATCATCCACCGCACCCTCCAGATGGCCGGCCCTGTGTACAAGGGTCTGTGGATATTTTTCAGCATATGGTGTATGCAAAACAGTTGCATTATCAGGAAGGGTAAATTCAAAGATTTATTTAAACCTTTTACAGGAAGTTATAATACCCGAGGGAAGGCGGTTAGGGGAACTGTTTTATTAGGCGAATAGGGGACTGTTTTATTCTCAAGCAGGATACATAATCACGTATCTACACGGCAAAAGTTGTGATGAATTGTATTGAAGATAAGAATATCTACAGTGAACCACAAAAGTATTCGAACGCAATTTAAAACAGTATAACTTTTTTTTAATTGTACCAAACGACCTGATATTTTGTAAACAATTAGAAACATTGGTTTACTAAATGATCTGCAAAAAGAATTTTCCAAAAATTACCATTTACAAGGTAGCATGCAAAAATTAAAAAATAAACCCTTTAAACATATAATCTATATTAATTACAGTAAATGCTCGTTCGTTGCGAAAAGGCCAGTGGTTTGAGTTAGCAAAGCGAATAGGGAAGTTATTTTTGATTTATGACTGCGTCTAGATACACGCCGACCGCGCCGAGCGAGACTTCAATAAAGAGCCGAACATAGAGAAGGACATACAGTGAAATACGGATCGCGTGACCGAAGCGTGTCGCCGTCGCCGGCACAATTTAAAGGCCCGCGAGTTCTTACAATGTATGTAATGGCAGTGATGGAATTGTTCATTTTCCATTAGGCTTTTATGGGACTTTCACCAACTCATTTCTGGCATTTTTCTGATTAAAATCACGATATAATTTGGCCAATATTTAGTGGTTTAATCGACGATGAAAGTTTCGAACGCAACGAAGAAGAGCGTATGGGAAAGAAAGAGACGCGGACAGTCGTCGCCGTCCTGCGGAGCGACTCGGCCGACTCGGCGTTGATAGGCAGTGGAGTGGGTAGGCACTACTAGGCACTACTCTGCCGAGATCAGTGATGTGATTGAAGCTGCCGTAGCAGCGCCGTGGCTCGCGCATGCGCGCCAAGACACTAGCGTATTTACAATGACGCAGCCGCGCGGCCAGGGCCCTGACGCCTTGAGGCAGTTATTCTGGCGGAAATGTACCAGTGTTAATGGCGGGACGACTGATGGACGACAGACGATTATATATTCTTTTGCGTAGTTATTGCAGTGCTCTTTCCCTATCCCATCCTCAAAATAAAGAATAAGTTTCAATTATAAAAGTCTGCGGGGTGCTCAAGCTACCCGATTTCATCGAAAATAGTTACGTTACTGAGGCTGAAATTGCCGCGCATGCGCGAGCCACGGCCTGCTACGGCAGCTTCAATCACATCACTGGCCGAGATACTCTGATAGAGATACGTTCGTGTGTAGCGCGTGCGCAGTAGAAGCAACGTGTCGACGACGGTGCGTCAGAGTGGGAGGTCGAGTCGGCTGAGCGAGTGGAGGGGAAAAACCCACGACCCATGATTCTGGCATCACTGCACTGAGCTCCTTCGGTGCGAAGCGGGTCAGTGGAGTGGGGATGAGTCAGAGTGGGAATGCGTAGTGGAGTAGGGAGCGCTGTCGTGCGGTTGGCGATGACGTAGGTTTCGCGGGGAGGTAAACAGGTAAATATTTAATTGTTATTTCTCCGAAACGGATAGACTTTTAAAAAAAATTTTTCTGAATAATGCATTGTCATCCAGTTCTGAGCTATGTTTAAAATTTCAAGCCTCTAGCTCATCGGGAAGTTAGTTTAAAATCAATTGCAAAATTTGCCACCGAACAGACAGACAGACAGACAAACAAACAAGAAAGCAAGCTAATAAAAATGTGGTAAAATTGGTAGATCCAATTTACGACAGTAAAAATATTTGAAGAATTTAAACATAGTACTATATCATTTTCAACTCATTAAACGCATATTCAGCAAGAAATTAAATATTTTTATTCATCCCAGCTTGTTGTCATTCAGGAAGAAAGTTTTTATTCTGCATAAAAATCCGCAGTCTAATTATTAGTTATATTAATAAACTCTTCATTTGAAAAAAATGTATAGATCTTATTGTAATAATTAGGATCGAATAAAGATTTATATATATATATATTATTGTAATAATTATGATTTTATATTTGGAAAAGGTAGTATTGGAAAAGGAGTATCCATTGTAGGTTCAAACAACAAAAATATCATGGTATAAAAGTCTTTATTTTCAAGTCTTTCACAGGTGAAACATTCTAGATGCAGGTTCCACAAAAATCGAACTTTTTACAGAAATGAACATACAATTATGCAATATTCCAATGCTCTAACATCTGCATCGATCAACTATATCAACGGTAATCCAATTACATTCGCATTCTCATTAGAAAAAATGTAAATCGTAAATAAACACGACAAGAACGTTATTACAAAATCAGTATTTACTTGACCGTGAAACTTTTATCGACACATAAGTATGTACACACCCTAACTCTTACGTCTAACGTCTATCCTTGTATAAAAAAAAGCACTATAGATTAATTATTACATATAATACAACTTGCGCATATCACAGTCTGTTTTCTACACTGAAATAATTCCTCGGATAAAGGCCGATTTATATTATGTATTTGTACAGACACGAAACGCTTCCGTTCTCAGCACCGATCAGAAAAACAATAAATTATCAATGTTTCTGCCATCGGACGTGGTTGATTTCCCACGTCACTCAACACATCGAGAAAACAAACAAAAACTGTATCGTTAAAGTATGCATTGTACCGAAACGAAACGGAAACTTCCAAGGTGATTCGTGACCCTGAAAGGTGACCATTTGTTTATCGCGTGTTGAAAAATGTGTTTTAGGATCAATTATTTCTTCGCCGCTGGTTTCACTGTCCTGGATGCTGCAGCCCTCTTCGGTTTCGGGGTCCTGGTTTTGACTGCTGGTGCTTTCGCTGTCTTTCTACTCTTGGCGGGCTTTTCCGTTTTGGCGGGAGATTTCTTGGCGGCTGGTTTCTTTGCCGCCACGGTCTTCTTCACTGCCTCGTTCTTCTTCGCCGGTGATTTCGCTATGGCTGGCTTGCGAGCTGTCGTTTTCTTCTCGACAGATTTCTTCGGCGTCTTCGGCTCGGTCGCCTTCACTGCTCGCTGCATCTTGGTCCTCGACTCAGCATCCTTCGACACGGATAGCTTGAACGATCCAGAAGCACCTTTCCCTTTGGTTTGAACAACGGCGCCAGACGTGACAGCCGACTTCAAGTACCGCCTGATGAACGGCGCAATCTTCTCTCCGTCCACTTTGTACGTGGAGCTTATGTACTTCTTGATTGCCTGCAGAGAGGATCCTTTGCGATCTTTCAGTTCCTTGATAGCCGTGTTCACCATCTCGGATGTTCTTGGATGCGAGGATTTGCTTCTACCCTTCGGTGTTATTTTTGCCGCCTTCGATTTCGGCGTGCTCACAGACTTCGCCGGAATGGCGTTCTCTTTGACCTGCATCTTTGTTTCACTCTGCCCGTTACCGTTCTCAAACTATTTCTCACAACAATCTGTAACTTTTACCGAAACGGTGAACCGAATATAGTCACAACGATCCTCCGAAAGAGTGTGGGTATGAGAAACTGACGATTCGCTTAGCGTACCAAACGACGAACCACCGTAATGTCATGCGCGAGCACGGACCATGGAGAGAGTCCCAGCGAATATGTTGAGCGGCAAGATCCTCGAAAAACGGTCAAGCGGTAAACGATCATCTGATTCCGATCGTGATTTCTTGTTAATTATCGTAGATCCCGGCGAGACAAGGCTGCGAATAAACGGCCACGTGTATCTAGTTCGATATGGGCCGGTTCGCCGGTCGATGAATCCGCTCGAGTCTCGAGAACGCCACCATTTCCCGGCGAGTGTCTTTTCGCGGGACCGGTACATGTCGCGGAAAAATAACAGAAATCGACAATTTATGCATTACTTTTGCTCGTGTGTCAGTCAAGATCGATTCCAATGGGACCGTTGCTTCCCCCCATGGCCCATTTTCCGGTAAACATTGCCTCGTGTCCTTGATATTTTGAGTTTAAAATAGGCAGTGCCGGAATTCGTATCCCTCCACAGAACGAACACCAATACCGTCCCGATATTTTGCAACAGGATCGTGTATAATAAAAAAAAAATTTCATTCCTTGTCGATCCGACTACACAGCGAATAAATAATATTGCAAGATTATGAATAAGCAACAAATGAAATCGGAAGCATTATAGAAGCGTTCGCGAGGAACGTGACTTACGAAAGTCATAACCTCATTCGCATCGTTGGATCGCGAATATTTAATGTTATCTGTATGGTATTTAGTAGACGAATCTGTCTACTCTCATGCTAGAATATTTCCTGTTAAATATATTTGTATGCGTTGATGTATAACCATCATCGAGGAGGAAGTAAATTCATGAAATATTGGGGAATGTGTCGAGACGATTGCGACAGGAGTTCGTCGTCACAATTTTGCATAAAACATCTGTAATTTTTATAATAATTGTTAAATAATGCTCAGTCGTCGATAGTGCTGATTTTTCGACGAAGGTGCATCGTAAAATGATGCGAAGTCGCGTTCTATATGTTCATAAAGATGGATGACTATCAATTCGAGGAAATGTGAGAATAAGAAAAATCTTGAACAGTTTCAATTACGATAAAATATTTTTCTCTTACTTTCCTGAGCCACTGTAGATCCGTTGAATCCTATATTTCATTGTATAAAGAAAACGAATCGAATGAAATTAATTCTTATATATTTATTTGTTCTTAATTTTCATGATTTTTGTGTGCAATAAAATGTTTTTATTTTTCATAGGAGTGCATTGACGATATCAATCGTTATTGATAATATGTTTCTGCCTAACTTTTAAAACAATTATTTTAATGAGTAACAGTGTAGCTGGGTGTTTGCTGTAACGATTCCGTGTGAAACAATGTAATCATGATGGATCGGGTCTCATCCGGTGTGGCACGCTACATACACGTTGTTTTGGCGGTGTGTTTGCACGCAGACAAACAACATTTCTATATTCTTGCTAATAGGCCCTTTAGCAATGTTTTATGCATTTTCGGAAATGTAGAAAAAGACATCTTTATTTTTATTACTGATTTTAATATCCTTGACCTGTTGTCGATCCTTCGACCACGATCGCTCGCCGAGCATAGTCCAAGGACGAGCATGATTTCTTCGCAAGTGTCGCAATAAAACGACATCGAAAAATTGTGTGACAAATAGATAACTCAAAAGAACATAATCGTAAGATACGGATAAATAAAAATGATCACTTTCAATTAACCAGTTCGATCCATACATCTGCGAATTGTACATTTGGAGTATAAAAATGCAGGAATGTATCTTTTTATTCTAGTATGAACGCTTTCGACAGGATGTTATCGAAAGAAATGTTGCGGTGCGTATATAGCTTGATGATCATGCGATATTGCTTGTCTTCGCCGCCCAATTTGCGTATTGTATGCAGGGCGAGTCAAAGTTCCGAGAATGACGTGTTATTGGATTCGTGGAAATAAGATTTCGGTATGATTACAGAGTGTATCGATAGCTCAGAGAATTTGAGAAAGTAAGACGCCATTCTCATAACGTGTGAAATCTTTCGAGCCCCTTTGGAAAGGGGCCTTTAATCTGGAAAGGATAATAAACATTAATCATTTCTATAATCGTTAAAATTTAATTGTAACTATACGTAAAAAAAAATTTTTTTATTTTTATTCAACAATAAAATTGAAATTGTTAGAAATAATTAGCAATTTTTCGTTCGAGGAGCGTGTAGTAGTAGCCTTCACACCAGTATCTCGTAACGTCACAGTGACTATTCGCGCTACAGCTCACTCGATCAAACGAGTTGGATAAGGGCTGAAAGAAGTTGCTATTATTCTATTCTATTGCCTGAAATGTTTATAAATTAATACAATGGCAGTGAATAGATATTTGAATAGTTCCCGTTAAGGTTATGTCCATTAAAATTGTGCAAAGATTGTACATTAAGACTGGTTTACCGGAAAGGAACACAGCGAGCAGCCTGTACATATTTTATTGATAGCATAACTGGCAGTCGTTTACAAAACAAACACGAGCAAATGCTTCTGGCGAGGCCAGTCATTCGAAAACAGTGAACCGGGCAATTTTACAACCAGGAACAACCGCGTATAAGCTCATGTAACAATACAGACGGATATAAATATATACGTATGAATCATGCAATTCACTTTAAACCCCAGCTACTTTATTTAAATAATCACAGAATTTGTAACCGAATGGTAGATCTCTCGCGAGGAACAACCGACCAGAGATTTAGATAAACGACGAGTTGATTTGTTTGCGGACACGGCTATGTATATTCTGTTGTCTAAAGTCTAAACTATATGGCCGTTGAGTTTAATTGTAGACAGGCCGTGTGACAGTGTGCGATAGCGCGCGAAATTTTCTAAGAGTGCAGCAACAGCAGTGACAAAAACGTTTCGCAGCAGCCGGTTTGTCACGTTGGGTGGGGAAAATCAATAGGAAAACCGAGTTGAAATCGGAGGCATGGGTCATTAACGTTTCGCGGATGAATCGCGTGGTATTATTTTGGAGCGTGTGTCCGGGTGCGCGTGCGATGTGTCCTCGGCCGTGGATCCTTCGCGATGACACTTCCGAAACGCGTTGTCTGTTGACGCACGCGGACGCGACGTCCTCCGCGAAGTGATAGAAACGGTAATCAATTAACAGCTGTGTTCGATCAGAGGAAAATGTCCAGGAATTCCGCAGGCATCGATGCTTCTTGACATCGGACTGCGGAGACCGATACTCTGTGAACAGCACACCGCGCATAACCATGAAGACACTCGGACAGATTTTGTTGGTTTGTCTCGCGTCGTACGTGGTGTCCCGGATCGACTATGCCGAAACCACACACATATCGGGCACCTTCAACACGAGGGAGTTCTTCCGTTTCCTCATCAAGTTCGGTTTCCAAAAAACCGATCTCCATCGACAGAAGGACTCGTACGGTTACATTTTCGGTAACGTGACGTCGAAGACGAATTTCTCGGTGCCGATCACGCTGGCAGTGTTGGATCGAGGTCATTTCATAGAGTACTACGGAAACAGAACGTTGGAGGACAAGAGCACAGCCTGTACTCTCATGTTCAACACCTTGAATCAAAGTTCTTACGACGTGCACTGTAACGAAGGAGGTCAAGATTTCTTGAGGTATGTATCCACCGAGTTCTCGTACGTGTCTCTGTCGAAATTATATTAAAGAATCGGTTTGTATTCCCTTAACAAGGAGAGTACCTTGCCCGTACGGTAAATTGTGCCCGGACGAAGATTCCATATGGAACATCGTAAAGGGACACCAGTTCACGTTCGTCATACAAGACTTCTGGCAGCCGCGCTTTTGGTATATGAGCTTGGTAGCGTGTTACAGAAACACGACCACCTGTCAATGGGAGTATTACGATAAACAAGATGAATTAGAATACGACATTTGGCTGGTAAACGGTAATCCGAATACTAGCAGCCTAACTTATCAATTCTCGTACGATAGGCAGAACTCTATAGAATTCTACTTGCTATTCTTCATGTGCTACATAATACTTGTGCCGCTACAATTGTACGCAGTAAGGTTGCAGAAACACCCTGTGACGAGATTGTTCACTGCCAGTCTTCTGTTAGAGTTCATAGCGGTATGTTTAATTTTGATACACGTGCTGAAGTTCGCTCTCGACGGAGTCGGCTACGAACAATTAGAAGTTGCCGGAGATATTTTTGATATTCTATCTCGGGTAAGCATAGAATTTCATTTTTTATTCTTTCGTATTTATACTGCTTCTAAGTATGCGGTTATAGTGGAGCAGCGAGGAAAGGGTAGCGTCGAGGAGAGCTGTGCAGTGTGGTGCATCTTTATAGTGGAGTGGCGAGGTGAGCTGTGTGGTGAACAATAACAGATAGTAACGAGGAACAAAGAAACTACATACTCTTCCTTTAGTATGTGTTGAAATGTTGTCACGAATGTTGATTTGTTTTTGACGCGCTGCTATCATCTGTGCTGCCTTGCTCACAGCTCTCATCGCCGCTCCACTATATACAGTTGCGTTTAATTACATTGGTTTGTTTCCACCGTGCCGGTATCATCGATGCTCGCAGCTCCACTATAACTACACCCTAACGTAGCCATGTGACAGTCGATAACAAGTTCTTCCCTGTGTTTAGACATCGTTTATGTTGCTGCTCCTTTTACTCGCCAAGGGATGGGCGGTAACGAGAATGGAGCTCACATGGAAACCATTAGTTTTCGCTATATGGCTTTGTTACGGAGTGGTCCATATCTTGCTATACGTATGGAATATGGTACGACTTCATTTAAACACATTGGCACAGCAATGTAATTCAAAATAAAATACATACACTATTTTCAGACGGAAGTCGATATAATCGAAGACATCGACGAGTACCAGACATGGCCAGGCTGGTTCATACTTTTATTTAGAAGCGCAATAATGATATGGTTTCTGTGCGAACTCAGAAATACTATGACATATGAACACAATACTCAGAAGTTGAACTTTTTACTCCATTTCGGCGCGTCTTCTTTAGTTTGGTTTATTTATCTACCTATCATAGCGCTAATAGCTCTCCAAGTGAGCGCATTGTGGAGGTTTAAACTGTTACTAGGTGAGTAAATGATAAAATAGGATAGGTCGTCATTTTTTCATTCACAATGTATCCGTAGGTATTACATACTCTGCCGATTGTTTTGCGTATTGTGTGATGGCCCATTTACTTTGGCCGACACGGAGCGAACAATATTTTTTACTCGCACAAGGAGCAGACAATGGCGATGAACTCGACGAATTCAACGAGGCGCCGCACGTGTTAAATAATTACGTAGAACCTCCGGAACTTAGTAAAATAATTACTTAATATCAGATCACAAAGGGCAGAGAAGCACACACACAGATCTTTGGTCATACTTCCGACAGTTTGACGCTCGCTATGTTTGCCAAAACGGTAAATCCATAGAGTTAATAATACTCTGCTATATGCTACTTGAGACTGATATATTCTACACACTCTGTAATTAGAGATCTATTAATAATCAAATTTACATATGTGATAGGGAGTCAATAATTGACGAGAAATAAGAATAATATGGGTGAGTATGATATGAGTACTTTCGAGTAATTAAATGTTCGTTTAGCAAGCAAATGAACGTACGATTGAATTCTAGATATTTGTAGATACAAAGTGATAATGTTAATGTACGATGTTCATGTAATATACAGTAATAACGTGTAATGAATGTATATTTATAACTTTTACGCCGATGTACAAAACAGATTAACATTTAGCCATCAAAAATTTAACATTA
Organism: Lasioglossum oenotherae; assembly: GCA_028455765.1. Lineage (NCBI taxonomy): Eukaryota > Metazoa > Arthropoda > Insecta > Hymenoptera > Halictidae > Lasioglossum > Lasioglossum oenotherae. The sequence goes on from CM052296.1 coordinate 3,250,737, forward strand.
CATTTAGTATAATTGTATCTAGCCATATTCGTATATATACATAGTCTTCTATCGCTTCTTTCGATTTATGTCGTTATTACAGCATAATGTAATAACTTTACTCATGTCATACTCTTGGATCATACGCAACTAACATTGATAACTCTAATTTAACATTTAACTATTTTCCAGCACTGTTGAGCAAATTTAGAAAATTGAATAGTCTACTTGTACAACTTTATCTAAAAGATCTTTCTAATCTTGTACTATATTACACGTTTTTCATGGCACTACTAAATCAGCATTTTGTAATTACACAACAGTTGCTCTGTACGAAAAGAAAAACTACAGCGATATGTGCTTGAACAGGTATGAAAACTGAAAATAAAATCAGTGCAATCTCTTTCATGGTCAGTTTCATACTAAATTGCAATATTAGCGAATGAATGTGTGCATTAGTATATCACACGAACTACCAGTATCATAAAGAAAAAATATTCTTTGCGCACTTGTAATTTTCGTCAGTATTACGATGAAATTCAAATATCTCTTTTTATATATACATATATCTTTTAATGATCAACATTATCACGGTTGAAATCTGTTTGTTCTTGTAACACTTTTTACTATTTTATTTGATGTTTGTGCATCATGTTACGACGTTTAAAAATATAAAATACTAAATCTTTACATAGAAACGAGATCTTTTAATATCATTTTGTGCTTGCACTGAAGTTTCCTATGACGTTTTTGCTCAATTTTATAATAAATTAAGTATTAGAATAACAAAGTATATACTTTCTTAGAACCTTTATAAGCCGCATATGTGTGTATCGAAATATTGGTGCAATGTACGTAATGTATTGGTATCGTAGGAATAGGAGATACGATCGATCCGAATGCAAGAACATAATAAAACCATCAAATTTCCTTTGTTTATACAAGACCAAATCCGAAACACAAATGGTTCTAAAAGAATCGCAGATGTATAAAAATCTTTTTTCTATAGTAAAACAGAAAAAGTGTTTAATGTTTGTAGAAACTATACAAATTTTGATGGAAAATTTTAAAGATTTACAGAGCGTAGATTAGATCCGAGAGCCTGATGTTCACCTGTCGTTGATATAAGTAATTTTAATGTAGTAACAAATTTTAACAAAATATTCCTCATTAATCTACATGTTAATTTTCAAGTGCATCTCGTTCATAGTATACATAATGTATAATGACGATGTATAGGTTCGAACAACTTGATTTGAAAAAGTGGAATATATAGTATGATGAACAAAGTGTCCTAATTTATTCGGTTAATTATATTGCATACAACTGTAATCATTTGTACAGCTTGTCAAATCTAGCTGCGCGGTTGACCAAAACTTAGGAATGCGCAGACAAAAAGAAAGACTGCACTCGACGAGAGAAGGATGCAACATGTGAACGGTAAAGTACACACCTCATCAAAGGTGTGTACTGTCCATTATTTCTTACAGCAGTAAATATACATAACAACTGTTTATATGTTTCTGTGAATACACTTGTGTCACTTTACTTCTTAACTGAAACTGTCGCCACGTGCTTCGTTTGACAGGTGACGATCAGTTCTCTATCGTTACGAAGTTCCACCTATTTACCATTGCGCAGCAGGGTCATTTCCCCTTATGGGGGACATTCAGCCGCACAGCTAGATTTGGCAGGCTGTACCATATGTATAAAGTGTAGTTAAAACAAAAGTTGATTGCTTAACATGTTCAGGGCTGTTTGCTTTGTTGTACACTGCATTTTTTATAATGCCTCATTCTTTCAGTGGGAATATATTCTATAGTCTTAAACTTGCTACGAAATGTATTCTTTTAGCGCATTAAATAAATATGTCAGTGTGTACCAGCAGTGGTACACTTGATCTGAAGTTTAACGTGTACCGTCGGTGGTACACGTTGCATGGAATGCGTTCAATAAAGTAGGAATTCAAAGAAGAACATATAAACGTCCAATTCGGTACAGATTTATTCTAGAGCTGTCAGCTAAATGATTCTTTATACATATTGGACAAACGTAACATGATGACTCGTTTCGATATTAAATGTTATAGCAGCCTTAAATTTGAAGTGAGACCGTCTACAGTGTTCTTAGGACCTGGTCCGATTCCAAGAATAGAAATTGTACCAGGCACTAATTCAGTTCTACCCGCATCTTTTATGATCACGCTAATGAGACCAGCGCTTCGAGCTTTTTTAGCTAATGCTATTAATTCTTCTTGAGTACGTACTTGTACAACGATTTTTGGTTGACCCTGTATTAACCAAGATTCATACAATTGAGATTTCCCGTTGTCTATCGCCTGCCGATAACATTCTACAGCAGCGTGAGCACATTGAGCTGCGGTTTTCCCTTTCCCCATGGCAATGTCGGTCCTCACAACGAGTACCATTTTACAGAGTACAGTGTCTGGATACTTTACGGCGTAATTGAACACACGTTTTATACGTTTCATCAGAGCTAACATCGTTACAAAGTTATTTCTTCCTCGCTTTTTGATAAGTGTCCATGCACTTTCTGAAGTCTTTGAGTACAACTTGACACTTTCTCCAATCCTGAGTTTCCGCTATACACTCCTAAAAATAAGGGGAAAAATTACAATATTCCGTGTACCGTGAGCACCCGACCTGTAATCGCATTCAGGAAGTTTATACTTGAACTTGATAATGCAATTCCATACAACCGGTCTTTTTTAACATTTCCTCGACAAGATCGACATCATTCGCCGGCTGCGAAGTCGAACCCGGATGAACAGTCATTTCGAATTTAGATAGAATACACGTAACATCGATTCTCTCTCTAAATTAACTTTCTGATAAAGGTATTTGTCAGAGGCGCAGAGGTTAATACTGTTCATCGTACTCGTCACACGTGGGACAAGCTATATTTAGATACGTAACATACCGTATGCTGGATATCTAAATTTATTTTCAAAAAATGTATAGTATTCAGTTATCAATCAATTACTAATCACAGTAGAAAATAATTCCTGATATATTTCTTTTGCGTAGAGCGAAGGCATCAAATAAGAAATACGCAAGCGGCTGGTATTGGCGCGTAATACGATCACCGTGACCGATTTTCTTTTGGTTCGCATCGCGTGAGTATCTTTACATTATTGCGACAAAGAGATATTTAATTACAGATGTAAAAAAATAAGAAAGTACAAAATTCAATAGTAGAATGTGACAAGTACATTTGAAGTACAATTTAGAAAAAGTTGCAATAAATAAAAATATATTCGATTGTTTATGGGTTCCAAGTTGAACGTGTTTCGGGAATTTATGTTCGCCATAAATCCATAAAATCCGCAGTGTAGTAAGGCGCTACCTTCGGCATATGGCGGTTGGTGGTTGGAGATCTGCAGCAATCTGTAGCAGACGACAACTGGACATGGCGTAGTAAAACCGGACGCATGAGCCATACAGTGCCTTGGTGGCCTTGGTGTTAGTGCCACCGATATAGTGATTTATGATTTTCGTCCTGCACGACAGCTTGAAAGGATGTATCCTCGGAAACGATCTTCGATGCTAGTGATCACGTTCACGTTCACGTCAGGGCGTTAAGCGTTTGCCTGCCGGCCGTCACTCGCAACGGTTTTGTAAGTATTTACCGTATTTTTCCCATATTGCACTGACTTAAAAAATCCTGTCCGATATACCGCCGTTGAAATCGATGTTACAAAAAGCCGCTGCGTCGCGTTCCTCGATAACGATTCGCGTATTCCTTTCACCGTTGCGAATCGAACGGTGACAGACGGCCATACCTGAATTCCATAGCACGTGGGCAATGCACGTTGTATTCGAACACAACAGTGGCTTATTTGCGTTTTTATATGGGGGTAAACGACGATTCATCAGCGAGCTCTTATAATTGGGCGCTGTCTCGAAATACAGTTCGATGCTGCAAGCGTTACTAAAATAAAGTAGGGCACCCAACTGCGGTGAATTTTTACATAACAGTAGTAATCATCGCGGTTTTTCCTTTCGTGACAAATGTTCTTACGTCAGTTGCAATTTCCGTCGGTCTCGCGGAAAACTCAATTACCATTGAAGCATTAATTTCATTTGCGCGGTCAACTGTCAGTGGTTCGTCGAGTATGATAACCGATCCAATGGTCAGGGCCGTGGGTGTCTTAATTCGGAGTAGAAACGTAAATAGATCAGTCGTGCCTCGCAATTACTTGGTGAATATCGTCGAGTTTTGTCACGCGAGAACCTCGTCTTTCTAACAATTTTAACTGCAAATTATTAAGAAACGTGAACGTAATTTAGAACGTGTCGAACGCGGGAATTATTATTAAAAAGGAAAAACCATGAACATTTATTTTCCTGAAAATAAGAATTCTTTCGTGCATCAGAATTATTGTACGATTCAAGTCTTTGGCGAGTAAAACTAAATTTCGTATTATCCCGGTAAACAAAGTACAGCGACGCCGGTGGTGAAGTATGAAACTAATTTAGATCGCGAATCGCCGCTAGGTGGCCACTATCAACATCTCCGGTTTCTCGCAAGTGCTTGGGAGTCGCTCGATTAGTATATAAGGCCGAGACGAATACTCCACTATCGGGTAGTCTGATGCTTCCTAGGAAAAATCCACGGACTATTTATAGACTACATTATGTCCGTTACTCACGCCGTACACCTTTAACAGTGTCATAAAAAAAGAATCAATTGTGTTTACTTTGTAAAACTTTACTGTGGAAGTACCCCGTGGACTATCTCTTTTGTCACTTATTTTTGCTAACGTATCACACGGTCCTTTCATTTGTTAGATATTTATTATCGTTGTGTCTACTAACAATGATTTAATCATCTTTAAATAGTCGAATAGTTTCTTTGGGAGCTGCTAAGAGAAAACGATTTAGTTTCTTCTAGTGATATTAACACTAACCGTACCGGGTACAAAATGTGTCGGATATACATTGTTTTATAAATATTACAAGACTGAACATGTTTAGATCTTTCACAATTTTTATAATAATACGTGATTAAATTAAGAAATTTATTGAATAATTTCTGACGGAAGCATCTTTATAATCTCAATAGTTAAAAAGTAGAAAATATGAAACCGGTCGTGGCACGGTTAGTGTTAAATAAAATGGGACGTGCAATTAGACTAGGGCTCTTTACTAGAGATATCGATTTCACGTGTACCTGAAATACACGTGTACACGCAGGGCCGGCCATCTGGGCCGTGGGATGTGAAAACGACGTCTAAAAGACGTCGTGTGCTGCCTGGGTAAAATATACGTGTATCCGTGTATCGAAATATATGTATTTACATTCTTATAGAGATATAAAATCTGAAATCGCATAGATCGTTCGTTTGTTTTCATTCGATAATTTCTATTGTTCGACTAATTATGGACGGTGGTACGCATGCATGAAATCAGTACTGTAGCAATTAGAATTTTGACGGCGATTTATCAGCACAACTGGGTGCACTCAATTGATCCGCGCAGGCACCATTACGTTAACCGTCGCCGCAGCGATATTTCAACGCGTCTTTCAATCCTGTTTTATCACGATAATTCAATTACCATTGATCCGAACGCCAATTACGAGTCTGCCATTAATTATGTCATACGTTCGAAACTTTTAACGAGTCGTCCTGGCTCGAAGATACGGTCAGTGTAATTTAATTAGAAGCGTCCATTCTATAGTTCATTCTAACATCGTCGGTTGAATTGTTGACGGCACGGTTTTACATATGAATGTTTCCTCTTATCGGCACACCGATTTGCATTCCGCAAACGATATCATAAAAACGTTTCTAGTACTTCGATGAAACTCGACCAAGTTTTTACGTGCTAATATTCCACATGTATATCTAATTATTTTTTAAAATTTAATCAAATGACGACAAAATATTGGTATCAACTATCTAGTATCTATCTGATATCTTATTATTCGAGGTAATGTGAAGATAATTATTACTAGTCTGCGGATCTTCATGCATTTATGGGTTATGAAAATTTACAAAAAATGCTAGAATATAAAATTCGATAGAATTTCATGAGGTTTTTATTTGTTTCGGATCTACAAAGGTTGTTCTCATTAAAAGTAGGATTTTATTTCATGCCACTTCCTTGGAAGTCTGTAAAAATAAACACCCGTAGTCTAATTATTATATTAAAAATGATATGCGTTGGAAAAGCGTTCCGAAGCACTTTTACGTAAACCGAACCGGGGTCTTATCTTCCAGTTTTTAACCAGCCGTTGGAAACGACCCGCTGCATGCAGGCGATTAACCTATTTCCAGCTAAAGTAGAGTGACTGGATATTTCAATTAAAAATTCGGGACAGGCAAACGAAGCTTCAGATCAAATAATTTTTTTGTGTAATTCTAATGTAATCGTTAGATCCTTTTTTGGCCTGTGTTTCATGAATAGATCATTAGGGCATAAGTTGAATATAATTTTAATCTACAGGGTGTTCATTTCAAAACTTTCCAGCCAAATATCTCGAAAAGTATGAAAGATATTAAAAAAGTATAAAACACGCGTCCAAGGATTTCGAGGGGGAAAGAGGGGGCAGTATCAGTTTTTTATTTGGGTGGAGTTTTCAAGGTCGTTTGAAGGTCAACTTTGTTTTTTCAAATGGAAACCTATATTTTTTATTATGAGATCTTATTGTACGTAAAAATACCACCAATTTTCGTAGGATACTTTTTTTATCCGCGCACTAGTTTCGGAGATATTTTAAGAGAAGTGGAGCGAGTCATACTTTAAATATCTCCGAAACTAGTGCGCGGATAAAGAAAAGTATCCGACGAAAATTGCTGGTATTTTTACGTACAATAAGATCCCATAATAAAAAATATAGGTTTCCATTTGAAAAAAGAAAGTTGACCTTCAAACGATCTTGAAAACGCCATCCAAGTAGAAACTGATACTGCCCCCCTCTTTCTCCCTCGAAATCCTTGGACACGTGTTTTACACTTTTTTAATATCTTTCATAGATATTCGAGATATTCGGCTGGAAAGTTTTCAAATGAACACCCTGTATATTCATTTGCATATGTATGATAAACAAGCGTTTATTTTACCTTGCTGTGATCATTCGTCGGTATAAAAGTTTATTTCTGTGACGAAACTATTCTATTGAGGTAATTCAAGGAATAATACAAATTATAACGACTTTACGGTATACATAACATGCAGTAATGCACAGCATTCAGCACCACCGCCGTAACAATACTCGGCTCGATAAAACCCCAGGGCCTCATCCGCGGTCAAAGAATATAAACAATTTAAATTCAAAATTTTAGGGTTGAATTACATCTAAAGGGGTCAAGGTAGTGAGTTTTCATTGCATATTAACTCCCATACTGCACAGTGGTCCAGGCGGCCGATCAAGCTATTCATTAAGGGGGGGGGGGGGGGAATTGAAGTTGAAGGGTTGATATTGAAATTGAAAATTTGACGTTGAAATTGAAGAGTTTAAATTAACGCAATGAAATTGAGAAATTAAAGTTGAAATGAAAGAGTTGAAATTGAAGTTGAAATTGAAGAGTTGAAATTAACGAAGTGAAATTGAAGAATTGAAGTTGAAGGGTTGATATTGAAATGGAAAATTTGACGTTGAAATTGGAGAGTTTAAATTAACGAAATGAAATTGAAAAATTGAAGTTGAAATTGAAAAATTGACTTTGAAATTGATATTGATGTTATCGTTTACTTACTTGTATAACGTCTTAGTACGACAGTAATGGTGTTTTAGAGTTATTTAAATTGAAATATTTCGTAGACTATTAACTTTTCGACATACATAGGTTAGTACTTTTTTTTATAACGAATGTCCAGTTGCATCGATTGATGTATTAAAAAATACCTCATTCCATTTAAAAAAATATTGATATTGTGATCTCAAAAAAATGACCTCGAGAATTTTTTCCCTTACACCGTTACAAGTGGCCCTTCAAACAGTGTAACTTTGTCCTAAGAAGTTATTTTGTACAACGAAAAGTAACGTAGATATTTAAGTGTTCTGTTTCTTCGGACTCACCCTGTATTATGCAGACTAATGAATAATGTAAGATACGATTTCTTATCGCAAAAATCTGCTCTCTAATATAAAAAAAGCGACAAAAAATATTAAACAGGAACGTCAGGGCATCGCGTCAAAGAGAAGGAATTTCTTTCGTGAAAAATACTCCTCTTGAAATGTTCAACTTTCAATGTTTATTACAACTATAATGTTTATTAAATTGTATTATTTTGAAGCACTGTTCATTGATTTAGATATCGATACGAGAAAGTTCGTTTTTGGGCAAAATGGGACACGATTTTCCAATCCGGACTATTGTGCGGCGGGCCGCGTGTTGGCCAGGCCTGATGTAGAAAGTACTGTAGATGCATTGAACACGGATATGAGACAAGTCATTGTTTACCAAATGAATCGCTAGATCGGCCGCCCGGACCACTGTGTGCCGGTCTCGAGCCTGACGTCTGTTCTATGTTCTACCTGGTTCTACCTCGGGCGACCAGTCGTCGACTGATTGTCTGGCGCGCGAGGTGTCAGGCCAGTGATATAATCGTTAGTGGATCAGGGGTAACGCGGGGTCGAATTCGTTGAACGGTTTAATTTTAGAGCGTGGTCGCTGGCCATGTCTACGAGTGCCAGCACACACGGACTCTCGACGACTAAACAGCGACGAGACAAAACCGCGAATCGCTACACCAGTTCTACTCAGTGTGGACCCAGCATAATAATTCCGTGCCCGAAGACGAAGTGGGAGGGGGGCGAGCAAAGCGTCATGCGGCAGAAGCCGAAAGGAGGAGGTCGAAAGCATATCGAGTCACACGCGTAACCTCGACCGAATGTGTCCGGTGCACCTGGCCGGTGTGCGGTAATGAGCGAGCCCCGACGATAAGGCAACCCGCGCGTCTCTTTCCTACCGGTTTAGGACTGATTTGTTTCTCGGTTCCTCAGCTTTCTGGAACACTAGCAGCTACGGGGCGGTCCCAGCGTCGACGGGGAATCCCTTAGTCCATCGCGTGCGAGCAACCTCGCTGTTTATCTCTCTCGCTCAACCTCTCGTTAAATCGGCGCGAACTGGTCCTTATCATGGAGGACGAGAAGCTGAAGGATCCTGAAGCTGAAGAAGTAGAAGAGGAGGAAAATGACGAGATCGGCACGCTCGATGACATCACCATATTCCAGGAGATGGAGCGCACGCAAACTGGACGGAAAACGAGCATCTTCAAGTACTACTCGTTCGAGGAGATGGGGAAAGGTGAGTATCCTATTTCTCGTTACGAACGTCCGCCGCGATCGTTTTCAAATTTATCCAACAAGGGGATGCCCCGGACTTTTCCGAAACTTGAAGATGTCATCTCCAAATGTAATTTAGCAAAGCAGTAGCACGCGCTTCCCAAGATTTTCTGTGAAAATTGCATTTGAAAATCGGTTTACAAGCGCGAGTTTTAAGGAGCTCGCGTTAAAAAATTAACAAGAAGATAAGTAGCCGAGAGCGTAGCGAGAAATACTAGTATGTATGCAATCGGTAGGTTGCTGGTTCGAGTCCCGCTTCCGATATTTCCTTTTTTCTTGAAATTAATACCTGCTTCAATTTTAGGCCTTAAACTCTATTATTTATTTTTATTTTTTAACTAGGAAATGCGAGTTTTTTATTTGTGCGCGTTGGGAAAGAAATCAAACATAAGAATAATATAGAATGTTAGACATTCTGTATTATTTTCTCTAACAAGGGGATGCCACGGATTTTTCTGAAACTTGCAGTATCTGAAGATGTCGTCTCCAAATGTAATTTAGTGAAGCAGTAGCACGCGCTTCCCAAGATTTTCCGAGAAAATTGCATTTGAAAATCGGTTTACACGCGCGAGTTTTAAGGAGTACGCGTCAAAAAGTTAACAAGAAGATGAGTAGCCGAGAGCGTAGCGAGAAATTCTAGTAATCGGTAGGTTGCTAGTTCGTGTCTCGCTTTCAATATTTTTTTTTTTTTTAATAGATAGCTACCTCAATTTCAAGCCTGAAAATCTATTATTAATAAGTTATTTTTATTTTTGGATAAGGTATAATGAGTAAATAAGTATTTATTTGTGACCATCTTATCCATTCGAGTTTTTACTATGTAATCGGTAGGTTGCTGGTTCGAGTCCCGTTTCCGATATTTTTTTTTTCTTGAAATTGATACCTGTTTTTACATTTAAAACAAAATTATTTGTACTGTTTGTAGACCGCTAAATGTTGATTAACGTTTGTTAAAAACATTTTCTTGTCTCGTTATCAGAATTGCCTGAAAAATCATGTTCAGTTTTGACATAAACAATAATTTAATAATGTTGATTTTTATATGCTTGTACAATTTTTAATAAATCTGATTAATTTGATCGTTTTTCAAGGTGATGCGAATTTAGAAAATAATATACACAGTAGCGGACAAAAGTTTAAGACCGCTCTAAAGAAGACGATAACTTTTTTAATATTGTACTATACGATTTGAACTTTTTTTGGGAAGCTAGAACAATTAGTTTACTAAAGGATGTGAAAAGAAATTTTTTCAAAAAATTGCAATTTATCGGAATTGTTGAAAGAAATACTAAAAGTTGAATTTATAACTTTTTTATGTGGGCCTATATTGAAAATTTAAAAGATACGTTTTGTAGACCTGTGTCAACTAAACATATTCTGAAAATTTCGTCAAAATCGGTCGACGTTGCAATGAGCTAAAAACGTTTAAAGATGGTAACAAATTGCAGATTTTCACGAATTATTCGTCTGCTTTAAATGAACGAGAATTTCTGTTTTGTTTCATTTAGAGAATTCGTAAACTTTATTGAATTTAACTTGATTGGACTTTCGATACCACTTTATGATGGAACAATGAATATAATAGAATTGAAAAAAACGCAGACGCTCATTATATCGTTCTAATCCGACGTTTCCGAGAATTTCTCACCTTGGCGGGGGAAGGGGGGGAGGAGGTATGTAAATTCTCAAGGTTATCATCGATGTCTGCCGATAGGTGATAAGGGAAACGGAATCGTCGACCTTTAATCGTTCAACGCGATTCGAGTCCACGGTAGAATTCCTTTCGCAATCAGTCGGAAACCGTGGCGTACGATGATAACGGTTGATATCGTCGGGTTCGATGTTTATTTAAGGTGTGTGAGAGGACGGTCGGAAGTGTGTGTCGTCTGCGATAGCACGCGCTGAGTTTGTAATACGGCCAAGAATAAAAGCAAGCGCGATGACCAACGGCATACCACGAACGACGTCAACACGTTCCTGCGACCTGTGGCCAAGTACAGTAAGGGGACAAAATATTTCGACTCTCCTTTCTGATGTTTGTACATACCTCAGATTTAGCAACTCGCTATACTTTACTTATGTTCGGCTGTGTATATTTTAATCCTCACACGACGGACCATTTCTTTAGTTACATAATCGAGAATTTTTAGGACCACTCACTGTGCTATTATTTACGAATTCTTTTATTACCACGCCTCAGAGTTGGACAGTAATTAATTACACGAGTATTTAATTACATCTTCAATTACATGTGCAAAAGTGGACTATAATTACAATAAGTAAACGGTTGAATGGTCGAAAACATAAAAATTAGTGGTTTAAAAGAACAATTACACTGAAGTAATTGTTAGACTCTCGATTACAATTACTGTAATCGTGTTAATTACAGTATCTCTCGAGAAATTTAAATCTAGGAAAATTCTTATGAATCTCATTTATTTTGTAACATATTTTCGGAGACGAACAAATAGGTATGTCCTGAATACCATCAGTCAAAATATGCTACATTTTAAGGGGATAGGATACCTTCAGATTCTCACTCAGCTCAAAATATGCTCGTATAAGGACAAACAACGTCAGGGCGCAGACCCACTATTTCGACCCAAAATCTAGTAAGATTCAAGTTATTTGCTAGTTACTAGAATCCCGAAATTTCGGGTACCCGCACACCGCTGATAAGTAGCCAGCTTCTAGATTCATCTCCACGCGATTAGTATGAGTCGTTTACAGTTTACAGTTTACAACTTTACACCATTATATTGACCGTTCACTCGCACGTTCGATATTCCTCGCAATTCCTTTCAAATGTTCGCACGCGGAAAAGTAAATTTGTCGACGTACCTCTCGTTCATCGCCTGCTCGCAGAATTTCTGCAACGATCTTATCCACAAGAATCACATTAACACAAACCAGTTGATTCGGAAATTAAAAGAACACAGTTTATCAGAAGTAAAACGAACACATTGATTCTTTAGCACCGTAGGAAAAGCACACGAAGAGAAAAAGGCTAAGTTTCGCTGACTTTCCCCGACGAAATCCAAGTTGCTAGTGGTCCTTCGATGGTGGGTTGCAACATCTGGTTGACATCCTTGACTATGCGGCTCTCTCGGTGAACAATGGAACGATTCCTTCGAGGAGTCCGACGAGGAAAGTTTACGAACCCTCGCGTAGTGCTAACGAGGGAGATGGAAAGAGCGTGAATGAAAAGTGTTTAGGCTTGGAGAGGGAGGATCGTGGGGCTGGGGATCGGTTTCGAGGAGAGGGTGAAGGAGACTTCAGCATTCAAGAAGACCAGAAAGAGTCTTATTAAATCGTAGTTCTTCGACTTAAGGGGTTAGGACACAGTAACAAGTGGGGGAAATATAAGATTTTTAAACATCAATACAGAAAAAAGCGAATAATCGATTAATATAATTTTGTATTTCAGTTTACTACACTCCTCAAAAGAATTAAGGGATCACTTGTGGGTCATTCCATGCCGAATCGATCACTTTTTGCAGGCGCCATCGCCGATTTTGTTCTAACTGAAATATGTTGTAGTCCATGCGAAATTAGGGGGGGTTTAAGTCATCATTTTGCCGGTTTCGAATTTTTTTTAGAAATGGCAGGCCTTCAAAGTTTTCAATTTTTGCTCATTTCGGCGAAAACGGGCCTCACTTACGAATTTTTATCTCAAGAACGGTTTGTCCCATTGAGCTAAATTTTGTTTTGTTTTATTCAGAAAGGATTGGGCTATTACAAAATAATTTTTTCAACCTCGACAATGAACTTTATAATGACGAAAAATTTAAACAAATTCTTCTTTTGCGTTTTTCGATGATGGGGCGGAGTGATTTAATTTTTGAAAAAATATGGTTATATTCCTTGAAGTTTCCCCTTTAAAATGAGCCTTTGAACAAGATGTTATCTTTAAAATTGGCGTCACAATGAGCTGGTAAAGGACGCCGTGTACCTCCGTTTCAGGGAAGGTTAACCGTTGTGGAGCGCAGTAAATTCACAACGGTTAGACATCGGAGTAGAAGCAGAACCGTGCACGTGCGTCATCGATTCATCAAAACACACGTGTTCCACGGTGAGGCGCATGCCGTGCGCGCAGCACGTTCCAAGTGTAATCTTTGCCGTCTTTCGATAGAATGTATTGCGAGAGAGGCTGCAGAACGTGGCAACGAGACTTGCTCGATGATTGGTCGGCCTGCGGAGGCTCGTCCGTATTTACAGTCGCGGTGCGTCATTATCGAGCGCTAGTCGTACCCACACTTCACGAAGGACTCTTGTTTCCTTCGTGTGTTCCGTCAACGTCGAATCAAGTTGCATAAACCGCCCTGCTCTCTTCCACTCATCCCCTCCTCACCCCTCTTCGTCTGATTCGGCCGAACCTCATCGCCCCGCGTCGCATCGATTTTTTTCTTCAACTATCAAAACTAGGCGAACGCCGCAGGTTACACCGCGTTGCCAGCTTACGGTGTTTCAGGAATTCTTCGCGGTTCAATGACCGGCCCTCCGTTGCACAGTGGGCGAGAAACCGATCTTTTTGGACAAAAATCTGCCGACAACTCAGTTTTTCATCGCTTCAATTAGAATTTCTTTTTAAATGTTCGTGAAGGACTATACTTTGATGATGTGCTGCGCGAAAATCGTTAACTGTCACAAGAAATCAAGAATCCTTATCTACAAAGCCCAATAACTCCGATACTTCATCCGCCCATACCATAAATTTGTATGTCCCAGCTGAGTTGCCGACACTTCTTAACCCTAAACCCTAAACCGCAAAATTTTAAACTGTAAATCTGGCCAGGAGAATTATCGATTGAATAGAATTACATTATGACAGTTAACGATTTTCGCGCAGCACGTCATCAAAGTATAGTCCTTCACGAACATTTAAAAAAAAATTCCAATTGAATCGATGAAAAATTGAGTCGTCGGCAGATTTTTGTCCAAAAAGATCGGTTTCTCGGCCACTGTGCGACGGTCCGTTACAGAATAGTGGAGCTCGAAATGTTAAATTTCAGTGGTGGCGTAGCCAAAGCGAACGGTTTTTATTACAGCAAACAAATGTTATCGTAACAGTCTTATCAAACCCCAGATTTAATCCCTTAATATTCGTTATGATCCTCACCCGAGATTCTCAGAACGATACCACACAAAGCCAACATCTTGCGACACATTGCCCCGTCCGAGCGTGTTTACTTCAGTGGCGCACTCGGGGGGCAAGCCACCCAAGTACCCACCCAAGTACTAACCTATGTATGTCGAAAAGTTAGTAGTTCAGGAGATATTTCAATTTAAAAAACCCTGAAATACCATTACATCCCACGTTATCCCAGTACATATGTACATTGGCAATTCTTGCACAAGACCACAACATTTTATCTGTTCAACTCGGCCCCCGAGATTAAATCCTGATTGCGCCACTGGTTTACTTATTTGTAATATCCGCGTAGGCTAATCAGTATATTTAGAAAAGGTGGAGGGGGTGGGGCGTTAGGGATATTGAGCCTCCAACGACGACGAATCGCGTTTCTCCCGTATTCTTGACCGTGTCCCGATTAAAAAATCTGGGCGTCGACGAATTGCCGGTCATTCTCTTCATTTTTGTCGAGCCTCTTCAGTTTCGTCGGGGAACCTCACTCGGTCGACGGTCAACGACTTCATACAGTGCCGCGGATATAAGTTACCGGCTTTGTCGAGGTCGTTGAATCTTCCCGCAAAAATGTTTCCCGTCGAAGTCCCCCAAAGTCGCTGAAAAGTCTCCCGAAAGTATCTCTCGGTGAACCTAACCTTCGGATTTATAGCAATCTTCGTGTTCATCGACTTTCTCGCAGCTTGACCTGTCGCGAACTTCCTTGCGTTCGAACTTCCTTGAGAGATTCCTAGAAGCTGGGCAAATACAGGCTATCTCCGTTGCGGAGAGGAAAGATCATGCTCGATTGATGTTGTAGTGTCAGGCTTAACGCAACATCCGTAACAGGTTAGTGGAGAAAGCTCCGATGGTTCTTGACGAAGGATTGAAATAATTTGTGAGTACACAGTTTGAAAAATAATTTCTCGAATTTACGAGTAGCAATTGCGAGTGTGTTATCCGGCTATAGCCGGATATGGTAGTCAAAAATTCATTCGATAGGACACCAAGAAAAAACATACTCTGCAAAGTTTCAACCCTGTATCTCGATCCGAAGGGTAGTTACGGGGTAAAATCGAAAAATCAGTTTTTGGCCTATTTTCCCTAGTTAATGATGTTTAGAAATTCTGAGAAAAATCTGACACGTGTCAAGAACCCAAATACACACTTTGCAATTGGTTTCACATTTTTAAAGTGAAAATCCTGCTTGTAAAAAAGCAAAAACCTCACAAAAATCGAAAAAATGCAGATTCCACATGGAAGTTCTAGAGCGTCCACATTTATATTTTTACAGTAGCGATATATTGTTATAGGTATTGTTCATGAATTTTTTCAGATATTTTGATTCGCTGCGCCGTTGTTAAAAAAAAATAACCGATTTTTTCGATTTTTTGCACAGGTTGAAACTTTGAACAGTATGTTTTTTTCTTGGTGTCCTATCGAATGACCCATCGTCGATATAATTCAGTTCAAGGGCATTTTTGACTACCCTATCCGGCTATACCCACGATGATCTATCGATACATGGAGGCTGACTGTCTTCGTTGCGTCGCAGTTGCACATTTCCGCAACGTGAGAGCAATTAATCTCTTACCGGTCTCGACGTTCCTATAATCGTCATCGCGGTGCTTGGTTTTTTCCACATTGAACCGAAACGTCTTTATGAGGCAATAGTCTGAAGATTATGTCGGTTATTTTAAGATGCTAAAACTGCTGAGATAAAAATATTTCAGCGCGTCCGTCTTGGATCATTATCTGCTGGATAGAACCAATTGCTGTAGAGTTGTAAAGTCTGTAGACGTTTCTAGAAATAACACACAGACTGGATTCCGAGACTGAATGAAACTCGTTAGACTCACCTGGTACTTTTGCGAGGACGCACAGTGTATCGTCCGATGGAAAAAAGTCCGAAAATCAAAGTGTAAGATCGGCAAAATAGCCGGATAAGCATGGGCCAGCGGCTCCCGCTCCGATTTTCCTGATTACTGTCTTAAAACATCGTTTTATGTCCAAAAAAAAAACATTGTGTAAGATTATAAATGTCTACCCCCACCGATAGGGGTGATATTGAGGTAAATTCCCTCGTACTTAAATGCAATTTGCTCTAAAACTAGAAAAGATTTCGACATGAGATAAACGGCAAACAAAAGATATAGATACACTCTATGTTTCAGATTTTTTTTCAGAATTTTTTTCTAATTATTTATAGTTGAAAATAATTAATTAAATTTTTGGTAATTTTTTAAACTATCTTCACCTGGGTTGACACCTACCAAAAAATTCTACAATATTGCTATGATGCTAACCTATTTTGTATAAAAATCTGAGAAGTGTACGTTTGGTGGAACAGTGTCAAAAAAGAAATAAAGTGTGCCGGTGAACGCTCGGTTTGATCAGTAACGCACAGTGGGTAAAGACCTAACTCGATTCAAAATTAAAGAACTATCGATAGAAATGAGATAAAGGATGATTTTTTTAAAAATTAAAGCTGAATTTGAAATTGAAGTGTTGAAATTGAAGCAAAAACACTAACTCGAACAAATAATGCTAAAGTGAACTTTGGGCGCGGATATCTCGGAAACTATGCGAGATAGCGGAAAACTGAATTGAATCAATCTTGGAGCTCATTATGTCAGCTTTAATTTTGTATAGAATGGTCTTATCGCTAGGACACATAGTTTCCGAGATATAAGCGGAAAACCGAAAAAGGGGACTTTCTACGTGCTCCCTGCAGCCCGCTCACCTCCTAGGCGTGGGGACTTTTAATATGTTTATCTCCTAACTAGTCCAAACAAAGACCCAAAGTTAAAAATTGTGTTCCTTCCATTTCCTTCTACAACTTTTCGTTGACTGGACTAAAATGTCTTCATCGACACGGTTTGGTCGACACTAACACGATCAAATCGCCAATGAAAACAGCGTCGGTGAAATGAGTTGTCGACCAACCCAGGGTAACCCTTCCACCTCTGCCATTGCGTTCGACACCGCGGGATTCGCGTAATGCAAATGCGGGGGAGTAATGTGTAACGCTGTGTTTATCTTTCAGACGCAATGGGCTCGTCGAAGAAGCCGGGACCCCTAATCGGAGTAATTGATGTCGGCACGCGAACCGTTCGCTTCGTGGTGAGTCACCGTGACAGTTGGATATATGCGAATTACGGAACATGTGTGTCGGAAGTACAGAAACGGACACCCACGACTGCTCGAGTATAAATTGGAACTAGAAGTACTTCCATAGTAGTAGTTAGGGGTGTGCGGGTACAGTGTCGTCAGATGAGGTAGAAACCGGCTTCGTTTCCTCTCCTCCTTTTCCCCTTCCACTATCCCATTCCAGCACCTTGCGCACACTCCAATGTCTCCCACTAAGACCGTAAACCACGGTGCCAGTGCCGTGGACTGGTCTGGTCATCAGAGAAGGGGTACATCATCTCAGCATGATTCCCCTCATCTGGCGACACTGTGCGGGTACCCTAGCCTCGAAATATCCTACTATCGTAATCATTTTCCATCTGTACTTATTCAAATTGAGGGATATATCAGTTCAAGCACCTACTAGGTTCCAGGCACGGTGCATTATACAGGTGTGCCGACTTAGCATCTCTGTAAGGCTGAAATTTTGAGGCAGATGGGTAGTAATTCTCTGGCCGCCGCCAGACCGCGCATGGTCGTAGGTACCGTACGTGTGCGAATGAGTTTGTGTGTATTCAGCAGCGCGGCCGAATACACAGAATCTGATTCGCACGTGTACGGTACCTACACCATGCGCCGTCTGGCGGCGGCCAGAGAATTACTACCCATCTGCCTCAGTTTTTTGAGGGAAGTCGGCACACCTATATAATGCACCGTAGTTCCAGGTAACAGCTATTATACATATGGGAAATTATATCGATAATATGTCGTTAAGTTGATTTTCGAGGTTGAAAAAATGAAGCTCATAAAAAGCTCTACAAAAAAGGTTATATACATTTTTTACGTAAACATATTATTTTGGCTGTCAAAGCCTCGTTTGCCCCTCAGCCCACTTCAAAGTTTTGACAGTTCTTACTAATTATTTTCGAATATGTATATTATTGTATTGGTGTACTTTTTACACCAGCGCGGGTAGTTAAAGGTTAAGTTCATTTATACAACTGCTGTTAGCGTAATAGTGCACTTGGTGCCGTCTATACTCGTAGGGCCGCCCTTTTGGGCACTCCCCAAGGGTGGGGGTGACTTTTCAAGGTAGCTAAGAGGTACCTAAATGATCGCACTGTGCCTCTCAGATAGATTGCGCCCGACGGAAGGCTAATGGGTGCTAAAAGGGAAATACGGAAATGGTTTTCCAGATACCCGAGCAAGGGTTGAAGTTGCCATAATAAATTAGCAAATGTTTGCTTTTCTGCGGAATCAGTGATCGTTATGGTATTAAAATGTCATGTTGTCGCGCAGGTGTTCAACGCGAAGCACGTGGAAGAGGTAGCCTCCCATCAAATAGACATAGAGGAGATCAACCCGCGGGAAGGATGGGTGGAGCAGGACCCGAAAGAGATCCTATTCGCGATGAAGGCTTGCATCAAGGACGTCGTGAAGCAATTAGAATCCCGCGACTTAAAGGTACAGGACATTATCACAATCGGCATAGCAAATCAGAGGGAAACGACTGTCGCGTGGGACGCGATCACAGGCGAGCCGTTATACAACGCGATAGGTAATATCAACGGATGTAAATGTTCGATATAGTCCAGTCAACGAAAAGTTGTAGAGGGAAATGGAAGGAACACAATTTTTAACTTCGGGTCTGTGTTTGGACTAGTTAGGAGGTAAAAAAAATTGACCTTACCGGGCATTCAAACCGGGTCCAAAAAGTCTTCAACGGTTCCTTGGAGACCATAGTCGTTGTAATTACTTTTGAAATATTGGGATATATGTTCATAGTATTAATTTCATTTTTTGTACTACGCAAGTTTTAAAGTCTGGAACATAAGAATGCTTAATATTACATAATATATTTTTTGGATTCAGAAAAAATAAGTGTAACTTAGGAAAAACGCCGTAAAAAGTGGTTCCTATTTTTGTTCAACATTGTTGCACCACTCACAAAAATCGGAAAAAATTGAGCACAATACTTTTGATAATATCTCATTGCTAAATTAATTCTGAAGTGGTACGAGACCTACTTTTATATGAATTCTGCATTTTTTCGATTTCTCTCGTGTTTTTCATTTTTTACACTCATAATTTGCAACGGAAAAATCTGGAAATTTCGTCAGCTTTAATTTTGCATAGAATGGTCTTATCGCTAGGACACATAGTTCCCGAGATATAAGCGGAAAACCGAAAAAGGGGACCTTCTACGTGCCCTCCTATACACCGCTCAGCTCCTAGGAGTAGGGACGTTTATCTCCTTACTAGTTCAAACAAAGTCCCAAAGTTAAAAATTGTGTTCCTTCCATTTCCCTCTACACCCCCCTTATGAGCATTCATTGACTGGACTAATAGGGTAATTCCCAGCTTATTGATATTGTTGTTACAGTATGGTCCGACATAAGGACCGTCCCGCTCGCCGATCGGATAATAGCCAAGTTCCCTGATCAGAACAAGAACCACATAAAACCATTGTGTGGTCTGCCGGTCAGCACCTACTTCTCCGCGTTGAAGATTTGTTGGTTGAAGGAGAATGTCACTGCCGTTAAAAAAGCGATGCGGGAGAAGCGGTGCAAAGTGGGCACCATGGACACCTGGATCATCTGGGTACGTCGGAGAATCCTAATCGCTACGCCCGTCCTCAGTGCCAGCGCGAGGACCGTAGCAAATGTTATGACGAGACGCCGGGTCAGATCAGAGAAAGAAACGCTCTTTCTATTGCTTTTTTGCACAAGATTCTACGATAATTTTTTCGCTTTCTGGAGTTAGTTAAAGTTAAAAGCCCATATTTACTTCAATGTTGAATAACTCGAATAAAAAAGATCGCACAATATTCAACAACCGCACAATTTACACAGGAAAGATAGCCCTTCCAAATGATATTAACGCGATTTATCCAAAAAATTTGTTGCTATAACTTTGTAGAAAACCAACACAGCAACAATTTGAAACAGAGCATCTGAAACTAGAGGTTTCAGGCTTTCAAACCATTGTTTAACGATATCGATACGCAATTTTTGACGGAGTTATGATCATGTAAAGTGGGAGCAATTTTTCGGGTTCGCACAAGTGATCCCTTAATTCTTTTGAGGAGAATATACATATTTAATATCTTCAATTAATTGCAAAAATGGATCATCGTCAGCTTTGTTAAACTCATAGCGCCATAAAAATTCACACCGGTGATCTCTACTTAGACTCTAGACATTGAAATGGTAAAAAATTTTTTTTCGAGTCGCCAAAAATCCTTCTGACAATCATCATTTTGGTCAAAGAAGATCATTTCCAAAATTTCATCCAATTTTGAGCACGGACGTAATGATACCTGTCGTGAACATTAGACGAATCGAAAAATTCATTGATCAAATGGTGTTCCAGAACTTGACCGGTGGTAAAGACGGCGGATTGTACATCACTGACGTAACGAACGCTTCGAGGACGATGCTGATGAACATAGAAACGCTGTCGTGGGATCCTACGTTGTGCAGGTACTTCGACATCCCGATGCAGATGTTGCCGGAGATCAGGAGCAGCGCCGAAATTTACGGGACTATAGCGATCGATCCGCTGAAGGGTTTCCCCATATCGGCTGTAAGCTTCATTTCACTCTGAGGTCGGGGTTGCGGGATTTTATCGGTCAGGGGCACGGTGTATTATAGAGGTGTTCGGACTTCTCTCGGAAAGGTGTGATATTTAGAGATTAGTTTTCTGGTATGCAGGGCCGGCCGTCTGGAGGGTGCGGTGGATGCTATGCACCGGGGCCCCGCAATAGAGAGGGCCCAACACGATCAAGAACTAAAATAACGTAATTTTTCTGAAGTAATTAATGTATTCGCAAAAACAAAATCATGCATTAAATAAACATGCATTACTAATATACAGGATAAGTACGAAGAAACAGAACACCTAAAAATCTACGTTACTTTTCGTTGTACAAAAAAACTTCTTAGGGCAAAGTTACACTGTTTGAAGGGCCACATGTAACGGTATAAGGGAAAAAATTTTCGAGGTCATTTTTTAATGAGATTTCAAGGTCATCGATATTTTTTTAAATGGAATGAGGTATTTTGTAATACATCAATCGATGCAACTGTACATTCGTTATAAAAAAAAGTACTAACCTGTGTATGTCAAAAAGTTAGTAGTTCACGAGATATTTCAATTTAGCGACGAACTAACCTCTATCTATCACAAAACGTCAACCTTACGGAGGTGCTTAGTCGTAATACCTCTATAATACACCGTGGTCAGGGGTCAGGGTTGCGTTCGATCCGAAAACTACGACCACGATGTTACCTTTGGTACAATTTCTGGTCACTGAGCTACTCTTTATCTTCTCTTTCAGATACTAGGTAATCAGCAAGCAGCGTTGGTTGGGCAGAACTGTTTGAAAAAGGGTCAGGCGAAAAATACTTACAGAAGTGGGTGCTTCCTGCTGTGTAATACCGGAACAACGGTTGGTATTTCGAACAAAGAGCATTAACCCCAGATAACTAAACTATCATGCGTGGAAATGATGACACCGAATAAAATCACGAATACAATTGATCTCTTCCTATTTAAAGAAACATATTTTACCCTTCGAAGAAGCAGGATACACGAAATGAAACTGCTTTTGTCAATTGAGACATTCGATGCATCGTCTGTCGCACGATTTAAATGTTCCAATCGCCATTTTTACGAAAGATTAGTTATCCAGTGTCGAGAAAAAGAAAGCAAACATTTTGAGGCCTTTCTGATTGGTATAAAGTATATTTTAGAGGGTGGATTCTTCCCACGGATTGGTCACGACAGTGGCGTACCAGTTCGGACCAAACAATCCCGCTGTGTACGCGTTAGAAGGGTCAGTCGCTGTGGCTGGTGCAGCAATAAAATGGCTCAGAGATAGCATGAAGATTATAAAGGATGTCCACGAGAGTGAACAGCTAGCTCAAAAAGTCTTCAGTACCGGGGATGTATACTTCGTGCCAGCTTTTACCGGTCTATACGCTCCATATTGGAGAAAGGATGCTAGAGGGTGAGTACTACTTCCTGACGTTGCAAATGCATGTTTCTTTAAATGTTTTGTTCTGTGATTCAGAATTATTTGTGGTCTCACCGCGTTCACCACGAAGCAGCACATAATCAGGGCATCGTTGGAGGCTGTCTGCTTCCAGACCAGGGATATTTTAGAAGCTATGTACAAAGACTGTGGTTTCCCGTTGACCAAGTTGTACACGGACGGAAAAATGTCAACGAACAACCTCCTTATGCAACTGCAAGCAGATCTTGTCGGTACACCAGTATGTAAGTATATATTTGATGCAATTCGATTCAAGGGTGAATGGAATGACGTATTAATTGTGGTCGTGCAACAGTCAGGTCAACCATGCCGGACATCACAGCTTTAGGAGCAGCTATGGCCGCGGGTAATGCCGAGGGCATAGGTGTTTGGGAATTGGATGGAGCGGAGTCAGTTGTGACTGTAGCGAAGGATACGTTTTTACCGACCACGACAACAGAAGGTAATTTCAAAGGCTATACCCGGGATTGGTGGTGAAATTCGCATTTGAAAATCTGCATTTTCTTCGATTTTTTTCGTTTTTTTCATTTTTTACAAGCAAAGTTTGCAACGAAAAAATCTGAAAATTATACCTAACATGTGGCTTAGTGTCCGAAACGTGTCAGATTTTTTTGAGAATTTTTAATTGTCGATAAATAGAGAAAATGGGCCAGAAACTGGTTTTTCGATTTTTCTCAATAACTACCCCTACAGATGAGATAGGGGGCTGAAACTTGGCAGAGAGGGGTCGTTTTGGGTAGTCTATCGATTAAAATCCCGCCGAGGGGGGGGGGCGAATTTCACCTCTAAATCCGGGAATAGCCTTTCTTATCCGTTTTATATTCATGTTTACATTGAACTATGAACGTTTGCGTTTTTGCAGAGAGGGATACCAGGTACAAGAAATGGAAGATGGCGGTCGAGAGAAGCCTAGGATGGGCCGAGATTAAGAAGTCTGAACAAATGACAGGTAAACTCTTAAGGTTCCTTTGCTGTGGCTGCAGATTTGGTCGAATCTTTAGACTTTGCAATGCCGCCATTGTCCACCCTTTCCTCTGCTGTGTTTCCATCCTTAACATCTCCCTAAACATGTTAGGCACCGGCTTCAACTTCATGCTGCGTGTATTCGCATACCGTCATGAACAACAAAACAGTGCATACCTTATTCATTAAGAAACTCTATGTGAATCAAATAATATGTAATAAATAAAATGACTCCCACCATCCCTCTCCACGAGTTCCTTCATTGTAATTCGAGAGCTACTGCTTCCACAGCTTATATATTCCGTATACTTATACTAAAGTATTCTTCTACTGTTTCAGATGAGAGATACTGCATTTTGGCGTCAATCCCTGCGAGTTGGTACTTTATGACAAGTTTTATCTTGCTGCGATTAAGTCATTGTTTACAAAATCGGTGACAACACGTTGACATGATTGACGGTCAAATCCAGTTAGCTAGAAGGTAGCCTATGTTTCAATTGCGCGTTCAAATAGCAGCGAAACTGCCAAGAAGAAACTTAATCAGTAATAGTCCAGAATACGGTTTTATTAATTAATAATATACAGTTACGAAAGAACGAAAATAGTACGCGAAAACCGCTTAGTTGCAATAGAATCACTCAATACTTCCGGTCGAGCTTGCCACGGAGGGGTCGAGGTAGAACAATTTAAAGAAATGCAGATCGACGAAACGACTCTTCGTCGACTGTCGAAAAGAGTTACAAAATTATGTACACACATTGATTGTAAACTGGCACTGTACTATATTATGTTTTCAATGCAAGATAACGTGGTATTTCCTATTATAGTCAAGCGGTGTTCATGGTACAGGTAACGAGGTCGATTCGATTACGCTAATGGTTTTTATAATTATAAGTTTGTACAAGTTCGGTCTTATCTAATTTGTACGCCCTCTTCTTTTGTATTCCAATTTATGTTTCTTACCTGGTAAGACGATTCTGTATATATTGCCTGCGATTATTGTATTATTAAAGGTGTACACGGAAATACATGTTCGTCTTGTAACCATGTGTGTCCACCATCGATCAGTGTATAGTCACATCCCTAAATATGTTGCGAAATGTAATAAATCTAGTAGTATATGAGATTCATGGAGAGGAGTTCATCTTGGAAAATGAAAGTTAGGTTACCATGCATTGGGAGAAATTGTCCAGAGTGGTCCTTGAAGTTTATTCAATTTGATCGTCGAATTTGATTGGCAACGAGAGAATTTTGAAAGGAAACAAAAAGTTGTCTTATACCTAGCAGAAAATATTCAAGCACTGAATGTGATTGTTGGAGGAATTATTTGCATACACACATATTAAAAATTTCTCTCATCTTTCATTATCATCTATCATTATGTGGAGGAGCATGTCCAATCTAATACTAACATAATATTTTTTAACATTCAAGTTCCTTCTTCAATCAGGGTTATTCTGTACCTATAAAACAATAAGTTCATTTTTACAATTATCATCTTTTTTGTACTTATATGTTCAGTGTTATCATTTCCTTTGCCTTATAAATATTGTCTGCATTAAATATAGGAGTGAGGGAACATTACAAGCCAATACAGTTATTAATTCTGCAGGTTCATCATTGAAACTATTTAATTATAATAAAATAGATAATTATAATTATCCCATCATTTACTTTTTTAGGAAAGTAAACGTTTATTACATTAAATGGAAATTTGCGACAAATATTAGGAAAGTACAGACGTTATTATTATTATTTATTTATTTATTTACAGTTTATTTTAACGTGGTTGCATTAACAGCGAGGTTATTAGCAACTACACGAATTACAGTTGGTTATAGGTTATAGTTGATATTGACATTAAGATAAAAAACAACTACACTACGGATGCATTTATATGACAAAAATGTGTAGGTGAAACCTAAAATAATGAAAATACCTGACGATTTGAAAAATACGATTATATTGTCAGAGGGAAATAAATGTTAGCCAGACAATTGACTCGGAAAATGTTTATTTTGCATAAAGATCCGTAGTCTACTCATAACATTTTATATAAATCACTCTACTCATAACAGTTTAGATAGATATAGTGTAAAAATAACTATTTCACATTATCTATAAACAAAACAAGAATGTGTCTATCCTTTTTGGTCATTTTTCCAATAGTATATACCCCAAGAAATACATTTGGTAAATAATTCTTCAGGAAGCATCCTTGCAATCTTACTCCAACCTATTTATAGTGACTCGTGTAGTACACCAACAACTCCAGCACTATATTAGCAATATTAGTTACAAGTGTATATATACAGGGTGAGTCCGAGTCCGAAGAAACAGAACACCTAAATATCTCCGTTACTTGTCGTTGTACAAAAAAGCTTATTAGGACAAAGTTACACTGTTTGAAGGGCCACATGTAACGGTGTAAAGGAAAGAATTCAGGAGATATTTCAATTTAAATAACTCTAAAACACCATTCTAGTTAGTACTAAGACTTTTTCAAGATTTATTTGAATCGCGTCTGTAAAGCATTGCGCGGAAAGCATTAAAAAATTTATTAACAGCAAATACGATCGACATAAGAAAAATATTTAGTAATAATGTAAAGTTCATTTTGCAAATGTTGCATTATCGGCGAGAACGGAGTGCAAAGGTTTAATAATCACAAATGAATAATATTAGAACCCGTCGTTACGACGGGTCTCGTAAAGGCTGTTCCTGACGTGATCAATTGCACGGTGAGTTTGACGCGATTTGAATTTGGCGGGCGACGGCAGCGTCCCCAAGCGTGACGCGGTCATGCGCGTAACCAGAAGGAACGAAGCGCAGTCGGGCACGCTTGGTCGTGTGGGTCGTCGTGTGTCAAGTGTCGATCAGTGTCGATTCCAGTCGATTCGTTGTGGCTGTCCGCTGTTGTCAGTACGGTTGTGTAGCTGGACTAGGATGCGGTATCGCGTAACATTATGGTACGTCCGGTGGTCGGGGCTTGGTGAGAAGGTCGTCGAGATAGTGAACGCGTCTCGCTGAGAGAGGAAATGCGGTATATCGTTCCGCGGGAGTGCAGGCCAGGCTAACCTAAGCGACGGGCTTGTTTGTTGGTGGTTCTTCTCTCTTTCTCTCTTCTCTTTCTCTTTCTCTATCCGCGAATAGTGTGAGTGCGGGGGCAAAAGTAAAAGAGTGCGCGCGGCGGGGGGACTCTCTCGCGTCCCGAAGGTGAGCAGAGCACACCACCGCACCGCCAGGGGAGTCCCGGTGTGCTCGGGAGGGATATGCACGCGCACGTCAAGATGTCGTCAGGAGGACACAGCAGTCGTACCAGAGCGGTGCACATAGGCTCGATATTTCAGAAGCTTCACGGTCGTTTCGCTGACCCGATGACAGTGTCGAAACTCTCGACCGACAAGCGAATGCTCGATAAGACCTGGAAGCTGATGGACAAGGTGGTGAAACTGTGTCAACACCAGCGTATGAACCTGAAAAACTCCCCACCGTTCATCCTAGATATCCTGCCCGACACGTATCAGCGGCTACGGCTGATTTACAGCAAGTACGAGGACAGGATGCAGATGTTGCACAGCAACGATCACTTCTGCGTGTTCATCAACAACCTGATGCGAAAGTGTAAACAGGCGATCAAGCTGTTTAAGGAGGGCAAGGAGAAGATGTTCGACGAGACGTCCCACTATCGACGCAATCTGACCAAGCTGAGCTTGGTCTTCAGTCACATGCTGTCCGAGTTGAAGGCGATCTTCCCGAACGGCGTATTCGCCGGGCACAAGTTTCGCATCACCAAGGCGGACGCGGCCGAGTTCTGGAAGGAGAGCTTCGGGATCAGGTGCGTAACCCGCCACTCAACCACCCGTTGCAACCCGTTGTTTCCTCGACTTCCGGTTCGTGTTTCGCGATCATCCCGTAAACAGGGCACACACCTGCCTCTCTTTCGCGTGGTGGCCGCGTGCGTTTTGCGAAACCGACATTGCCTCCTCGTGTGCGTGAACACGAATAATAAACGCGTGCTGCTGTCGCGGCCCTCGCACGTGCGCGCACCTAACCTAAAAACGGCTGCGCGTCTCTCTCATTGATATTGACATTACCTACCTATCGTGCGACCGAAAACCGGGACGTGTCGGCTCGTGTGCAGCTGACGCCGTATGCGAAACGTATTTCGTCGGCCGGAAGTGTTCTGTTTCATGCGTTGACTCGCGTACAGCCCGCTCCAAAAGCCCCGTCGACAATGTCCGCGCGAAGCCCGACGCGTTTCTCATTTTTAATCCACGCAGCAATTATTACGATCGCACGATTTCTTGATACTCGAACCGGGTATCAGGGATCTCAACGTGTATCTCGTTCATATGTATCATCTAGTTTTTCCAATGCATCGTCATGATGGCGACGAACAAAATAGTTGAAGCGTCCAAAACGTTGTTTATACTGTTCCATGATAACGATTGTAACATAATGTAAGGAACCTTTAAAAGGAATTATATCTACTCGAATTTATTCTACTCGAATCTAACGGGTAGATGCTCGGCGATACTTTTGAACGGTAGTGTACATTTACCATCTAACAGGTTAATCTTTTTAGAGCTACTTCCTGAGAGACGAAAACAATTTGCTCTCTATTAAACATTAACGACCAAACAGTTGCAAAGCTTAGACTACTTTCTACTTTTCAACAGTTATTTAATACTCCCTCTGTCCCATATTAATAATAGTAATATTTATTATCGAAAAACTAGATTACATTGAACAATAGATTAAAAATATTACTCCTAGTATTTATTTCGATTGTTCAGATAGTTTTCGGAGTTTTCAATAATTTCGTTATTGCATTTTAAACTTGTAGGTTAGTTGTAGCTTAGAATCGTCGAAAAGTTAGTAGTTCAGGAGATATTTCAATTTAAATAACTCTAAAACATAATTGCTCTCTTACTAAGACGTCAGCGTTTACTTGCTAGTGTAAATTGAAGGGTCGTAATCGAAAAGTTGACGTTGGAAATGAAATTGAAAATTGAAATTGAAGAGTTGAATTTGAAAAATTGAAGTTTAAATTGAAAGAGTTGGAATTAACGAAATGAAATTGAAAAATTGAAGTTGAAATGGTAGAGTAGAAATTAAAGTTGGAATGGAAGAATAGAAATTGAAGTTGAAATGGAAGAGTTGAAATTAAAGTTGAAATAGGAAAATTGAAGTTGAATAATTGATATTGAAATTGAAATTAAGAAATTGAAATTGATGTTAGGGTTTGCTTACTTGTGCAACGTCTTACAATTAGTAAGACAGTAATGGTGTTTTAGAGTTATTTAAATTGAAATATCTGGTGAACTACTAACTTTTCGACATACATGGGTTAGTACTTTGTTATAACGAATGTCCAGCTGCATCGATTGATGTATTAAAAAATACCTCGTTTCATTAAAAAAAATATCGATGACCTTGAAATCTCGTAAAAAAAATGACCTCGAAAATTTTTCCCTTGCACCGTTACATGTGGCCCTTCAAACAGTGTAACTTTGCCCTAAGAAGTTTTTTTGTACAACGAAAAGTAACGGTGGTACTGAAGTGTTCCGTTTCTTCGGACCTACCCTGTATATTCTTTTTTTTCAAATTTGCACAGACACTGTAAAATAAATGGGATTATATACTATTTAAAATACTACTTTTCCCCAACTCTGGTTAGTGGAAAACGGGAGGATCTGGGCGTAGGACAGAGCGCGGCGGCAGGGGCAGTAGTCATTCATGAATTGGCTCGAACCGCTCCGGCCGTTTATTTATACCGGCTGATAAATCGCTACGCGGTGGCGGCACGTAGCCCGGCAACCGCGTTATGACGTATTCCAGTAAAAGTAGGTGTGCGTATCGTTTTGTAAAACGACACCGACGGAACGCCGCGCGCGCTCTCCTCTCTCGCTTCTCCATCCCCGTTCTTTCCACTCGCGAATCGCCCTGAGACCGGCCCCGCGGGTAATCAGGAAACGGATCTAACCGAGCGGACTATACCCCGTTCCACGAAATTCTACGGTCAGCCAGACCACTAATTCCTCCAGTCGTTTCCGTCGAATTCTACCCGAGGATTCGCTCTCCGAGACCTCCTTTCCTGAACGCGGCTCTGCCTTATCCGCCCGACCTCATTATTTCAACGCTCTTTACAGGGAAATATCTCGGAAACTATGCGTCCTAGCGATACATAAGACCGACCATTCCATACAAAATTAAAGCTGACAAAATCTGCCACAAGATTGATTGCATTTAGTTTTTCGCTATCTCGCATAGTTTCCGAGATATCCGCGCTCAAAATTCACTAATTGTGCTGAAGAGTTAGCTAGTTAAATTTAATAAAAATAGTGAACTTTGAGCACGGATATCTCGGAAACTATGCGAAATAGCGAAAAACTGAATCGAATCAATCTTGTGGCACATTTTGTCAGCTTTAATTTTGTATGAAATGGTCCTATCGTTGGGACGCGTAGTTTCCGAGATATAAGCGGAAAACCCATTCCATTTCCCTCTACAACTTTTCGTTGACTGGACAAGTCGATTACAAAATGTGTCCGCAACTCTAATTTAATCAAGAAAACTGTGAAACTGATCGCAACTGCATGCTAATGCACCTTTTACGGTTTCATTGCTCAATAAAAATTCAGACACTTTTTCTCAAGCGTTCCAACGGATTTCCTGTTTTCAACATTCTATAAAAAGCAGGGATTACGCCGTGTCCGATAAACTTAAACTCTTTTTTCCGGAGCTCTTTCCGATTCGCTATTTTCAAGATTCTATAAAGAGCCGAGGGATTACGGTGCGCCTGATAAATTTCAATTCTTTTTCAAAGCTTTAATTGCTTTCCCAGTTTCCGACACGTGCCACCGTCGACAATGGAATAATAACCGAGCAATGGCGTTCGTCTAGCCAGAAGAGCGCGGTGAAATTAGGAAATGCCCGGCTGAAAATAGAATAAGCTTCCTGGGAAACGATCAAATATTAATACTTGATGCGAGCCGCGGCCGAGATCGACTATATTAGACACGCGGAAGCCGGGAGAGGTGTACAGACGCGGGCTCGCGGCTCGTCCCTCGGTTTTATTTCATTGATTCCGGAGACTTCTTTTCCTCTTGCTTCATCCCGGTTTTCTCTGCTTATCTTGCACGAGGTTTCCTCGTAAGAAATAAAACGAGAGTGCACGCGCTGGCGTCGTATTCCGAGAAGGATGAGCACTGACGCACAGTGGAGTCCATACGATTTTCGTAAAACAAGAGGGAGCTTCTTTCTCCATTGAGAACTCGCCTGATCTAGCTATTACAGAAACGTAAAAAGACTGTTGGACAGATTTCAAAGATCAAATCTTAATATAACCCCCTCGGCGACACTTCGATTATATGAACAATTAAGTGCAAAATTAATTACAAACATTTAAAATGCAAACAATTTTTTTATGAATGGGACAAAGGAATTCAATTTCTCAAGGCTAGAGGAATTAGTTTAGTAAATGGCGTCTAAAAAATATGTTGAGAAAATGTATTTGGACGAAATTGTGAAAAACAAGAGTAAACATTGATTTTTACAACTTTTTTCATGGCATTAAAAATTTAAAAGACGTGTTTTGTAAATTCGTATAAATTAAAAGTGGCGAAAATGGCAATTTTTCAAGATTTTCGGACTCAACAAATTTTTCTCAATAATTGTCTATTCTATTCTTGTATTATTAATTTTGCGTGAGTTTTATGGGCATCGTCGTGGCACTAAAAGTGTTTCAAAAGGAACCATTAATCTTCAGATGGAGAGAGTCCATTTTGATGCGGAGTAAAAACTCCGCTGTCCATTTAAATTCTAATCTTCTAGCAGCAAGTTTAACCCTTTCAGGACGAATGTCGACATTTCGACGACCTTAAGATTGCACATCCGACTTTTGAAGATGCAAACATGTACTTCAATTATGTACTGCGTGTTATTTATATAATATTATTTATACATATAACATATATAATATTATATATTATATATATATATATTTAAATATTATTATATATTATAATATATATTACATTTAAACATTATTATATATATTATATATATATATATACTTAAATATTATATTAAATATTATTATATTTAAATTTTCAATATAGGCCCACATAAAAAAGTTGTAAAATGCAACTTTTAGTATTTTTTCTACAACTCCGAATCAGTAGCAATTTTTGAAAAAAATTCTTTTCACATCCTGTAGTAAACTAATTGCTCTAGCTTCCCAAAAAAGTTCAAATCTAATAGTACAATATTAAAAAGTTATCGTCTTTTTTAGGGCGTCCGAATATTAATTCGGGTCACTAATAATGTTTTCACTATCTGCTCTTAGCATAACCTAGAAAGATGGCAAAAGATCATCGAACAAAGTGGAAAATATTTTATTGATTAAAGTTTATTACTTGAATAAAAAAATTGGGCTATATTACACAGATAGTGAAAACATTATTTCGTCAAGACCCATTTTGAAGGTTACATAAAGGACATAAAATGACATTTCTTAAAAAATGTTTCCGACAAAAGTTTCTTTTTTTTCGCATATGATCCGAATCCGTAATAAAAAATACCATGTTCCATTTGAAAAATGTATCTTCCGGTCTCAATTACCTATTTCCGGCCGAAACCGGAAGTTAAAAATATCACCAGTTGATAGAGCGCATCTGATTTATAAAAGAAACACTTTAAATCTTTGAAAATAACCTATTTTCTAGATTATAAATGGGTGGTACAGGTGGTCTGGGACACCCCGTATACATATATGTAAATACATGTTTGCATCTTCAGAAGTTGGATGTACAATCTCAAGGTTATCAAAATATGGACATATTATAAGGCTGTCCCAAGTTTTAATGTCCAAACTTTGTCAGTATATTCTATGGCACTAAATAAGGGAGAAATGTTATATGGACATAGATCATATAGAGTTTTATTAAAAAGTTATGACAAAAATATGGAAGACAAGTACATATGTAATCATATTAGGAATAGTAACTGACTTGCTGTTATTGCGAGCATTGGCTCGAATAGATCAGCAATATTTACATTTAGTGATATTATGTAAGCTGTAATTAACTCTGGAAGCGACGATGTCAAGTAGTAAATACATTGATTTATACGAGCCACTGCTCGCAATAACATCAAGTCGGTTACTATTCCAAATATTACTTGTATTTTGAAAGTGGTGTAAGTCCATTTTTTTAAAAATGAGATATCACATAATTTGTGATTAATTTAGTGTGAACTTTTTATTTATAACTGGTTAATATTTAATATCTTAAAAAATGCCAATGGGTTGTTCAATCTAAAATTGGCCAATGAAAGAAATTGCGTAGCGATTGATCATGAAAGTGGTGTAAGTCCAATTTCCATAGACATAGGTGGCAGGATCACGTGGTTACATCTGCTTTATTTCACGCGTCGAAGATAACCTTACTTATGATGTTATACAGCAACGTAGACAAAATAATAAATTTATTTTACATGAAATGAAACGAGAGAATTTCGTTCCAACAATAAATCATAATTAAATCATATGCTCTTTCTCTCTGTCTTTCTCTTTCTCTCTGCGATGTTATTCCGTCGTCGGAAAAATTGATTTCAGCGAACGTGGACGTCCTCGCCGGACATTTTAGGTGCATTTCAAGCGACCGTAGTAATATCGGTGGGGCATTCACGTTCGGTGCGTAGGATGCGGCCGATTGCAGCATGATTAACGTGCGGCCAGCCGACTCGATTACGCCGATGCGCGAACTTTCAGTTTCCGGTCAAATGATCCGCGGACATCCGGCCACCGTTCGCACAAGCTCGAGTCCCGTTCTTTTCGTGTCTGTCGCTTCGCGAGTCCCCTCTCTCTTTTATTTCCCCTCTAGTGTCAGTCTAGTTGTAACCTGTTTTCGACGAGGACAATGAGCCCCTTTTAAGGATGTTCTGGAGGTATATAAAAACGCAAGAAAATTTTGGAAAATTTGATAATATATAATTATTACTAAATTAATGGAATTGTTTGAGGAAGCTTTTTTAGAATTAAAAATTATGAAAAATTAATTTTATATGAGAATTTTATTGAAAATTAAATTGATTAATTATTAAATGAATTTTTAAAATTTAGATATTATTTGAGGGGTAAATATTTTTTATATAGAATTTATAATTGTTGAATTAATATGATTAATATTATTTGAGTGATTAATATTTATAAATTTTAAATATAATTTATTGACGTTATTAAATTAATATGAAATTTAAATAGCTAATATTATTTGAGGGGTTAATATTTATAATAGAATTACTTCAATTCCAACTTCAATTTGCATTTCTTCAAGGACTCACCCTGATGAATGGCTTTCATTACCAATATTGTATTGATGGATTACGAATTTGTGGTACTTTTGTCTCCCATTGTACCTCCAGAACATCCTTAACAGCGATCCATGCCGATTTTAAAACTTGTCGATTAGTAGCCAGCGCAAAAGGTTCAAACGAACGGTGGATTTGGAAAAAAGCAGCATATGGGTCGCACACACGAGTCCTACCGAGAGACACGTGAAACTCGTGGCACCTTTAATTCCGTTCCGACGATAAGATAAACCTACCCATTACGCGTTTATCGCGCCGGAAATAATATTTATATCGATAATACGCCTACGCGGTATCTCGAAAAAATCAGCGCTGCGATATATTTTTATTCGACCTTTTCGATGTCGTGCTTCGCCGCGTCATATTGCCGGCGCGGCGCACTGTGGGCCAAACCGACGAAATCTGTGTCAAAATCAAAGAACTTTCGATAGAAATGAGATAGAGCAATGAAACTTTTTTTTAAATGAAAGCTGAAACTTTGCAGAATATGGGATAATTATGGAGATTGTGGTACAAACGTTTTTTAACCTTGAAAGAATTCGTTAAACTTGCACAATTTCAAGAAAATTGCGGTTTATTCAATACCACGCGCGGAAAAATTTTTTTTTAACATGCGACACATCATTTCCCGTAGATTTTTTCACGCTGATTTTAAGTAAACGTTCAAATACTTCATTATGATTATTTTTAATGTGTTTTATATATGAGAATACAATATTCCTTCAAACTAGTGGGTTACCAAATCATATCAACGAAAAAATGATTTCATAAGTTGTGTTCACAAAAATCGATTTCTCGCAAAATCCTGAGGTCGTAGAAAAATTTTGAGACCAGATTTGAAGTCAGCGTGAAAAAATCTACGGGAAATGATGTGTCGCATGTTTAAAAAAAATTTTTCCGCGCGTGGTATTGGAAAAACCACAATTTTCTTGAAATTAACGAATTCTTTCAAGGTTAAAAAACGTTTGTACCACAATCTCCATAATTATCCCATATTCTGCAAAGTTTCAGCTTTCATTTAAAAAAAGTTTCATCGCTCTATCTCGTTTCTATCGAAAGTTCTTTGATTTTGACTCAGATTTCGTCGGTATGGCCCATAGTGCGGCGCGGCGTCTGCTGGGAGAAAGTACAGCGCGTTCAAAAACACGAGGACCTGACTTTCCAAAGTATGAGAATGTAAGAAAATGTATATGCAGGCTGATTTTCTGGGAACGGGGACAAGTTACTGCTCTTTTTTTTTAGTGAAAATAAAAAGAAAAACGATAGAGGAAAAACTCGTATGTCGTAATTAGGCTGCGGATTTTATGCATTTATGAGAAGAATGGGTTCGGTCGATTTAAAGCAGTGGACATTTATTACTTGTATTATAAATTTATTAGTTTTCCACACAAATAATAATTTAAATTGTATTCGTAGATAACAATTAACTTTATTATTTGAAATAATTCATTTAGTCTTACTCAAATAATAAATAATTTTTTTTGCGTTTTATCTGAATATCCAAATAACAAATAACATGTTATTTAAATTTTTATACAAAAAATTATTTATTTAAATAAATTTATTTATCGCCCAACACTGTCTGCCTATAAAAAAATACAATTCAAATTATTATTTGTCAATACAAATAATAATTGAAATTGTATTGGTAGATAACAATTAACTTTATTATTTTAAATAAATTCATATTTAGTCTTACTCAAATAATAAATAATTATTTTTGCGTTTTATTTTAGTATCCAAATAACAAATAACATGCTATTTAAATTTATTTATTGCCCAACACTGGCTGTAAATAAAAGATGCTCACTAACTTTCCTTTCACCGATTATTCCGGAAGAAATTGCTACACCAATTAACTAATTATTGAAAGTGACGAAAGCAGGTTTAACGAAAGAGAGTCGCGGAACTATATACATCGTACAGAGTACGAGCTCTGCGTGATAAAAATTTGAAACGTTCCATTTTTTCGCGGCGTCGGTCGTGTTCAGCAGTCGAACGAATTTAAATTCGTGTTTCCCGTCGAACACGAGCGGCGACCCGCTCCGCTAATGGATGTTTCTAGTGATGAGTGTACCGGAAGTCGGTGGCAAGGGGTGAGCTTTTATCGAAAAAGGAGACCGAAGTCATCTCTATCCGACACATAGAGGGGCAAACGCGGGGGGAGGAGGTGGCTAAGAGAGAGAGAGAGAGAGAGAGAGAGAGAGAGAGAGAGAGCCATAGTTGTGTAGTAGGCCCGTGAAGGATCGTAGCTCGAAGCGGCGCGGCGCGGTGTGCGAGCTGGAGGCAGAATCTTCACTCTCCTCTCCTCAACGATACGTATAACGATATCCGGATGTGGGCTGGGAAAAGGCTGTATGAGAAAAAAAAAAATAGTGGCGAGGCAGAATGGAATTCAACGAGGTTGAGCATTCCGGTTTCTTGTCTCCTACGATTATTTCATTAACGTGTCTTTACTTCCCCCGGTAAATCTAATTGAATCTAACCCTCGCCTTCGGCGACAAAGTAAGCCGATCTTTGCGGCAACTCTCTGTCTTCTACAGGGTGATCTAATATTAGCTGATCCCCAGACAACGATCTATCAATCGCTCATCAAAGTTCGTAGCCTAACAATGAAATGTTGTTCTTCAGTAGACATTTTTTCCAGCAATTTTTTGATTAATTTACCCCATCTCATTATTCATCATTAGAAATTGAAATTGAAACAGAGATTGGAATTGGAATAGTAAATTGAAATTGGTATTGAATTTGGAATTGAAATTGGAATTGGAATAGAAATTGATATTGGAATTGGAATCGAAATTGGATATGGAATTGAGATTGGGATTGGAATAGAAGTTGAAATTGAAACTCAAATTGTATTGAAATTGTAATAGGAATTGAAATTGAGATTGACATCAATTGAACGTACCAATGTTTTCATTTAGTAGTAATGTGTACATTCCTTTCTAAGAAAGATGAAAACTTATCAACAGCGTTACAGCGTTCGAACACTTTTGTGAATCACTTATTACGCGTGTTTCTAATAAATATATCATCACTTCTGCCTACGTTGTTGAATCCTTTTCAAATTTTACTCACAAAATGTTGAGACTTCCCCCTTACTATAGGTACCAAATTGTTCTATACAGATTAGTTTAGTACATCTTATTTTATTCATTAAAATTTGTAAACGTAAGCGTTCGAATACTTCCATGAGCCACTGTAGGTGAAACAGCACACGAGTACCCGTGTATTTGAACACACGTGAAATAGGCACCTCTGGATTAAACGCAAACGCAGATTGAAAATGACAAAGCTCTGCCTATTCCTGGCTATTCCACACCTAAAATCGCTGAATTAGCGTATCGGGCTAGAACAAACTAGCGTGCTCGATCGATATATTTTGAATTCCGTTTGCAGAGCGCGTCGCGTGTTGTACAAGATCACGGCTCGTGTTTATCCCGGCGATATCGGATGTCAGGTGCACAGACTGCTCCGTCTCGGAAGCGAGGCGGACGCAATATGTCGCCGGTGAATTTGAATCGGGTGCAGGAGGCTTTTGTTCACGACGCGCAATATACACATGGTATACCTGGTTCTCGCGTACACCTCCGCCGAAGGGAAAGTATTTCCCGCTTTTGAACTTGACTGCGCTGTTTATTTTATCACCCACGCGCCGGGCTTTGGACGTTCCCTTTGAATATCCCCTTAATTTTTCATATCGCGCGAACCCCGGAACGGTTCTTCCGCTCCAGCTTTCTTTCGAGCATACCCGGCTTTCCAGACTTCCGTGAAATCCGAACCCCTGTAAATCTCTGTACGTTTCTCGTTGCACGCATCGTGTGTACGTGTGTGTACATAGATTCTCGCGAACGGTCGAGCCACGCGCTTCAAATTCGCTCGCGTATGCAGCCGGTGAGGCGGTTCAAAGGGAGTTGATCCGGTGAATCGAGTCTCGTTGACCTTTTGCTTGAACCATCATTTACACTTCGGAACGAATCACCGTGAAAGTATTGTTCCGTCACGTTCCCGGATCGCCGGCCGCGAACGTTCGCTTCGGTGAAACCTGGTCTCTGATCTCTGCGGACCTCTCTCGCTGCATCTCTGAAACGATCTGTAGCAAATCGAGCTTCGAACAGCGAAGCGTAACCAAGTTGCAATCAGGGATTCTAACCCGGCGCCTAACCCTAACCAAACCCGCTGTAACCCATACTATCCTCGATTGAACGGTTCTCAAATCTTAGAGAGAGAGAGCGGGTTACTATTAAATAGAGATTCACGGAATATAACCCGAATCGTAAAGTATTTATAGCTAATTTAACGTCCTAACAATAAGGTGGACGTATAATAGATAATTGAATAATTAAAATTGAAATTGATTGGAAAGATTAGAATTGAGATATAACGCATTTTTTGAACCTACCTGCATTCACCGGCTCCGGTTCGGGTAATTGAGGATTTTTCTTATATTCTATATGGCTTTGATTTAGGAATTGGTACGAAGAAATTGAAGATAGGTAAACTCTTTAAAAATGACTTGATGTCTCGAGTTGATTAAAAAATAAACAAAACTATATTTTAAGCTCCAAATTTCGGATACATAATATTTTTCGAATTATCATTATAATTTGTTGGTAATCACCGCTACGTAGATTTCTTCTTTATATTCTTAAACAGTCTTCAGGTGATGGGGCTTCTGCGAACGGTAATATCTACAAATCATTGAGGAATTACTGGCGAGAAAGGTCTTTGTGACTACCTGTCCCTGTTGCGGCGCATGTAGGCCGCCACAGTCCAGTAAAACTATGTTTCCTGACGTTCCGTACATTTTTATAAACATGGCTGATTGGAAAGTTTACTCGGTTGCACATTTAACAAAAAAAACTACTCTCCATGAACCAGCAGAGCAAAAGAACCAGTAGCTCAGGGACTTCGGAACGAAACAATAGGAGCTGTAGTAATTGATCATCCTCGTCTATCTTTCCGCTGCAATCTGCACCGTGTCACGAAAAGCGACACGAATCTGTCCTGTATGAGACAGGATCGTCACAGGAAAATTCCCCAGGCATATTGGTCGGAATCTAGGGTGTGCGTAGGCGAGGAAGGATATTGGCTGTCTGGAAAGCGGATTCATCCCGGAGGTCACTTTCGCTGTATTAATTCCGGTCGGCGGGGGTTGAACAGCATTGATAGGCGGCCCGGTGTGTCTATCGGCTATTGGTGTCTTAAGAGCTGGGTACGAAAGAGCCTCTCTCTCTCTCTCTCTCTCTCTCTCTCTTTGCCGAACGGTAGTGTCGTCCCTCCTGCCCCCGTTGCCAGCTGGCGAGTTAAACTCACATCCGGACGTGTAGCCGAAGAGGAAGGAAGAGGACGTGACGTCGCGATTAAAGCGAATTAAACGAGCGAATTGTACGAATCGGCGTGACCGTGCTCTCGCGCGACTATCGTCTACCTACATGCGCCGTTCATCGGGACACGAGGTTGCCGCGGATTGACTCACTAGTCCAGTCAATGAATGCTCGTAAGGGGGGCGTAGAGGGAAATGGAAGGAACACAATTTTTAACTTTGGGACTTTGTTTGGACTAGTTAGGAAGTAAACATACTAAAAGTATGAGGTGAACATACTACTCCTAGGAGGTGAGCGGTTTACGGGGGGGGGGGGGGGGCACGTAGAAGGTCCCCTTTTTCGGTTTTCCGCTTTTATCTCGGAAACTATGCGTTCTAGCGATAAGACCATTCCATACAAAATTAAAGCTGACAAAATGTGCTATACGATTGATTCTATTCAGTTTTTCGCTATCTCGCATAGTTCCCGAGATATCCGAGCTAAAAGTTCACTAATTGTGAAAAAGAAATTTTTCCCTTATTTGACTAGCTAACTCTTCAGCACAATTAGTGAACTTTGAGCGCGGATATCTCGGAAACTATGCGAGATAGCGAAAAACTGAATGCAATCAATCTTATAGCACATTTTGTCAGCTTTAATATTGTATGGAATGGTATTATCGCTAGGACACGCAGTTTCCGAGATATAAGCGGAAAACCGAGAAAGGGGACCTTCTACGTGACCACCTGTAAACAGCTCACCTCCTAGGAGTAGGGACTTTTAGTATGTTTATCTCCTAACTGGTCCAAACAAAGTCCCAAAGTTAAAAATTGTGTTCCTTCCATTTCCCTCTATGCCCACCTTATGAGCATTCATTGACTGGACTACCTATAATGGGGTATATTCGTAATCAGGGGAACGAGATCTATAACTCTGTAAAGTCTCAATTAAATCTGTGACGCGAAGGCTTTGCGTTCTCCTTGTCAGACGAGTTCTATCCACGGTTCTCCAGCAGAAAAATGGGTCGATGTGTCCCGGGCTACGCTCGGGCTACGCGATGATATAATTACAGGGCATCTGCGCCGAGTCCCGCGTGCTGCGAGCGGGTCAAGGATGAACGTCGAACACTCCACACGTTGCGTCGCGTCGCATCGTGTCGCGCGAAATACTTTTCCTTGTTCGTTCGTGGTATAGTCCTGTTTGAAATTCATATTTCGAAGAAAGTAGGCGACTCCGCTGGTAACCCGAGCAACGGGATGCAGGTCGGAGAGGATGCAGAGAGGCTGGAGGGGCAAAGACCAACGATTCGCCGTGTCCTTCCTGAATTTCAATCCTGAGCCGCTTTACGTCACCGTCGAACTGGGTCGCGTCCTCTATTGCAGGAGTACCCCCGCCTCTCTCTCTCTCTCTCTCTCTGTCTGTCTGTTTCGGAATCCAATGCTCCGAACGCGATACGTGTGCACGCAGCAAGATGCAATTCGAAAAGTAGAACCATGGAGTATCGAAGTCGGTTTCGAGGATAATCGCGTTATTCCCTCGCATCATTGCTCGATATACGGGCCACCCAGCTCTGCAATCTTGTTTAGAACCGACACACATCGCCTTGGATCGATTCCAAAGCGGCCGAGCTTCATGGCTACCCTTAACTTAGGGGATGGGTAGACAGCGGCTCTATTTGCAAACGAAATTTATTTGGCTGCTCGACCCATTAAGAACTTATTAAGGTTAAGAGCGCGAAGTAGACGAACGACTTCACGGAACTCGATAAAATTAATGCCGAGGGTGGTTGGAAGTTCGCAGTAATTACCACAATTGGCGTAATGAAGATCTAGATGGCGTGTAC
Organism: Lasioglossum oenotherae; assembly: GCA_028455765.1. Classification (NCBI taxonomy): domain Eukaryota; kingdom Metazoa; phylum Arthropoda; class Insecta; order Hymenoptera; family Halictidae; genus Lasioglossum; species Lasioglossum oenotherae. Next base: position 3,291,830 of record CM052296.1, read on the forward strand.
GAAACAAAGGGCCTAGCCGATTAAGATGGCTCTTGAACCATTCGAAAGCTGACCAATAAAAAGCCTTCTGAGTAAAATTTCAGCCCTCTAGCTTGCCCGTGAGGGTAGTTATACGGTAAATTAGATTTCGCGATTTTCCGCTCGCGGATGTTCTCTAAAATTCTGAAGAAAATGCGACACGTGTCGGGTCTTGAGACGCAGTTTATAGAATTTTTTCAGATTTTTTGGTTGCAAACTATGGTCGTGAAAAATGAAAAAGTGGATATGCTGGGGTTCAAATCCTGCCCACCACGAAGTTTTTTTTCCATGCATTATTTTCTATTTTCTCAAGTTTTAATGCTCTGGTCCCAGCGTTCGCGATAGAATAGGAGGGGAGCTGATTGTTCGCTATAAAATCTCGAAAATGACAATAAATCGATAGAGACAATTTGCATTGTATTGCGAATAGAATGGATACTCGCTGACAAGAGCGTAGGGTTTAGCGTGCTAGTTGGTTGGGTCTGAAGAAAGTTACTGTTACCGAGCCAAGGAAGGATTGGGGTAGTGAGAGTCAACCTCGGTGGCTAAGGGTTAAGTCTGCCTTCGACGAAAGTGAAACTTCAGGCTAAACAATCTCGTCCTACAGTTTCGAATTACGCTCGTACGAGAAACACGCCTCGTTCTCCGTGCCACGGTTACTAGGACACCGGCGCTGTATATAAATATATAATATGTGTAATGTGTATACACGTAATATGTATATATAGTATATACGGTGCGTGGTTAATGTACAAAACGAAGCTGAGAGATACTAACGCTATAATTAGTCGTCCTTGCCTGCCGACTGATCCGAGGCTCGCCTCCATTCATAGATCCACCGCTTCTGCAACGCGCCGACGCGACGCGACGCTCTCTCTTCCACATGACCGTTCACAAATGAAAAATTTAACCCTGTGCATTTTGCAATTTTATTTTTTAATTCCTTGTAACAACCGAGACGATCCAAACCAAATATTTAACCCGCATATTTTTTACGTTAATTTGAACCCACCCTGTAGCGAAGGATATGGATGCAAATCAAATCTATTTTTAACCTCCTGGTAGCAAGAGAGCTGATCCAAATCAAATATTCTACCTTGTATATTTTTTAGATTAATCTTTAACTTCCTTGTAGCAATGGAGATGGATGCAAATAAAATTTATTTTTAACCACCTGGTAGAAAGAGAGACGATCCAAATGAAATATCCAACCTTGTATTATTTGTTACATTAATTATTAACCTCGCTGTAGCGAAGTAGATGCTTTCATCGGTGACTGCAGTCAGTTACCATGTAATTACCAGTCTTTCTAAGACGTCTGCAGTTTGACATTCAGAAATCTTAAAGATGTCCCGAAAGACGTCTTCCAAACTTCTTGTGTTAGACAACGGTACGTCTTCAAGACGTCTTTAAGGAGGCATTCGTTAAATTCGGATCAAAACTTTTCAACAACATTTGGATCGTTCGCATAAAATAAAACTGACTTTGTGGGTCGATCTGTAACCATGGATGAGACTTGGGTTTACGACTATGGTCCTACATTGCGACGACAAATCACAGGGTTGACTGAGCCCGGTTGTTCAGCTCCAAAGCAGCCAAAGTGATCAAAATCGACAAAGAATGTCAAGGCATTCGTTTTTTGGGATGCAAAAGGAATTTTGTTCATAGATTACCTTCAAATCAGGGAAACAATAACAGGAGAGCATTACTCAAACCTTTCGGATCGACTAGAAAACAGTCATTTTTCACCAGGACAATGCATCAACACGCAAAGGTGTTCTTGCAATAGCCAAACTGAAGGAGTTACGCTATGAATTGCTGCAGACCTCAAAAAATTCCTACGTGGCAGACGTTCTTCTCGAGGAAAATCATATCGAGGGTGAATACACTGAAAAATAAATATATTTCACTCGTTAGTTCATTGTTAGGCTACGAACTTTCTGAATGATCTAGTACAAGGCGTCGATACAGTTAAACAGCCATTAATGGACAAATTAAAGTTCCTCTGACTTCTCCATCTCGCTAAGAGTTTAAAATCTTCAAAGGAAAAGATCAACCTTTCGCTAAAAAGAATTGTCTGCCCAGGAGGATGACGAATGCGCTACAGCTCACTGTCGCGTCCTCGTTTAAATTGTTTCGAGAGCCAACAGGTGAGCAGATATGTGGCGAGGCGGCGACCACCGGAGGAATTCGTCTGCGGAAGGGGTGATTCACCTACATACCGGATATTGCGTCGACCATCATCCGTCAAGGAAAAGGAACGGGATATGTTAACAGCGCTGATAAGTTTCCTCGGCGCGCTGTTCATTGTTCTCGATTATGGTCAGCGCGTCGAGTGCCGCGTGTATGTACATACTTTGGTGCTATGTCACCTCCGCTTACGTTTCGTGACCGAGTCTATTTCCAGCGTCGTTAGTGCCTTTCGGGCAAGTCAATTTAATTGTCCGACGATCCCTCGAGACCGAACCTCCAGTCGTCAGTACGAAACCCCGTCCAAAAGTAGCGCGAATCTTCTCTGAGGGGGGCGAGGCGACTATAAAACAATACCTAAATTGTCTCCGCAAACGAATTTAACGCAACGGTTTCACAAATTGCAGGTGCTGCAACTTTTATTCACATTGTACACGTTGCAAGACGTCTAACGGTCCGCTATAATATTCGTACAATAAGCTCTCGGTGTGTTTACATGATGTACACCCAACAGGTCGCACGATATACACCTGTGCTCCATAACAGAAGTAGAAACGAAGATTGAACAGAATTCGAAATACACAAATAGAGTCTGTGGCGTGCAGACGTGAGATGAGATTAAATAATTTACATGTTCGTTACGCGTGAAGTTGAGACGCAAAAACTTAGAAGATAGCATGCAGATATAGAATGCGAAATTAGAAGTATTTCTCGAGATTGGTTTTCAGTTTGCTCGGCTCCACGTTGGGCCCGTGTCGCTCGACCACTTTGCCTTCCTTGTCTACGATGAACTTGGTGAAGTTCCACTTGATGAAGTTGCCCAGGGTCCCTCCCTTCTCCTTCTTCAGATATTTCCATAGCGGATGTGCGTCATCGCCGTTCACGTTGATCTTCTCGAATAGGTCAAACTTCACCTGGAAAGAGTGGCCGATATAATTCTCGTTCCGAGCGATTACAGTTTCAACTTCCCACGCGTAGGGGTTGTTACAATTTCTCTTGTGAAACGTTTGCAAGTTGCAAATCGATCTGAGTGCTCTTCGCGTAAATAATCCTCGCTGCTGATAGCATTACGAGTCCACAAAATAGCGAGGTGCGTTATCGAAAATATTGAAATACCTTTTCTCGGTTGGCGAAGTTACATATGTCCTCGCTGCTTCCTGGCTCTTGTCCATTGAACTGATTGCAAGGGAAGGCTAGGATTCGTAAACCTGCGAACGAATCGATTCAATGATCTCTGTGTGGTTTGTTTTTATCTTTTAATTCCTGTTCCAAACGGATTCACAGTTGTCTTACCTTTCGACTCGGCGTACTCGTCGTACAGCTCGTTCAACTCTTTGTAGTTCGTCGGTGTTAAGCCACACTTCGACGCCACGTTTACGATCAGGCATACGTGATCTTTGTAGCTGTGAATATTATTCATTATCGTTAATACACTTTCCATTAATTAATAATTGTTTTCGACGAAAATCAGTTGGTTTCTTACCTGGATAAAGGGATATCCGCTCCTTTGATGGACGTCGCGGTGAAATCGTAGATGGATTTCGCCTCCTTATAGTTCTCGTTTCCGCTCATGGCTGCTGCTGCAACTGAAATCGATCGATGAGCATAGAATCTATTGTTACGATGGAAATGCAATGGCGGGATATATAGTCCTAGTGCGCCGTGTTGGTTGTTAGTAGATTTCCTAGTTCTCTATACTACGATGTGGAGTAACGAATAAACCATTAACCAACCAATTGGAATAAAAGATACATAACTTTAATTCGTTATTCGAAGGTTCGAATAAAAAAATAACTTTCTTTCGACTTTTATTTAAATAATTTTGTATTTGCCGAGAATGTATTCGATGAATACAAAATTATTTAAATAAAAGTCGAATGAACGAAACTTTTCCATTCGAACCTTCGAATAACGAATTAAAGTTATGTATCTTTTATTCCAATCGGTATTTAAATAATTTTAATGGTTGGTTAATGGTTTATTCGTTACTCCATATCGGAGTACAGAGATGGCGTTGTAGAGCCGAGGCTGTATTTGCCCAATTCAAGCCCGTCTACATTTCAAGTGGTACAGTATTTAAATACTGCCCAACTCTGCATCGATACAATCGATTTGTGTCTACAAACATGTTACATCCGAGTCACATTCTTTTCTTTAATTAGATGTCAATATATACGCGATTTGATTCACAAAATAGCAATGCAACCTGAACGACGCGCACTAGGATTAATGTAGTTGTTCATACGGATAAACTGTGTTTATAAATACACATTCGTATCAATGTAACAGAAACAACAAAGATAGCTAGCGTCAACAAACTGATAAAAAGCGGAGGAGAACTGAGAAATATTTATTGATCAATATATAATCGTAAATTAAACCTGCTTAAATAACAACTTCACGGTCACTTGTTTTTATAGGAAAATTTTTTTGTAACATCTACAATCGGCAGTTTTTTTTTCAATCTCATTCATATCCATGGAAGCGAATGACCTTTTGGCTCGAGTATGAAGAAGAATGTCTGGTGAAATACCCTAAGTGTGGACAAGTCAAAAGTGATGCCTAGATCTGGACAATTGAATTTTTTATAGTGGAACCAATAATTAAGAGACTAAATAATTATTTTATATACTCTGAGGCCTTAGCTACAAATAGGTATGAATATTATTTGATTAAGGCATCAATTGAAATTTAAAGATAAAATTTAAAGTTTATCCGAAAGCAATATACAAAATAATCATATGCATTTATAGCTTATTCTTTTATTAGAAAAAAAAATGTAATTCAAGCCCTTAGACAAACAATAATTATCACGCATAGTAATATTGATATTTCAAAGTAAATTGGCAATCAAACTTAACTTAAATAATAATTATATTATATAAATTCTAAGGATATTATTAAAAATGATAGATTGAAGGAAAATAGAAGATTGAATAAAAATAAAAAATTCAATTTGGATTATTCTTGTTAATACAATTAAAATATTAATCTAAACAATGATTTTGGGATTTTAAATTCCTTCATAAAATCTGAATTTTATATTAAAAGTCTTAACAAAATTATTTTTGTTTATCTAAACTGAGAAAATTAAAGGTAGCAAAAAATGCTGTCCAGGCATAGGGCATTTCACCTTACGTCATACGATAAAATATTTGTTTTTGAAATGGTACACAATAAAAGAGCGAAATCACGATCGCATGACACCGGTCGATAACCGTCGGTTGAATGAAGTTACTTACTCAGACATGATAACGTTCGGGCGGCCTTAAAGAAATTATTGAATGGATCTAGCCGTGTCTGTTAAGCTCACTGTAAACTCCTTTCAAGGTAGGTATAAGTACATAAATGTATCGGATCGATTGTGTAGCTGTTAATATTTTCAAGAGCGTCCGTTTTTTACAACTACTCTTGCCGAGTAAATTGAGTTTCGGTGCGTTACAATTCATTTACATATACAGTGTTGACGAAAACACAAACCCAGTCCATACAAAGATACAAAAATTCGCACGATGAAAATGCACACAAGCGAGAACGTGTTAAAGACACAGGTGAATTCCGTTCTAACCTAACTTACTTAACCGTACGACAATTACGCTCTAGGTCACGGTTAATATGTACATTGATTGGAAACCGCTGTATCATGAATGCACTGTGATTTCAATATGAATGTGGAATCGAGCGAATTGATTAAACGTTTCTGTTTATTATTGAAGACTCGTTAAAAGAAAAGAAGAAACAAGTGATTACGTGTTACAGAAACGAATTCAAATTGGGTGGCTGAGTCAACTAATTTTATAGAAAACGAGTTTAAAGTTAAACCAATAAATAGCTTTATTAGAAGAACGCATGTGGAATGGACATAAAAAGTGTAATAATATTAACTATTGCAATTAAAGTCACGATAAATATAATCAAAATTACAATTAAAATTACAATAAAAATTGAAATAGGAATTGACGTTGGTATTAAAATTACAATTACAATAAAAATTGAAATTAGAATTAAAATTGGAATTGAAATTAGAATTAAAATTGGAATTGAAATTAGAATTAAAATTGGAATTGAAATTGGAAGTGAAATTGAGATTATAATTGGAATTGGAATTAGAATTGAAAATTAGAATTGTAATTAAAATCACAATTAAAATTGAAATTGAAGCAAATACAATAACTCAAACAAATAATGCCAAAGCTAATACTGCTAGATTATGGTTATATAAAAACCACACTGTTTATGGTCTTGAAGACGTCTTTTTAGGACGTAAGACTTTCAGATCTATAATAGACATAAAATGGATGTTTTTAACGTCCGAGGAGCTTCGCCGCTCGGAGTTTTTGCGTGACAGAACTACAGAACTATTTTAGATAATAGAAAGATTAACAAATTCCCGGATTAACATGTTAAGTGCCGTGTCGTTCTCCGGTGACAAATTTTGTATATTATAAAATTGGAAAACTGTGATCTTGCGTTTTGTTTACCGCTCAATAATACCGAGTAACCGGAAAGGTAAACAAAGTGGGCACGGCACTTACCTGGTCAACATCATGCAATGAACAATAAGAAAATCCCTCCAATTCGATCCATGCAAAGATCAAGCCCGCATAAAATTTCATCCTCGAAACAAAAATGTACCGTTATTTTGTTCTCACTGTAAGAGGATCACGGGATGGAGGGGGGACAGATCTCAAACTTATCGGTTTACGTGCCTGAGAAAGTTCGGATAACTTGAGTAAAGCCCATCGGCAGCACCAATTTTATAAAATGCATATCTTCGTCGCGAAGTATGCAGTTATGTGCACGACGATGTTCCTGAAACTGTCAGTGCAAACACTGTGGTACATATAACCATTGCTACGCAACTACTACTCGCGAGAAATACAACGTATAAATATATTTAAGGATCCATAGATGATACTACAAGATTATTATAAATATCTACCAAAAAATAATCAATATTTTCAGATGTATTAACAAAGAAGGAAATCATATAGGTTCTACTAGCACCGTTTACTAATGTTTCAAAAATATAAGCAATTTTTCTATTTAGCATTTTTCTCTATCTCGAAATGTATGTTAAGTTTCATCATGATTGCCAACTTCTAATGGGGCGATATATGTACCTCGGCGGTATACATGACTCAGCAAAAATCTCGGATCGATATTACGTACTACGAATTAAATAATAGTAAATCACGGAGGTATCGAACGTTCAAACATTATCTATTTCGAGCGGATTGATAACCGAACGAAGATAAGATTGTAAAATCCCATTTCTCGACCCTCGCGTGACTTTCACGCGAAATAATTCGAAAATATGAAAAAATGTGGAAAATGTTTCAACGATGTTGTAATATTGCGAAGGTGCACGTACTACGCGACAGAAACAAGGTTATAACGTTCAAAATTTTGCGCACAGTGTAATCGATTGCCATCTGTCGTTTGTTGCGCGAGTCTCGAAGAAACCCTCGAGATGCGTAATATTTTCGTAGAATATACGCTGAATTTGAACCACGAATGCCTTTGCGTGTAATATGAAAGCGACGATATTGTGTGCCCGGTGTTTAGCGATGTGTTTCGATGACGATATAAACGAATCTTACCAAGAATACGCTGATAAATCTTACGAAGGTGGAGCCGTGAACCGTTCGGTGGCAGTTCTGCTTTCGCACTGATGAGCCGGCTGGGAATCTACCATCGTCTATGTATACTAACACAGCCCCTGCGGCTTACACACACTTGTTTACGTCGCTGACGCGTAAATAGTACCGGTGTAGACTGTAGCAGACTGTAGACAATGATGCCACAGTGCATGGTTCATTACAGTGAAAAATGACTTTCATTTTTAATCCGTTTCAATTCTCCATTAGTCACGTCGGAATGATAGCGTTTTTAAAATTTTTCGAAGACGTGACTTACGGGGTTAGACCACCTTGAACTTTCCACACTTCTCTCTTTCGTACAGGAACGTATATAGTCGAAGTGAAATTTGGACTATGTCCTTCCTTATGTGAACCTTGAAGAATGTCTTTTTTTACGAAATCGTCGGGCTGAAATTTCATTAATGGAGCTTCATTTTTACTATAATTTGAGCTGAAGAAAAAATATTGTTGTCAATGAATGTACGTAGGCTTTCTTTAAGAAATATTATTAAAAAGTTTGTCGTACAAATATTTAGCAAAAAATGTTTCGACAGGTTACTGACGAATGATTCCGGTGTTTGCTTTCAGTACGCTGGTTCCGTGGAAAGTATTCAGGGATAAGTTGAACGAAGTTCATCCCATTAGTTCCGTACTACAAGCCATGGCGCTGAAATCTACGATAGACCTTACGTGCAATGACTACATCTCCAACTTTGAGTTTGATGTATTTACAAGGTGAGCTCTCGACCGTGAAAATTCATTACCGTGTGTAAGATAACAAGCATAGTGATGCTAATATTGTTTGAATCCTCGCAGGTTATTTCAACCATGGTCTACGCTTCTACGTAACTGGCAAATTTTGGCTGTGACTCATCCTGGATACGTAGCTTTCCTCACTTACGATGAGGTGAAGGCACGTTTACAAAAGTATTGCAGACCCGGGAGCTACGTGTTCCGATTAAGTTGCACGAGGCTAGGACAGTGGGCCATCGGCTACGTCACATCCGATGGGGATATTCTTCAAACTATACCTCACAATAAAAGTTTATGTCAAGCCCTGCTCGATGGATATCGGGAAGGCTTGTGAGTTTTCTTTATTGTTCTGCTTTCGTTGCAATGGAATTCTGATCGATCTCTAACATTCGATATTCGATTTCAGTTACTTATATCCCGATGGTCATAATGTGAATCCAGACCTGACATGGGCAGTGCAACCTACGCCGGAGGAGCATATTAAAGTTACTGCGGAGCAGTACGAACTGTATTGCGAGATGGGTAGCACATTCCAGTTGTGTAAAATTTGCGCAGAGAACGACAAGGACGTTAGGATAGAACCCTGCGGACATCTGCTTTGCACTCCGTGTTTAACAGCCTGGCAGGTACTGAGACTAATTTCGTCAAATTACGTAACAAGATAACATATTTTCACTTCTACTTTTAAGCAGGCATTCCGGGTAGATTTTTCTTGAGCTTCGTCCAAATCTGTACAGGGTGTATAAAAAGTAATGGTTATCCGTCCTAGGGGTAAATCTACACCTCTGGATCGGTGGACATTTGTAAGAGAAACTTGTTGTTAAAGTTTCTTTTTACATTAACGCCTTCTACTCATCGAAAAGAGAAAACGTTTGAAAGGAGCCATATGTCGCAAACAAATAGTTATTGATATATTAGCTGTTAAAGTTTTTGCAAAATTTTATTGTGTGAAATTATACGTAGTGTTAGAGGAATAGGAATGTGCTCGTTTATGTTGAAGCTGTGATAGCAGCAGTAATACTATTACAGTATCATTTGATTATTAATTTCTCCGTGTCCATCGTCGATGAGATTATGAATCAGTAGACTGCTTTTGAAAATTAATATCTATGTAGCATCTGCAATAAATTTAGACAGCTTTTATACAGGACCGGCCTTCCCTATAAAGGGGCCTGGGTGCAAGAAACCATTCGGGCCCCAAATTTTTTGTTAAGTAAAAAAAATTTACAAACACGAACATACAGGTTCGTCGCAGCTCCAACATAAACGAGCCGTAAAAAACGAAAGCCTCGTATCCGCAAAAGAGTAAACGTGTTTTCTCCGGGTTCACAGGACTCCGAAGGGCAAGGTTGTCCGTTTTGCCGAGCTGAAATAAAGGGAACCGAACAGATAGTTATCGATCCGTTCGATCCTCGAAGAACACACCGACCAGGAACACATTCGGCGTCCGCTAGTAACGCGTCGACCCCGACACGGGATCTTGACCCGGACACCGAGGTATCCGACTAGGAGTAGCATCTACCCCTCATTACACTAAATGTGCTCTATGTATAACAAACTCCTCCCCGCAACGCACCTCATGTTTTTTTTTTTTTTACGAATGCCTGACGCATTTCACCGCGAGATCTCGGAATTTTTCTACGATCGTGTCATTGTCATATATATCATTTGTAGAAGATATTAATCATGTCTCGACAGACGCGTTATCTCTCGCGAGGTATACGCGAAGCTTGTTAAGCATAAAACGAAAAGCAGCATCGACAGTGGTCGCACGAATGAATGTTCAAACAAACCGAGCAATGTAAAAAGGGACCAACTTTCTTGTCTCTATATAAGCTTTGTCCGAATCATTTTTTCTTTCTTCATTATCCTATTGTTTTCATATTTTTCTTTTTGAATTTGTTATGTACATAAAAACTCGCAGGATGGCTTAAGGGTGAAAAAACGGCTCGCGCACGTATTTGTTTAACACTCACGCACAGTTAGATCCACGTATACGTGCACGAGGATTGCAAGGGTCCGGTATCTGCGTAATCATTTCTCTATAGTGCACATTTGGGACCTCTACGTGGTCACAATCGCTAGATAAAAGACCCACCAAGTGCGCTTGGTGTCTAAAATGGTCTATTTTTGCATTTTCAAGGCGTGATTTGCGTTATTCTACATACATAATATATATTCTATAGTTGACTCCAAATAAGAATGTACTTGTACTTGATCGCGTGTTCGGCGAAGCACGAGTAGGGGGATTAGCCAATGAACGAGTTCCGTTAGAGTCAGATGCGCAGTAGAGTCTTAAATTCGTCGGCTAGTAAGTACATTCTTATTTAGAGTCAAGTATATGTAATATAATATTCAATATAATAACAAATTTAATAGGCGACAGTCACGATAGGTGCCAGCACTAGAGGCCCCAAATGTGTATTTAGTCCAGTCAATGAATGCTCATAAGGGGGCTGTAGAGGGAAATGGAAGGAACACAATTTTTAACTTTCGGACTTCGTTTCGACTAGTTAGGAGATAAACATATTAAAAGTCCCCACTCCTAGGAGGTGAGCAGGGTGCAGGGGGGCACGTAGAAGTTTCCCTTTTTCGGTTTTCCGCTTATATCTCGGAAATTATGCGTCTTAGTGATAAGACGATTCTATACAAAATGAAGGCTGACAAAATGTGCCACATTTTGTGTGCCACATGTTCCTTCCATATCCCTCTACAACTCTTCGTTGACTGGACTAATTATAGAGATATGATTACGCAGATACCGACCCTTGCAATCCTTGTGTACGTATACGTGGATCAAGCAGTGTGTCAGTGTGAAGCAAATACGTTTTCCCACTCTTAACCAAGCGGAACAATTCAAGGGTGAACGTTTTTCTGCAGTTCACGCGCGCACACGTGTTCGTTTGTAACAACACGTTTTTGTTTTTTCTTCTTTCGTTTTTATAAAAGTGAGATTGTCGTTGCAGAGAGAGAGAGAGAGAGAGAGAGAGAGAGAGAAAGTGGGAGAGAGAGTGTGTGTGTGAGAGAGGGAGAGAGAAATAAAAACTAAATAAATGACTTGGCAATAATGGAGACCGTAAGGTAGGTTGCTTTTGTCGCATTACACCGTGTTCGGGGCTTCAGCGTGTACTCCCATATTCGTTCTTGTGTCATTTACCGCGAGACGTTTGCATTTATGATTCATGTTTGCAAGTAACACGAATGCTGCACACGTCGTTCAAGCGTACACACGTCCATTGGTCGCGACTGCTGCGTGCAACGATTTATTTCAAGGCAGACCTGCGTCGTTGATCTTCGCGAGGGGGCACGATGTTTTAAAAATAACATTGTAGTTACGCCGTGCCGCGAATCATCGTAATTACGCTTTATCCGTTTTTGTTTCTCGCACACGACAGAGGGAGCTCTCTCTCTCTCTCTCTCTCTCTCTCTCTCTCTCTCTCCGCACGCGACCAGTTCGCACACGAAACGAGCCGACAATTTCGCATGCATGTGCCAATTGTGTATAGCTGGCAGCTCCCTTGCAATATGCATATACGACTGTTTGAAGTTAGTGAAGCTTTGTTTACGTACATAGATATATGTATACAGTGACATGCTATCTCACCAGACACAGGGAAACTTGTAACGTTTAGGTCAACCCTTTCACAGTCCACGAGTGGGACACGTTCGACCCGAAACTGTCGCATCGACTTATCGATCTCTCTCAGATATATTCTGGGTCGAACGTTGGCAGAGCTTTTTAATTTTACAGTGACTGGAACTACAAAGTTTCCTTTGGGGAGAAACGTTGAACAGTCAGAGTTGGGCAGTAATTACTTACACAAGTATTTAATTACATCTTCAGTTACATGTGCAAAAGTGGACCATAATTACAATAAGAAAACAGTTAAATGGTCCAAAATATAAAAATTAGTTGTTTAAAAGAAGAATCACACTAAAGTAATTGATAGACTCAATTACAATTACTGGTTGAGCCAAAGTAATTGCAATCACCAATTACAATTCCATGTAATTGTAATTTTATTTCTGCAATTTCCAAGCAATTTCAATTCAATTACAAGTGATTGTAATTGGTAATTTCAATTACTTCGGCTTACTTCTAATTGCGGACCACAATTACAATTACAGTGATTCGTCAAGTAATTGCGACTACGAATTACAATTATATGTAATTGTAATTTCATTTCTGCAATTTCAAATTACAGTAATTGGCAAGTAATTGTAATTGTAATTGAAATTACATTTTGCCCAGCTCTGTGAACAGTGTTGTTTCGATTCCGCGCCGATTGCAATGAAATCGCGCAATATTTCCAGTCACATCCGGTGCCGCTTAAAGTCTGTGTGATTCATAAGGATTTATTTTAGTGAATCATTTTGGCGATATCATTCTTTTCTAAGTTTGGTCCAGCGGCCCCGCACCCACAATTTTTATTGATATTATGTGGAAAACAATGATTTTAGGTTAGTTTTAGGTTGAAAGATAACTCCCTAAAATTTTACGTCGCTAACCCTTCGCATAAGGATGATATGAGGGTAAATACCCTTCAAAATGAGTCTCTGCGAAATAATGTTTTCACTATCTGTGTAATATAAGCCCAATTTTTTATGCAAGCAATGAACTTTAATCAATAAAATATTTTCCACTTTGTTAGATGATCTTTTGCCATCTTTCTGGCATCTTTCTGGGTTATGCCAAGAGCAGATAGTGAAAACATTTATCTTTCAACCTAAAACTAACCTGAAATCATTGTTTTCCACATAATATCAATAAAAATTGTGGGTGGGGCCGCTGGACCAATCTTAGTCTGCTAAGTCCAATTTGAAAGAGTAGGCAGAACATTTTTATTTTGAATAAAGATCCTCGGACTGCTCGTATAGAAGCCTAGCGCGACACTTGGGAAGGAAGCTTTGGTTGTTTGATATCTGTTCGCTTGGTTAAAGATGATCGCCGCACTCGGTATGCTTCAATTTTTTATTTTTATCTTCGGTTTACTTGCTGTAAACAGTACGACGAAATCCAGTAAATACTTCTCTACACTGTCTGTACAGTGCGAAATTCGATTGGGTTTATTCGACTTTTTACCATTTCGATCGACTGCGAAGGGGTTGACGCTTCTTCCAATGGTGTCTTTCTGCGCGTTCGTCGTACAGATGGCAGAATCCCTCCGGTTAATCAGTATTCTATGTAAGCAATGGTAACGGCATAGAGAAACAAATGGAAAAAAATGGTGATCTCGACAGTGCTCTTGGACAAAAGAGATAGATAAAAGCGTAGTTCTCGCCCGCCGGAAGTAACATAGCTTATATCGAGCAATGGCCATGGGCCGTGTAGCTTATAGACGGACAGGGACACACACACACGCACAGGCAAACACACCCGTTCGTTGTTTTTCTGATTTTCATTTTTGTACTCTATTAGACTTAATTACGTACCTGTTGGCGATAGGAATAATGTAACAACAATGCGGCATCTTTACCAGGACAAAGATGTTTATTATTTCCTTTATTTATTATTTATTCCGTTCACGCATAATGCAAACTATCTTAACGAACCTGTTTCTTTTTTTTTATACGCCATGCTGCATACATACATTCTCCGTACAGTGGAACCCCCATCGTTCGAATCGACGAGAGGAGTCAACGGCGTCTTGCCTCGTTCTTGCATCCTCTCTATAGTCCTTCATGCTTCGTAGTGTATTTTTAATCGTGCAAGGATAGACTCTTTCCTTTTGCCAGTCCATTCGAGACCCTTTCGCCGATCCTGTCGACGCTTGTAGGATATTTAACGGGGCCCCTTTCGTTTTCACCGGCCCTCGCATTCTACTAGACCGATACCTGAGTCCTATTACCGATATTCTACCTAGGATTCTAGGATTCGCAATTCTACCTGGAAAATTTATACAGTTTAGCACACGCGTTTACTTTCCAGCTGAGATTGCGCTGGCACATAATCCACAGGGCTCATGCGTCGACCCAGTGTAAAGATTTCGCGCTATTATTTAGCGTCAAGCGTTACGCTTGTGTAGCTTCAGACCGCAGGCGAATGTCTCGGCGGAACAATAGCGTTTTGCCGTTAAAAATGCTGGTAAAATGGGGGTTCTATTGTACGTCCTTTCTTATTATTATCCTAGATCCTGTTGTGCGCGCGAACGCCGTACACGAGCCTGGAGCTTAAGGGTGTGGGTTCGGCTCGAGCGAGAGCATGGTGGCACACTCACACACCGCTAGATACATTGTATACGTACACGAGGATTGCAAGGGTGCAGCTTCTGTCAAATCACGTCTCGCTAATGCACATTTAGGGCCCCTACCTAGTCACAATCGTTAGATAAAAGATCAATCTAGCGCGCATGGTCCCTAAGATGGCCTACT
>CM052296.1:3306904-3464447 GCA_028455765.1 Lasioglossum oenotherae
AACCAGGCCTTAAAGAAGTACATAAACCGGCCCGCATTGATTTCGCACGGGCACAAAACACAGTGACTTTATAGAAATTTCGACCACTGTATGCTTAAGATTGGCAAAAGTTGTGACGAGATAGAGAGAGCATGTTCGTGCATATCTGTCGAGCGGCAGAGAAACGGGAGAGACAAAAAGAAAGCAGAGCAAACACAGATGAGAGGATGACAATAGACGGTTCACTGCGTTCACGTGTAGTCGTCCAGCGTATCTTATGCGTACAATGAATAGTGCTGCTGATCGATCCGACTTCTGTTCGGATCCGTTCGCTGACTGTGTACACCATCAGCGACGAGAGGGGTCTAAAATAAATATTTCGTAAACATTTAAACCATAGCCTACGTTTTCTCCTACTCATTGTACATTTTTCTCAGGGGTACCGAGAAGTCTCTCTTTCGTTCCTTTTCTTCTACGTTTATATACATACATACATATATTATTCATATAATATAATTATATGTATACAGGGTGAGTCCGAAGAAACAGAACACCTAAATATCTACGTTACTTTTCGTTGTACAAAAAAACTTCTTAGGACAAAGTTACACTGTTTGAGAGGCCACATGTAACGGTTTAAGGGAAAAAATTTTCAAGGTCATTTTTTTACAAGACTTCAAGGTCATCGATATTTTTTAGATGGTATGAGATATTTTTTAATACATCAATCGATGCAGCTGGACATTAGTTATAAAGAACTACTAACCCATATATGTCGAAAAGTTAGTAGTTCAGGACATATTTCGATTTAAATAACTCTGAAATACCATTATAGTTAGTTCTAATTGTAAGGCGTTAGCGTTTTCTTGCTAGTGTAAATTGTAGAGTTGAAACTGAAAAATTGACGATATGAAAATGAAATTGAAGATTTGAAATTAACTAATTGAAATTGAAACATTTAAGTTGAAATGGGAGAGTGAAAATTAACGAATAGAAATTGAAAAATTGTAGTTGAAATGGAAAAATTGATGTTAAAATTGAAATTGATGTTAGCGTTTACTTACTTGTGTAACGTCTCACAATTAGTATGACAGTACTGGTGTTGTAGAGTTATTAAATTGAAATATCTCGTGAACTACTAACTTCTCGACATACATAGATTAGTACTTTATATCCATAGTACTTTATATTAGTACTTTATATCCATAGTACGAATATCCAGCTGCATCGTTTGATGTATTAAAAAATACCTCATTCCATTAAAAAAAATATCGATGACCTTGAAATCTCATAAAAATATGACCTCGAAAATTTTTTCCCTTACACCGTTACATGTGGCCGTGCAAACAGTGTAACTTTGTCCTAAGAAGTTTGTTTGTACAACGAAAAGTAACGGAGATATTTAAGTGTTCCGTTTGTTCGGACTCACTCATATATTTTTGTTTGTTTGTTGCGAAACCATATCATCGTCGAGCTCCGTCATAACCTTTAATCAGTCTCCGCTCTGCGTCTCCTCCATTTTTTTTTTGGATCACTTGTTTTAGCGAAAACAGGGAACCCCCGACACAAAACTCGAGCCAAGGTGTTATCGTTATTCTTGTTCGCATGATCGTTTTTTTTTACCTTTATTTTCATAACGTTTATCTACTGGGTCCGTTGTTCTGCCCGCTGCATGATCGAAAACTAATCGGTAATGTACATAAAGCCGACGGGGATAATGCGACGGGGTGAATCTCTTTCGTTGCTGGACAAAGGTAAGTGGACAAACGCATTACGGCTATCCGCTTTCCACGCTTTGTACTTATGCTCGCTATATTGATTGCACGACACGTTCCCGTGAACGCGCAGGGTGCCTCGACAGCCTATACTCGAACTACATAGAACGATATTTTTCTCACCAGTGGCGCACCCAGGATGCAATCTTAGGGGGGGGGGGGCCGAGTTGAACCCAGCCCTAGGTTTTGCGTGATGTGACCTTCTTATTTTTATTTAGCCAACATATCTGTCAAGGGCTATTCCGCAATTTTAATTTTGGAAGCTAAATATTTTTTCTTGGGGGGGTGGGGACTTGGGCCCTTCCCCCCCCCCTGGGTGCGCCGCTGTTTCTCACCGCCCTGCTCCAGTTCTCGTTTCATTTCTCTCTGTATAAACGCGTCCGACGATCGAGACTCTCTTACAACCGATCTTTCCTTCTGAAAGCTCCCCATACATCTTGCTAGCTGTCGATCGATTTCCATTACCGATTGTCAAAATTGTTTCACGAGACGTCAAACACCGAGTCTGCATTTTAAACAGTTGTACAGGATCTTCGTGTGGACCAGAACCTTCAAAGGCATCGCCGAAGGTCTAAGAGAAATTGTTGAAGTCTTCCTTTAAATTTTGTGCTTCGTACAAAATTGTATCCAGAAAATTTTGCCTATCAATTTTCAATATGAACATCCTGTACTCGTTAGAACGAACCGGGACCTGTCTCTTCTCTCTATCTAGTGATACTGAAAGTTAATGCAATCTCCTGGTACTCTCGATGTTTTAGGAAATCATGGACCTCTGCAACGGCCACTGCGGCTCCATGTGCGAGGATTCGGATGAGGACGAAGACTCCAGCCCCACGAACTCACCTGTGTCGACACGGAGGGTTGTGCCGAGTCCACCGTTACCTCCGCGGCGACTATCACCGTCGCCAACGCCGAATAGTCATGCGAGAAGTCGTCATTTAACTGTGCCGAAGGAGAACGCGCCGCCGCCACCCTCGTCCGCTGTTAACGTCGTGTTTAACTCGAGCGCTGACAATCAACTGAATAACAATAGTTAGTATCTGACCCGATCGGAAAGGTGCTCCGACAACCGAAAATTTCATTTCTGACGCAGTTGTAACTTATTCTGCCGCCCGTTGGAGCAGGGCTTTGGCTTTGGGCAGAACGAAGCCAGAAAGCTGGCGACTGGATCCCGAATCTGCCTCTGTTTAAGAGGACAGCACGGTCGCATTGATGTGGCGAACGCCACTTTAAAGGGCAGCACCGTCGCGTCGCACAGTGGACCCGATTTCAGCGGCCACAGCTAGTTCAAAATTCGCTCAATATTGAAACTGCTGTAACTTTGTTAAAATTTATCCAAATTTGATGAAAAAACAACCATTTTAAGAGGGCAGCACGGTTGCACTGATGTGGCGGATGCTGTTTCCCTCGTTTTTATCCTTTATTGTGCACAAAATATAATTCTGCATTCAACAATCGGTATTTCGAATTATCAGTAAAAAGAACGAGTGCTGTATATTTGGTACAATAGAAATTTACTTCGCTGACATCTGCCACATTAGTGCGACCTACCCTCACCGACGCACAGTGGGCCAAAAACCGATCTTTTTGGACAAAAATCTGCCGACAACTCAGTTTTTCATCGATTCAAAAAGTGTCACAAGAAATCAAGAATCCTTATCTACAAAAGATAATTAGGGAGAGAGGTACCTAAATGTTCACGCTGTGCCTCTCAGATCGTATTATGAACACGTCACACTTCCACGTGTCATGTATCAGTCGTGAAGATCGTAAACAAAAACTCCTGGAATGTGAACGAAGTACATATCAAATTCAATTAATTGCGCTTGAACTTGGAAGTTTGTAGAACGACATTCTAATCTATCTGGACACGAGTGGTTGTTATCGCCTGTGAAAATGTCATACTTTATGCCCGAGCTTGGATGATCGTCGCTCTTAGCGATATAAATCGATGAAAAGCGTTCGTTTATGATAATGCGAAAGATTTGACATTCTGACGATATACTCATATGTCCGATTTTGTTGCCGCAGTGAATTCCGAGGCAGGGTACGACATGCTGCACCGAGCGTCGTCGCCGTCGCCAGCGCCGCCGATACCGCCTGCGCCGTTTCCGGTTAGCAGAAGTCACGTGCGTCGATCGCAAGGGAATCACATAGCCGTGGCGCAGCCACAGCCGCCCACATTACCTGAGAAACCTAGTCGTTCGAGCGGCGCGTCTTCGACGTCGAGTCAAACGACGTCGGGCAACAGCGTGCCACCGGTTCCGCCGCCGTTATCGGTGCCGCGACCCCCAAAGTCCGGCAAAGAGCACAATAGACAGGATCACCACTACGAGAACACGATCGTGATACCCGGTACGAGACAGCACGTCGTGAGGAACATTAATCTGGAAGCGAATACGGCACGATTGTCCGCCCTAATGAGAGGTAAGGACGATCCCACCGGTTCTGCTAAGCCAGAATCCGCGGCATACGAGAACGTCAACGTCGAACACATTTCCAAGCTGACGGCTCTCGGATTCGCGCAAGACGCCGTGATTAGAGCGCTCGTTATAACTAGGAACGATCTTGAAATGGCTTGTGACATACTGCACGAATTTGCCACGAAATCGTCTTGACCAGGTATGCGTAAAAATGCAAACCTACCAAACAAAAAACCTGCCTTCGAGTAACTCATGCGATATACTACCTTCAATCATGTCAACCTAAAACGACCAGCGATACATCCATCTTATCCATGATTCTCTTAATCAGTAGTAGGATGTTGCGATGCTAGATTGGTGAATCCGAAGTGTCTTTTTAACACTTTCACTGCCAGCAGAGTAGCCTCGCAATAATTGGAACCGTTCTGCTAAGTAACGCTAGGGATGGTTAACGTTTCCAATCACTAACGAGGAGACCTCGCGTATCCAGAACGCCGGATCGCAATGAGTTTTTGTGTGGACATAGCTTACGCACTCTCACGAACTATCCAATTGGTTTTACAAGCCAACGCGATCCCGTTTTCGAGAAAATCGATTTTGAAATGCGACATGTGCATTATATTCCATGAGTGAAAACCTCTTGTCACAGCGGTCGGTGGCCGAGCGAGTTGAGCGAATGTCTACCACGAGATTGGTCGGGGTACGTGTCCCGTGTCGGCATTTTTTATAAATATTTTTTAAAATTTCTTTTTATTTTTCTACGTGCTCTTTAATTTCAAGTTCAATTTCTACTCTTCTAATTCAACTTCGACTTCAATTTCCATTTCAACTCTTCGATTTCAACTTCAATTTTTCAAATTTCAACATCAATTTCAACTCTTCGATTTCAACTTTAACTCTTCAATCTCAACTTCGACTTCAATTTCCATTTCAACTTCAATTCCAACTACAATCGGCATTTCAATTCCAACTACAATCGGAAAACTTGAAGTTGAAATTTGAAAAAATGCATAAAACCAATTGCATAGTTCATGAGTTCAAAAACTCGTTGGGATTCGGCGTTCTGGATACTAAAGTCTCCTCGTAAGACACCAACGTGTACTGGTGGAACGTGAAATGAAACGCAGATCTAGATAGGGTATTGTAATAGCTATAGAAAATGGCAGTTCACACGCACCAATCTAGTAAGAGCACATGCCTAAACAGTTGATAAACTCGACATATAGTAGAGAAGATAGAAGTCCCACTCCCCAAAGGGAAGCATAAGTATTATCTCAATCAGTCGATCTTCTTTTTGTTCCAGGGTCGAACACAGAGGGGTCATAACTGGCCTTCCTTGTGCACAGAAGCATGTAGAATTTATAAACTCTGAAGCGTGGAAGGGAAGTGAACTTCCACAGCTCAGGGATTCTTGTTCTGCGAGAGCGATACGCATCCCGGAAACAATGAAACGAAAAAAGATTCCCTCTCAAAGTTTTGTCTCGATAGAGAGAGAAATCAACTGCGTGGAAAATTATTTTTGCACGCGTTCGAACAGTGGTTCTTTTAAGTCGAACACTGTTATTGTGGGAAGATGCTCACAGAAGTACCAGTGATGTATCTCTTCTCCTCGAACATGACGCGCACGCGTGTACAAGAATACAAGAAGATTAACAAAGCAAGAACGAAAGAAACAAACAGAACGAAGACTGCTTAAACAAAAAGAAAAAAAACCGCGATGAGACACTAATTGTAAGTACTAGTGATGAAACGTTGAACTTCGCGAAACAAGTTCACGCCCGCCGAGTACAAAGTATTTCATTTTAACCGCGGTCGACCGAGCGATTTCACTCGACCATTTCCCCCTCCCCCTCCCCTTCGTAGCTTTCCATTTTTTGCATGTAGTCTAATTACGTATTTCATTCGTATACTTAAAGCGGTAATTAAAACAAGTATGCTTGGAGGTAGCGACGCACAGTGAATTGGCAAAACTAACGGGTCCGCAAACGGAAGCTCCCTCTTCTAGTCTAAATCGGGTCTTGAGGTCCTTGCGTCCAAGACCACCTTTATCATCTCACAAACACTTTCGAAACTAGTCTGATAAAAGCAAATTATTGTAATTTACAAGCGAGCCGCTTCGCACTAAACTGTCACAACCAGGGAGCACGGTTGCCATATTCCCCGGGAACCAAGCCCCTCACCGCTGCGTCCCTCGCTATGCTGCTCCGTTGAGCCCGCCCCACTCTTCCCACTAACACTGACGCGTACCGCTAACTTAGCTTGCTCCACGCGGTACGCGTCAGTGTAGTGGGAAGAGTGGGGCGGGCTCAGCGGAGCAGCATGGCGAAGGGCGCAGAGGTAAGGGGCCTGGTTCCCGCAGAATATGGCAAGCCTGCCAGGGAGTGTAAGCTGCCGTGTTAAAAATGAAACTAGTATTTCAGCGCTGTGTGTCCCAGGGCCGAACTAATGACAGTATAAGTACTGCCCTGGCCGCGCATCCGCGAAAAACGGTGGGTTCAATCGGAACACTGTCTGTCACCAAGAGGAGGAATATCCGTTACTCTCTGTTCGAAAAAGCGAAATATCATTTGAAGTGTACGTGCTTCCTAGAACTGAGTTCGCACGGGATTTTCGTCGATTTCTTTTGTTGCATCGCGCGCAGCGATTAGCGTATTTATCGAATGTGATACTTATGTTAGCGTACGTGTGTACTTATATACGTACGCCGCTATCCTCGACCGCACTAAAAATAAACCTGTCGATACAAGAGAGACGAGACCCCGGTAATTATAGTGTATCCGCGTTTTAGAAGGAAAAAAGCTAAAAAGAACAAAAAAAATTACAAGGGTATTTAAAGTAATCACGTTCTCTGTAGTTCGATTAAAAACGGAACGAACGAAACCAAATATGGCTGACCCGCGAGCATGTACGCAGGTGTCTTCGTGTTGATCTGTTAACCGAGGAAGTCTTATATTTATTTAATCGACAATTGTTTGATTTTTATTGTATCGAGTATATCGGAGCGAAGCTGTAGACATTCTGTGTGCATCCATCCATTTTCTTACACGTTGATACAATTGAAAAAATTGTTAGGTTAACCCTTAAATGCACGATACATTTTGTTTACAGTTTCTATTTATCAAACATTACTTAAAAAAGAGTGTATATTAAGGGAAAAAATCACATCTTTGTATATGTTGCTATATTTGAGGTTGAAAATCTACGACGCATGAATGGCGCGCGCCGTGTATAGAAATACATGTGAGCAGTTTGTTGCCTTGTGGCAACAATGCGTAAAAAGCATCCAAACGTTCATGCAGTGAATGTAGAGCCAGAAAATGCATTTAAGGGGTATGTAGAAGGTTTTGCTAAATCAAATACAGGAACGTCAACCGGTTAACAGATCGACGGCCGAGCAACGGAAGATGGTTTACTTTTACGAAGCTGTCGAGCGGACATGATTTCTAGAATGATTCAAGAATAAAACAATACTCGTAATTCTTAAAAGTTTTCTCTCTCGCGAGGCGCGTTTAAATATGTACGCTCGCAACGGTTGCGCCCACGCAATCCCGTGGATTTCGTCGTATTGATTCATATCTTGTATTGTTGAAAGGTCGCGACGGTTCTGACGTACGTGTGCGAAACACGTTTCCTTTTTCTGTCGCGTATATACGATAGGTTAATCGACAAGGCATAATTCAGGAAAGTCATACACGAGTTCGTACATCGAAGCAATTGTAAACGGAACCGATCTTATCTCGCGATCATACCAAAGGTACGTTATTGACCGCCGCCTATGGGACGTGAATAATTCGTGAAAGCCTGCGTGTACTGTGTGCAGTGTTCCAATGTATCGTGCGGCATTTTTCGTACGATGGATTCCTGCGCTGCGCGGAGGAAACAGTAACGTATCTATGACGACGAGGTAGTGGAGCCCTGCGCCCTGCGCCTTGAGACAGTTATATTGGCGCGGAAGTACCGAAACAATCTGTTCCGGACAAAAAAACTTCAGGACGTGTCCTACAAGTTACAAAATATACGCAAATGCACATGTTATGCATTCATTTTTCAGAATCAAATCATACAAATCTTTTCAAATACTGCAGGGTGCTCAAGGTACCCCATTTTATCGAGAAACTTACGTTACTGAGGCTGCAAGCGCCTCTAGCGGCCATCCATTGTACGAAAAATGCTGCACGATATTGGAACACTGACTGTGTGTACGTTTCTGACAGCGCGATTCAATCCGTTTTAGAGCGGGGATTCTCGACCCTTTCGCGTGACAACGCCCGACCATAATTCTGCGGATATACATATATATATTTATCTTTTATCTTTCTACGATCCCGTTAGTGATCTGGTTGAGAATCCCTGGCACAAAGAAATCAGGGCACGTGTCGCAGGGCTACGCTCTCGCGAGATACACCACTTCGAATGGCCTTGTTCCACAAACGAATCGCGGGAATCCAATGAAACACGATTTAGCGTCGTTCAACCCTTAGAAATCAGTCGTCTCTGACGCGGTTGCTGGGGCTCGGGTCAACGCATGCTGTTGCTGGTGAATTTTTTCAATCGCATCTTTCAAGAAACTTCTCTCGAGTACATTGATCTTACAATTAGTCAATTCTGTCAGTTCGTAGCACTAGATTTATAGGTGTACTAATATTTTTAATTTGCGATCTTTGAGATTGTAAAGATACATCCGTGAGGGATTATTCAACAAATTTATTTGTTTGGGTATACAGGGTGTCCCACCCGATTTAGACATCTTGATTTTCTCGCAGCAAAAAATATTTCAGCAGAGGCTTGAATGGTATCGAGTGGAGCATGTTTTGATGTTGTTAGGTTTTTCGTGAGTGGACGCGTAAAGGTCATATAAAGGTCAACTTTGTTTTTTTTAATGGAATGAGGTATTTTTTAATACATCAATCGATGCAGCTGGACATCCGTTATAAAAAAGTACTAATCTATGTATGTCGAAAAGTTAGTAGTTCACGAGATATTTCAATTTAATAACTCTCATTCCATTTAAAAAAACAAAGTTGACCTTTATATGATCTTGACGCGTCCACTCACGAAAAAACTAATAACATCAAAATATGCTCCACCCGATACCATTCAAACCTCTGCTGAAACATGTTTTGCTACGAGTAACAATAGCGAGAAAATCAAGATGTCGAGATCGGGTTGGACAGCCTGTATATTTAAAAAGAAAATGTCTAAAAATGTGGATAGACACATTCTTAAAGTAATAATGTTTAGTGTTGAAATGCGTAGAATCGAGGGGGACTTAAAAAAATGGAAATAACGAATGTGAGACTTCGAAGTTTAGATGTTTCGAACTGTTGAGTGAAAATGGACCCGAGCGCCGAGTTCAAGGGTTGGCTGTAGAGAACCGACCATGTTTGGAGAGAGAGAGAGAGAGAGAGAGAGAGAGAGAGAGAGAGAGAGAGAGAGAAAGAGTAAACGTATTCCTTTATTTCAACCGCTATGAATTTGCATGAGAACAATTAATCCAACGGCGTGTCCAGTAAAGGAACCCTTTATTCGTTTGTTACTGAATTTCATGCCCGGTATAGGTACACAGTGGATTTAGCTATCCTATTTTTCTACATTGTATATTTCGGATCAGTGTATATTGTAACAGAATTTTTAATAAGGTAGGAAACGGAACCGTGTCAAGGATCGTGCCCTCGGAATTAGGTATTCGGCACTGCTGCTGTTCTTCGTCACGCACTAGCGTCTAAGAGTAACCGTTCTGGTGCAATATCTAGGGATAGAGCGTAGATAATACCTTTCTTGATTTAACTGTTCGTTGTAAAAAATTGTTTTACATATTTCCCGATAAATAAAAAGATCGACTGTCGTTTATAATATTGAAAGATGTTCCACCCCTCGAGAAGCAGACGCTTCAGTATCTCAAATTACTATGACGCCGACAACTCTGTTTGCATTCTTCTGTATCTCTCTGCCTCTTGCTTGCTGACAGAGGGAACCATTTCGCGAGCAGCTTTCAAGAAGTCCTCCAGCTCCACGATAATAGATTCGTTCAAGTCGTCCCGCAAATCATTTTGTTCGTGTTTGCTCAATACTTTTCGCGCGGCGTTCAACCACGCGTTAGAACAGACTGAGTACAGGTCGGCGCCAGTAGTGTGAGCTGGCAGCTGATCTAGCAGCTGTGCTAATTCTTCGCCGTTCTCGCGCAATTTAAACTTTCGAGTCAATGCTTCGAGCACTTTGAGTTGAGCGTCGCGGTCGGAATGAATGCCAACGTATAACAATTTGTCGAATCGGCCGGGTCTAAGGAGCGCGGGGTCTATAAGGTCTGGCCTGTTCGTCGCTCCTATAATGAAGATGCTGTTGGCGCCATCGAGACCATCCATTTCAGCGAGTAGCTGGGACACGACGCGGTCCATCACTCCTCCACTGTCACCGCTGCGGCCGCGATTCGGTGCCAACGAGTCCAGCTCGTCGAAGAATATTATGCATGGCGCTGCTGATCTTGCTCGTTCGAATACTACAACAAAGTAGTACAATGTTAATAGTTATACTTCGTCAGATCATGTTTCATTTTTCATAAAATATGCACGGTCTATTGATCATATTTGCAAAGGAGTGTATACACGCTTCAACAAGTTTCATACATACTTGCTAGCGCTTTCGCAGCTTTAGGAACTGCAATTCATCGAATTGACCATGCGACCAGAACGTAGGACCCGGAAGGCCCAAAATGAAACCTAATTTCAGCTCCATGTTGGGACCAGTCCAGGAATCATTTTAGGCCTTCGCGTTAAAAAGCCAAGATCATGTTCTTAAATGATGTTACCCTGTCTGATGTTCTTCTCGCTTTGGCCGACATACATATTCAACACTTCTGGACCCTTAACGGATAAAAAGTGGAGTTGATACTCCGTTGCAACGGCTTTAGCGAGAAGAGTTTTTCCTGTGCCAGGTGGCCCGTATAAAAGTAGTCCAGATTGACCAAAACCGAGAGCATTCAAGAGAGGTAGCTGAATGCGCCGCATAATTTCGTGCTTCAGTTCCGCTAAACCACCTATGTCTTCCCAGTGCACTCTCGGTACACGAGGTACACCCTTGCAGTCGGTGTATATTGATTGCATATACTCTATAAATAAATAATGAGAAAGTTAGGAAATAAGTACTACGTCGAAACCAGAGCCGGCCATCTGGGGGGTGCAGTGGATGCTATGCATCGGGGCCCCGCGATTGAGAGGGCCCAAACACGATCAAGAACTAAAATAATGTAA
The DNA here is from genome assembly GCA_028455765.1 of Lasioglossum oenotherae. NCBI lineage: Eukaryota > Metazoa > Arthropoda > Insecta > Hymenoptera > Halictidae > Lasioglossum > Lasioglossum oenotherae. Next base: position 3,318,329 of record CM052296.1, read on the forward strand.
CTTTTCTGAAGTAATTAATGTATTAGCAAAAACAAAATCACGCATTAAATAAACATGTATTAGCAATATACACGGTGAGTCCGAAGAAACAGAACACTTAAATATCTATGTTACTTTTCGTTGAACAAAAAAACTTCTTAGGGCAAAGTTACACTGTTTAAAGGGCCACATGTAACGGTGTAAACATTGAAGTTGAAGAGTTGATATTGAAATTGAAGTTGAAATTGAAAAATTGACATTGATATTGAAATTGATGTTAGCGATTGCTTATTTGTGTAACGTCTTAGTACGACAGTAATGGTGTTTTAGAGTTATTTAAATTGAAATATCTCCTGAACTACTAACTTTTCGACATACATGGTTTAATACTTTCTTATAACGAATGTCCAGCTGCATCGATTGATGTATTACAAAATACCTCATTCCATTTAAAAAAATATCGATGACCTTGAAATCTTATTAAAAAATTACCTCGAAAATTTTTTTTCTTACACCGTTACATGTGGCCTTTCGAACAGTGTAACTTTGTCCTAAGAAGTTTTTTTGTACAATGAAAAGTAACGGAGATATTTAGGTGTTCTGTTTCTTCAGACTCACCCTGTATTTTCGTGTTTGTAAATTTTCTTTTACTTTACAAAAAATATGGGGCCCCAAATGGTTTCTTGCACCCAGGCCTCTTTATAGAGAATTCCAGCCCTGTTCGAAACCTTAACTTATATTATAATTTTACCGTAAGCCTTGTCAAAGTCTTCTTGAGTCAGTGTTAACGAATTCAAGTCGCCATCACTGTGCTTGTTATGAAATTTGACTGCATGCAGTATCAATGCATTCAAGTCTGCGAATCTGTAATCGGAACACATTCCTGCGACTTTAGATAGGTTCGATTGACAATTTATGTTTTTTCTTTGTAGTAACCATGAAATCAGCTGTGTCCTTTCATTTTTATTCAGATGATCTATCTGAATTGTTTCGATAAACATCCTGTTCAATTCTGCTGGTATCTCTGATTCATTTGCTGTGGCTATTATGATGACTGGATACTTCACGTGTTTACTGTACAAGTTATTTACTTCTGTTGAAAAGGTGGATATAATCCTTTCATCTTTCTGACCTTCAGAGTTTCTCCCGAAGACTTCTATGTTGCTTAAACAAAGTATACATGGCACCGACTGTTCAGCATTGTGCAATACGATGCGTAGTTTAGCTTCCGTCTGTGCCGACGTTAAAGCCTGTACTTCTGCCAAGTCCGTATGAAGAAAATTTAAACCAATCCTTTCCGACACGGTTTGCACCAATTTGCATTTGTTAGAGCCCAGCGAACCCTTCACTAGAAATATTGGCTTAATAGGTAATTGCACATCACGTTTAATAAATGGCAAAATGCAATGTTCTAAATGTGTCAAAAGGTTTGTGAAATTTGGTGGATACGGTTGCACCGGTTTCTCTTTGGCGTCGAGATAAAAGTGTCTTCGAGGTAGATAAGTATGTACATCGGATTCTTGAATAAGCGTTGTCTCCTCTCGCAAGATGTAACAACCATCCTTTGCTCTACAATTCACATTCTCTTTAACTTTAACAGTGTTAACTTTAAAATATATCACAGACGACAAGGGGTTACTATACGAGTGAATTTGATCCTTCGCATCGATGGCAAACAGATCATTCTTTCTTAAGAATCGAGGTTCAGAAAAGTAATCTTCTAGTATAGCAACGATTAAATCATTTGTGTATTCGTGTGACTTCGATATCATAGAAATTGTTGCTGCTGCAGCAAAGTTAACGGTATCATCTTTTATCGGCACTGGAATGAAATACAAGTGATTATTATCTGGATAATTACCGCAAACAGATATTTCTACATGTCTTGAAAATAGTTATCTTGTACTTACATAAAAACCAGTTATCAATTGTACATTCCAGCGCAATTTGTATGTTATGTCGAACAATTTCGCTTACAAACACTTCGTTCGTATCCAAATCGTTTAGTGGTACAACTAATAATTTGTACTTTTTGAAAGATACTGTGGAGCACACGTAAAACCATGTTGGAGTGCGTACGTTAAACGATTCTACATTCGCCACTAAACAAGAATTACAATCTATGTAATACTCTGCTTCATCGTAAGATTGTTCGAACATATTCTTGAATTCGTAGTCTGACAAAACTTTCCACTCGAGTGTTGTGTTCATTAATATTTTTAGTTTATGAAATACGTAATGTACAAATGTATAAAAAAGTATGAACTTATGATTGTGTCTCATCAATCTCGTTAACTCCCGTAAAAAATTGATATAAAAATATAGGGTATTCATGTTACCGTAAGTACTTTTGTTGAAAAGAATGATATGCTGAAAAATAAATATTTTCATAGTAAATGAGATACATACATATAGAAAAAGAAACGTGTTTTTCGTTACATGTAGAAAAAAATGTTTAAAACTATATAAGTATCATTGTGCGTACCGAATCAGAGTAAACTATTTATACAAGTACTTATACAGAGAATGTTCGAGAGTAAATACAAGGTCTTCTACATGGCACGATGTCCATTGGCATATAAGTTATACCAATTCTACTTTTGTTCTGATAGCTTCAGGTTCACGAAAAGAAAATATATACAGTTTTAACATTTTGAATATATTTTCTGTATTTATTATTTTATTAGGTTAGAATTAACCTTTGTAAATAGGGATATTCGAGCTGCCGCGAAGATCACGAAGATATCTCTGTTGATAGGTAGAAATTGTAGAGATGCCCGTGTAGCGGATGTCGATACAGAAGGCCAAATTTAGTTCCGAATCAACCGCTAGATGGCGCTGTACAACACTGTCCGTACAGCGCCAATTCGTGCAGCGGCAAAACGCTCAAACTGTTAGCCAAATGTTACCGACAGAGGTACCAGTCGGTAACCGCGCCATCTAGCGGTACATTCGGAACTAAATTTGGCTAACAGTTTGAGAGTTTTGCCGCTGCACGAATTGGCGCTGTACGGACAGTGGTGTACAGCGCCATCTAACGGTTGATTCGGAACTAAATTTGGCTAACAGTTTGAGCGTTTTGCCGCTAGATGGCGCTGTAAGTACGTATACGAAGCGCAAATAATTCGTGCCGGAATTAACATTGCGTCTTATGGGAAAAGCGGCATGAATCATTTGCTGCTGTAACGAATATCCAATATTTTTCATTTTGCATGAATAAATTATCTTTATTGTACAATACAGACACAGAGGATTCTCCAGTATACAGCCACCAATTTTTTTAGCCCTTGAATAGCAATTTCATTGAATATTTAACCATTCATTTATATTTTATTATTATTTTTTTCCCCCTTGTTGTCCTGCTGTGTTGGACCTTGTTTGTATGTACCAGACCGGTTGGAGCTGGTATTCGGCGTCGATACATTGAGAGGGGTGGTTCATTGAGAACTGTTCATTCGTATGCCATTCTCTCTGTTTGTCATTCTACCCGGGATCACCACAACGCATTGCATTGCTTGGTGGCAGGTAGTTGGCAGAGAAATGACATTACGTTTGAACACTTCTCGTGACCATTTCTCTTGGTGAGGACACGTCGGGTATCGGCTCTGACCGGAGCTGGTCTGCAAGCATTGTACGCGTCGCGTCACCTTGGAACCAGAGCCTTCTGCTCTGGCTCATATTTCTTCTTTGCGAATCAAAGCAGAAGGCTGTAGTCTTTTGGCCCACAATAATTGCTCGGCTTGCGTGCGTTAATTATTAAGCTTGTATTATACCCGTTTGTATATACCCATGATCTAGCAGTAATTATTGGCATTGGTATTATTTGCTCGATTTAACGTTTTTGGTTCAATCTCTAAATCTGTAATACCATATACATATGCATATCTAGATATCAGGATATCAGGATACAAAGGTATCAGCATATTAGTTTATCAGTATATCAGTATAGAATTACCATAACAATAAATCAGTATAATACCAATGCCAATAATTAATTGCTCGGGTTGCGTGCGTGCGTGCGGTAATTTTTAAGCTTGTATATCTTTGTTGTAAATATGTCGAGTAATCATTGCCGTAACGTCACTTTACTCGACTCGTATTTTTGACTCCGACATAGCCTTCTGCTGTGTCGGACCTTGCTTGCATGTACCAAACCGGATATCTCGGAAACTCTGCGAGATAGCGAAAAACTGAATCGAATCAATCTTGTGGCACATTTTGTCAGCTTTAATTTTGTATAGAGTGGTCTTATCGCTAAGACAGATAGTTTCCGAGATATAAGCGGAAAACCGAAAAAGGGGACCTTCTACGTGGCTCCTGCACCTCGTAGGAGTGGGGACTTTTAGTATGTTTACGTCCTAACTAGTCCAAACAAAGACCCAAAGTTCAAAATTGTGTTCCTTCCATTTCCCTCTACACCCCCTTATGAGGATTCATTGACTGGACTAGGTACACTTCCCCTGTTATGCAGTTCTCGCGAGCTCTGAAACGTCCCGGGGAAACATCTTATTTGCTCAGCAATGCTCCGAGCGGTTTGGCAAAATATTTGCAGACAAATTAAGTCCAGTTTAGTATCGTTTCACTGTTTCCTTTCTCAGTACGCCGATAAACTAGCTTCGCGAGCTTCCAGCTGTGTACACGCATAGGAATATTCGACGACGCGCGACGGGATTAAATTTTTCGCAGCATCAGTGCGCCAGTAATTTCTTTCTCGCGACACGACGACCCGGCGTAAATACGTATCGACGAAATTTCACTGGTTTTTAGAGTGTCGTTTAAATGAGTGACCAATTCGATGAATGCCAGCTGCCATCGATTCGTGTCCCACTGTAAATCAATCATGTGACATCCGTCAACATCGGGCAGCCGCTCGCCGTGCTGTGAGTTCCATTTCGTTCGTCTTCAAGAGTACATCTGTCAAGCGCAAAGTAAGAAACATTTTTTTAACACCTTTTTACTAGACTTCATTCAGGCCATTTGATGTTTTGACTAAAGATTGATATACAGGATGGTCCACGCAACTTGTTCACCCTCAATACCTTCTAAAGTATGTATTGTGTGAAAAAACTGTTTCCAGAAGAGTTGTACGGTTTGAAGGGATACATTACGTAATTCATATACCTTTTTTGTAAGTTAAGGCGTTTCGGCGAATTGAAGGTCAACTTCGTTTTTTTTAATGGAATACTATATTTTTTGTGCCAAAACGTCGAAGAGCATTAAATTTTGAGTAGAAAAGTGCTAACCTTTATCAGCAGTAAACCTATTAGTTAACTATTAATTTCACTTTGTTTCTTGACAACAGTCTGTGCTTGATGTATCAAGTAGGAGATTCAAACCCAATTGACTTCATTCAGATTTTCGCTATCTCGCATAGTTCCCGAGATATCCGCGCTCAAACTTCACTAAATGTGAAAAAGAAAGTTTTGCCTCACGTTTTTTGCCTTACTTGACTAGCTTCAGCACAATTATTGAACTTTGAGCGCGGATATCTCGGAAACTATGCGAGATAGCGAAAAAAAATATTGTATTGTATTTAAGTGCGTGTGTATTCACATAAATTAAATGGAAATTATTTTATACTTTTTAGTGCGTTTTCTCGTTGTCGAAGTAATTTTTTTTTATAAGATCTTCTTTATTTCACACTTTTTATCTCTGTCAGCCGTCACATTCTAAATCGTAATTTATAAATATCTGAAAGCCGCAATCGATAACGGTAACGATGTCGCGTCGTTACTGTTCCTTATATCTAGCATTCAGCGGAGTTCACGACGGCATCACCACCCTACATTTTCGCAAATAAAATCGTAATTAATAAAAAAACGTAAATTTCTTTTTGCACGGGACCATCCCGGCAACATACTCTACAAGATGCAAAAGGTTTCGTTCCGATTGGTCCATCCATCTCGGTGTAATCGGTGAATATACATAGAAAAAAAAGCGAAAAAAGAAAAGGCACATACAGATCGAATTGAGTAACCTCCTTCTTTTTCGAAGTCGGTTAAAAAAACTGAGTCGAATCAAGCTTGTGGCACATTTTGTCAGCTTTAATTTTGTATAGAATGGTCTTATCGCTAAGACGCATAGTTTCCGAGATATACACGGAAAAATGAAGAAGGGGAGCTTCTACGTGGTCCCCTGCACTCCGCTCACCTTCTAGGAGCGGTGACTTTTAGTATGTTTACCATCTGACGACTAGTCCAAAGAAAGGACAGTGGGACAGATCGACGCGCTAGCTGTTCATGAGCTAAAAAATCGAAGTCCTCATATCGATTTTTGACGAATGTACAACGTTTCTTAAATGTCCATTACATTCGAAACCGATAATATTAATTAAAGTTATTAAAAACTCTCGTTACAATAAGCGTTCAAAGATCAAACTTTTTCGGATACAATTCATCACCGAAAAAATTCCTTTTCTTCGTAACGCTGTCCTGGAAAACCTACTGAAGATTAAGTGCACAATTTTTTTTTGTATGAAGAATGTATATCTATGTTGAGAACGCACTAGAAACTAAACATTAATGTTCATAATTTGTTATAAAAACGATATATTTAATGTGATCTTTATGTTTTGAAATAATGGTGAAATAGGCGTGAACAGCTAGCGGGTCGATCTGGCCCACTGTGCGGCGTCGCGCAGCGGTATATTCCGGCGGGCCGCAGGCAGTTTGCTAGCGGGCCAAATGCGGCCCGCGGGCCATGGGGTTGCTCATCACTAGCTTAGAGCCAACATCGAGGTCTCCAGGCTGCACCCGTTGCGTTTCCAGGATCCCGTTGACCTTCTGTTCGTTACTGCTGTTTGACTGGACTGGACACAATAAATCCTCATTCTCAACCGGCCTACTTTCAATTAGCCGTAATTGCCGGGCGACCGAAGTGGTTTCGTGTTTCAGCTTGAAAAATTCGCGACGGACTTCGTGGGACCCATCCGTAGAATACACACGCAAGCCTATTTCTGGAGGAGCGGCCGAGGACGCGATCGCGACCAGCACCGCGAAATTATATAAAAAGGCCAATTGTTTCTAACTCGAGGAGTTTATATAAACTCGTGGCTAGACGCTGGCGGATGCAGTGGCCGATCGCGGCATCGAGTGCAGTGAAACAGATTCGACAGAGAAATCGAAAGTGTATCTACGGGAGGATCTCGAGTTCAGTCGCAAACGAGTGAGTCACAAGTTCGTTCGGTAACGAAACTTCAGGGGTGGGACAACTGGAAGCTGACAACAAAAGGGTTTCATCACGGAACAAATTAATCCCACGAATTGTGAAAGACGGTACTCGAAGTCTCGGAAAGCTTTCGCAGTTTTAGCCGTGAGAGAATCTTCTCTTTCCATTCATGCCATTAGTCAAATATTCCAAATAGTCTCCGTAGAAATGTTAAGTCGTATGTCGATGTCTTAGGTGGCCAGGTATTTTAAATTGAGCTTACTCGAAAATACTAAGTTTAACGTGCACAATGATGTTCTCATTTGTTTATTATCGGTTATTGAACTCGTTAAGAGAATTCGTTAAGAACTCGTAAAAAAACTCGTTAAAAATGTTTATGCAGGGCGTCTGAAAATTCTTTCAAGACCCGGAAATGGGAGGTTCCTGAGATCATTTCAAGCGACATTTTCCTTTGCAAAAATGGCGTCCGCGACTTTAACGAGTTATTAACGAAAAACGCAGTGTGCCAGATCGACGCGGTGTTCACGCCTATTTCACCATTATTTCAAAACTTAAAGACCACAGTAAATAGGTCGTTGGATTCGTCTCGGCGTCAGCTATAATGTTATTAAATAAAAAATATATAGTGATAAACAAATAATCAAGGTGACCACAATTATTTATTAAGAAAAAAGAATTCTTGAAATTGTTTGTATTGAGATTTGTAGAAGACTGTGCACCGATTACTTTTTGTGGAAAACATTTTTTTGTGACACCACTGGAAATGTCTGAAGAATCGTGTGAATAATTAAGAATAATTGAAAACTGTTCAAACAAGAGTAATGCATAATTATTGAATGAATTAAATTTACTATAATTAATGAAATAACAAAAATGCGTTCTGACTATCTTATTTAAAGAATTACAAAAATTCAAACAAAATTAAGTATCATATTTTACAAAGTTACTGACTATGTTCAATTGATCATACGGATTTTCTGCTTATAACTCTATTTATCTATTTACCCTCACCAATCTCGATGAGCTTTGGATATGTTGTCAATACCATGATTCTGAACAACATTTCCCCTTACAGTTATCAGTTTTTGTCAGTTTTTGTAAATCGATCTCCTCTGCGATTTCGACGAGCTTTATTTCAAAGGAAAAAGATATTTAAAACGTCGAATTTATAACATATTTCAAGGTCATCGAAATCGGTCAGACCCACATCATCGCCCTTTACTTAATTGTCAACGATTCCATCGGCAAATAAGGTGCGTTGCTGATTGATTAATGGAATTGTTCTATTGCGATGCTTTTAGACGACTCTCATCCCAGCGAACCGGTAAAACCTATCAGTTTTCGCGCAGTTCTGCGTCGACAATCATCGTCACAGTCATTGCCCCATATCAATCTCCGTTCCATCCTAGACCATCATTGCACAAATTAAGGGTACCCTCGTTTAGCAGCGGACTCCGCTCGGGACAAGCAGCTTGCGTCGTTCACGAGAAATCTCGTCCGCGAAACTGAATCGAGAAACAATAAAAGCACCGGTGCGGCGTGTCGTGTGTAAGCGTGTGTCCTTGTGCGACCGGGTGAAATGATCCACAACCAGTGAGGAGAAACGAGCTTTCTGCGGACCGAGGAAATAACAGTGTCCAAATCAAAATGGCAAAGGTATTGCATTTGCGTCGCACGTATCCCTCGTCTGCATGTCACCGAAATTTGCTATTGTCGCTAGGCCAAACGAGGATGTTGAAATGCGAAAATATTTTATCCCTCTAAGGAAGTGTAAGCCCACCATTGTTTCTCAGCGGACTGGTGGGAAAGCTGATAAAAACTAGACGAAAGCTGATAAAGACTCGTACAGTAATGTTCCATTCTAACAATAAGTCAATTCTCGGTTCTCAGTTCTCTGTTGTGACATAGATCGGAACTAAACACTATTTTTTCGTGGCTTCGTCGATCGCGCCGAACGTACAAAAGGACTACTTATTTCTAATGAAATTTTACCAATATATTTGTGACATTTTTCTGATCAAATTGACACCAAACAAAATACAATTTTACCCACATTTAATGAACATGTGAAGCATAATTTATAATATATTTTATTAATGATTCCCTTTAGGGAATTCCCTTAGGGAATTGTTCTATTGAGAATGGCAGGGTTGAAACTCCAAACAGGATCACTTTTGTGAAATAAATGATATGTTACAGTTTGTTTATTATTTTATGTTTCATGTTTCGTTCGAACGTAGGGAATGTTCTTGACGGCGAGCGGAAAGCAGCAAGTATGTCTGCTGTTCTTCGTCCAAGTCATCCTAATTGTGCTAATGGGCGCGCTGATGACATATGGCCCGGAAGCGAAAGGTAATTTACGAAAAAAATCACGCAAGTCAGTGTCCACTTGCACACACGCATACCAGATCTCGTGACCATTAGTTATGCAATGGTTCAGGTTCTCGAAAATTTTTGCTGTCTAGAATGGTTTGTGCGCGAATAAAAAGCGAATCTGTTCCTATAGGAAGTTCCTATAAGAGTAATTAAACTTTCAGGTCACCGCGACGACTGGAAATCCATCAAGGAGCCGGATGCATTGCGAATTTATCCGAGTGAGTAAATCAAATTACTTAATCCCGTATTTGTATCCGTCTCTACTGAGAATGAGTTCCCTGAATTCTCTCCCCGGAGATGCGTATACAAAAAATCAAAAAGAGGAATAACCACCCCTCCATCCCCGAAACAAAACGAGAAATTGAGGAACTTATTCTCCGAGATTGCCCCGTGGTCCGCGTACGGCGAGAATTAAACGGAGATGAATCTTTATTCGCTTAACAAGCCGAGAATCCTGTTGCTCCTGCGCGCTTTGTTCTCCGGAAAAGAATGAGAAACGGAGAACCATAAATTGCAGTTCGTTCTGAAGCTTCGGAGTGAATGGTTTGAACTCCTTTTTTTAATCTAATAACGCTTTTCCCTATATCCTGTGAATTTACAGTTTAAAAATTAATTCGAGTTGACCAATCTTGCGTATTTTATTATCCGCTTGCCTCGTTGTATACTGGGAGCGTTGGACAAAATAATGGAAACACAAATTCTTTGTAATGAGCTACTATGAAATTGAGTGGATGAGATTTTAAATACCCCGTATAATACTTAAATATTTAGTAATTGAATAAATATCAACATATTTAATCATGTAAACAATATTTTTAGTGGTGACTCTGAGTGACCACTCGAGTGCTGAAGGTTTAACCCTTCGCTATTATATTCAAAATTCACCGTCTCGCTAACCAATTTCAACCTTCCGCAAATCTATTTCATTCTTTTCCAAATTAATTACAATCTTTTACAAATCAATTTCAACCTTTTACAACGGAAGTGTTCTTAAGTAAGTTTTCGTAAAACAAATCAGATCAAATGTATTATAAATTAATTGTTAAAAAATTCAAAATTTTATCTTTCGCGAAGATGTGCATTAGAGTGGACCTTAGCTGTACCTGATGAAATTTTCTTGCGAGATCTTTTTCACAACGCGGCCCAATATTGTTCCATTTCATAAAAAAATGATACACCCAAAGTTTTAGATCAATCGGACGTCGGGAAGGGGTGGCGCATTAGGATGGACCTTAGGTATACCACGTGAATTTTTTTTTGTACAGTTAACGTATAAAATGGAAAAGAAGGAACGCGAAACATGTCTACGTCGGCAATACAAAACTCAAGATACAACTCGGAATTATGTATAAGCTAGCCTCAATCTACATGTCATAGAAGAAGCGCTAATATTGGAAACATAAAACGAGACTATCCCATGAAGGGAAAAATAAAAGAAAGCAATATAGATCGAGTTCCAACATCAAGGAGTAAAAAGATATCCATTAACGTTTTTTACAGCGCTCCGGATGGCATCCGTTTCGATTGATTCCATCGGCGCGAAGCCGTCAAAAGAATATCAATCGAATCGCCTCTTCCGGACAAGCGTTCCTACAAAGTTCTCCGCAGGAACGAAGTATGAACGAACGAAGAATGAAAGTCATTAGAATATCCCCCGATCGGCGAAACATAGGTTCGCGACATTTTCGACAAACGGAGCCGTAGTACAAGTAGTCGTGAACTCGCTGGCCTGACCTGTCTTCCTTTTTCAAAGAGATATGATCTTTATCAATTCAAAACAGCTCCCCATCTAGTGGAGGTGCTTCGGGATGCAAAAGCTTGTCGATCCTCGACACTCCGGATCGAGTATCGTGTGAGTAACGAAATCGAATTCCAATAAACACCGGAGGTACGTCGCGTCGGTTAGCTGGAGCTTCCGTCTCCAGTTTAAAGTGCCTGTGCTAAACGATTCGGGATATATCAACGGGAGAAGGTAGTCTATTTTCTTCTACCTCAAATACTCTGCGTAAAACTTGTAAATGTACTACGGTACACGTGTCAGGTATCGGTAGTAGAGTTCGTCCACTGCAATTCGCAAATTCAAGGTGGTGGACTCGTTTCCAGAATTGCAATGGTGCTCATTTCTCGATAATACGAAGATGGGATATTTCAGTATAGTCTAGTCAACGAAAAGTTATAGAGGGAAATGGAAGGAAGAAAATTTTTAACTTTGGGTCTTTGTTTGGACTAGTTAGGAGGTAAACATACTAAAAGTCCCCACTCCCAGGAGGTGAGCGGGGTACAGGTGGAAACGTAGAAGGTCCCCTTTTTCGGTTTTCCGCTTATATCTAGGAAACTGTGCGCCCTAGCGATAAGATCATTCTGTACAAAATTAAAGCTGACAAAATGTGCCACAAAATTGATTCTATTCAGGTTTTCGGTATCTCGCATTGTTTCCGAGATATCCGCGCTCAAAGTTCACTAATTGTGCTGAAAAGTTAGCTAGTCAAATAAGGCTCTTCTTTTTTAGAATTAGTGAACTTTGAGCGCGGATATCTCGGAAACTATGCGTAATAGCGAAAAATTGAATGCAATCAATCTTATGGCCCATTTTGTCAGCTTTAATTTTGTATAGAACGGTCTTATCGCTAGGATGCATAGTTTCCGAGATATAAGCGGAAAACCGAATAAGGTGACTTCTACGTGCCCCCCTGTAGCCCGCTCACCTCCTAGGAGTACGGACTTTTAGTATGTTTACCTCCTAACAACTAGTCCAAAGAAAGTCCCAAAGTTAAAAATTGTGTTCCTTCCATTTCCCTCTACACCCCTTTTATGAGGATTCATTAACCGGACTAGAGGCGTAATTTGCATTATTCGGAAGCATACAACTGCGCACGTAGCTATTTTCACGAGGCTGTGACAGCTACAGTAAAGTCGCGTTATTTCTCAGCGACTACCAACCCAGAATGAATCCAATTAATTAATCCAATTACAAAACTTCTTTATTTTTTTATAGGGCTTTGGCAGTTTGCATTATCGAGAAATGAGTAGGCGTATCCCGCACCCTTGCAATCCTAGAAACGAGTCCACCCCCTTAAAAGTTGCACCCTCCGTGAGGTCGGACGATCCGAATTGAATTAAAGAAAAGGAGGTGATAAATTGCTTGCTGCCGAAATCGGAGATTCCTCGTACATAATACACCGGGAAACCGTTCCGGCTAAGAAGAAACGGTCGATACGTTTATAGAATTGTTCGGGAACGGTTTGAAAGGATGGATACGCGGCTCGGGGGCAGGGAAAGTCACCCTCGAGTGCCAGTCTGGGCAATCTTCACGGGTTCGCCTGTTCTTGCATTCGACGGTCGACGAACGAGGAAATCGACGAGAGACAGCCTATTGGAGAGACCTCTACACGCGATCGTGCTTCTCTTTATCGAGGGGTTCCTCGTCTGTGGCTTTTTGGCCACGTTCGTTTACGCCCCCGAGGTGGACGCCCGTAACAAGGATAACAGCCTTTGGCCTCATCTAAATGGAAAACTAAGTTCTTTGCCGGTCACGTACACACGTAAGTCGTACGACTCGCTCTTTCTCACCGGGCACCCCCTCTTTTTCTCCTTATTCGTCCTTTTTCCTTCTTCATCCTTTCTCCATCCCCTCTCCCTCTTTATACTCTCCCGGTCGGGCACACTTGCCGGTGTCACGGAGACACTCGAAATGAGAAACAATGGGACAGCTCATTGTAACGGCTCCCCATGATTTTTGAATCGTTCGTGAAATTTTTGAGGAGAGAAGAGATATTAATCCTTTCCACCGGGATGACCACTGAAACATTTTCTTTTTACTCCTTTTTTTTCATCGCCAGACCAGAATTTCCACGAGGTTCTTGCGCTGAAGTATGATTACACATATACATATGCAGTATGCAACTTCTGTATGCGATTATAGAACGCGGAATGTCTCGGACATAAGCCTGCGGTTATCTCCGAATTGGTCAGTAGGAACCGCGTCCTTCCTCTCCCGGTTGTGGCCGAGTAATTGCTGCGATCAATTAACGCGCGATTAACTGACCGAGCGAGCAGGCCACCGAGAGTGGCCGAGCAAACAAGCAAGCAACTCATTAACAGCACGCGAGCCATGCATGCGCCTACAAAAAAGGTATTTCTGTTTTCCCTCCACACCCGTCGTTCCGGCCGTGCCGCTAAAACGCTTCAGTGTATCAAGATGTCCACGTGATGATCTGGATCGGATTCGGGTTCCTGATGACGTTCCTGAAGAGGTATGGCCAGAGTGCTGTTGGTCTCACGTTCCTGATTGGAGCGGTCCTCGTACAGGTTGCCTTACTCTGCCAGGGCGTCGTAGAAATGAACAAGTCCCATGGAGCCAGCCTGTCTCTGGAAAGGTGCGTGAAAATTTCTTAACCATAGGGAATAATAATCCTAGCAATGATGTACAGCAGGCGGACGTGTTGGGAGCGGGAGCTCTGGACCAGTGTCGCCAGAAAGTGACCGAACCGTCACTCGAGGGGAATACAAGGTACCTCCACTCTGATGACCAGAGTAATATGTGACACGTTGCGCGTGCGCGATGGAGACGCAACAACGACTGACATTTCGCAGGTTTTAGGTTATTGCCGCGTATCGTATCGTACCTATTATGTACATGAATCATGTGGGTCATTCTAAATAGAGACTGTAAACATTCTTTATTATAAATAAAATTAATTGTAACATGTGGAAGTTTCAGTCGTGAAGCGAAGTATGAATGCTTACTATATGTACAATTGAAAAAAATCTTGAAACCTGTATGTGTCTAGTATTGAGTTACATTTCAGTAAAATCAATAAATCATAATATATTTTAACACTGTTAACCCTCATACGCTCCTCAAAAATAGTTGCATAAAAGAGACTGGGATAATAAATTCACTAATTTTTCTTCTACACGATAAATCGACAAATTATGTTTTATTTGTCACGTTACATTTTAAAGAAATACAACTCACAACATAGATATAAAGGGATCAATAATTACATAGTATGTGAAATAAGAAAATGAGTGAATTTTACGCGGCAATAACCTAAAACCTGCGAAATGTCATGTACTTGTTGCGTCACCATCTTGCACGCGCAACATGTCTTCCATTCGCCCCACTAAATCTTCGTCGCGCACGCGCAACGTGTCACATATTACTCTGGTCATCAGAGAGGGGGTACATCATTTCACCGTGACTCCCCTCATCTGGCGACACTGCTCATGAGCCGGGTCGAAGCCGTGACCTAGCTCGGACGTTATTGATAATGTTCTCGTAACCAGTAACCTGAAAGCGAAATAATTCTGATCCACACAGGAACGATGATATCAAACCCCTTCTCCCATTCCGTGATATGCCCCGTTTGCGTGCCAACCCGTCCCGATATTAGGGATGTCGATTTTTAATCGATTATTTAAAAAATCAATTATTTTCATGAAATAAATCGATTTTTAGAATCGATTCTTCAATATCCGATTTTTACAAATAATCGCTTCTAAAATTGTAAAAATAATCGATTTTTATGGCAAATTGTATGACTGTACGTGGAGGCCGTGGAGTGTTTACTGTGGAGACTGTATAAAGAGATCCAACTAGCATCAAAAGTAACTATGTAAATGTTCCTGAAACGCGACAATACTTATGCGCATAATGATTCTAACGGGACTCGTTCATTGGCTAATTCCCTACCCGTACTCAGACAACCACGTGACCATTGGCTGTATTTGCGTAATAAATGTTTCAACTTCTTCGATTTTTATACATATACTCAATTTTGCTATAAATGCATAAAGATCCGCAGTCTAATAATTATTATTACTTTATTTCTTTAATAAAAGAGTCCGACAAAATTTTGATCTTCGTTTTTCTATCATTTTTAGAAATTTCTAAAAAAAATCGATTATTCAAAACATCGATTATTTTGGAAACGATTTTTTAGTGGATCGATCCTTGAAGCTTCGATTATAATCGATTCCGAAAAATCGATCTTTTTGAAAATAATCGGCATCCCTACCCGATACATCCTTGCGAATGTTATGAATACTGATCTGTGGTTACGAGGTTCCGCCAGCAGGTTAATAATCTTCTGGGTAATCACTTCCAGCCTTCTGAGCGCTGATGTTGCAGTGGCCACCCCGTTGATATCCATGGGCGCGCTCCTCGGTAAGACGACGTACATACAGCTCGTGTTCATGGGTATCCTCGAGCTGATCATGTTCACCGTGAACAAGTACGTGGGCGAGCATATACTCATGGTAAGTTTGTCCTTTCTCCGCCCATCGACCAGCCGCTTTGTCCTCGATTTTCGCGCTGCATGGGAATGCAAGCAGACCGAACGCAGACAGAGATTCGCGTATATTTAAATTATTTAATATTGTATACAGGGCACCTAAATATCTCTTCAGATAATGAGGTTGGAGATTCTATCACAATTGCATGCTTCCGGATTTTTGAAACAATTGATTTTGCAACTAAAAATTCTGAAATAGTTCATTGCCATGTGTGCCACTAGGTAGAATGTTCATGAATTTCTTCGTAATTGTTTGTTGAGCAGAACACAAATAACTAAAAGTAATAAAGTTTCATCAATGCATTGATATTGCCTCGCCGATATTCGATCTCGGATCGTGTTACATTCTGGGGTGGGGGGGGGGGGGATAAGAATGTAAGACTATACGTAGAGATTGAAGTCACACCATGCGAGGGATAGACTGCATTCCCCACTCCCCGCCACGGCCTAGTCACGTGGTGCGTTACGTCGCTGTTGTGCACGAGTCCGGTACTGGCAAAGAAAGGGTTACTTTTCCCCTGATCTGGCTACTCTGAACAGAACTGTAGTTCTTGTCGAAGCCGATTCCAAAAAATATAAAAATTTCACATTGCGAATCATTTGGAAAGTATTTTTCACACGGGTTTTCTCCAGAAATATGGAAATAGGTTCCTATTACTGGAACGCGCTTCGACGTTCCAATGATATCACTATTTAAATTGAAATGAAACTATAGTTGACGATTCCTTCGAGTAATATGTGTCGCAAAACGGGGGTCACTTGAGAGATTCGAAGAACAAAGGGAAGGAACGAACAATTATCGAGCCTACTGTTCACCTGGCCGGGACAAAAAGAACATGGAGGTGGGGAAATTTGTTCTGTGCTTTCGGACGGCTCGCTATTGTCTTCCCCGACGCGATGGCGAGAATTGATTTACAGGTAGAACATGCCTTCCGGGACAGACGAAATGAAAACTTTTCTCTTGTTCCGATAGGCAGTTGACTCTGGTGACAGCATGTTTGTCCACGCATTCGGTGCGTACTTCGGTCTGGCCGTCAGCTTCGTGATGGGAATGAAGGAGAAACCAAAGGAGCACCATCTCGAGGGACCATCCTACAATTCGGATATATTCGCAATGATCGGTCTGTATAATCACTATATTTATAAACTTTTATCACATGTTCGATATCTAATCTCCAAATAGTATTACGTCGTTCTAATTTCCGAGATAATACCCCGCGGGGGCCAAGAAGTTCGAGCTGCCTCGGTTTGCGAGCAGTGTAAAGATGCCGCGTAATCCGATTTCGCTTCGGGTATATCGGTGTGAACCACTACTAATCCAATTACAAAACATCTTCATTGTTCATTATTCTTTTATGGGACTTTCACTACATTATTTCTGGCAATTTCTGATTAAAATTACATCAAACACGATATAATTTCAACTGTATTTAATGGTTTAATTGACGATGAAAGTTTCGGGCGCAAAGAAGGACAGCGAACACTCGTTCTCATACGCTGTCCATCGGAAATTTCATTGCCGATTCAACCACTAAATACAGTTGAAATTATATCGTCTTTGGTGCAGTTGTAATCAGAAAAATACCAGAAATAAGTTGGTGAAAGTGCCATAGAAAAATATTGAAATATAAAGAAGTTTTACCCGAGATATACCCGAGCCGAGATCAATCCATAATGTTTTATCCAAAAATGTTTCATCCAGTAATGTTGCAAAAAACTCCATTTTTAACATACTTTTTAAACAAATTTCTTTTTAATTAGTTTACACAACAAGATTCGCCATTCAAAGACGCACAAATTGGATTTGGAAATTTTTGTCTAGACCTGATACTTTCGGAGATCTTGTTCAATAAAATGGATTTTCCACACCAACTTTGAAAGCTATTTTCACACCCTTGCTATGAATGTCGGCAGCTATAAAAAAATACGTGTCGAATATTTTTACGAGTTCTATATCATACCAAAATTTCAGTAAAACCGGCGTGTTACGATTGGGTAAACCCCCTGGTTAGTGGTTAGTTTTTATTTGCGACAGGTACGGTGTTCTTGTGGCTGTTTTGGCCATCGTTTAACAGTGCCAGCCTCCAAGGCGATGACCAGCAGAGAGCCATTATAAACACCCTTTTGTCGATTTCGGCTAGCTGCGTGATTGCGTTCGCCGTCTCGGCGCTGGTCTCGAAGGACAGCAAATTCAACATGGTACATATACAGAACTCGACCCTGGCCGGTGGTGTGGCCATCGGCACTGCGGCAGGTACGACATGTATTAATTAATTGACCAGCCCATACAGACATTGAACCGTGGCTAACCGTGGCGCGACATTTTCTGTGTAAACATAGCCATGATGTGTGAGCCGGTGGGCGCTCTGGTCGTGGGATCGTTGGCCGGACTGCTGAGCGTGCTTGGATACAAATACCTCACGGTAATTGACTCTCTCTCTCTCTCTATTTTATCGTAAGCTTTGCAACCTCGCTGGGCATCGGTTCCGTCTATTAACTTGATTGATGTGTACACAGTAAATTATTCCATGTTTGATTTGTTTGAATTGAAATGTTGCCCTTACCGATTTCTCGTCTTCTCTTGCACGCCGACCAGCCCTTATAAGGTCCCAATATTGGGACCAGGATTGCCATATACGCCGGCCGCCAGGCCCCTTACGTTTCCGTCCCTCGCCTAGATGCTCCGTAAAGCCTGCCTTCGCTTCCCCCACTCCGAGTCGGTAGCATGCTCCACGCCGCACAGTAGTGCCAAATGGCCAAAAAGCGGAAAAAAATCTATAAAAACCAAACTATCCAACAAATTTGCTTGAAAATTTGTGGGAAGCATGCCACAGGTACAACGGTTAAATGGCAAAAAAATAAATATTTTCAGGTAACAAGTGAGCGATTGTTTTCGCTCACTGGAAACATAGTAACGGCAACTCGTACGAGATCGTTGCCTGAAAATGTACAAGAATTGTGTTTTTTACATGCGAATAAAATATAAAAATACATAACTATATCTAAAACTTTTTGTGTTTCTCTCTTTGTGCATAGAAATTAGTTTCCCTTACGCATTTACATTATTTATAGTACTAAACGCTTGGTAGTACTATACAAACAATTCGTTAAACTTAAATTTATATTAAGAATCAATTATAATTTAAATTTTGAGTACACGATGAGAGCCGCTTGTATTAGCCGGACTGCTTGAAGGTGTTAAACTGCCCGAAATAGTTGGTCTGGGTCTGAAATCGCAATTGTATCGAACTGCCCGCCAATATCGGTCCGCGTCCGAGCGTCCGCTTGTCACGGACGTCCAACCGAGACCGCCCGACATCGACGGACCCGACCCGAACACTCGGACGTCCGATACATAAGACAGTCTGCACAGTTTATACCGATACGCTTCGGTCGCGCGATCCGTATTTACATGCTGTCCTTTTCTACTTTCGGTTTCGATTATACTTTCAGTGCGGTCGGCGCGGTAGACACAGTCACAAAAAAATGTCTCTACACGATATGCCTTTGTGCAAAACAAGGTTGTAAAATATCGCGATTTTACTGTACTAGGATAAGAAAAAACTTGAAAAAAAAGAATTAAACCGACTTAAAAAAAACGCACTAAAAAATATAAAATAATTTCCATTTAATATATGTGTATACACACGAACTTAAATACATTACAATCTTTTCGGAGGCGGCGCACAAATATATTATTTAAATATAAATATATTAGTATTTAGAACAATTTAAGGATTTTCGTAATTTCCAGTGTCGAAAATTTTCAATTTTGCGCCGCCCCCGAAATGATTGTATTGTATTTAAGTTCGTGTGTATACACATATATTAAATGGAAATTATTTTATACTTTTTAGTGCGTTTTTTTGAAGTCGGTTTAATTTTTCTTTTAAAGTTTTTTCTTATTTCACACTTTTTTTTATCTCTGTCAGTCGTCACATTCCAAATCGTAATTTATAAATATCTGAAAGCCGCAATCGATAACGGTAACGACGTCGCGTCGTTACTGTTCCCAATGTCTAACATTCAGCGGAGTTCACGACGGTATCACCACCCTACATTTTCGCAAATAAAATCGTAATTAATAAAGAAATGTAAATTTCTTTTTGCACGGGACCATCTCGGCAACATACTCTACAAGATGCAAAAGGTTTCGTTCCGATTGATCCATCCATCTCGGCGTAATCGGTGAACATACATAGAAAAAAAGCGAAAAAAGGCACATACAGATCGAATTGAGTAACCTCCTTTTTCGAAGTCGGTTAATGAATGTACCCAGTCAGCAAAATCTGTTCGAGCAGAGTAAGGCCAATTATCTGCAATCATACTTCGCGAGCACACTATGGATTATAAACAAATAGAATATTGTTTCGTCCTAAAAGGAAGGTCTTCAGGAGATTTTGTTTGAAGTCTAGGTCACAACTTGAGTAACCTCTCTTGAATTTGTTTTCAGCCTCTAATACAGAAGCGTCTGCGGGTACATGATACGTGCGGCGTCCACAATCTGCACGGCATGCCGGGTGTTCTGGCTGGCATTTTCGGCGCTCTGATGGCTGGCATAGCCACGGAGACATCTTACAATAAGTCCCTATACGAGGTACGTAACTTCCGACGGCCGGTATCACACCCGTGCCATTGTAGAAATTAATCGACCGGTTGTTCGGGTAATTAACTTCGTAAGGGACACTTCGCTAAGTATGAGGACTGACCGCCGCGAGTTCCGTGAGCTGAATGGCGACGAGACGGATCTTCCTCGGGTCTAGTTGCAAAAACGAGCAATTGCTTAATCTATTTACCGCGAAACGCATGTTTCAGTCATCGTTCGCAAGAAACTCGCAACTATTATTCTAGTTCAGCCCGCTTTTTGTGGCCAAAATTCAATTTTTCTACTTTCAAATTACAACAAAATTCTTTTTTCTCACAAATACGAACCCTCTGAAACCATGAAATTTGACGTATTAGATCTTTCAGATAATTTCCTAGCAGATATAACGTTTGAAGTGAAAATCTATGAAAATGGAGTTATAATTAATTGGTTTAATTATTCCTTACACAATGCTGAAATGCATTTTCATAGGTGTGAGCAGGTATGTATCAGTTATTTAACCCCTTGCCCTACGATTTATTTTCGGGTTTCAGCGATTAGAACTTTTATTATTAGAACTTCGGCCTCGTCATTAAGTTATTAACAGTTAAAAATCTGCGGAAAGATTCCATATGGCGGATATTAGAAATGCCCTTGTAGATGTTAACAAGTAGGTAGGTTCAATGTCGTCCAACGATTTTTGAAACATTTTCACCTCGCTGGGGCCCCAAATGAGAACCAAGGTATGCATGCGTTTGTCACTTGATACGAGACTGTCGCACGCCTGTGTGACGTACGCAACGTGCACCGCTGTTGAAAAGTTGCCGCCTTTTTGAGCAGATTTTTAACTGTTAATAACTTAATAACGAGGCCGAAATCGCAATTTTTTTATTCTTCATTTTCGTCTCATATTATCGTCGAGAACCACCCCTTAAATTTTCTCCCACCTGTAGGTAAACACCCACCAATTTTTTATAACCTTTTCTTGAAGATTTCGAAAGATGTGTAAAAAGACGCTTAAAAGATGCTTGAAAGACTCCTAAAGAGTCGTGTAAAAGATAATTGATTTGTTTTCCGATTCCTATAAATTGTTTACACTTTTTTTACAGATATTCCAGGCAAGGGCACCAAGTTCTCCAGAAAAGATGGACGAAATTTGGGACGATTATAATATAACAGTTGGCCAGGACAGAACAGCACTGCAACAAGCCGGCTACCAGTTGTTAGCACTCGCAATCACTCTAGGAATCGCCATTGTTTCTGGATTAGTAACAGGTCATGATTTTTTTTTTCATACATTATTCCAACGATAACCAGTATTCTCACATGAACACTTACCTGTTGAATGATTCATCGGCAGATTGCGGATCCCAATTGTTCGGGATTCAAAGTAAGTAGTTTACCGGTCGATGCGAGACACAGATAAACACCGCGCGACATTTGGTTTTTACATCAGCTGTTATTGTTACGACGTCGCGTTCGCAACGTCTCGCAATCGTTAGCCGTAAATCACCTTGCTTTGAATACCGAAACAATCGATTCGGTAGGCGATCTACGCCAATCGCATGACACCACATCGGCCGAATCGATGTCTATTTAAGGATCCTCCTTCGTCGGAGGATTCATACTTCGCGACGTAGTACGCTCTGCAGAGTCTTTCTTATTCTCGCGCCTTACTCTAGACTCTCGCTCATTTGGCAACTCGAATTCAACCTAGCGTTAATAAAGTGACTTGGTATATTCAAACGAACCATTCCACTCTCGCGAGTTTCTTCGTTATTTCTATCCTTCACGTTCTCTTTCCTCGCGCGCTCAAATCTGAGCGGTCCCGGCACCCCGGCATTTCCGAGAAACAGTCGAAGCCGAAACACCAATGCATCTATAAAATCTATAAAATGTAAAAGAATGTTTAGATTAACAAAGATTAATAACAATTCTACTACTACAATTTTTCTTTATTCGAGTTTTCGTAAAATAATTTCCGCAACGGAAATTCGTGTACAGGGTGTACGACTACAGGTGGGAGAAAATGTAAGGGGTGGTTTCTCCGTGACAATGCAAGACGAAAATGAAGAATAGAAAAATTGCGACCTCGGTTTTGTGTTTTAGTTATTGGCAATTAAAAACTCAGAGGTGTACGTTGCGTACGCCATAGCGTCCGAGGGTTTCTGGCTACCCGAGAGTTGGCCCGCATATGCCTAATAATTAACACATAACTGTCTCTGTTCACCTCTGTATTGTTAATTGTTGACAACTAACAGCCGAAGCTGAAATATCAATTCTTTTATTGTTCATTTTCGTCTTACATTGTCATGGAGACTACCCCTTAAATTTTCTCCCACTTGTAGTCAAACACCCTGTATATAAAGAATCATAATCTACTTATCGACTTCGTTACGCTCTTGTTCAGAAAATAAATTCGGATTTAATTTTTGTTTTTAATCACGGGCATAAATAACAAAAAACACTTGAAATCTGAATTCTAAATAAAGTTCGATCTGTTTTAAAATAAATTACATAAATAACAAAAAACACTTTTAACTTAACGTAGCGATCAATCAATCAATTTTATTGCAGGCTTAATATTGCGGCTTCCGGTTTGTGGCTCGATATCAGAGGAGTTAAAATTCGACGACGAGGCTCATTGGGAACTGGAAGAAGAGTCTTCGCACGAATCGAAAGTCAAAGAAGGAACCAACTCCGGTGATCAGTTGCCGATGGCCACTATCTGAAGCGAATACTAAGGGTACGCCCACGGTGCATTATACAGGTGTGCCGCCGACTTTCCTCAGATAACTGTGATAGATGGGTACTAATTCTCAGGCCGCCGCCAGACGGCGCATGGGTCGTAGGTACCGTACGTGTGCGAATGAGATTGTGTGTATTCAGCAGCGCGCCCGAATACACACAATCTCATTCTCACACTTACGGTACCTACGACCCATGCGCCGTTTGGCGGCGGCCAGAGAATTACTACCCATCTATCACAAAACGTCAACGTTACAGAGATGCTAAGTCGGCACACCTGTACATATAATGCACCATGGGTACGCGTATAGTGGATCCGACATCCGACAATTCAAATGTGTGGGTAGGCCCGTCTGTGAGACCTTTCCAGCTGCTAGCTTCACGAAATCGGCCGTACCGACACCAACACATGCCTCCCGAGGCGCTCGGAACACTCGTCCATGTATGCCGAAGTCGGACGTCGCACAGTTCGTCGGAATGCCCGTTTTTTGGACAAAATTCCATATCTTAAAAACTATAAGTCATATAAAAAAATGTTTCAAATAAAAGTTATAGGGTATATGGAGGAGTATATGACGATGATTGTATTTGTTTGTTATTGTAACCTTGCGAAGCTCTATGAAGGTCACTTTTAATATTTCATACGGTAATGTACATTTTTGATTATGTATTCTAATAGGTCAGGTTAAGACATTTTCAAAACACTACAAAAACATTATTTTTGCATAAACTGTTGTGAAGATATAAGCATCCAAAGTTGGCGTACCGTCTATAGCGGTACATATCGATTATATGTATGTATTACTACAAGTGAAATAAAAGTCAAAAGTCAAAATCGACTGTTTAGTAACGTGTTCATTTTCGTACGATTTTATAATAAATAATAATGATAATAATAACCATTTCTTGAAAATCTATGCGTACGTGGTTTCTGTGGGTGTCTTCCTAAATAAATATTTTTTTTAATTAGAGGGGCAAGCTTGGGCAGAAAATTTGTATAGAATTCGGTAGAGAGTCCTACGAATATTTTCTAGCAAAAATCACAGGAAATGGTTTACCTTTTTTACGAAAAGCTTAGTTAAAGTTATAAGAATTTTCGATTTCGCGTTTTAACGAACGGATCACTTTGAATCAATAAAATACGATAAATAATAATTGTAAAAACCGCTAGGGAGCCAAAATAACTAGTACACACCTTGAACTATGCTGACGGACGATCCTGACGACTTGACGCCCTGGACGCTGGGGCACCTCATCATCGGGAGTCCAGTTCTGGCCGTTCTACACATCATGGGAACGACGTGCCCACGTCGCTACCACATCGGCGGCCAGAACAACAATCCGGGACAGCCCACCTCCGACGAATTATCACCGATAACTCTCCCACCCACGGCAGAGATGCGACGTTTCCTTGCGAGGTGGAGGCGTGTTCGAAGGCCCGCACCCGCAAGACAGCGGCGGACAGTCCCGACGATTTGATGCCCTGGACGCCGGGGCACCTCTTCATCGGGGGCTACATCTGTCAATTTCGCTAGCCACCGTGCACGACGTGCCCACGTAGCAGCCGTATCGGTGACCACAACAGCAGCCCTATCGGAAATGGTCGGTCAAGTATCAACCCCACCTCAGTCAAGGCGCAAGTGGTCCACCGCAAATCACATCCACCATCAAGTGACCGCTCGCTTGCATCTCCGACGTCCACCCCGGACCCATTGGCAACGTGTGAGTGGTCACCTTGGGGATAGCTACCAGTCAATCGCCCGACTGGTAACAAAAATCGACTGCTGCTCCGCTTTCCCATCCTATTATTTTATACCAGGTATAAATGGCCACGTAGACATGCGGATGTATTTTCTCGGAAAGCCGTGTGTAAACCCTGATCAAGCAGTTCACTTTTACGCAGATCTCTTCTTCTAATGGTAAGCGTCTGCAATGGGTTGTCGTAGGAACCAACGATTTTCCATTTGCAGATTTTAAAAAGGTTGAGAGTACAAAAAATGTAACAGATTTTTGCAAATTTAAGTGAGCACTGCTGTATACACATAATCATATATTTTATAATTGGCCACTTGGGTTGTTTTTTACTTTAAAAATATACAATTATTAACAGGCACATATAGTCATTTTTAACAACAGGAGTAAATAATACATTACTACAATTTTTAAAAAACATATATTGTATGCAATTCTTACCTAGTAATACAATAATTGAAAAAGATCTCTGTTCCATTTATAAACTAAAATGATGGTGATGGAGTTACATACAGTCTTCCCTTCCATAGTGTGACACCTCGGGGGCTATGAAGTCTCACAAACCGTAGAAGTACTACGTTATTTGAAGCGCGTAAACGACAAAGAGGGACTGAGGCAGTGTGGCCAGATTGAGGTTAAAACGAACCTCATTCCCTCTCCAGACTCTCCACCTTTATCCCCTTCCACTATCCTATTCCACCGTTCAGTCCCTATTGCGCACGCGCTACGTGTCGAGGGGCGTGGTCTTTGAAACTCGGCCGGGTGGATGGGGCGTAGCCTACGAGTTACAAAATATACACAAATATACTTGTTATACATTCATTTTTTCGAATAAAATCATATAAATTTTTTAAAATTCTGCGGGGTGCTCAAGGAACCCCATTTTATCGAAAAGCTCACGTTACTGAGGCTGAAATCGTCGCGCATGCGCGAGAAAAGTTGGGCTCAATCGAAGCACCGGCGCAAAGGCCCGCGTTGTCGCTGTTCTTCGTTGTCTTCGAACTTTTACCGTCGATGAAACTACTAAATACAGTTGAAATTATATCGTGTTTGGTGTCATTTTAATCAGAGAAATGCCAGAAATAAGTTAGTGAAAGCCCCATAAAATTAATGAAAATTAAGAAGTTTGAGAATTTGATTCATTCGAGTCAATGTCGTGGTGTTCACGCCGATATACACGAGCCGACATCAATCGCCGCCGCCCAGCGAGCCTGTGGAGCGACACGGCGTTGACAGGCAGTGGAATGGGTAGGCACTGGACAACGATCGTGCCCACGATTCAGGACAACGAAGGAGCTTTTACTGTACATAGTGCGACCGAGCGTTCAAGGGAGAACCCCCTAATAGTGGGGATACAATTTTAACACTTTCGGTAGCGATGATTTTCTCACTATAGGAGGGAAGACTGTAGCTGTAAAAACGTGTAATATTATATAAGATCGTCACAGAGGTAATGATAATTATTCCAGTAATAAAATTTGTTAATGAGCTCTTTTATGAAGTTGTTCTAATAAACTATTTCGTTATTGTCCCTAACAATACAATAGCATTAAAATTCTTATTTATAAAATATGGTAAATATTTACATTTTGTTATCTGGATAAATATGGACGGATAGATACGCTTTCTTGCAGTGTTCCTTTTTAACCTCTCAAGTATTGCAAAATATTTTCAGTTTCCTTTCTATTTTCAATCATTTTGTATGAGATAAATATTAAAATATAAAAGAACACAGCTATAATAATATATACGAAAGAACTGACATCATGTATTAACAAGAACATAGCGAAAATGTTCACGTTAGGACAAAGTTCTAATTGCAATTTTGAGAGATTAAAGATCAAGATAAACATTATTTTAAATTAATTTGTAGGAAGTATAAATTTCACTGCTTTTGTGCGGACTATATTGAAACTATAATTTTTGTTTCACATCTTTTTTACGTTCAATAAATCTCATTACATAAAATAAACCTATTGTATTTTGACCTCTAAGAAAATGAATAAATCATAAATGTTCATCATCTTCTTAATTTTTTAGTTATAATACAATATTTTCTAATTATAAAAATAAAAAAATGTCATGTGTTCTTTCTATTTGCAGTTGTAACGATAAAATTGTTATCACGTATGCGAGATACAAACGATCATATATACATACAAGAAATAACAGAACTACATGTTAATATAATTATTGTCCACTTATAGAAATCTTACTTTCCTCACCTTACTCTTTTAAACGTTTGTTGTTATATTACATCCGTTAAGTGTAAATAATAGAAAAGGTATTCGTATGTTATAGGACTTCAAAAATGCGTAGAAGTACTAATAAAGATATGCCAAGAGCGGTATCCAAGATTTTGTTACTAGCAGTACTTCTAAAAGCGGTTGCATCTCCCATTTGGAATGTATATGTTGGGCTTGACATACGTCCATCACCTCCATTACTATATGCAAGTACACGTAAATGGTATGCTTTACCAGGACTGAGATTGATAATATCCGCTTCTAATTTTGAACCACCTCTTATAATAGTATCATTCGCTGTACTCATATCTTGATCTAACTCCCAAACACGTATTTTGTATCCTATTAATGGTTCCTCTTCTAAACTTGGTTGTACGTAACGCCACACAACCCTAACCGTCGAAGGATTCACACCAAATACATTAACAGAAGATGGTGGTTTTTGTGGTGCTTTTCGATATGTTCTTTCCAAATATCGTTCACTTTCAGGACCTTCTCCAGCAGAATTGTAAGCCATTACTTTCACATAGTAGTACGTATCAGGCTGTAGACCAACTACAAGAGCCCAAGGTCTTGTACTTCGAGACAAATAGTACACTGAATCTTCCTCTCGATTGCTTTCTTTCCAGTACTTTATTCTGTGGCCTATTAACTTGCCTCGTACTTTTTCCCGAGTTTGTTCGATTGGTGACCAACTAACATTCAAACTAGTACTATTGTAACTATGTGCAACCACTTGTTGAGGAGCTACTTGCGGCATATCTTCTGCACTAAATATTGTAACTGCGTCAGAAATTGGTCCAAATCCTAAAGCATTAGCTGCTTGTACTTTAACCTCGTATTCTGTATAATAATACTGTTGTGAAATTTGTACAACACTTCTGCCAACATTGCCATATTCTTTTAAGGACAATGACTGGAACTCCGTTTCGTGATATTTTCGTCGCCAAAAGATTTTGTAGTAAATTTCAGGACCATTTTGATCAGATGGTGGTAGAGGATCCCATTTAATGGTGAGATCTCCAATTTTCCCACCTCCTCCACCTATGTTTGATAGAACACTACTTGGTTTATCCGATGGCGTGCTATACTGCGGAGAAGGCGATGATGGTAAACTATATCCTAACTCATTATATGCGGATACAGCAAATGAGTAAGTAGTGTAAGGTTTTAAAATATTTTCTAAATATGCCTCCTTTCTACCGTTGTATCTATCTACTTCAATGGCAGTAATATCTGAAAGAATATTAATACATTAATGAATGTACATTATAGGAATTTGTAACAAACAAATTATAAACCTTTACATACTTTCTATAACATTGAACCATGTATGATTCCAGTTGGTTCTTGCGCTTACTGTGTACATTGTAATTAGTCTACCATTAAGAGCACCGTCTGTCCAACGTAAAGTTGTGGAAGTTTTTACAATATTTACAACTTGCACACCTCCAGGAGGGCCTGGCGGACCTTCTATTGTCACTACTGTCTTGCTAGAAATTTCACCTACGGCACTTTTAATTATACATTCGTACTCTCCAGCTTCAGCAAACGTGGCATTTATTATATTTAGCTCTTCGCCGTCTATATGCACTCTTGGATTATTCATTAGATCTTCATCTCTTATACGTAGACCATTGTGCTTCCAAATATAAGCAACATCCAGCATTTCATCTATATCTCCCATACATCGTAAAGTTTGATTTTGCATGACTGCTAGAGTTATGTGTTGCGGTAACCTTTCCAAAAATTGTGGACCATCTACATATAAAAAATAAAATTTTTTAATACACTCCTCTTATTTAAATCCAGTAAGCCAGCACTCGGAGTTTTCTTACCCGCGACATAAAACATACATTAAAACATATCACCCGGTCTGAACGTGTAAATTTTTTATTATAATTAATATTAACTTACGTAAAACTATTAGTCGTCCACGAGTTCCATCAGTTCCATATTGATTCGTAGCAGTACAAACGTAAGTACCTTCATCGTCTCTAGATACTGGGCTAATTATAAGGCTACCAGTTTCTAAGATTCGTCGTCTACCACCTGAACCAATTACATTTCCATCTTTTTTCCAGACAAATTTGGGTTTAGGTGCAGCTTCAGGAATACAAACAATTGTAACGTTGCCTTTTTCAGCCGCATATGTCTCAGGCTCCATAGGTCGTTTTTTAAACGATGGCTTCAATGCTACAACGTGAAAAATGTATTTATATGGAAGCCTAATTAAACATTGTTAAACGGAAGCTTTGAATAAGAGAATTTACATAAAACTCGAAGTTGTGCAGATGAATATCTTGTTTTCAATTGATTTTTGGCACGACACTGGTACATAGCTGGATCTCTTTCTGGGTCTAACAGTTTTATACTTAGAACGTTATCTTGTATAGAATAACGACCTTTATCTTCAGGGTGCAATGTTTCCATATCCAATACTTCACCATTTTTAAACCAACTATAAGTTACATCTGGTATTCCAAATGCTTCGCATGTCCAAGTCAATTCTCCTCTATTATCCATGTGTTTATCAACTAATGGAATTGTGAAATTAGGAGCTGCTTGTATAGTTAATCTGACAGAATTATCAATTAAAAATTTGTCATTGTGAACTCGACAGATATATTCTCCTTGATCATCAACGTGTACTTTTGGTATTATTAATACACGATTGTAACTAGTTGTATGTGCTCCACGTGGCAATGGCGCACCCCTTCGCGTCCAGTTGTAAGATGGAACAGGGCTAAATAAAATTAAAGAACGTTTATGTTTTAATTACTTTCCAATATTTTTAGTATTTCTCCCACATCCTTACTGTACTGCATTTTGGAAAAGAAAATTGAATAAATGGATGCAGACATTTTATGACGACATACAGCAGCACTCGGATTTACTTACTCGCGACGGCCAAGTTTCGAAGGCTACGCCCCCTCCTTGGCGCCACGAATAGCGAGTATGGAACGCGCCTGAGGAGCTGCGAACTAGGCTCCGCCACGGGGAGCGAGAGGCGCGGCTGGATCGAGGGAGCGTGGCCTTCAAAACTCGGCCGGGTCGAGAGGGCGCGGCTTTCGAAAATTGGCCGGGTCGAGGGGGGGAGCCTTCGAAACTCGGTCGGGTCGAGGGGGCGTAGCCTTCGAAACTCGGCTGGGTCGAGGAAGAGTGGCCTACGAAACTCGGCCTGGTCGAAAGGGCGTGGCCTTCGAAACTCGGCCGGGTCGAGGGCGCGTAGCCTTCGAAACTCGGCCGGGTCGGTCGGGCGTAGCCTACGAAACTCGGCCGTCGCGAGTAAGTAAATCTGAGCACTGACATACAGTATTTATAATGATGTCAGTATCAGTATGTGAATAAAGACAAGAGAAGCGCAATTATAGCAAGCGAAATAATACATATACAGAGTGAGGCACCTAAATCAGGCTACCTGGATAACTCGGTTGTTGTTAGTAATAGAAAAAATTTGTCAGACGAAACTTGCATGGTTTTGAGAGTGGCATAATTCCATGTTAATACACTCCTCAAAAGAATTATGGGAACACTTGTGCAAACCCGAAAAATTGGTCCCATTTTACGTGATCATAACTCCGTCAAAAATTGCTGTATCGATATCGTTAAACAATGGTTTGAAAGCCTGAAACCTCTAGTTTGAGATGCTCTGTTTCCAATTGTTGCTATGTTGGTTTTTTACAAAGTTATAGCGAGATGAAGACAACATTGACGGTTAACAAAAATTTTGTTCAACTTTGGAACGTCACACGAGGAACAACAAATTGTCGCAGAGAGTTCATGGGGTACTCAAATCACTTCAAATCATTGGTGCAGTCGAAAATATAGGTTTCCATTTAAAAAAAAAGTGCAGTTGCATTTTTCTGGTGCACCGATACACAAAAGTGCATAAAATTAGTTGCGTAGTATGCACCGTCTGATGCCACTCAACTTTTTCTTATAACATTTTCCTCTATTCCCGACCGTTTAGGAGGTACAGCCTGTTCCAGTTGCATGGGACACCCTGTATATTCTATGTCACGTGGTCTCGCTGTACATATATGCATAAGAAAATATTGGGATAACTTACTATCCAAATGCAATACATTCAAGTCTAACTTCCTCTCCAGCAACTGGCGCTTCTGGAAATGCTTTTGGAAAGTTATTGGAAAATTTTAACTGCTGAAAGGAAGCTGAAAAGAAGAAGAAGAATCAATAAATATATCAAATGGTTGTTTAATATGGTTGTATTACCGGATAATTATAAGTAAAAAAATAATTACAATGTGAATCGACTCTCAATGGGAAGAATGGTCCGTTGCGGCCAGTATCTGATGCGACACTTTGAACATTACAAGAATAATTTCCACGATCGATCATTTCCAATGCCGAAAAATAAAGTGCCCCATCATGGGAAACAAAAACACGTTTGTCTTCTTCCACGAAGTTTGGGAAGTAATCACGTGCCCAATAGTATTTTACACCAGGAAAATGTTGCGGTGGATCACAGTATACAGCTTTACCCCAGTTTTGTTCCCCACGCTCTTCTGAACGTTTCAAATTAAATTCCAATATATAACCGAATGACAATTCGACACTTTCGGATATAATTGTGCCAAACTTATTTGTAGCTTTGCAATGGTATGAACCTCTGTCTACTGTCTAAAAACAGTTAATTGCTATTCTTAGTACTATTTATCTTCGATGTCTTATTATTAATAAGTTATTAAATAAATTTCATAATACATAAAATACATAAAATTACCTGATCAGGCTCATAAATAATTAAAGTACCTCCACTCACAGTATATCGAACATTTGTTAATGGATCTATTTTTGTAGCAATTAATCTGTCGTTCTCGTAATCCTCTTTAAACCATTCATACATTGGAGCAGGATAACCACCCGCAAGACAACTTAACGAAACGTCATTACTTATCTTCCTTGTTGACACATCGAATACTTTATCTATAGGCTGTTTTATAAAATATGGTCCTCTAGGTATTTGATTAGGATTATCAATTTCGACACCATATTGATAAGTGCGATCATCTTCTACTAAATTATGCAAAGTAGAAATCGGAGCTTCACAAATATATAGTAACCTCTCTTTGCCTGTTACTTTCTCTAGTCCCCAACGTTGCAAATTATTGTCATAAGAATATACCAAATAATCTTTACTAATTAGATTATCATTTCGCTCAGGTAGGAATGCATTATCCATATTTAGTAACTGAGTATTATCACCCTCGTTCATCCAGTTTCCATTCTGATATTTAATACCAGTATACCATTTCCGATGTTGAGGATCTTGCCACAACAATTGATACAACACAAATCCATGTTCGTCCAAAGAATTAATTGTAATAAGTTCACTCTGATAGGCTTGACAATTCTTTCTGGCTTCCTCTCTTTCTCTGATAGGACTTTTTATAAAACGGTAACAATATTCTTCGAATTTTATCCAATGCTGTGGACACTGATATGATATTTCCCCATCTAATACATTCTGAGACGATACACTACTCAAAACAACCAGAATCAGTGCCCCAATTGTTGGTATACGAAACATTATTTCATGTGTTTCAACCCAGCTGATTTATTACATTCCCTGTAAATAAATAATAATATTTTAATTTTCCACATTATTCACTAAATCTAATACTAAATGTTACATATTAATTATTATTAAAACAGCAACCTCGGTTACCAATCTTCTTAAAAAAAAAAGAAACAGATTAGAAATCACTGATCGATAAACCTAACTAAGTTGAAGCCAAATATTGAAAATTTGCTATTGAAGCATCAGGCTCATCCCTCCCATTAAAAGCATACATTTTTCGCTGTAGTTATTTTATGTTATAATTTTACTACAATATATTTGCATTTTGTGTTGTTCTAATTAATAAATGTATAAAACTTAACATGTGTTTTTTTTTTAACTTTTTCACTCTACAGTTAAACCTATCAAAGTGAGTAGCACTGTGTCAGCTGTCAAAAACACATTTGAAGTTGATGAATTTGTAACAATTCAATATTAGAAAGGTGGGGTGTCTACCCAAAACAGAAAAAATTAGCACATGGTCGACGAGACAAAAAAGTTTGTTGCTTACTAGGATTATACAAAATTCTAGGAGTCTATGTAATATTAAATATCCATTTCTTCTGATCAGCAGCAACAGATTTTGATTATTTAAAATAGTATACTATTCATTTGTCACACCAGTTTTTCATTATATTTGTCTTTTTACAGATAGAACAAATTCAACACTAACATCTTTATATCTACGCAGCGAAAAGTGATCTACAAAACCATGTGTATATACAAACGGAAGTAAGAAAGCAGGTAAAGGACATTCCATAAGTTTGTTGAAAATTTAATTTACCCAATTATTTGACCTGAACATGTTATATTAATTTGATTCCAACATTTCTAGACATGAGTGCATTTAATGTCAAAATGTATTTTGTATAATTTTTTGTCACAATTTTGCAGAACCACCGATTAAATGTTTACACTATCTTCATTAAAGGAGGAGTCAGGGAGTGGCAGTATCACGTACGTAAATAATGAATACTAACACCATTCCAAAAACACAAACACCATTCTAAATCTTCCTATAATTATAAAACTATAAAGATTGAATATCCGTTACCTTTAGTTAATTTTAGCACAAATATACGTGCAAGAAACCAATATTTGGTAAATGTAAAATTCGGCGTCCTTTAGCTGGTGATGGGCACTATCGACTAAATTCAACTATCGATTACTTACAGTGATGCCAGAGCCAGAATCATATCCCTGATAACCAGGCCTACCGTGGGTAGATCTGGGTAGATCCTACCTAGAGCTGAAAATTGGCTCGTTCCGAGCTACTAGCAATAATAATAATAATAATAGTAACATTGATGTATTTTTTCTTAACTAATCATTAATGTGTCATCACTACATTGTCTAGTCCAAGTTTCGCATCCATACCTTTTACGAATCAAAAGTTACAAGGCAATGTCACACTTTACCCCAATCCGGCCCACTGTGCGCCGAGGCCGCCACAGCTCCCCACAAATTTCGGACGTAGATACGGTCCTGACGAAACTCGCGCATGCGCGAAAAAAGCGCCTTACCTCTCATCACTGCTCGGCCGTGATCTCGACAGAGTCCAGCAGAATCGAGTCGGCTGAGTGAGTAGAGGGGAAAAAACCCATGATTCTGGCATCACTGATTACTTACGTACTATTTAGTCGCGACAGAGATATATGGTCCTTCGATCGATGGATTCTTTTCCCGCGGAATCTGTAACAGAATCAGTAAATTCATTAATTGCAATTGACAAACAGTCAGAAAGTAAATCAGAAATAAAAATAAATAGACAATTCAAATTAAATAGAAAATCAAAACAAGCTACCCGATTTCATCGAAATGGGTACGTTACTGAGGTTGAAACAGGCTGAAATTACCGCGCATGCGCGAAAAACAAAATCAGTGCTTCGATTGAACTCAACATTTTTCGTACGATAGATGGCCGCTAGAGGCTCTGAGCGGAAAAACAGTAACGTATCTACTATTGGGTAGATGAAATGGGGTTCCTTGAGCACCCTGTGCAGAATTTAAAAAAATTTATATGATTTGATTCTGAAAAATGAATGTATAACAAGTATATTTGTGTATATTTTGTAACTCGTAGGACACGTCCTGGAGTCTTTTTCTCCGGTAAGATTATTTCGATACATTCCCGCCAATATAACTGCTTTGGCCGCTCTGCTACCCAATAGTAGATATGTTACTGTTTTTCCGCGCAGCGCCTCTAGCGGTCATCCATCGTACAAAAAATGTTGGGTTCAATCGAAGCACTGGTCAAAATGTTCGTACGGTTTCGCGGGCTTGCAAGATAACCTATTTATTTGTGTATACTTTGTCAGAGCGTGGTCAGAGCACTCAGAGCTAACCAGAGCCAACCAGAGCTGACTGTGTATAAATTCTATAGTTCAAGATTTATATTCAGTTCGTTACAGTTCGTTAGTACCGTTGAGCTAATCTTGGCTAATCTTGAACAATAGTTTAGCCCAACTACATCTTTCTGTTAAAATGAGTGGACGATAATCTATTTAGTTTATATTAAAACAGTTCATTAATATTTATGTATATAATTTCAGTTATTGATATAATTGTTTCTGTTTGTATAATTGTTTCTACTTATTTTTCTATAAAATGAATATTGTCTGTGCAATATGTAGCGATTTGTTAACACCGTCTGCTGATATATTTCATACTCCTTGTGGACATATCTTTCATTATGCGTGCTTAACTCAATGGTTACAAAGGTAAGAGATTTTATTATCATTTCAAAAATAGAGGTTGCATATTTTTTATGATTTTGTATATAAT
The DNA here is from genome assembly GCA_028455765.1 of Lasioglossum oenotherae. Lineage (NCBI taxonomy): Eukaryota > Metazoa > Arthropoda > Insecta > Hymenoptera > Halictidae > Lasioglossum > Lasioglossum oenotherae. The sequence continues at coordinate 3,353,846 of CM052296.1, forward strand.
GAAATACAGTGGTTAAATATCTGTATACAATGATTCACAAAAGTATTTGAAAGTACTAATAACGTATAGTATACAGTGAGTAACTTTAACATTCTATCGCAATAACATACAAGTTATCTTGCTGCATTATAATTTTGCTCATAACGACAAAAAACATATATATTTAGTCAGGTACAATATGAAGGTATTCTGTCCAGTTAACAATAAAATATACATTTTATTTACATAATTTAATTTTAAATAAAATAGTGTTTGATTTGAATATTACTTTAATATAAGGCCTTCTGATTTTTCATAATAATAAAGAGAAATTTTATAAACCTACCATGTTGGATATAACACGTTGAGCACGGCATTGATTTTACTGTCCTTTCCGTTCAGCCAGCATTATCATTTGAAGAATAACAGAAGAAAAATTATTAAAAAAATAGTAGATCCTACATTGAATGCATCAAAATTAGTTGAGGCATTCTTCGCAGAGGGTCGAAAGAAAGTGCATTCGTAAATAATATACACATAAAACATTGATTGACAGTGGTTGTAATGCAAAAGTTGTTTGGAAAAAACTATTTTAATTAATTATTAACATCCAGATACTTTGATGAACCACTGTATAGAAGAATATTATTAAATCTTTTAAAAGAGGCCCATTTTAATTGATTTTCATTTCCTATGCAGATCTAAATCGTGCCCACAATGCAGAGAAAAAACCACATCACATAAAATCCACAGAGTATATTTCAATTTTTCTAACAATGACACTATCACAGAAGATTCATGTATTTTGCAAGATAAAGTTGATAAACTAAGTTTAGAACTAATGTTAAAAGAGAAGGATGCTAAACACTTTTCAAAAAAATGTGACGCATTAGAAAAGGAAACTATGAATCTGAAAAAAGAATTAATAAAAATGGATACAGAAAAAGATAGTATCATTAGTTTGCTTAAACATCAGGTTTTCAGCTTGAAGGAACGTGCTCTCGCAGCAGACAGTATGGAAAAAGAAAACGAACAACTGAAGGGACGGATAGAAAGCTACAAAAAGTATATAACTCCATTTATTTTGTCATTATGTAGAATATTACAAAAATAGGCTGCAGCGTACCTTCGGTAACCATAAATTTTTGCCTGTTTCTATCGAATCCTGTATACTTTTTGCGAAAATCTACGCTAATCGCCTACAGCCTTTTTGCGTTTATAGAGATAGAGACATTACTGTAATTTTTCATCTATGTTAATCACACTATTCTATTAATCTTAGTATTTTCATTGCGTACAATGCCAATAAAATTTAATGTCTACAGATTTACAGATGACATTATATTTGTATACACAGGGTATCTCCCATAATTTTGCCACTCCTAATAACTGTCATTAGTGGAGCAACAAGAGATTGCTTGAAAAAGTTATCATATTTTAAGGAAAAGATAAGAGAGAGTGTGTGTGTGTGTGCGGGATAAAGTCATCTAAAGATTGTATTTTTCGAGATTTAACGAGGAGCATTTTGTTTTAATAGAATTTCTCTTGATCATTCCAAGTTAGAAGGGCCTCATTAGATTCGTACTTGATTCCAATTTACTTTGTAGTATGTATTCACTTGTTTTCGATGTTGAGCCACCAGGACATCAAACACTTTTAGTGACTTTTACAGTCTCTTCTTTGGACACTTGACTCTGATTCGAACACCAATCAACGATACCCTTATTGCAGAAGATTCGTCCATGATGATGAGTGTCATCTATTACTTGATCTTTGTCACTCGGAAAAGTCTTGGATATGTTGGTCGTATAGGCTTTTTCTCTGTCTACGCTTAATCCCTCGCTGTACCATTTTCTTTACTTTCTTTGTTAAAATCTTCATGACGAGTTTGACTCGTTAAAATACGGCAAGGGGTTAAGGGGAGTTTGGTTGACGTGAGAGCCATTGTTGAAGCCAGTAGTGGATTGAGATCTTTGAGGCATTTTGGTGATCTTTCTATGTATTAGTTTACGATGACTCATTGAGTTTTTCCTGATTATATGGTTTGTTTTTAACCAGAGAAATCTCAAAAATCTATGGATGATAGATCTATCTTGATTCTAGAGTCTAGGGAGAGCAAAATAATATTGCAACGTCTTGGCAGAAGAATTCATCGTATCCATCTGTCGAGCACTCAAGCACTCGAGAACACGAAGGCGTCCGCTAAAACTGTAAAAATAATTAGATAAGTATAAAATAATCAAAATTATGTCTTGTTTAGACTTATTTGAATCAGAAAAATATTAGAAATATGTTGGTAAAAGTTCTGGAAATAAAGAACAAAGGATAAAAAAGTTGTCTACTTGCGTTACCATTGCAATTGATACGCAGATCTCTGATCTATACCTATACCAACACCAACTATATACATACTACGACTCTGCGCGTCTCTTTCTTTCTACATGCTGCCCTTCTTCGCGTTCGAAAATATCATCGCTTATCAAACAAGTAAACATAATCGATATTCTATCAAGGTGGTTCGGAACCCACCTTAAACTGTAGGTCCCGCTGAAATTAGACGTTAGCGAGAGCGGATGAAGGGGGAGAGTGGTACAGTAATTCTTCCATCGAAGTCCTGGGTCGCCTGTTCTATCGAAGTCCAGTGCCTACTCACTCCACTGCCGGCCAACGCTGCGCCGCGCCGTAGAGCGGCGATGATTGATCTCGGCTCGGGTATATCGGTGTGAACACCACACATTGACTCGAGTGAATCGAGTTCTCAAACTTGAACATGATCGGTTTATGGGACTTTTACTAGCTTATTCCTGGCGTTTCTCTGATTAAAATGATACCAAACACTATATAATTTCAACGTTATTTAGTGGTTTAATCGACGGTAAAAGTTTCGAAGGCAACGAAGACCAGCGACAACGCGGCCCTTTGAAATGTGTCGGCGACGTCGACTGTCCGCGTCTCTTTCTTTCCCATACGCTCTTCTTCGTTGCGTTCGTAATTTTCATCGTCGATTAAACCACTAAATATTGGCCAAATTATATCGTCTTTGGTATCATTTTAATCAGAGAAATGCCACGAACATGTTGGTGAAAGTTCCATAATGATATCATAGAAAATAAAGAAGCCTAAGGTCTTGGTGTTTCATTGTGATGACGCACGGGCCTTTAAACTGTGCCGGCGACGGCGACACGCTTCGGCCACGCGATCCTATTTCATTCTGTCCTTCTCTATGTTCGGCTCGTCGTTTGAAGTCTCGGCGCGGTAGACGCAGTCATAAAAATTTAGCCACCCTATTCTATCGAAGTCCGTTCAAAACACGGGTGTTGGGACTACGATACAAGAATTACTGTAAATGGATTTGAAACCCTGGGGGGACCAATTATCATTTATTTTTAGTCGATATTCTATCGTGTTTCGTCTCGTTTTAATCTGAAAAAAAATTACCAATACGTTGGTATAGAATATACCAACGTAACGAAATAACTAAAAGTAATAAAGTTTGATTGCATTAGTATTGGCTCACCGATATCCGGTCTCGGATCGTGTTACATTGTAGCTGCGACTGAGCGTCTAAGGGGGAATCCAATCCCTTACAATTAGTATTGGGGATAAAAAAGTAACACTTTCGATAGTACAATATGTATATAGTATATACATATGCAGCAGTTTCCTTCAAAATAATATGCAATTAAAGAAATGTAAGTTCAAGAAGAAAGTACACATGTTTCGTTAATGCTTATTCGTAAAAGATAATGAAAACACATTTCAATTTCCAAATCGCAGAAAAATTTTTTTCATTTTGTTCCGACATTTTTCTTTCACTCTAACCGTTTCATTTACGAAAAAAAGTAATACGGCATAAAAGACGCTGCCTGTCCAGATCTACAGGTTTTTTGTGACATATTTTTCAATACAGTCAATAATATAGAAGATATTCGAGAAAAACGATTTTATAAGCATTTCATGAATTATTTTAATGTTTATTAGCCCGTAGCTAATTTTCCATTATGTATTCGATCGAGCTGAAAGTTTGCTCGAAACTTTGCTTCAAATGCATAGAAATGTCGAAAATAAGAGCCACCCTTGTGTTACAATATTATTTTTTCTATTCAGAGACCATTAATGTTTATATCCCATGCATAAATGTATATTTTATTTTATGAAGAGAGAATCTTTTTTGTATTTTTCTATATAGTATATTTTTTCATGTCATCAGTTTTTCTGCATGCATTTTATTTTATCTTTCAATTTTGTTTGCATTTCATTGATGCATGTAGCATTGTTCATTCAAAATGAAAATACTTGGAATGTACGGACACGTATGCTAATAATTAGACATTATTCATGTTAGTATAGAAACTTTACTGGAAGCATCTACGGAAGATATTGATGACATGGTCTCTAGAACATGTGATCCTAGCACTCTTATTACGTACATATCCGTGATGAAAAGGTAGTGAAAGTTTATTATTGTTGTTGCTTGGAGTTGTTAGTGTCTGTATGTCTGTACTCTGTTTGTAACAATAATGTATTATATTTAGGGAAATGACATCAAGTTTGAACAAGAGAAGAGAATTAAGGTCGAAAGTAAGGAGCCTGCAACAGGCACTAACAAAAGCAACCATGGAAAGGAAGTTTCTGTCGGAAGAGCACAAAAAGAGGAAGTATGCAGATAATGAAATGCGAAATTACAGAATTCAAACAGTTTCTTGAGAATGTGTAAATTTTTGATTGTATTGTTTGTAGAAAAATTGAGGAAGATCTAATGATTTGTGAAAGTGAAAAAATGGCTTTACAAAATAAACTTAGAGAATTAGAAAAGAATACACCAGTATTGAAACGAGCTGGCATCTCTGATTTCAATATAGAGAACAATTCAGACGGTAATGCAGAAAATATTTCGAAACAGAATGCTGCCAAAGGTACAATAACGAATAAAAATATTAACGTAGAAGATATTAAGGATGAAAGGAAAAATGTAGCAGCTGGTATTGCGAATATGGTGATTAATTTATCATTTTATACAATTACAAGATATAGTTCCATTTATGATTGTTAATTTTGCAATATTTGCAAATTGATTTTCAGGAGAAAACGAATGATTCGCCATATCTTCCAGTAAGATCAGCAGGTTTATTTGGTTTAAAACAAGTGCCCATTAAAAAACGTGGCATTATAACAACAAATTCAAAATCATCGATATTTACGAAAAGACCCAGGACTGAACAAACAAGTGTAAGAATGATAAGAATACATATAATTCTTAAAAAATTGTTACACGTTAGCAAAATGCTAACCGGTAAGCAAAATGCTCGATTTTGGACGGGCATTTTTTGGCAGAATTTGGGACCGAGCTGGCCTCTTAAACGAAGGCAGAATTCAAAACCGAGCTTCCTTCGTTCTTTCTTTGTTTTATCATCAGCATTTGCCAGGCAGACGGCAGACCCTGCTGGCAAAATGCCATATATTTGCGTCGCAATAAGTATCGAGTATCGGCACGGTGCGCTGTCCAAAATCGAGCAGATTCCGAGCGTCCTCCGCTTCGAGCAGCTTTTTCACAGCATAATGCTCACCATCTGCTGACATCGTACGATTGCTACGATTGCAGGCTGTGCTCGATATCTGCTCGAGGTAGGCCTTGGCTGACTGGGTATACTTCAGATTTTTATGTAAATTCTTCTACCCGTTGATTTTTATTCTTCGGGAGGAAAATTCCTTGTCGTGAACATTGGACAATTAATTCTTACTAAAATATCAATGTTAGTCATTGTTTTACATTTCACAAGTTACAACTTAAACATGTCAGAAATGCATGAAAATCCGCAGTCTAGCGATTATTAGACTGTGGATTGTGGATGCATTTATGACAAAAACGAGTAGCTGAAATTTAAAACAGAGAAGAAAACATTTGAGAAATTTAAAAAGACTGTTATATGTATTATTGTAAACCTATCAAACACACATATTAAGAAACAAAAATATTTAGATCACTCCAGTTTATTGCAATAGACGGAAAATTTTTATTTCGCATAAAGATCCGCAATCCAGTGATAATATAACATACTTATATATGTATAAACACTATGTTTCTAGGTACATTCAATTACATACGATGGATTTGGAGGACATTCAAAATATGATAAATTTCCTAGTTCTTCCGATAGAAACAATTGTAAATAGGGGGTTCGGAAATAGTTGATAAGAGATTAGTTAGTAATATTTATAAATTATAGTACACCTCCATTATAAATTTTTATATTGTGCCGAGTCATTGTGAATTTAAAAAAAAAAATGAGATTGCTTGTGTGACGGATAATGGATTTTTCGAGACTCGCAATACGGGGTAGAGAAGAATCAGGAGCTCGGTTCTTCTCCGTTAGGATCCTGGTTTTGTTCTCGGGCTCGATGTCTGTTCGTTTTCGTATGTGACGTATTATGAACTCATTGTTGGTAGCAGCGATGAGCAAAAAGTATTAAAAAAAATATTCGACTGATAAATACATTTTTGACTAGTAATTTATTTTCCTTCGAATGTGAAATGAATTTAGATATTGTATTCGATTGTTATGTAATTACAAAATACTTTTATTGAATATATAAATCAGTTTACGATTACCTTGGTATTTAATCATGTATGCGAAATACTTTGGTAATTGGAAATCAAAAGCTTAAAGGTTCAAATATTTATCTTCAACTGCAGAATGGACTGTACACGATACACGATGCGGCTATGCAGCTTCTTACGCAGCATAAGCTTCACGCACTACATATTAAAATTGAAAATAGTGTATAATAAACCTTTCCAAACATAGGTGTATAACGCGGCCAGATACATATATTCTCATATTTTCGCCGATGACTAAACGAAAAAACGATATCCTCCAATTTAACTTTGATCCAAACTGGACTTGTTGGCAGCGATAAAAGTTTAGTGGCCACCGACACCGATAACACAGGGACACAGTTACAGAACCGTTGCCGAGTATTATTTCAGCAAGTTCCCTCCAATACTTGTGAATATTTATGTCGGATTGTAATGGCAATGGAAAAGCCAAAGAAAAATGAAGAACAAAATATAAATATTACAGTCTATTAAACCCCGAGCGCATCAATACGGATGCATACGGATGTCACCAATTGGCACCAAGATGTCCGTCTCTTTCTCGCGAAGTACGATTACAAATAGTGATCAACTGGAAACAGGTTTGGTTAACTGGGTGAACTTAAAGGCTGAAGTCAAGTCTGGTTTGGAATTAATATTACATGTAATACTTTTATTATTTCAACAGCTGAATAAAAAATGAAAGACATACATGTAAATGTACAATGTATTTGCAAAAAGTAGATAGTATACGAAGTTAATTTTTATTAAAATATTTAACTCGGAATGAACTTTAATTCAAACGTTTTTTAACAGTTTTACTTGTTCCATTCGTGGTATCATTTATTATTGAACTTTCTTCTTCTCCTTAAGATGCAAACTTTCTGCAATCTTTGGTACTATTTCTGTGAATATCACTGTTCCCACAAAGACTAGCAGCGTACCAATCCAGTGGTGGATCGTAAAAGGATTTTGAAAGTACAGTATGGAGAAAAGTAACGATAAAAATTTCCTTAATGTTATTACTAAAGTCACTGTAAGAGATGTGCATTCTGCTGTCAATACATAAACAGAACTAATGCACACGTATCTAAGTTGATTGTTAAGATTGTCATGATCGACGATGGTGCCTACAAAAAGTGATCGAGTTGGCATGGAATGACCCATCTGTTTGTACCACGTTGTATTATAGAGGTGTTACGACTAAGCACCTCTGTAAGGCTGAAGTTTTGAGAAAGATAGAGGTTAGTTCTCTGATCGCCGCCAGATGGAATCCTGGTCATTTTCACAGTTTTCATGTACGTGTGTGAATGAGATTGTGTGTGCCAACGTGTCCATGTAACCCGTGCTAAGGTATATGTACGGTACATACCTAAGGGTGGATTTATAGTGGAGCAGCAAGGTGAGCTGTGCGGCGAAAAAAAAAGAAAAACAAAGAAAATACATATGTATGACAAATGTTGTCACGCATGTTGGTTTGTTTTCATCGCGCCGCTATCATCGATGCTCGCAGCTCCACTATAAATCCACACTTAGCACGGGCTACATGGACACGCTGAAAACTGTGAAAATGACTAGGATTCCATCTGGTGGCGACCAGAGAGCCAACCTCTATCTTTCTCACCTTCGAACACCTCTATAATACACCGTGGTCTGTACTGACCATGGTTGCCATATTCCGCGGGAACCAGGCCCCTTACGTTTCCGTCCCTCGCCTAGATGCTCCGTAAAGCCTGCCTTCGCTTCTCCCACTCTTACCAATACTCTTACCACGACTCGGTACGCGGCAGCGGTAGTGGTAAGAGTGGGGGAAGCGAAGGCAGGCTTTACGGAGCATCTAGGCGAGGGACGGAAACGTAAGGGGCATGACGGCCCGTTCATATGGCAACCCTGGTATTCACTAAATAGTATTTGCATATTTGTAAAAGGATACTGTGTAAGAATGTTTCCTATAAGGTATAGAATTAATTTTGGCACATGTATATTTAGTATTGATACTTCCAATGGTTCTGAAGTAACTGCGTAAGTAAAATGTTCCCAAATATTAGGTGCTAATAGCAAGAAGAATGGTAAGGGCAGTAAATGCTGAAAAGATAATAAATGTTAGATATTCTTTGATATTTGACAGAGGCGAATTTATACGAATTTGACATACCGTATAATATAATGCTTCCCTTGGATTTTTTCCATACTTTTTATGCAACTCTTCTTGATAAATACCCATTCTAGCAGAAACAAGTAACGCAACGGTCATTAGCGATATTCCCAATACCCACCAAAAGAGATCTTCCAATGGAGTTGTCGGTACTTGCGCAGCATTCTTAGCTTGCAGCGATTTGATTTGTTTACCACTAACGATTGTACAAACTGCGATTCCAAGAGTAATCATAAACACTGATAGATATTTGCTAAATATATACCTTTTCTTCAATACAATAACACCCATAATCATATTTGCTATCAGAGAACCCTAAGAAAATATGAAATAATAATTAGATTTGAGCATCTTGTTTTGTGCATCACTGTATACAGTGGCCAAAATAATGGTAGGTTCACTAGCTGCATCGGCTGGTTTACTGCTTCTACTTTTATTTTCGTTTTCGGAAGTGCACTGTGGTATTTCTTTTTATTTTGCAAGAATGTGTTCTACGCATTGTGTAAGCAGTCCATCGACTATCAACAGTATTAGTGTAAAGATGTACCTGTTTCAAAAATTCTTTGAAAATTATCGAGTACAAGATAGGAAATAATCTTAGGTTCACGGAGAAATATTTAAAAATTACTATTGATAGAGGAATTTTTTGAACGTTTTTGTGTGGTAAGTACACAGATTTATGAAGTTTCAGAATTATAAAAAATATTTTTCTTTCGTTTAATATTATTAGAGCACAATGACACGGGGAAATCGTTAAATGATAACCAAAAGGCCCAAATTATTGCTTTCCACAATATGAGTCCCTCTAACGCAGAAATTGCAAGAAGATTGAATAGCTCATTAAATGTCGTAAACAATTTTTTAAAATTATAAGAAAAATTACAAAAAAATTAACCCACAGGGACAAAGGTAAAATTTTTCAAAAATCATGGCAGAATATTCTTAATGCCTCTAAAATAAAAATGAAATTATATTTGCCAGTGCATTCGACGTGTACAGCAAGTTGTGAGATCGAGTGGGATACTTAAATATCTCTAAAAAAGCGAGAAAGCCTCCGCTAACTAAATTCCACAAGGTGGAGAAGTTAAAGTTAGCAGAATATCATATGTCATGGACCGAAAAGTGGAAGACGATGATTTTTTCTGATGGAAAAAGATTTAATTTGGACGGCCCAGATGGGTATTAATATTACTGGCACGATCTGCATGATGAAAATGCGTAAAAAAACCTAACAAAGAAAACACAAAAAATTTGGGCAAAAATAACTTTGTTTCTTAACATAGTTTCCTTTTAGCTCAATACACTTTCCCCATCAATGTTCAATAGCTTCAATACCCTGTTTATAATGAGATACGTCGAGCTTCTTAAAATAGCCATCAATCGCAGACTCCACCTCTTCATTGTTGGCAAATCTTTTACCACCATTTTTTCAAGTTTGGAAAGAGAAAATAGTCTGAGGGGGCCAAATCTGGTGAATAGGGTGCGTGAGGAAGCAATTCAAACTTTAACTCATTGATTTTTGCCACTGCGATTCCGGATGTGTTAACTGGTGCACTGTACTGATGGAACAACACTTTCTTTCTCGCTAAATGCTATTGGTGGCTGTCAAACAAATACTAAACAACGTAGCGTCTTCAGACTTGAAACTTAAGCTTTATAAAGATTGTACTTTTGGCTATAGTCAGTTTTCAAATAACAACCGCCAGCTATATGTCAAGGTCGGGTACTTCTGGGACTACCCACGTATTTCGCAACTAAAATTCAAGTGTTGTAATAGAAAATTTGTAATTGACATTGATTAACATTGTTTTATTCAATTGAGCTGTGTATTTTGTTAAACCTCCAATGGCCGACAACTTTTCCACCATAAATGGCTTTTTTCGCCATACATGACTTCAATCTGATGGTTATGATGAAAAATATCACAGAATCGTATCGATGACGATTGTAATCGCTTTCAGCCGCATCGTTCAAAACGTCATAGGTCCCCAGGGACCGTGTCGGGCATCGGAGGGTTAATTTTATTAGATTGAATAAATAGTAATAAGAAAATCAAAAATACTGCATTAAACACAGCGTTATATCAACAAATTGAAGCGAACCTATCATTATTTTGGCCACTGTAACTAGATATCGGAGTATTTTGACTTTGTGTACTTACAGCTCTGAATATCATATGTAGAGTCATAGGGATATTAAAATCAAATGCATAATTGTTAAAAACGTTTGTGATGAAAAACATTGTCACCAATACGAAGTAGTCCTTTACTCCTATATGGGGTTTTACGTTTCCACATTTTGAAGTGAATAAAAATCCCTCTATCGATATAAAAAGGAATTGTACAAACGTGATAAGATTTCCACAACCAGGATCATCTCTGAAAAATTGTAATATTATTATGTTTGTCGTTAATAATAATATGTAAGTATATTTCAATTAAATATAACTTTTGCGTATATTATTCAAAAGAAAATTTTCATGTATACATGTGTCTAATTAAATATTATATACTTACTTCACAAGAAGTTCCAGAAACACGACATTACTGCAACAACCGAGGAAAACGCACAAAACTGCAATAGTTGCACGCATACTTTATTAAGTATGTATCAAAAACTTAACCTAAAAACAGTTAGGTGGTTAACGCGCTACCTTTTCGAATTTAGTTACTTTTAATTAACACTGTTTAGTATTACGTTAGTCAACTAGTCAGCAACTTCTCAAGAACTCGCAACGCATGGTAATATAATGTATCACATAAATGTCACATGACGTCTTCCATTGGTAGATAGAATAAAGGCTACTGTATGCTCTTTACATATATGTATATAAACGCCATCATGCCTTATCACGGTTTAGTATAAGCAACCTTACTAATACTATCTTACATAAGATAAAATTTACGTAACTTTCAAGTATACAATGACAAAACACATTTTACATCATTAATTCCTTCTAAGTTTTATTACTTCGAAATAAAACTTCGCTGTATAATCAACGTTTATTTTATTTAATATAACATCCTAATTTTTTGGACTTATTTATTTGGGCAAATGACAAATAAAAGTAAGGTTTGGGCAGTGATGCCTGATGCCTGGTGATGCCAGATGTGCCAGAATCACGCGTAAGCGTAATGGGTTTTTCCCCCCCGCTCGCTCAGCCGACTCGACCTCGACCCAGTGCTTCGATTATGAACACCTTTTCTCGCGTATGCACGGCGATTTCAGCCTCAGTAACGTAAGCTTCTCGATAAAATGGGGTTCCTTGAGCACCCCACAGGATTTAAAAAAATTTATATGATTTGATTCTGAAAAATGAATGTATACAAGTGTATTTGTGTATATTTTGTAACTCGTAGGACACGTCCTGGAGTATTTTTGTCCGGTAAGATTATTTCGGTACATTCCCGCCAATATAGCTGCCTCAGGGCTCTGGCCGCTTTGCAAGCCAATAGTGGATACGTTACTGTTTTCTCGCGCATGCGCGAGAAAAGGTGTTCACAATCGAAGCACTGACTCGCAGTCAGTGATATATATATCAGTGCTCGCAGTGATGTGATTGAACCTACTGTGGCATCCGTGGTCAAGACAGTAGCGTATCTACAATGACGCAGCCGAGCGGCCAGGGCTCTGACGCCTTGAGGCAGTTATTCTGGCGGGAATGTACCAGTGTTATTGGCGGGACGACTGATGGACGAGAGACGATTATGTATTCTTTTGCGTAGTTATTGCAGTGCTCTTTCCCTATCCCATCCTCAAAATAAAGAATAAATTTCAATTATAAAAGTCTGCGGGGTGCTCAAGCTACCTGATTTCATCGAAATAGTTACGTTACTGTGGCTGCTACGGCAGCTTCAATCACATCACTGCTTTGTGCCAGACCGTGGTACTGTGGTACTAAACCATACCCCCACCATAGCCTACTATTGCCCCTACGTTCCTTTCCAAATATTAAATATTCAATGAAATTGTTATTCAAGGGCTAAAAAAATTGGTGGGTGTATACTGGAGAATCCTCTGTGTCTGTATCAGTCTCTATTGTACAATACAGATAATTTATTCATGCAAAATGAAAAATATTGGATATTCATTACAGTAGCCAATGATTCGTGCCGCTTTTCCCATAAGACGCAATGTTAATTCCGGCATGACTTATTTGCGCTTCGTATACGTACTTACAGCGCCATCTAGCGGCAAAACGCCCAAACTGTTAGCCAAATTTAGTTCCGAATGTACCGCTAGATGGCGCGGTTATCGACTGGTACCTCTGTCGGTAACATTTGGCTAACAGTTTGAGCGTTTTGCCGCTGCGCGAATTGGCGCTGTACGGACAGTGTTGTACAGCGCCATCTAGCGGTCTCTCTCTCGATCAATACAACGAAAAGGAAAGAAGCACGACTGCCAGCCTTATGGGAGTTCGTGTCACTCGAAAATTTCGATGTCCTCTTACGCCCTCTAAGATATATTTTGACTGGAGTGAGAAACAGAAGGCCATCGACATGATCTCGTCGGTGCAGAAGGCTACTGAGGAGATTCTCGTCGGTGAGAAGGCAAATCGTCACGGAATCATATATATGATATATATTGATCATCATGAATTATTACATTCTGTACCGAGCAGATATTTCAGACGATGTTGGTTTCAATATTAAAAGCAAAGCTCAAGGACAAAGAATTCCTAGAAATATATTATTGAATCATAATTTTAGGAAAATCAACAATTCCTATTTCAAATTTTATACGAGACACCTCAGTTTGTAATTTCAAAACATTTCATAAACGAGAATTATTACCTTTCACTTTTTTATACATATGTGTTCCAAGAATCGATCTGGACAGAAATATTTTGAAAAGACTTTACTGTAAAAAATTAGATGGCAAGGTGTTCAAGGGAGTGTTTGTCCACATCGTTGGCAAAAGGAATTATTATAAATATTAATTAGCTAGAATTAAATAGAAAAGAACATAGATAAATAGAAATAGAACAATAAATGTCTAATAGTATTATTTTGAATAAATGAATGCGTGCGAATGTTCATGATTTAAAAGTTATTCTCAATCTAGAGTTTTATTGTCTACTTTTACGAAAAATTTAGATGACAAGGTGGGCAAAGGGAGTGCTCGTTAACATCGTTAGCAAAAGGAATTGTTATAAACATTAAACAGCCAGAAACAATAAATTTATTTGTGAATTGTATCGAATAAATGAATGCGTGCGAATGTTCATGGTTTTAGAAGTTTTTCCGTATCGAGTTTTATTCTCTATTTTTATGAAAAATTTAGATGGCAAGGTGGTCAAGGGAGTGCTCGTTAACATAAGTAGCAAAAGGAATTGTTATAAACTTTAAACAGCCGGATATAATAAATTTATCTGTGAATTGTATTGAATAAATGAATGCGTGCGAATGTTCATGGTTTAAAAGTTGTTCTCAATCTCGAGTTTTATTGTCTATTTTTATGAAAAATTTAGATGGCAAGGTGGTCAAGGGAGTGCTCGTTAACATAAGTAGCAAAAGGAATTGTTATAAACATTAAACAGCCGGATATAATAAATTTATCTGTGAATTGTATCGAATAAATTAATGCGTGCGAATGTTATGGTTTAAAAGTTATTCCGTATCACGAAAACTATTAGCCACTTTGTCTAAAAAATTAGGTGGTCAGATAGCCAAGGAATTGCTTGTGGACATCGTTATAAAATAGAATTGTTATAAACATTAACCAGCTGGAAATAATAAATTTTTCAATAATTGTCACGGCGATCGACATCGATCGATATTCGGCGGAGTGGGGGGCGCCGCTCGAGCTGGGCGGCTCGGCGAGAGCTCTCCGTCAGTCAGTCAGTCGGGCCGGGGGGAGCGGCGTGAGCGGACGTGCTGCGGGACCAGGAGCGCCAAGAGGACCGGAGGGACCAGAGGTGGACAAGGGGTCATCTACAGTCACCCTGGCTTATCTTCAACTGTTCATTCAAGGAACAACGGTGAGTTTGATTACTAATATTTTTCAAAGCTTCCCTTGTCTTTTCGAACTTGTCCGTCATACTTTTGAAATTTTCATCGAGACTTTCGATACTGAGTCTTCTTCGAATTTATCAATTGTATTCTTTATAAAAATTACATTTTAAGCGCCCCACTCGTGTGCAGGATTCTAATTGCTCTTGTGAGCTGCTTCGTTGGTTGCATTCGCACTTTCTGTGCGGGGTTACAATTGCTCTCATGAGCTGGTTCTCTGATTATATTCGCACTCATGTGCAGGATTGCAATTGTTCTTGTGAATTGGTTCGCTGGTTGTATTCGCACTCATGTGCAAGTTTATAATTGCTCTTGTAAGCTGCTTCGTTGGTTGTATTCGTACTCATGTGCACGATGACAAATGTTCTAGTGAATTCGTTTGCTGGTTACATTTGCACTCGCGTGCGTGATTTAATTCCGTATTCAAGTGCATTGTTCCTAAATACGATTAGTCTGTTTCAGCTAGATTACAACAGCCGCCTGCTAACGAAGACGACACGCCGAATAAAGAGGAAGAAGACTGCAGTGTATTTTTAAATTAGTTATATTTGATCTACATATTAAGATTGTGTATCTTCGTTGTAAATATGTCGAGTAATTATTGCCGTAACGTCACTTTGCTCGACTCGTATTTTTGACTCCTTCACAGCCTTCTGCTGTGTCAGACCTTGCTTGCATGTACCAGACCGGTTGGAGCTGGTATTCGGCGTCGATACATTGAGAGGGATGGTTCATTGAGACCTGTTCACTCGTGTAGCCATGCTACAGTGTCCTTTCTATTCGTCATCCTACCCGAGTCACCTCAACGCATTGCGTTGCCTGGTGACAGGTAGTTGGTAG
This sequence comes from Lasioglossum oenotherae, assembly GCA_028455765.1. Taxonomy (NCBI): domain Eukaryota; kingdom Metazoa; phylum Arthropoda; class Insecta; order Hymenoptera; family Halictidae; genus Lasioglossum; species Lasioglossum oenotherae. The sequence goes on from CM052296.1 coordinate 3,369,426, forward strand.
AGAAATGGGATATCGTTTGAACACTTCTCACTGTCCATTTCTCTTGGTGAGGACACGTCGGGTATCGGCTCTGGCTGAAGTTGGGCTGCAAGCATTGTACGCGCCGCGTCACCTTCGAACCAGAGCCTTCTGCTCTGGTTCGCTCTTGTTTCTCACTTTGAAAGAATCAGAGCCTTCTGCCTGATTCGCCTTTGGTCCCCCGTGGATCGGAGACTTCTTCTCCGATTCACACCTTTTGCCCCGCAATAATCACTCGACATACTTGCGTAATTTAGTATAAGTCCATCGTTGTAAGAAAGGGAGCCAGAGGAATATTGCATTCGTTCTGACTCCCTTTCGGGTCTCTGTGCAGCAACCTCCTCGTGGTGAGACCTGGGCAATCGGTATTATCCTTTATTTGTAAGACCTTCTAGTGTCTTATGAATAAAGGATAATATCGAGCTAATAGCTGCACATTTAATAAATATGTTGATTTTTCAATAAATTCTATTCCTATACTATACCTATTGTCTTTCACAACATTTTGCAATTTTACCTTCCTCAGATCAAAACATACGTATTATTCAAACTGGTTCGCCCCGGGCGTGAACAATGTCATATATCGTCTGGTTCTATTTAGGTAAAGAGACGAGATAGTATCTCGTCGGTGACAGTATTATAAGACAATTACAGTGTGGGTAATGTGAGCATTCTACACTATATCATTCTTCTTCTACTTGACGAGTATCTCGTCGGTGGTAGAACTTTTAGCGATGTGGTATTTCAGATCACTGTAAGTTCCACGTTATCCCCGCGCCCGTCGCGCCCGGTTACCGGTCCCGCTGAATAACACAGGGGCTGGCAGTCTTTAATAGTATCTCGTCGGTGAAAGAAGCAATCGAAAACATCGCTAAATTCGATTCTAGTCTAACTTGAATTATGTAGACAGAAAGCGTAGTACAAAGATGTTACTACAGTACCAGAAATGTTACTATAGTTGATCTCGACTTGAATAATTGAACTTTTAGCGAGGAGTCCGCCACCGTTTCTCTCTGAATACTGATAAACTTGATCGCAATCTTCTTTGTGGTTACCTTATCACGCGCTTCGGCAAAGTTCGACGAACCAGCAAGCACTCTTCTATTCCTTATCTGTGTAGAATGCCGGTAATGCAATACCGTTGCAATACATTTAAATTTGCAACAGTTGAGCGGAGATGGAACGACCCGTCTTCATATGTATACTCCTCAAAAGAATTAAGGGATCACTTGTGCGAACCCGAAAAATTGATACCACTTTACCTGATCATAACTCCGTGAAAAATTGCCGTATCGATATCGTTAAACAATGTTTTGAAAGCCTGAAACCTCTAGTTCCGAATGCTCTGTTTCAAATTGTTGCTATGTTGATTTCTTACAAAGTTATTGCGAGATGAAGACAACATTGACGGTTAACAAAAATTTTGTGCAACTTTGGAATATCAAACGGGGGAGCAACCCGTAATATCATTTACTACATTTACATTTAATATCATTTGGTAGGGCTATCTTTCCTGTGTAAAATGTGTGGTTGTTGAATATTGTGCGATTTTTTTATTCGAGTTATTCAACATTGAAGTAAATATTGTTTTTTGACTTTAACTGGCTCCAGAAAGCGAAAAAATTATCGTAGAATCTTGTGCAAAAAAGCAATAGAAAGAGCGTTTCTTTCTCTTCAAGGCACTCCTTCTGTTATTTCAATTTCATTAACATTTCGATGTACCAGGTGTTTCTGAAAATATGCTTAAAAAATGCACAGTTTCCACTTATCCTTTAACTCGCTATATGTTAGCTTGGAAGTGGTTAGCTTGGAAGAACCACCCTAGTGTACACGTTCTGTAAACATTAAACAAAAGAGTTTTAAGTTTGAATATTCAATGGTTTTAATACGTGGTTATTTTTTATTATATTGGCACAGTTTGTTTTTGTGTTTATTTGAAAGTGAATCTTGTCCAGCTAAAATGGCCATTTGTCACGCTGTGCGCGGCGCGCCGTTCCGACACGTGTCATATCTCCCTCTTACTTTACCAAACGACGCGCGACGCGACTCATGATAGTGTTCATACTCTGACGTAATTGTTTTGACGTGGTTAATCATCGAACTCCTTGTTTTCAATGAATGGGACGCTGTGACCAGCAAGGATTCGCTTCATAACAAAAACTGAAGAGAATCGTTGAAGCAACTCAAAAACAGCTTGAAGCATATGTGGTTAAAGATGGAAGCTCGCTACCCACATGTCAACCAATGCCAAATAAATAACCGATGTCTAAATATGTTTCACGAATGTGTTTAGTTAGTTGCGTCTCTTAATAGACGGTAGTTACCGTCCAATAATAGATTCCGCAATTACGCTAATGCGTTTTAACTAAGAACGGGGCGCAGCCAATCGCGACAATGGATACTTTGCTTTGTAGTCATAGTATTCAAATGACAAATTTCTCGAATGAAACAAAACATTGAAGATGCTAGTTAGTTTTTGAAATTATTGTAACTAGACTGCGGATTTTACGCATTTATAACGAAAATGAATAGGTCTAATTTAAAATAGCAAAAATATTAGAAAAATTTAAACATATTATTACATTATTCTCAACCTACTAAAAACAATCGGGAAGAAAATAAATTTCTATTTCATAGACAGATATTTCATATCAATATCATTTCTATTCCATATTTACTTTACAGACGAGATTCAAATAAATCTTGAAATAATCCAAACTAGGATCGAAACGTTGATTTCGTTTGATAATTAGCAAAATTGCTTCATAATTAATAATAAACGATCGAACCGTTGCCACAGTGGTCCAAACGGCTGATTTAGGAGTGCAAACGTCAAAAAACCAAACATGGAGTAGGCATTTGCTACTATTTCTTACATCACACACATTGTCTGTAGAAGTTAAAATCGATAATTTTACTTCCCAAATCAATTATTGTTCAGCGTGGCAAACGTTGAACGTAACAGTATGAAAAATAGCATCGAAATAAAAGACATTCTTTTCACCTGTAATTTATTATTTAGAACATTACTATCGATTCTAATTATAATAGCCGTGTTCAAAAGGGTTAGGAAGATGTAAAAATAAAATGAAACGATTTATCGGAAATGTTTAAATTATGTTTTTCATGGTAATATTAAGAAATTTATTTTTTTAGTTTTTTTGTAGGAAATACTAATGATAATATTCGCCCGTATTCGCGTTAATTTTTGCATGAATATTAGGAATAGAGTATGTAGTTTTTGGTTTTATCAATTTTATTTGCAGAAAAATGCAAATTAGCAAGTTATTTTATTTTTTCTAATATAAAAATTAAATTAATACTTTTGTAAAATAAGAATTGCGTTGTTATATTTGAATAAACTTCCGGAACTCTATTAGCCTTCTTTGTACTTACTTAATGTGTAGAATATGTAGAATATGTAGAATACATGTAACACAGAATTATCGATTATTAGTAGCGTTTATTTTGCACTCCTGAATCGGCCGTGTGGACCACTGTGCGTTGCGCCGAAAGCATTTAACATTTATTGAAGATGTTACATTTAAAACCGAAAATAGAAAGTTTCTCCCCGTGAAAGTAAACATTCGCATCACTCGTAACTCGTAACACCGGGCAAGATGCGTGATATAATCTTTAAATCGAAAAGTGCAGCGTTCACTACGTACGTACATGCTCACCTTCAGAATAAACTGTGAAAGTTACATCACTGGTGATAAAGGAACAAAAAATGACACGGTAAAAGTATCTTCTTTGAACCTTATTTGGACCTCGATGAAGCAGCCATTTTGATACTATTCTTCGCTGTGAATGTTAGCGTTAACAATGTTTTTTTCACCGAGGAGAATTGCCATAATGCTACGTGTCCATTTACGAACCACAAAGAATTAGTTTAATTGACTAATGGTGGACTTGCTTCTTCTAAAAAGTTTATCTAAAAAGTTTGTCAAAATGTCCAACCCTTAAAATAACACTGTCCAACAAATTTCAACTTTTTTTTTGTATTTCGATTCCCACTATGGGTTTAAACATGTTTAAACAATCACTAAAGACGGAGAGACACCACTTTCGCACCAATTTTTGCGGATGTTTTTGAATTTATCTAAAAAAATAAGGGTCCAGCGGAAAATCGAACTATGCCACGCGATAGAGCAGACTTTTATCTTGAGAAACCACCATTTCAAGTTTGCATGGTCGACGTTTTTTTCGAACCAGGAAGCAAAATATCTTCGCCCGACATGAGCTACCGCCGCCAGTGGCGCTCATCACTTGAACGGGCGTTCGCCGCGCCGCACAGTGGGCCCTAAAAAGTCGTATTTCCAATCACATACTATTACTTACTTTTTTATTTGTTTCCATTCTTAAATCCCTGTAGATCTTTAAATTATATTCTGTTTGGCTCTGAAGATTTTTTATATAGGGCAATATTTACGCAAAAGTCTATAGTCGCTGCGGCCTTTAAGAGTCCCCAGAACGGTCAGTGCTTCTGCTACTGATAAACGTTAATATTAAATGCGAATATTTTTCCTTTCATGGGGTTTGTAGAAGAAAGTACGTACTTTCATTCTGTAATTACAGAATTTGCAAAAGTTAATGAATTTTCCAAATACCTGTGTTCAAAGGTAGACAATATTTTACTTCATGCATTTCAGTTTTTCGAATGTAAGTAACCCAATTGACGCGTATTATCGTAATGTAGACTCTGTTCTTTAATTCTTGTAAACATCAGCTACCAGAACTTGCTAGAAATTGTTTAATGTAACTTTAAAGTTTGTGAATAGTTTGCGATCACTCATAAAGAGGGTTTAAGATTTTTGTGATTCATAGTACTGACTGAGAGCAGTCAAATATGTTTAATCAATGTAGGTCATAAAATTAAAAAATAATAAAAAATAATAATAAAAGTAATTAAAAAATAAAAAAATTTTTTTGTGGTCCAAATTACCATAAATTTAAAGAATGAAGTCTCTCGGTTACAACGACTCCATACAAGTTGCAATAGGACGCTGCGTTTGATCACTATGATTTTTTATCAGCTAGATTGGCGTTTGGGCCCACTGCGCGCCACGCCGTATCCCGTGGAACGGGATAATGTATTAATATTGGATATCACTGGATTCGGGAATGTTTACAGAATCTTTTGCTGTAAAGAACAATTCAATATCTTTTACATTAACATCACAATATTTGTTCAAAGTTGAAAAATATGTCTTTTTTTTAAATAAGAATCGTATAGCGGGAATCGAAATACTTTTTGGCTGTGGGACAGTGTAATCAACGAAGTTAATGCAACATACTGCGACACAAAAACATTCGAACAGTTAATTTAAGTGGATAAATTTTGTGCATATTATAATACTTGCCTTAAGAGTTTCAGCATACATCGAAACATTTTTCAAAAATATGAAATACTAATACATAGAATGGTTCTGTTATTTTTTCTGTAAGCTTTTGTTCGCTATTACTAACGATATTGGAAGTTCCGATATCAAATATCGATCTAGTAGAGAATCCCTGTAGTTTAAATCGGATGTTCCCATCTGAAAATAAAATAACCTCAAACTCCTTGTTACATCTTAGGAAATAAATACTAAACTGTGCAGACAGTAGAAGAAATTAAGAATGTTGCTGAATTATTTGCAATTTACTAAAGTTACTGAAAGAAGAAATACATGTTAATTGAAGGCCTGTTTACAATTTGCTTACAACTGATGTGGATCAGTTTTATTTTGCGTAAAGATTCGCTACTTGTGTATTTAATGTAAATTGTGAATATTATCATGACTGTTTTTTAATACGAGTATAGTTATTTCAGATATTATAAATATAAATATACAGGGTGTCCCGAATTTAAATGGCAAAACTTCAGGAGCGTGTAGGTAATTAAGTTTGTAACTAAGACAAAAGTCTATAAGAAAAATTCGCTCGCTTTTGCTTCGTTTTGGAGAAAATCGCAAAAATTCAATATCTCGTTGTCAGTTGCTCTCTTGAGTTGTTGTATACCCTTGTATTTGTGAAAAGAAAATAGAAGAAACGAAAAAAAAAGAAATATTGAGTTGGTAAGAAAGTAATTACGGTATTTTAAGGTGAAATAGAACTCAATTTTTTTATCCAAGCAATGAATTTTAATGAATAAGATATTATCCCTTTTGTTCGACGATCTTTTGCCAAAAAGAATAAATAAGAAAATATGTTATTGATTAAAGTCCAACGCTCGAATAACAGAATTCGGTTTTATTTCCCCTTAAAATACCGAAATTACTTTCTTGCCAACCCAATAGGAAACGAGAATAGAATCGATGATAACGTAAATAAAATGTAAATAAATATACAAACTGAGGAAAAATAGACGATCTGCTATCTTTTCGACCCGGAGTGTAATAATCATAGAATAATACCAATTATCGATCGTAAATGTTAAATATCTAATTTAAAGATGCTTTCGGCGCTACCGTTTCGATCAATTAATAAATCTAGCAATTTTGCAAAAAACTTTTGTTCTTTCCTAACGTTCCGGTTCCGTTTTCAACCTTTCTCAAAGATAGAATTTGCGACTTGATTTTGACACAGATTTCGTCGGTTCGGCCCATAGTGCGGCGCACAGTGGAAAATTTGCACCAAACTCGATTCAAAATCAAAGAACCTTCGAAAATTTTTTAAAAATTAAAGCTGAAACTTTGCAGAATATGGGAAAAATAGGGAGATCATGGTACGAACAGGTTGAGAAAATTCGTTAAACACGTAGAACTTCAAGAAAATGTGGTTTCTCCAGTACCACGCGCGGAAAAAAAAATATTTTTCAACATGCTGTGTATCATTTCCCGTAGATTTTTTCACGCTGATCTCAAATTTTGGGAGACAAAATTCTTTTGAGGAGTGTATATGAGACAGCCGGACTCTCGCAGTATTGCCATTTTTACCTTCAGCACGGCTAGTACTAGAGTAGCCTGTGACAATGTTTATTTTGCATAAAGACGCGCGCTGTCGACTACTAACGAGACTGACCACATACATAACGATTTGATACATGTACCATAAGAACTGGATATACATATAGTTCTGATACATGCAGGAATGCGCGTTCACGGTGCATACGTGCCTCGTCCGTTGAAATGTAAATTTCGCTGTTTTGCAGATAAACGGTCAATACCTTGGTATGAACGAGTGTTCAACACCTCTGCGTGCTCCTGTCTGCACGTCCCACGTGTTTGTTTCTATTGGTGGAAGAGTGAACCACTGCCCGTTGATGTAGTGCACAGAGTATTCAGTAGTATATAAGAGAGATTGTTTGGTACGGGCACGCATAACCGAGGGAGTCATTCGATAATACGTTTGCACGCGACGCGACGCGACGGGGCAACCTCTTCCTCCACTTGTTCGGCTGTTTCGACTGTTCCGCGATCATCGCAGAAATTCCTAGTCGGTAGATCGACGCGAACCTTGGTTGGGGGGGTAACTCGTCCCTCTTCCGTAATCGGAAGATCATTCCAGTAATTTCTTCGAAGGCGGATCGAACTTGATCGGTGAACAACGACATTGCAAAACGAGATTCAGAAATACAGAAATTTAACCTTTGCATAAGCTGTCATCGAAAAGACAGAACGCACAATTAAATGTAGATAACAATCAGTTTCTATCAGAGAAGAAGCATTCGGAATGCCGTCGGCAAGTTTCGCCATGGGTGCATCTTGGGTTACACTGACCCTATCGATGTGTTTGTTGACGATCATTCTACTGCTGGTTGTGAGACGGGGCAAGTTTCTCTATGCCCTGCGGAAAGTGCCCAGCCCTCCGGCGTTTCCCATAATTGGGAACGCTTATCAGTTGTGCTGCAGCCCAGAACGTAAGTAGAAATTCATAAACTTATACATAATTCATATAAATTAGGGTGGACCATCGTTATACTTGGCGAAAATCATTTCGCGCATTTTTTTGTGGGACAACCCCTAGAATGGTGCCACTGGACGAAAAAATAATCTGTGCAAAATTTGAGATTGATCGAATAACGGGAACTTGTACCAAATCGACTTTGAAAAGGACCCCGCACTAATCATATGGAAAATCTATCCTGGTAAAATCAGTTGGATTTTGCATATGTTGTAACTTATGATTTACTGAACCAAAGATGTAATGGGCACAAAGCTCAATAATGGACAGTTATCGAGTTATGATCAGTCAAACGTGACAAATTCGAGCTGCCGAATACTCAAATCAGAGATCACCACAACAGAATCCGAATGAGCAATACATAATAAGATAATTTTTTTTAAATAATCCACACACACGCGCGCGCGCAAACACACACACACACACACAACAGAGACGGTTTGGAGTAAAAAAATACTACGGGAGTGACGAACCTTGGGGTCCTTATCACTGCTGTGACACGCAAAGATTTTTGTGAAAGATTCCTGTTCACAGACCTTTTCAAGATCCAAAATTCAAAAATAATGACACCACCTAACAGATTTTGTGAAACCCTACTATTTTTGTTTCAAACATTTTTCCAACAAAATAAATACTTCCCGAGATTCGAGTATTCGGTAGCTCGAATTTGTCATGAATGATTGATAAAAACTCGATAACTGTCCATTATTGGGCTTTGTGCCCATTACATCTTTTGTTCAGTAGATCATAAGCTACAATATATTAAAAATCCAACTGATTTGACCGGGATAGATTTTCCATACGACTAATCTCGATTGAAATCTCAAAAATTGACATTTAAAACATTCCTTTTCCTTTTGCACTATATTTAATTTATTAAACAGTACAACTTTTGTCTAAAAAATTTGTTCATATTTTTATAAGTAGCAAAGATATATACAGGATGTCCCAAAATACGTGAAAATCCCGAAAAGGGGTGGTTCCTGAGACCATTACAAGCGACATTTTCCTTTGCAAAAATGTTATCCGCGGCTTTGTTTAAGAGTTATTAACGAAAAACACGGACCAATCAGAGCGCGACCTAGACGCGAGTTGCCACAGTCGGCCCGGCGCGCCGCCGCGCGGCGCGCCAAATGTCTGTTGTATTAGTTTTATATTAATTTAATAATGTTTCTAAATCCTATATAAAATTTAGAAATAATAACCCCTCAAATAATATTAGTTAAGTAAATTTCATATTAATTTAATAATATTTACAAATTGTATATAAAATTTATAATATTAACCCTTCAAATAATATTACTCAAATAAATTTCATATTAATTTAATAATATTTACAAAGTCTATATAAAATTTATAATATTAACCCTGCAAATAATAACCATCATCGCAATGTAATTGTGAAACAAATTTGGTGTTAAACAGTGTTATCAAACGATACTTTAATTTACTTTTGCCACACCAAATTTTGTATATTTGGTATAGAAAGATCAATATCTTGATAAATTTTCAAATCACTGTGATAATCGTGATAAATTTTGTTTTCACCGTTACCATTAAATATGTGATCAACTTGTTTATTTTTACAAATGAATAAATATTACTGTTATCGTGATTTCAGTATTGAAAATATGAGTATTAACTTACTTTTGTTATCCACTGTACATAGGTAATCGACGCGACGCTTCACATAGATAGATTAAATAGCCCATCTTATGTTATTTAAAGGAGCAAATCAATTATGAATTTATGTTTAATTATCATATTTCTAGTATTCCTGACACATTTCAAAGCAAACTTGATAAAAAAGAACAATTTTAAATCAAATACTTTATTTTTCTTAAACGTTTCCTACTATTATAAGGACAATATTCTAATAAATTCGGCTTAAGGGAAATTTCAAGATTAAATTGAGAGAAGTTTCCAGATTAAATCGAGGGAAATTTCAAGTTTAAATTCAGGGAGATTTGCAGTTTAGATTTAGAGAAATTTCGAGTTTTGGATTCGGGGAAATTTTTAATTAAAATTTAGGGAAATTTTTCAAATTAGAATAATTTTTCAAAACTTGATGTGTTCTTATTTGTTTTTTCACGATTTTCTATTAAATATGGCCGTGTGTTTATTTCTTTTGCACAGTACTGTATGTATGTACGTACATATTTTCGAAGTAAGTTCTCCGCTCTGAATATAAAATCAAGTGAATTGGCGCGAGTGCACGTGCGAAAGTGTCGGAGGGAGAAAAGAGAAAAACGAGATTTATCCACCTCGGACCTCGAATGTATTGAATACTGAAGATAATCGTGAGGCACTTGTGAGCAACAAGACGAAAGAAGAAGCAGGTCGAGGTCGTCTGCGCCCTGAATAACGCTACTGTAGCATGTAATTGCATATAATTTTATGAAATTTCATATATTTATGTATCATATACAAAAATATATGAAATTTTCTATACAGTGAGTGTAAACGTATTCGTACGTCCTTTAAAATACAATAACTTTTTTATAATTGTACCTGACGACCTGGTTTTTTATAATCACTTAGAAGCATTGATTTACAAAATGATATGCAAAAAAGATTTTGCAAATAATTATAATTTATAAGGTTACATGCAAAAATAAAAAAAGGTATTTTCTAACACTTTTTTATTTGGGCCCTTAAAAGGTCTCTCTCTCTCTCCCTCTAATCTACTTTCTAACTCCCGTTGATGTAGGTAAACACTGCAACATTGTCGATAGGTATATCTTGTTTACAAACTGCCTTACCGTGCAACACTTTGTGTGATATTATTTCAGTATGATTTCAGCCTCAGTATCGAAATGTAGTATTCGATAAACAAAATGCAGTGCAAGCTTAATTCAGAGTCGGGCATTAATCGATTAAAATTTTAATCATGATTGATTGATTAATATGTGCGATTAAAAAAAGAAATCGTCGAAAAATCGGCGATTGATTCAATCGATTGATGAAGTTAATCGTCAATCGTTCATTAAATGAAGAAATCGTCGAAATATCGGCGATTGATGCAGTTAATCGTCAATCATTCATTAAATGAAGAAATCGTCGAAAAATCGGCGATTAATTGAATCGATTGATTTAATCGTCAATCGTTGATTAAAAAAGAAATCACCGAAAAATCGGATGATTTAATCAATTGTTGAAGTTAATCGCCTCACACGGTCTATCCATAAATTGTAATAAGGAGGGGGAGAGAGAGACAGAGAGAGGGAGCAGAGAGCGGATTGAGAATTGTCAGAAATAATAATATATTTCAACAAAAACATGGTCGTAGCTTTCCAGGAATAATAACTTCGAACATAAAAGCACGTAAACAGAGTTTGTATTATACAGGGTGTCTCAAAATTCCCTCCGGACCCGGAAATGGGAGGTTCCCGAGATCATTTCAAGCGACATTTCCCTTTGAAAAAATGTCGTCCGCGGCTTCATCAACGAGTTATTAACGAGTGTCGGTGGCACGCCGCGATGTCGCAACGAACAAAAGTTTCTCGATGATGTGAATCCTCGCCAATTTCGATAAGCTTTGGATATGTTGTCAAGACCATGATTCTGATCAACATTTCCCTTTACAGTTTTTGTCGGTCGGCTTTAGTTTACAAGCTAATTGTAAGAACTTGTATGTAATTGTAAATCGATCGATGTACTATTTCCTATTCGATTTCGATGAGCTTTATTTCAAAGGATAAAAGATATTTAGAACATCGAATCTATAACATATTTCAAAGTCATCGAAATCGGTGAGGACCCACATCATCGGCAACTTTACTCGAACGAGAGAAGAAGCAAAAACTGATTCAATTAAAAACTTACTTATTCAGCCGTAAATCCATTTGTTTGTTACACCAGTGAAACAGGAAACACCACACTTTCATACAATTACTGAACACTACACGTAGCACACTTTTCGAAAAAAAGAAATCACCGAAAAATCGGATGATTTAATCAATTGTTGAAGTTAATCGCCTCACACGGTCTATCCATAAATTGTAATAAGGAGGGGGAGAGAGAGACAGAGAGAGGGAGCAGAGAGCGGATTGAGAATTGTCAGAAATAATAATATATTTCAACAAAAACATGGTCGTAGCTTTCCAGGAATAATAACTTCGAACATAAAAGCACGTAAACAGAGTTTGTATTATACAGGGTGTCTCAAAATTCCCTCCGGACCCGGAAATGGGAGGTTCCCGAGATCATTTCAAGCGACATTTCCCTTTGAAAAAATGTCGTCCGCGGCTTCATCAACGAGTTATTAACGAGTGTCGGTGGCACGCCGCGATGTCGCAACGAACAAAAGTTTCTCGATGATGTGAATCCTCGCCAATTTCGATAAGCTTTGGATATGTTGTCAAGACCATGATTCTGATCAACATTTCCCTTTACAGTTTTTGTCGGTCGGCTTTAGTTTACAAGCTAATTGTAAGAACTTGTATGTAATTGTAAATCGATCGATGTACTATTTCCTATTCGATTTCGATGAGCTTTATTTCAAAGGATAAAAGATATTTAGAACATCGAATCTATAACATATTTCAAAGTCATCGAAATCGGTGAGGACCCACATCATCGGCAACTTTACTCGAACGAGAGAAGAAGCAAAAACTGATTCAATTAAAAACTTACTTATTCAGCCGTAAATCCATTTGTTTGTTACACCAGTGAAACAGGAAACACCACACTTTCATACAATTACTGAACACTACACGTAGCACACTTTTCGAATTCGTGGTTATAGCGAACGACAAGAAATTAGAGATACTTCGACGCGGAAAGAGGGCCATGCTCTTCGCGATTCCGCGCAATTCCGCGCGAAACTGTGCTCTCCCAGCCCAGCCAATGGTGCCAGATGGGGTATGAAACCATACCCAAATTCTCGGAAATACTCTCCTCGTTTTCCCCTTTCACTATCCTATTCCACCGCTATCTAACCGAGGCAGTGATGTGATTGAAGCTGCCGTAGCAGGCCGGGGCTCGCGCATGCGCAGCAATTTCAGCCTCAGTAACGTAACTATTTTCGATGAAATCGGGTAGCTTGAGCACCCCGCAGACATTTATAATTGAAACTTATTCTTTATTTTGAGGATGGGATAGGGAAAGAGCACTGCAATAACTACGCAAAAGAATATATAATCGTCTGTCGTCCATCAGTCGTCCCGCCAATAACACTGGTACATTTTCGCCAGAATAACTGCCTCAAGGCGTCAGGGCCCTGGCCGCGCGGCTGCGTCATTGTAGATACGCTACTGTCTTGGCCGCGCATGCGCGAGCCATGGCGCTGCTACGGCAGCTTCAATTACATCACTGAACCGAGGATTGAGTGGGGCCACGGTGTATTATAGACGTGTTCAGACTTCAGACTTCCTTCAGAAAAGTGTGATAGATAGAGGTTAGTTCGTCGTTAGATGGCATATCGGGCATCCTCACAGTTTTCATGTACGTGTGTGAATGAGATTGTGTGTAGCAGCATGTCCATGTAGCCTGTGCTAAGGTATGTACCGTACATATCCTTAGCACGGGCTACATGGACACGCTGCTACACACAATCTCATTCTCACACGTACATGAAAACTGTGAGGATGACCAGTATTCCATGTGGCGGTGACCAGAGAACTCTATCTACCACAAAACTTCAGCCTTACAGAGGTGCTTATCATATTGCTAGTCGTAACACCTCTACAGGGTGTCCCAAAATTCGTGAACTTCCCGAAATGGGGTGGTTCCTGAAATCATTTCAAGCGACATTTTCCTTTGCAGAAATGTTATCCGTGGCTTTGTTTAGGAGTTATTAAACAAAATTATTATTTATATTAACGTAATTTATAACTTATGTTAACTTACAACTTTGTTAATTTATATTAAGAAAAACACGGACCAATCAGAGCGCGATCTAGACGCGAGTTACCACAGTCGGCCAATAGACAGTTGGCGCGCCGCACCGGCCGACTGTGGCAACTCGCGGCTAGATCGCGCTCTGTTTGGTCCGTGTTTTTCGTTAATAATTCCTAAACAAAGCCGCGGATACCATTTTCGCAAAGGAAAATGTTGCTTCAAATGATCTCAGGAATCTCCCATGTCCGGCTGTTGAAGGAATTTTGGGAAACCCTGTATAATACACCGTGAGTGGGGCGAATGGGAGACACGGTGCACGTGCGCGTTGGGGACGCAACAATGACTGACATTTCGCAGGTTTTAGGTTATTGCCGCGTATCGTATCGTAAATACTTATTATGTACATATACCTACTTAATGAAATGAATCGTATGGATCGTTCTCATTTTTCTTCTACACGATATTATGTTCTATTTGCAACGTCACATGTGAAAGAAATAAGTAATAATTACATAGTATGTGAAATAAGTAAATGGGTGAATTTTACGTGGCAATAACCTAAAACCTGCGACATGCCATGTCATTGTTGCGTTCCCATCGCGCACGCGCAACTTGTCTCCCATTCGCCCCACTCAATCCTCAGTTAGATAGCGATGGAATAGGATTTCGCGCGGAATCGCGAACTGTCGCGAAGTGCATGGCCCTCTTTCCGCGTCGGAGTATCTCTAATATCTTCTCGTTCGCTATAACCACGAATTCGAAAAGTGTGCTACGTGTAGTGTTCAGTGATTGTGTGAAAGTGTGGTGTTTCCTGTTTCACTGGTGTAACAAGCAAATGGATTTACGGCTGAATAAGTAAGTTTTTAATTGAATCAGTTTCTGCTTCTTCTCTCGTTCGGGTAAAGTTGCCGATGATGTGGGTCCTCACCGATTTCGATGACTTTGAAATATGTTATAAATTCGATGTTCTAAATATCTTTTATACTTTGATATAAAGCTCATCGAAATCGAATAGGAAATAGTACATCGATCGATTTACAATTACATACAAGTTCTTACAATTAAAAAACTATAAAGGGAAATGTTGATCAGAATCATGGTCTTGACAACATATCCAAAGCTTATCGAAATTGGCGAGGATTCACATCCTCTCTGTTCACATCATCAAGAAACTTTTGTTCGTTGCGACATCGCGGCGTGCCACCGACACTCGGCTGCCGGCGCGCCGGGCTGTACGCGTCTAGGCCGCGCTCTGATTGGTCCGTGTTTTTCGTTAATAGCTACTGAACGAAGCGTCGGACGACATTTTCGTAAAGGAAAATGTCGCTTGAAATGATCTCGTGTACCTCCCCTTTCATTTACCTAAGCTAATTTTGAGACACCTTGTAGACCACCAAATGACAATTACACCTAAACTCAGTTTACATTTTTTTCAGTATTCATACAGTTGTGATTATGTATTTCATTTCGAAATTTCGGCAGTTAATCACACTGTCCAACAGCCAAAAAGTATTTCGATTCCCGCTATACGATTCTTATAGAGTTTTTCGCGGTGATTCCAAATCTGTCCTCAATTTTTCTCCTGGTCGTACAGTTTTTGAGAAAATTGAGTTTTAAACAAAGACATATTTTTCAACTTTGAACAAATATTGTGATGTTATCATAAAAGATATTGAATTGTTCTTTACAGCAAAAGATTCTGTAGACTTTCCCGAATCCAGTAATGTCCAATATTAATACATTATGATTGTTTAAACATGTTTAAACGCCGCGCCGTATCCCGTGGAACGCCTGTTCTACTGGTAAATGCCACTGGTGGTAATTCATGTCGGGCGAAGATATTTTGCTTCCTGGTTCGAAAAAAACGTTGACCACATAAACTTGAAAGGGTGGTTCCTTAAGATAACGTCTTAAAATTATTTAGCACTCCATGTAATTCATTAAAAATTAAATAGCTGTCTTTTAAACTAATTTTTACAAACGCTTTTTTCAGTACTGCAAGAGGTATTTCTAAACTAACGAACTCGGCCGTATTTTATTTGATCTCACATCTTTTTACGGGCATAGGAACTTGGCTCCTGTTTACAGGATGTTTATGTTGGGTCTACAATCTACACCCTGCTGATGGTTTAATACAATTGAGATTCAAGTTTCTCAATCAATTGTTTTTCCCATTCATATCCATAAGATATATGTATACATTTATTTGTTACAGAGGCTTTCAAGAAGATGAATAGCTGGGGAAAGGAATTGGGGGATATGTATTTAATTTGGGTCGGTATGCGTCCCTTCATCTTTCTCTATAAAGCAGAAGCAGTTCAACCATTATTAAGTAGCAGCGTTCACATTGATAAAAGTCTGGAGTATCAATATCTACGACCTTGGCTCGGTACCGGCTTAGTAACCAGCACTGGTAAGCATATGAAATGCATAAGTTTATTTTTGGTCACTTCAGACCTAGAACCTCAGACGAGCGCAGACTACGGTGGCACCCGCCAGGGTTGTTCCAAATAATTAAACAAAAATCTGTGCAATGCTCGAGTGCCCACAGATAACGAGAAAACGTGCCCCAAAGGGATGAAACATTAAAATAATTAATGTAATGCTCATCAAATCTTTTTTTTGTTTAAATATCTTCTAAACTATTTACCGAGTCGAAAAACATGTTAAACAAAACTAGCAGACCTAGACAGGCCGCGTCTTTTATGTCGTATTATTTTTTTCGTAAAACAAACGGTTTTAAGAAATAAAAAAAAATTTATTGAAAATATCTGTACATGGATTTAATAGTCTTCAAAATATGACCCTTCTGAATCGATACACCGGTTGCCCGCGCTTTTTCCATTGTTTATACGCCTCCTGAAAATCGGTAACGAAATATCGGGTACCCGAAGTTTATAAACTTCCGGGATCCCGACCCGAACCCGAACAAATTTCCCGACCCGACTCGAACCCGAAATTTCGGGTACCCGCACACGCCTACTGTGTAGGCATTCGGTCGAAGCCGCTTCGACCGCCTCGATCGTTCCGAAACGATGACCTTTCAGACTCCTTTTGTTCCTCTCCCCGGTCGGTGCGAGCTAACTTTAGTTGCCATTATGAAAATAAAATCCACCAATTTTAGAAAGATTTTAGCTAAATACATAGAAACTCAAATGTATAAAACAGGTCACTAAAAAATTGTAATAAGTAAAACAATAGTTTATACAATTTAGAAATTGTGTATGTAATATAGAGTATAACATTTTGTTTCAGGAGAAAAGTGGCATTCTCGAAGAAAGTTATTAACACCAACGTTTCACAGTGGTCTATTAGAGGTATACTTGAAGACGGCAACCAAAGAAACTGGAATATTAATTTCCTGTTTAAGAAAAGAAGTCAGCAAATCGTCTTTCGATATTTTTCCATATGCGAAACGAGCGACGTTAGACATAATATGCGGTAAGTGAAATAAAAATTTAACAATACTGTTTTGTCCGCGATAGATCCGTGAAATTCCGAACTGTGTGAAATTTGCTTTTTTTATCGTGTCGACGGACTACCTTCCAGAGTTGGACAAAAATCAACTTATAGTTAAAAATGACTAATAGTTTGATTGAGTGTTAGTCAGAACTTTAAAAAAGTTAGTTAAAACTTTTTTATTAGTTAGTCATAACTACATGGCACTAGTTAGTCACAGCTCTAAGTAATCGTTAGTTATTGCTTATTAGTTATGATTAATCATTAGTTAGTTTAAATGATCAGTCATCAATCTTTAGTCATCAGTCACTATTGTGCGATTAACATACATTATGTAGAATATTTCAAAACCTTTGTGCATTCGGTGATTGCTATACAGTTATTATAGTAAAAAAATATTAGAAGTTATATCAAAGGTATGCTTAAAATTTTATCTTAATTCATTATATATAAATAAAGTTTATTGAAGTATATTTTGATTATTCCACATTCAATCACGAAATAATAGCCGGTGACATGAAATAGCCTCTGTGTAAAACTGCCGGTCAACAATGTGTTAAGACAGTATCATCTAAATACAAGATGCAAGGTGCAAAAGACCACATACATACAAAACAAATTGAATAGTCTCCTCCATTTCAGAATTGGTTCAAAAATATGTAATACAAGGGACACAGCTTTGCGATCAATTATTGTGTTACAATTTATTTTTCAACTTATTTGAGGACTTCAAATCTACTACAATGACAGTTCTGTCAGAATCTGACGTCTTTGGTGGATATTCCTTTCCTTTCCCTAGTTTTCTTCTTTTCACCCTCCGCTCATTTTTCCTATATTCGTGGTTTTGCTTCTTCTTTGCATGTTTCGCATAATAGCTGCAATAATATGGTAGATTTCAAAACAAAATAACTATTAATCAATTCATTCGAAGATATAAATTATTTGCAAAATTTTTTAACGATCGCTGAACGTTAAATGTAATAGTTTAAATTTCCAAAACGCATAGGCTTTTAAAAATTTTTTTTTAAATATTGCGTTGTCATCCAGTTTTGAGCTATGTTTAAAATTTCAAGTCTCTAGCTCATCGGGAAGTTAGTTTAAAACCAATTGCAAAATTTGTACCGAACAGACAGACAAACAGACAGACAAGAACGCGAGCTAATAAAAACGTGGTAAAAATAGAAAAAATTATTTTCGGAATTCATATTAATGTTATACTTGTTATTTATGCTTTTCGTTTACAGGGATCAAAAATTTGCTTTCACAGAATTATCATAATTACCATGATTTGTTTCCATATAATTTCTTTCTTCTTTTGACCTTTGCTTTCCGCTTCTTCTTCGGTTTCGACAACTCGATTAACCGTTGCGTGGCTATATAAGAAAAAATATTCCCCCTCTAAATTATTTAAGCGTCGATAATTAGATATAATTATGCAATACAGTAATTCTTCAATCGAACTCCCAACACCCGTGTTTTGAACGGACTTCAGTAGCGTAGTATGTAGAGGCTATTTTTTATGACTGCGTCTACAGAGCGCCGAACGGCGCTCATATACTTTCCTCCTACCCCTTCCACTATACCATTCCAGCACCGTGCGCAGGCACACACTCCACGGTCCCCATCGCGCACGTGCAACGTGTCTCCCATTCACCCCGCTGATTCCCCGTCATCAGAGAGGGGGTACATCATTTCACTGTGACTCCCCTCATCTGGCATCACTGTACCGCGCCGACCGCGTCGAGACTTCAATCGACGAGCCGAACATAGAGAAGGACAGAATGAAATAGAATCGCGTGGCCGAAGCGTGTCGCCGTCGCCGGCACAGTTTAAAGGCCCGCGTTGTCGCTGTCTCTCCTTGCTCCCGAAACTTTCACCGTCAATTAAACCACTAAATACAGTTGAAATTATATCGTGTTTAGTATCATTTTAATCAGAAAAAAAGTGCCACAATTAAGTTAGTGAAATTCCCATAAAAAAATAATGACAAATAAAGATGTATAGATGTATTTACATGCTGTCCTTTTCTACGTTCGGCTTCCTTTGTACTTTCGGCCCGGTCGGCGCGATAGACTCAGTCGTAGAGAATAGTGTCCCTACCAGGGTTGCCATTTACGCCGGCCGCCAGGCCCCTTACGTTTCCGTCCCTCGCCTAGATGCTCCGTAAAGCCTGCCTTCGCTTCCCCCACTCTTACCAATACCGCTGCCGCGTACCGAGTCGTGGTAAGAGTATTGGTAAGAGTGGGGGAAGCGAAGGCAGGCTTTACGGAGCATCTAGGCGAGGGACGGAAACGTAAGGGGCCTGGCGGCCGGCGTATATGGCAACCCTGGTCCCTACACTATATTTCTCCGTGCAGAGCACAGCCGATTGCAAAGTAATATGACTTTGTTGTACTACATTTTTGTTTCACGATTTTTTCATGACCTAAAATACGAACCAGTAGCATGTAATGCACCACGTGAAACGTATCCGATCGGCTTGGAAGGCTGCTGATATGGCATTCGAGGTTTCGAAAGTTCAATTATACGTGGTGAAGCTTTGGGAATATGCGCTGTAATTGAACGAGTTTGCAATGTCCTTGTGTCAACCAATCGTGCACGGGGTTGAGCTAATTCATTAGTGCGTTCAGATATTTCATACAAGAGTGCTGATATCTTCACCTAATATGAAAAATTACATATAAATTGGACACAATAGAAAATTAATGGCGCGAAACACAGAAAAAAGAACATGGTATACAGGGTGTCCCACGCAACTGGAACAAGCTGTACCTTCTAAACGGTCGGGAATAGAGGAAAATGTTATAAGAAAAAGTAGAATGGTATCAGACGGTGCATATTACGCAACTAATTTTATACACTTTTGTGCATCGGTGCATCGGAAAAATGCAACTGCACTTTTTTTAAAAATAGAAATCTACGTTTTTGACGGCATCAATCGATGCAGTTTGTTGTGCTCTACATAAAAGTACTAACATACTTGTGCCCTAAACTTATTCGTTAGGAAGTTATCGAAGCTAAAAGTTCTGTGATTTATAATGGAACATAACGTAGGTACTCCGGAACACTTGCCGAAACCCAAATAATTCAGTAAACTTTTAGCTTCGATAACTTCTTAACGAATAAGTTTAGGGCATAAGTATGTTAGTACTTTTATGTAGAGCACAACAAACTGCATCGATTGGTGCAGTCAAAAATGTAGGTTTCCATTAAAAAAAAGTTCAGTTGCTTTTTCTGATGCACCGATGCACAAAAGTGTATAAAATTAGTTGTGTAGTATGCGCCATCTGATGCCATTCAACTTTTTCTTATAACATTTTCCTCTATTCCCGATCGTTTAGGAGGTACAGCCTGTTCCAATTGCGTGGGACATCCTGTATTCAATGTTAAATTCGTTGAAAACAAGAATATATATGGCTTCTGGGAAGAAGGTAAAAAGTTTATTGTTCAATCGAATACCGACAGTATTATCTTGCGTTTATAGTGTCATATAATCTTACAAAAGAAGCATGATCACTTTTACATAAGATTCTCTCCTTCTGCTTGTAAGATATGCCCCCAAAGTTATTCAACAGATCTGTTATCTCTAGCCCAGATCTAACCCAGACTTAATCCATACCTAATTCGGACTCAGCAGCATTTTTACTTTGCTTCCCATACAAAACGTTGATCCATTGTTAACAATCATCGAACAATGGTTCACTTTGAACGATTAGCTCGATAGCATATGTAAAAATCAAAGCCATTGTAGCATTTTTAAATATATGTACATATAATAATAAATTTAGTATCGAAATTAAAGAATAGAAATTTTTATTTGTGAATTACTATCATAAAAAGAACCACAAAACTTTTATGTCAGAATCTCGTGGGACAGAAAACATATCTTAATAAAGCTGGCGAAGTAAACGGCAATCTTAATCAAAGTAAAACATTACTCAATCAAATAGATACAATTATTTTCGGAAAATAACTGATTCCATAGAAAATAAATAAAAAATATTATACGTAAGATGAAAAAGAAAACATACATAAATACATTTTAAATTGAATTGAAGGAATTTCTTTTAATTGGATAGACAAAATTATAAACGAATGACAGTTAAAAGAAGTAATATTCCTACATAACCTCTGATAAGAATGATTAACTTGGTATCAAAGCAGGCCTACTTAATTAATTAGTTCATTAATACTTTCTATTCCAAATAATGAAATAATTTCTTCTGATTTAATGTGAAATTGTAAAAATATAATTATTAACTAACGCGATCTCTTATTCAAATAGAATTTACATATATATATTCGTACGTGACTGGACTCCAAAAATAGATCATTCTGATATTTAGTTAATTTCAAATCTGTTGTTTTTGGCATCATATTTGACGGTCTTCACTGGGACAAATGGTTCAAGGATTATTGGCTATACAATATTAACACAACAATATTTCATAATCACTTTATGATTTTGAGAATTTTCTTGTAGTTTGACAGTTAACGAAAACTGTGATTTGACGGAACTGTTTCAGTAAGGCTGTCCACACACGGGTCGATTGTAATCGCGTGTCGTGAAGTTCGTACGTCTTGCTCGTCATGTACGATTCATGCGACGGACGCGATTGCCATCCACACACGGGTCGATTGTAATCGCGTCGTGCAGTTCGTACGTCTTGATCGTCGTACGATTCATGCGACGGACGCGATTGCCGTCCACACCATGGATATAGGAATATAGGGATGTAGCGTGAGCTAGCATTATGGGCAAGGGGGTGTTTTCTTTTCCGGATGAGGCAGGGTAGATGTTTGCGCCCATTTGATTGGGCTTTTTTTCCGGAAGTATTTCCACTTGGTATATTGAGCGAAGATTGAGGGAAATCTATTGAACTTCCATCAACCTCGTCTATGTGGAGCAATGCTCAACTGAGGAGTTACAAAAGGTAAAAAAAAACGTAGACCACATCAAAGAGTGCAATGCACTCAAACAATGGGAAGGAAAAAACATTTGGTCAATTCAAACTTGTGTCTTATACAGACAGCGACAGCACTCCAGCATCTACGGTATCTCCAATAAAGGTGAAATGTGTTTCGCGATCGTAATTGTTTAATAAGAATTAATGATTTCGGCGCTAGGTTCGATCAATTATACTAATAATTACTGTATTACTTAAATACTTAAATACTGTACAATTGATCGAACCTAGCGCCGAAATCATTAATTCTTATCTCCAATAAAGTTTAAATTGACCAAATGCTTTTTCCTTCCCATTGTCCACTTGGCTAACACGGTTGTTACTGTGTGAACGGAGATTATAAAAAAATTAATCTGCAAGAATGGAAATAAACTATTGTATTTTCAGCAGAATGTAACAAATCAATTGTTCCTATGCATTATTATGTAGCCCCTTAGCCTGCAATTTGGCTATGCGAAATATTTTTCATGCATAAGCCACCATTTTTTTGTACTTTCTCGGCGGTTAAATATTTACCGTGACTCAATGAACCAGCAAAAAGTGATATGATGCAGAGAACTATTGTTGAACTTCATTGAATTCTTACAATAATTTCATCTTATTTACAAATCTATGTTTTCATTTCAATGTTACAGATGGATCTATGGGATGCCACATCAATGCGCAAACTGATTTAAAAAACGAATACGTGCAAGCCGTAGATACGTAAGTGTACTTATCCACCTTCCAAAAACGTATTTTGACTATCTCGAGTTGTATTAATCACGAAACAATACCCAACAAAAAGTGATAAAAAATTACTTGAATTTTTATATTAAATGAAAATATACTTAAACATAAATCTAAATATTACATCCTCTTCTTAGATTAGCATCAATTTCCCAAAGAAGATTTCTAAATGTCTGGATGTCTTTTGATCCGATTTTCAAATTAACAACATGGGGCAAAAAACACGATCACGCATTGCGTATTGCTCATGATTTCGTTAACGAAGTAAATACTTTGCTTTTCTCCTATTCGAATAAAATATGATATCGTGTCAATAACAACAAGATAGATTATTGTGTATAATATTGTTATTCGCAGGTGATTGCAAAAAGAAAAGATCAATGGAAAGCAAAAGGAGATAGAAATTTCGACGAAGGATTCACTAAATACCAGACTTTATTGGACTTGTTATTAGATTTATCGCAAGATGGCGAAGTCCTTACCGATGAAGACATTCGAAACGAAGTGCATACGTTCATGTTTGCCGGTCACGATACAACAGCTACAAGTGTATCTTGGATCCTGTATGCATTAGGACGTCATCCAGAGTATCAGGTACTACAAACATTTATCGTATTAATCAATTTAATATCGTATTTCAAAAATTTCAGGTCGTATACCATGTAACGTCGCCTAGTTTTCGTGAGGCGAAAAATTCGGCCGCACGATACGCGGTCCACCCGAGACAAGAAGGTACACTCCGCGACAAAACGATAAGACACCTCTAGATTTCTAATGTTTCTCAATACCAATGATGTGTATAAATATTTTGGGTGAGTCCGAAGAAACAAAACACCTAAATATCTCCGTTACTTTTCGTGGTACAAAAAAACTTTTTTGGACAAAGTTACACTGTTTGAAGGGCCACATGTAACGGTGTAAGGGAAAACATTTTCAATGTCATTTTTTAATGAGATTTCAAGGTCATTGATATTTTTTTAAATCGAATGAGGTACTTTTTAATACGTCTATCGATGCCGCTGGACATTCGTTATAAAAAAGTACTAACGTATGTATGTCGAAAAGTTATTAGTTCACGAGATATTTCGATTTAAATAACTCTAAAACACCATTATATTAAAATGGGTAATTTAATTAGTATTATTTATTTTATTTATTGTAATAAATTGAAAAATTTAAGTTGAAATGGAAGAGTAGAAATTGAAGTTGAAATTGATGTGGAAAAATTGAAATTGCAGTAAAAACGAAGTTGCAGAGTTGATGTTGAAATTGAAGTTGAAACGGGAAAACTTGATCTTGAAATTGAAGAGTTGAAATTAACGAACTGAAATTGAAAAATTGAAGTTGAAATCATCGTATGCCGTATTAAAAACGACCTCATGCGATTTAAAAAAATATCAATGAACTTGAAATCTTGTAAAAAAAAGGCCTTGAAAATGTTCCCTTACACCGTTACATGTGGCCCTTCAAACAGTGTAACTTTGTTCTAAAAAGTTTTTTTGTACAATGAAAAGTGACGGAGATATTTAGGTGTTCTGGTTCTCCGGACTCACCCTGTAGATCCGTATAGAGTGTCCTCTTTAGTAACATACGAAGTAACTGCTATTATTTACGTTGTCTTAGGAATTATATCAGTTTGCATGAAAAACCGGTGCGTCAAAACGATAAGACATGGTGAAGAAGAATAGTGATTTAATTACACTGCCGAAAACCAAATTTGTTCCACACTTACTGTTGGGTGGTTCTTATAGAGTTTTCGCGCTGATTCCGAATCTGCCCTTAATTTTTCTCCTAAATCAGGGGTGGCCAACCTGTGGCGGATTGGATCCTTGCGTCTATACATATTTTTTTGTAGTAGGCGCCATAACTGAATCCATCTTCATATTTTCAACACCTGAGAGCTCTCAGTTGAATTTATACAGCCTTCTTACTCATCAATTCGTCACAATTTTTTGACAGTTTACAATTAGAGGATGGGGATTGCACTGTTCAAGTCAGCGATCGCCCTCTCGCCCAAAAGATCATTTCTCACTATTGTAGATTTTCAACTAGCGTAAGTTAAATAATTTAGTTGCGTGATTGGGTTATCCCTTTTCCTCCCCCAACTGAAGCACATCCTACCCCTATTTTCCAACCGCAACGATGAACGTAAGAAGGTAGAAAAACTGCTGCATCTGAACTCGTTTGTGAAAAAATTTACGCATGGTATGCAGAAGGTTGGCCACCCCGGTCCTAGAAGCACACTTTTTGAGAAACATGACTTTAAAAATAACCTTATGTTTCGAACTTTAAACAAATATTCTGACGTTATTATAACAGATATTGAATTGTTCTTTGCAACAAAAGAGTCTGTAGACTTTCCCGAATACAGTGATATCCAATATTAATACATTATGAATGTTTAAACATGTTTAAATAATTATTAAAGACGGAGAGACACCACTTTGCACCAATTCTTGAGGATATTTTTGAATTTATCTCAAAAAATAAGGGTCCAGCGGAAAATTGAACTATACCACGCGATAGAGCAGACTTTTATCTTGTTAAATCACCCTTTGAAGTTTGCAACTTTGACGTTTTTTTAGAACCACAAAGCAAAATATATTCGCCCGGCATAAATTGCCACCAGTGGCGCTCACAACTAGCGCGGTCTCAACATAAATTGGCCAACTCATGTCGGCCATTTGTGCGCAATTGAGATGTGTCCGATTCTTCTTGCGTGCAATCATACTGTGTCCAAAAGATTTGTGCGCAAAGTGGTTGTGGGCAATCGTATTGTGCGCAACTGAAGGCCCCTCTAAAATGCACTGTAACAACAAAATGACTGGATTCTTGCATTTACATATCAATTATATAATAAAATTACTATAATACATTATATGTATAATAATAAAAATAATTTTTATAGCGGTCATACAAAGATATTCTGAATTCTGTGACTTTATAGTTACTTTTCTAATATTTTCTTCATTCAACGAGAAGAGTAACAAATGCTCGTTGACCCAGGCTTGGCCAACGCGCGGCCCGCCATGTTAAATTGTGCGGCCCGCCAGTCGATTTTACATTTCTATTGAAACTTTTGTTTCTTGTTGTATGTATACAAAAAATATTAAATAAACGAAGTGCCATTGTTATAATGCACAAGTGCGACTATGAACTCTATGAAATTTTTGCGTCCACATAAAAATTTACTTTTTACAATACTTATATTACATCCTTCCAACTTAAGATATTTTGCACACAACGAGTTGTAAGTTGTAACTTCTTTTGAATCCACATATGTTTGTGAAACAGTTTTTCGAAGATGAAACGAAGAGTTCATCACGTGCTTCATTAACTGATGCCAATTTAGAAAACCAGCTAACAAAAGATGTGCAACGTCGAACATAAATATAGATTTACCAAAATTAAGTGAAAGAAAGGATAAACAAATATCTCATTAATTAAGACTCGAGAGTTAATTTTATTGAACCGTAGTATAACAATAAAGTTTTATTCATTTGGTATTTGTATTACATTTATTAAAATCACGTTTATCTAAAGTGTGGCCCGCTGTAACGTTACGCGTCATTAAAGTGGTCCGTGAAACCATTTGGGTTGGCCAGGCCTGGCATAACCCTTTGCGGTCCTACGGCGATCCAGGCGCGATACTGACTTTTGTCCAAGAGTTCTTTATTTTATTGATTCCCATCACACTCATCGATGATGTCACAATTACACGGTACTTAAGCGAAATTGTGGTGTTTCTTATGTGTTCTAAATAAGTTACTAAACCTACTTATGGAAATGTAAATGAACTATATAGTTCTGTAACAAGTCGTGAAGTAAAAGCGTAGGAACACGTTGGACCGCAAAAGATTACTATCATTGTTTGTGTCGAAAAATTTAAATAGATTTAATTAAAATCTATGAATGTATTTGTTACTATAGGAAAAAATTCTTCATGAATATTATAACGTCGCGGGAACGGACGAACTATCATTCGATATACTAAACAAATTGACATGGTTGACAGCATGTATAAAGGAATCTTGGAGAGTATATCCGGTCGCGCCGCTTATTGCAAGACAAATTTATAATCCCATTACCATATGTAAGTACTACTAAATGTTGTGCATGCTATTGCTTCATTTCTAAATCAGTTTCCTTAATGATCTACGAGTTATGTTAAAAGAGAAACGGGAGTTACCTTTTCTCTCAAAAATTCGCAGAAATATCCACTCGATACCATTCAAGCTTCTGCTGAAACATTTTTTGCTACGAGTAACAATAGTGAAAAAATCAAGACGTCGAAATCGGTTGGGACACCCTGTACATATACCGTCCTCAAACGCCTTCCGATATCCCAGCGTCTAAGGCAGGACCCTCCGTTTAGGGGTGTACTTCGTACTTTTCGAACTGTGTGTTTAAACACGTATAGTTTAACATAATAAAGGGGCATCGTTAAAACAATCGTTGGTGGTAGACTCGTGCAGGTATATCTCGTTTTATGGTTAAAACCGTTACAGAACTCTCTTTCGTACTGCGTGAAGAAATACACAGTAAAAAGAATTTTCGTTGTAATACTTACCACAACGAAGATGTTAGACTTTTATCAAACATATATCTTGTACATCGTAAAACTAGATTACTTGTCATTTATTATATGAGAAATAATGTGTAGCACGTAGAAAAATAAAAAAGAAAGTGAAAGAAAATATTTATAAAAAATGCCGACACGGGACGCGAACCACGGACCAATCTCGTGGTAGACATTTGCTCAACCCGCTCGACAACCGACCGCTGTAACAAGAGGTTTTCACTCATAATTTATCTCGAAAACGGATTCGCGTTGGCGGCTAAAACCAATCGGATAGTTCATGAGGGTGCGTAAGCTATGCCCACACAAAAACTCGTTGGGATCCGGCGTTCTCGATACGCGAGGTCTCCTTGTCAGCCTTTGAAGCTCAAAAAAATAGTGACCATCTACGAAAAATGCAAACGAATCTCCCCGAGGCTTTTGCGTTTATAGAGGATTTACTGTACATTGTTGTCAATTTATTCTAATTGTTAAAGAAGAAAAGACATTTCCATTTGGCTTGAGTTTCTTGCAATTGATGAAGAAACATTTCACTGTCCCAAAAGATCCGTAGTCCAATTACTACTAATACACGTTTTAGTAAAATTAATTTAATACATGTAAATATGTTTGTTTTAGCGGGACACAATATTCCAATAGGATCTACTGTTCTCGTCAATTTATTTCTTCTCCATCGTGATCCTCGACATTTTCCAGAACCAGATTCTTACCGACCAGAACGGTTTCTTCCCAATGGACCGAAGTATCCCCCTTTCGCTTTCATTCCTTTCAGTGCAGGATCACGGAATTGCATAGGATGGAAATATGCAACGATGATAGTAAAGGTTGTTATCCTTTTCGTGTTAAGAAATTTCCATGTGAAATCGTTAGATACGGAAGATCAGCTCCGCTTTACCAGCGAATTAGTACTCCATAATGCAGATGGATTACGGCTAAAAATTACTCCAAGAGATCCGAAAATATTTACTTAGATTGTTTAACATATTGTACACAGGGTCTCTTAAAATTCCTTCAACAGCCGGAAATGGGAGGTTCCTCAGATCATTTGAAGCGACATTTTCCTTTGCAAAAATGGCGTTCGCGGCTTTGTTAAGGAGTTATTAACGACAAACACGGACCAATCAGAGCGCGACCTAGACGCGTGTTGGCACAGTCGGCACGGCACGCCAACTGTCTATTGGCCGACTGTGGCAACTCGCGTTTAGGTCGCGCTCTGATTGGTCCGTGTTTTTCGTTAATAACTCCGAAACAAAGCCGCGGATAACATTTTTGCACAGGATAATGTCGCTTGAAATAGTCTCAGGAACCACCCCCTTTCAGGATTTTCACGAATTTTGGGACACCCTGTATAATACGTATATGCGAATTTAGCGATGTGTGCGTGTGCCCTGACACTCTTGCACGGCCGCGTCGCGTTGGCCCCCGAGGCAGCTCGAGCTTCGCGGCTCCTCGCGGGGTATCCCCCCAGTGGAAGGTGTAGGCAGTCTCCTCCGTCAAACTTATTGTTAGAATGGGACATTACAGTATTTCTACACGAAACAATTAAATCGTACTCCATAAATGAAATCGTCATTATTTATTATATAAATGTAGTTTTTACAATCTGTTGTTTCTAAACTGTATAATAAGCAATACAATTTTTAAAAAAGCTCCCATTATATATATTTTTTAGAATAATTAATTCTCGTATATTTTATAATACTTATGGATTCATATATACGTATATTCATTTGAATTTATATTCAAAATTTTATTTTTTCTCGTTTTCCAGAACGTGTCGACATAAAGCCTAGACCTAAACCTACATTTAAAAAACAGTTTGAAGTTACAACTAAAAGACTTCAAAGATCTACTTTAAAGAATTAATTCTATTTTCAATGGTTTCTTATCACCAAACCAAACTTTACAATTTCAGATGTAGGTACAATTTTAAAACGAAAACAGTACGATTTATAATACCAATTACCAAAATCGTACTTTTTGAATACTTTCAAATTGCGAAAACTTATTTTGCAAACAGATTGTAAATTGTAAATGCTTCGTAAAGAGATTGTGTTGTTATTATTAGAATAAAATGTCATCCAATTTTCCTTTCCGAGAACCCAAAATTTCTTAAGTATAATACGATATTGACAACTTTTCCCTATAAAAACGTATGAAAGCCAGAATTGAAGATTATTGAATATTTCAAATATCATCGTTAGACAGCGGATTTCATACCTTTATGATACAAATGAGAAGTTGTAGTTTAAAACAGTAAAAACATTAGAAGAATGTAAAGAGTTAAATATTTTGTTTAGTGGAGGAACCTCGGATAACCTTGACCTTAACATATGTTGTCACGTACTTTTATTACTGAGTAACCCCCAACAAAATTTAACCGGCGCTCGTTGGTTACTAAAAAGTTATAAACAAAAGAAGTTTTCCAAATACAGCAGTTATTTTAAGTATTGATGGCTAGAACGATGTACGGTATTGACATATGTTATCAAGGTCATATTTCTAAGTAAGCCCCAGGAATAATGGTAACAGCCCTAAATTTTGCGTAATGACCTTTTTTTTAGCCAACATATCTGTCAAGGGCTATTCCGCGATTTTAATTTTGGAAGCTAACCATTTGTTTCTTGAGGGGGACTTGGCCCCTGGCCCCCACCCCTGGGTGCGCCACTAGTGGGAGTATCTAAACCACAGCAAAAGTTTTCAATAACGACCGATAATCGTCGCTGCAGCAACACGTAGCGATCAATCTGTGTTCCCTGCAATTATTCGCATGCAGAAATCGACAATCTGCCAATTTACATTGATAAGGAAGATTGTGAATGTAAGGATCTGTACAGCAACACGCATCGTGCAATAATTTTTCTCCGCAGTATGGATACACTGAGTTGTCGCACACGGGACACCGCCTGAAAGAAGAAATATATACTATGAATTATACAACGTAAACATAGGAAATTGATAGCAAATTCTTATGATATTTGGTCACCCAGGGCCGGCCTTCTCTATAAAGAGGCCTGGGTGCAAGAAACCATTTGCGGCCCTAAATTTTTTGTAAAATAAAAAAAAATTTACAAACACAAACATACACGGTGAGTCCGAAGAAACAGGACACCTAAATATCTCCGTTACTTTTCGTTGTACAAAAAAACTTCTTAGGACAAAGTTACACTGTTTGAAGGGCCACATGTAACGACGTAATTACGTCGTAATTTCCCTTATAAGGGAAAAAATTTTCAAGGTCATTTTTTTTACAAGATTTCAAGGTCATTGATATTTTTTTAATGGAATGAGGTATTTTTTAAAACATCACTCGATGCAGCTGGACATTCGTTATAAAAAAGTACTAACCCATTACCCATTCAAATGGGATGCTTACTTGTTCTGTAATGGTCTATAATTGTAATCGACTGGAAAGTCGTAATGTTTAATATTCTGCTGAGATGTTCCTGATGATGAAAGCTGAGTGAAGGATCCTGCTTCTCTTGTCCCTTCAGTTAGCCTGCTGGTCGCAACGCTTTGTTCACCTGTTCCATAGAAATTAGGGCGTGTAAAGAAACTTCCAAAAACAATGTGGCACGGTCGTTGCATATCGTATTCAGTTGTCGGTAATCATTAATTGATTTTTTTCGTGTTTTTCATTTTTTACAACAATAGTTTGCAACGGAAAAATCTGAAAATGATACCTAATATGTGACTTGGTATCCGAAATGTCAGATTTTTGGCAGAATTTTTAATTGTCAGTGTATAGGGAAAATGGGCCAAAAACTGGCATTTAGATTTTTCTCAATGACTACCCTTACAGATGAGATATGGGGCTGAAACTTGTCAGAGTAGGCCATCGAATGGTTCAAGTTCGATTAAAATCCCGCCGGGGGCGAATTTCACCCGGCTATTTTCTTTTTCATAATTACAGTGTAGTGAACTTCGAGCGCGGTCAGATCAATTGAGAAATTGATGTTGAAACTCAAAAATTGATGTAGAAATTGAAAACTTGAAGTTGAAATTGAACAATTGATATTGACAATGAAAAAGTGAAGTTGAAATTGAAAAAGTAAAGTTGAAATTGAGATCGAAGCAAAAATACTAACTCGAACACATAATACCAAAGTAAACTTTGAGCGCGGATATCTCGGAAACTATGCGAGATAGCGAAAAACTCAATGGGGTCAATCTTATGGCACATTTCATCAGCTTTAATTTTGTGTGGATTGGTCTTATCGCTAGGACGCATGGTTTCCGAGATAAAAGCGGAAAACTGAAAAAGCGGACCTTCTACGTGTCCCGTTACCTCCTAACTAGTCCAAACACAGACCTAAAGTTAAAAATTGTGCTCCTTCCATTTCCTTCTACAACTTTTCGTTGACTGGACTAATGATAAATGAACAACAAAACGTTTATGCCGTAAGAATTGCTGCAAATAAACACATTTTACAACAAGATAATGTCGCAGTCCACGCGGTGAAAGCGGTTAAGAAATACTTTTCTTCAAAAATTATTCGTGGCAGACAATTCCAAAATGTTAACGATTTAAAGTAGAGCATGTTGGACAAATGGGAGAATATTAGCGGAAACAGTATTAAAAAATTGTATAAATATTCACCAAACCGAATGATTAAAGTTGTTAGCTGTAAAGGAGGTCCTACAAAATATTGAGCATTGATTTTTGTCGATTATTTCTGTTATAGTTCAAGTTTTTTGCAAAGTGTGCTATCATTTTATACCTTTATATTTCCTTAATAATTCTACCTCATTCAATAAAAATGCATAGATAAGTTAATGAAGCTTCGTTTCATTTCATTCATGTATGTTAAGAAAGACACGCTAAAAATATGTGTATAAAAAAACTTGAATTTCTAATGTTTAATAAACAGAAATTACGTTTCAAATTGTACTATCTTTTCGTCCCGGAGTGTACCAGGGAGTGTTGCGAAGAATCCCAATGCAACTAGAGCCTGTCACGAATGAAAAGTTACACGCGCAACAACGAAATAATAAGAGATATTTTCTAATTTAGTATACTCACTCGAACCGGTAACGACACTAGAATGCAGAATCAAATATACACCGACTGTTATGGCAAAGATAGACATTTTTTAAATTTAAATTGAAACTAAGCTTTCGCGAGCACTACGGAACACTGGCAGTCTCCTCACTGAAATAATCTTCTCAGTGTGATTTTTAGTTCGATTTCTTTTTAAAGCCCACGCAACTTGTATTTACATACACGTAGCTCAGGTTTCCGAGGATCGTAAGTGGCCGGAGGAGTACCCGTTACTTGTAACTGGTTCGGATTTTACTCTCTTGGTAAGCATTGCTCATCCAACAGGTAAACCATAAACAGTACAGCATAGGCATACCAGAGAGTATACTCTGGTTATACCGTGGACCGTGAATGGTTAAATATTCAATGAAATTGTTATTCAAGGGCTAAAAAAATTGGTGGGTGTATACTGGAGAATCCTCTGTGTCTGTATTGTACAATAAAGATAATTTATTCAAGCAAAATGAAAAATATTGTATATTCATTACAGCAGCAAATGATTCGTGCCGCTTTTCCCATAAGACGCAATGTTAATTCCGGCACGACTTATTTGCGCTTCGTATACGTACTTACAGCGCCGTCTAGCGGCAAAACGCTCAAACTGTTAGCCAAATTTAGTTCCGTATCAACCGCTAGATGGCGCTGTTCAACACTGTCCGTACAGCGCCATTTCGTGCAGCGACAAAACGCTCAAACTGTTAGCCAAATTTAGTTCCGAATGTACCGCTAGATGGTGCGGTTACCGACTGGTACCTCTGTCGGTAACATTTGGCTAACAGTTTGAGCGTTTCGCCGCTGCACGAATTGGCGCTGTACGGACAGTGTTGTACAGCGCCATCTAGCGGTGGTTTTGGAACTAAAATTGGCTAACTGTTCGAGCGTTTTGCCGCTAGATGGCGCTGTAAGTACGTATACGAAGCGCAAATAATTCGTGCCGGAATTAACATTGCGTCTTATGGGGAAAGCGGCACGAATCATTTGCTGCTGTTATGAATATCCAATATTTTTCATTTTGCATGAATAAATTATCTTTATTGTACAATACAGACACAGAGGATTTTCCAGTATACACCCACCAATTTTTCCAATCCTTCAATAACAATTTCATTGAATATTTAACCAGATTTAACCATCCACGGTCCTACCACGGTCTGGTACAGTCTGGCATCACTGGTAAGCACGTGTGTAAGAATAACATAACCTATGAGTAATAGACAGGTTAATTGAAATTACCGGAGTGATTTCAAATCATTTATAAAATTTACCATAATGTGTTTATAATACTTGCAGAAAAATGAGCAACATCATTTTAAAGGAAGCGTAAGTTATTTTTTAAAATGTTACTGTTGATTGTCTTCGATCTTATTTATTAAATAATAATACTCTATTGTTATTGTGATAACGGAATGTTTCAATGTATTTAATAGAATATGAATAAATATCACAATAAATTAAAATTAATTAATTAAATTAAATAAATCTGAATATATAATAACATATTACATTAATAAATATTTGTTTTCAGAAAATGTACATCCAAGATATAAAGTTAATTATTATATGTTGCGTGTTGGATTTTGTATTTTATACTTGTTGATTTTGTACAGTTTCTATTTCATATCAAAGATATTACGTTACCTTGTTCCATAATAATACAAAATTCCGAGTTATCTTTATACATTTTTGTAAAGTATATTCTTTTTTATATTTCTTTTAATTATGTAATTTATGTATTTAAATAATTGCTACCCACCTCAGGAATTTTGTATAAACTTAATTGTAGGATTTTATATGGTGTAACTCAACAATGAGTTGGCATTGTTGAGCTGTCATTCCTTGAATTCTAGATCATTATCTGTTAATAAACTCAGAAATTATGAATTTATTTCGCCCTCATTATATAAATTTATGATTATTTTCTTTTCTTTTCTTTTATAGTTTCCATACTTAAGGGTGCACCGGAGCAAAAGTATCACTATTTCCACTCGCCAATCGGCGACAGAAAAGCAGATATGTTTCTCGCAGGAAAGACACTGACAGAGAATATGAAACAGCTTGATTTTTCGATCACGTGGCTGCATTTAGCAAAGAAGCAATATTTTTTTATGCTCTTTGTGTTGAAATATTCTCTGCATTATTGCAGGGTCCCATACAAAGCACTTTTTTGCAATTTGGCTCTTGGGACTTTATAAACAACGAAAGTGTACGTTTTTATAGAAGAAATTTTTTTCTGTACACTTTTTCCAAAAAAGGGCTCTAACCCGCAATAATACAGAGAGTATTTCAACACAAGGAGCATAAAAATATATTGCTTCTTCGCTAAATGCAGCCCACCCGTGTGATAGAAAAATCAAGCTGTTCCATATTCTCTGTTAGTGTCTTTCCTGCGAGAAACATAGCTGCTTCTCTGTCTTCGTAGTTCACCTCGATTGGCGCTGTTAATGTTACTATTTCCGCTCTGGCGCACCCTTAATGATATTTCACTGTATTGAGCTAAAACAGAAACCCTGTATAATTTAGTTATTGCTTTTGGTGACACATAAGTTCTCAAATGTCATTTCAAATTACAGATTTGCTGTTGAAACAAAACATGAACCATTTTACACTGGAGGAATTGTTCAGGTATGTTACTCCGAGGGTTCGATAAGAACCTTTGGATTTTTAGTAGAAACTGACCAAAAGTCGTCAGAAGCTGTGATTTTCATTACTTTTAATCACTTGTAGCTCGTGTGTAAAACTTAGTATTATTACATTTTCGAAGCTTTATGAAAGTAAAAAACGACTAGATTAACCCACTAAATGTAATTTTATTTTTTTCTGCCATACAAAAACCATGTAATTTTGCATTACAGTGGAGCACCGATGGACAATATATGTTTTGTCGAAAGCATAGTACAATATCTGTAGTATCTATAGAGAATTGCAAAACAGTAATATCCAATTTGCAAGAGACAAATAGCGAAGAGGAAGATGCAATTAATTCATTTATAGCAATTAGTAACGATACCAACATAATTACACACCACAAAAGTGGTCTTTTCAAAATTTGGAATTGGAAAGGTAATTCAATAATCTATTACATCTATGTATGTTAGATTACACAAATGGGTCATTCCATGCCAAATCGATCACTTTTTGCAGGCACCATCGTCGATTTTGTTCTAAATAAAATATGTTGTAGTCCATGCAAAATTAGGGGGGGGGGGTTTAAGTCATTATTTTGCCGGTTTCAAATTTTTTTAGAAATGGCAGGCTTTCAAAGTTTTCAATTTTTGCCCATTTCGGTGAAAACGGGCCTCGCTTGCGAATTTTTATCTCGGGAACTGTTTGTCCGATTGAGCTACATGTTTTTTTGTTTTATTCGGAAAGGATTGGGCTATTTCAAAATAATTTTTTCAACCTCGAAAATCAACTTTATAATGTCGAAAAATTTAAACAAATTCTTTTTTTACCTTTTTTTCGTTGATCAAACAGAGTAGTCAAATTATATCTATTGATGAGTCCAAGGTCATTTGAAGGTCATATCGTACCACATCATTGATCTCGTCTTGACATCAGCTACAACACTGTGAAGTTAAAAATATATGGTGCTATTCAAAAATCATCGATGACCTTCAAAAGACCTTGAAAACGACTACAATCGGAACATTTTTTTATATCACCACATTTGCCCCCTTTAACAGTATTCTCTCTAACATTTTCTTCTATCTCCAATCCTAACGGAGCTATTTAGGTGGCCTGTTTGTCGTGAACCACCCGGTAGATAGATTTCAGCTTTGAAAACAAGGAATGGACTTTATTTACAACTGTTTGACTTTTTCTAGATCTCTTTCTCTTCTTTAATTTTCTATAATTTACCATCTATACTAGGCATGCACAACTCGTAGCTCTCAAGTGCTACGGCTCATGTGCTCCCAAGTGGCTCCCGTGCGCTCTCGGAGCCGTGACCTAGCTCGGACGTATGGAACGGGAACCCACTAAGCGTGATTTGTCAACAGAGTACGAGAGAAGACGAGTGGGAGGGGCGGAAGGGACGGAGGGAGCGCCTGAGTGGTCAGACTACAATAGCGTAGACGCCCACTCTCACACGAGCTACGTCACGGCTCCGACCCGGCTCCCAAACCGTCCATCTGTGCACGCCTGCTCTATACCTTTCCTAATCATTCGACTACTTTCTCCTCTTTCCTTCCATACAATACTTTCTCCGATGCAAATTCCTGTTGTCAGCAGTACGATTTTCAACTATTTACATTAACTAAACTATATATTACCGTTTTAGATAATAAGTTGGTCAAAGTGTGGAAATCCACTCACAAGGGTCCTGTAGTATGTATTGCTTATTGTAATGAAAAAGATTTAATGGCCTCAGGAGGCAGTGACAGTACTATCAAGTTGTGGGATTTGAAACAACATACTTGCATTCATAACATAAGAGGAGTTGTAGGAGTTATCAGGTATAATACCTTTTTTTTATTATTTTATTTTACGTCGTTTCTTCAACTGCTATGGTTATTAAGTATACTACCTACTTAAGAGGGCAGCACGGTCGCACTAATATGGTGGATGTCGATCATGTATATTCCTTGTATAGTCAACCGGGTGCCCTCGTACGCATTTAGAATAATTATTTCAACAATTTATTGTTTTATTTATTATTTAAATTATTATTTATATTCAACAATTTAAATATTACATTACATCTCTATCTTAGTGTAGTGATGAATAATTGCTCTACTCGAATCTATCTTAAAAGAATCTTCACTTCAGCCTTTTAGTGTAAAAAGATATTTCAAACGTTGTATGTATTATCTAATATAATTTTAGTGTTTTAGATTTTCATACATGCAGACAAAAGAACCTTCTGTTTGCCGCTGACGACGATCTTAAAATTTGTGGCTGGAATATGTCATCTGGTAAAAGAGAAATTGCTCTTTCTGGTCATTTTAGTAAAGTTACATCTTTATCGTTTCACGCGAACGAGGATTACTTAGTGAGGTAATACAACGAAATTGCACGATTTATATAGTATTTTCAGATAAATATGTTGCACCGTTTTCTTTTCATATAGCTCAGGGAGAGATAAAGTATTAATTTTATGGAATATTATCTCACAGTCTCCTATACGTGTTTTACCTGTCTATGAAGAAATAGCAGCTGCATTCATTATACCTAAAAATGTGTCGTTACCAGCAACTCTTCGTGACAAGTTGGATGATCATATTTATGTTGCCGCTGCAGGAGACAAAGGTTTGTAGTCAGACGTCAAAAATCCGCATTGTGAGGGTTACATATGCAGCTTAACAAAACCTGCTTTAAGGGTGTGGGTCCTTGTTGACCTTGATCGAGCGAGAATGTGGGTGGTGGCGCCCTCACACACCGCTAGACACTGTATACGTACACGAGGTTGCAAGGGTCCGGACTTTTCACAATTGCTAGATAAAAGACCCACCAAGTGCGCTTGGTGTCTAAAATGGCCTACTTTTGCGTTTTCGAGGCGTAATTTTCATTATTCGGCAGCATGTAGCGAAGTTCGAGAAGCATTGGGCGACGCGACAGTGCTGCCACTGTCAAGACACATACATTTTCGTAAATATTGAGAGATTTAGGGTTTTTATAGAAAAAGCATACACCAAACGCACTTGCAGGGACACAAAACAAAAAACGATGTGAGCATTACGCTGGCAGAACGCGCTCGAAGCTCAGGATGTTCGGAATATGCTCGATTTTGCATAGCGCACCCTGCCAGCATAAAGCGATATTTATGCGGACGCAGCTGCTATCCAAAATCGAGCATTTTGCTTACTGGGCAGATACAGGTGCAGATGACATCCTTCTTTCTTCTGTAATTATTGATTTATTGTAGTAGAGCTTGTGCAAGTTGCAGCAGCTAAAAAGGATGTATCGTTTATTTTCGATTATTTTGTAAGCCTGCAAAATTTCATCAAAATCGAATTGTTATACTTCATAAGAAAATTTCATTCCTTATAAGAAATGTCAGTAAACAACGATTGCTAGCGTAATAAATTTTAACCGTCGAGTTTTTCCAGAATTCGAATGTCAACAATGTCTTCAGACCCCTACAATTGTTGCACCAAATGAATCGTGCAGTTGAAATTTTGGATATTATTTTTACATTCGTAAGAATCCTTCTGGTAGCACTGGCGTGTGACATATGAATCTTTACAGTTGCGCATTAGGATGTTGTGACTTTTACGACCTCTCAGAGGATAAATGATTTCATTTATTACAGGTGCAGTTAAAATTTGGGAAATGAAAACTGGAAGACAAATGTATGTTCAAAAATTGTCTAACGTATCGGTAGCAAAAGAAGAAAGAAATCTATCTATTACACATTTACTTTATAATGAAAATAGTAATACTTTTGCTGTAATTACTGTTGATCATAATGTAATGATTTATTCTTTAGAAACGTTCGAATGTACT
This sequence comes from Lasioglossum oenotherae, assembly GCA_028455765.1. NCBI lineage: Eukaryota > Metazoa > Arthropoda > Insecta > Hymenoptera > Halictidae > Lasioglossum > Lasioglossum oenotherae. The sequence goes on from CM052296.1 coordinate 3,408,391, forward strand.
AAACAAGTGAGTTCTACAAGTGTTTACATTTCATTTACATTTGAATACCTGTTGACAGTAATAAATAATATTGAACTTTTTACAGTTGATTGGTTATAGCGATGAAATTTTAGATGTTGTGTACATAGGTGAGAATGGAACGCATGTAGCCGTCGCTACCAATAGTTGCGATATAAAATTGTATGAGATATCAACTATGAATTGTCAATTATTACGTGGACATACGGACATTGTTTTATCTCTTGCAACAACGCCAGCTAATGTCTGTCTATTTCTGTCATCGGCAAAGGTAACTTTAATATCATTATCATGTGCACAGGAAATGTTAAATTAACTTATTATACAGGGTGAGTCAGAAGAAACAGGACACCTAAATATCTCCGTTACTTTTCGTTGTATAAAAAAAACTTCTTAGGACAAAGTTACACTGTTTAAAGGGCCACATGTAAAGGTGTAAGGGAAAAAATTTGCAGGGTCATTTTTTTAACAAGATTTCAAGGTCATCGATATTTTGTTAAATGGAATGAGGTATTTTTTAATACATCAATCGATGCAGCTGGACATTCGTTATAAAAAAGTACTAACCTATGTATGTCGAAAAGTTAGTAGTTCACGAGATATTTCGATTTAAAAAACTCCAAAACACCACTTTTGTTTGAACATTACGACTGTTTTGAGATTATGAATGATTAGTACATGCATCAAGATATTTTGGACGTCAAGGGCGACCTCAGTCCGGATTTTGGCGACGCACCCTGTACAATATTTTTTTTGTTAATTCTCATATTTCCTTGAAACACGTTAGAAACACTATACAATTTTTGTCGAGAAACACTTTTCTATTGTAATAGTTTCCGAGTTACCACTTACGTTTGAGATCTTTTCTTGTATAAGAAATGTTATTAATCTTCAATAAAATATAATACGTATCTTTATAGGATAATAGTATTCGTGTATGGTATATGGATAAAGAAACATCAAAAGTTTCTTGCATTGCAGCTGCTACTAGGCATACTGCTTCCGTTGGTTCTATTGCAGTTTCTCAAACGTCATGTAAATTCTTCACTTCGGTTAGTCAGGATTCGTGCCTTAAATTGTGGAATCTACCAAACAATTTAGAATTTGATGGTAATTATAATTTTCCTTAATACCATTAATGTTTTATATTATCTTTAATACTATGTTAGACATTTACTAATTGCAGATGAGCATTCCCTGGATGTAGTCCACACTGTTTTAGCTCATCAAAAAGATATTAATAGTGTCACTATTTCACCAAATGACAGATTAATCGCAACAGGGTCGCAAGACAAAACAGCAAAAGTGCGATAAGTTAAATTTAAAGTGATATATATCTAGACAGTAGATCTTTATGCAAAATAAAAATTTTCTATCTGATTTTCAATGCACTGGAGTGAAATAGAAATTGATTTCCTTTCTTAATATTCTTTTCTTCTAATCATTCTTCTAATGGTTTTACTGTTTTAAATTAGACTTACTCATTCTTGTTATAAATGCATAAAATCCGCTGTCTATATAATTATATTTGCAGCAAATGTTTATTTTAATTAGAAATTTGTTTTTACTATGCATTTTAGTTATGGTCAGCTAACGATTTAAAATTACTTGGAGTATTTCATGGTCATAAAAGAGGTGTTTGGTGTGTACGGTTTTCTCCAATTGATCAAGTACTTTTGACAACATCAGCAGACTGTACAGTAAAACTTTGGTCGCTAACAGATCTTTCTTGTTTAAAAGTAAGTAGATTTAATAGAATATCGACATTACAATCAAATACAACATTAACAGTTATAGGTGATTATTTTCTTAAAGAGTCATTCTATGTGCCAAAATAAAACGAAGCTTATATTGTCAGAGCATTAATATACACCAAAAAATCGATTATTAAAGTACAAATTGATTGCTTGTCAAGTTTGTGTATTGACAAGGGATCAGTTTTATTTTTCTTTAAAATCCAGTAGTACGGATAGTAACGACTTTCTATGGATATCGGCGATTAAACATACACTCCTCAAAAGAATTAAGGGATCACTTGTGCGAACCCGAAAAAATTGCTCCCACTTTACGTGATCATAACTCCGTGAAAAATTGCTGTATCGATATCGTTAAACATTGGTTTGAAAGCCTAAAACCTCTAGTTTCAGATAATTCAGATGCTCTGTTTCAAATTGTTGCTATGTTGGTTTTTTACAAAGTTATAGCGAGATGGAGATAACGTTCACGGTTAACAAAAATTTGGTGCAACTCTGGAACATCACGCGGGGAGCAACAAATTTTTTTGATAAATCGCGTTAATATCATTTGGAAGGGCTATCTTTCCTGTATAAATTGTGTGGTTGTTGAATATTGTGCTATTCTTTTTATTCGAGTTATTCAACATTGAAGTAAATATTGGCTTTTTAACTTTAACTGGCTCCAGAAAGCGAAAAAATTATCGTAGAATCTTGTGCAAAAAAGCAATAGAAAGAGCGTTTCATTCTGTTCAAGGCACTCCTTCTGTTATTTCAATTTCATTAACATTTCGATATACCAGGTGTTTCTGAAAATATGCTTAAAAAATGCACGATTTCCATTTTTCCTTTAACTCGCTGTATCTCGGCGAGAAATGATCGTAATACCATGATCCGAACGTCAGATTGAAGCAGAGATTCTGCCGATTCGATTGAGTACCCCATGAACTCGCTGCGACAATTTTTTACCTATGGCAGCTGTGTTTGAAGTTAGTGCTTCGCAAGAATTAGCGCGCCACACGTGTGATTATTTTGTGCACGATCTGTCACTGTCTATACTCATGGTGATTAGACTCTCGCGTTCCTTTATCGACAATTATTATAATTTAGTGATATTTTGATTTGTTAATAATTTGACATATAGAATCAGCTCTAAAAGGACGATCATCTACCGTTGCACGTCTTGTATATGTATTATCCTTAATAATTTTACTATTATAGACACTGGAGGGTCACGAGTCCTCGGTACTGAAAGCGGAATTTCTAACACGTGGTATGCAATTAATTACAGCAAGTGGAGATGGGCTTTTGAAACTTTGGAGTATCAAAACATCCGAGTGTGTGTGCACTTTAGAAGAGCATGATAGCCGTATTTGGGCAATGGCTAGTAAATATCAATTGGATACGCTTTAAATTTAAATGTATCTAATAATATACTAATATAATACTTTAAATGTAGTTAGGAAAGACGAGAAGACGATAATTAGCGGTGGTAGTGATTCATTACTAATTATTTGGAAAGATGTGACCGAAGAAAACAAAGAAAAAACAGTATCAGAAATGAAACAGCTTGCACTTGAAGAACAACAATTGGCGAACTTACTTCAAGCAAATCAACTAAGTTCTGCATTGAGTTTAAGTTTAAAATTGAAACGACCCCTGAAGACACTAATCATTATAGAAAGTAAGTTTCTCTTTATGTTACTATTATTAACAAACTTTTTGTACTACCCAGTCAGCCAGGCCTGCCCGAGCAGAAATCGAGGCCAGCGTGGCGAGCAGGTAACGGGCATTATACTGGCCGAACATCGCTCGAAGCACAAGATGCTCGATTGTGGATGGGGGCAGCTATGCGCACATAAGTACCGGCTCGGTCATGTCATGCCTCGTCAATCTGCCGGCAGAATGCGTACTTGTAGATCTGGCCCGAGCGAGAGTGTAGTGGCACACTCACACACCGCTAGACACTGTATACGTACACGAGGTTGCAAGGATCCGGCTCCCGACGTTATTCGTCTCGCTAATGTTAACGTTTTCGAGGCGTAATTTGCATTATTCGGCAGCATGTAGCGGAGCCGCGAGAAGCAGTGGGCGGCGCAACAGTGCTGCCACTGTAAAGAGACACACATTTTCTTAAATATCGAGAGAAGTGGGATCCTTATAGAAACGGTGGGAAGCTCGCGCGCAAGCGGGGACCCATACAATGTCAATGCAATGTTTATTATGTTAAAACAAACGTATTTAAACCCACCGTTCGTCGGGAGCGGAAGCATATCTCAGAAGAGACGGTCCTCTGAAACTACAGCTCCGGCATTTTTCCGCTACGAGCGTTGATGTCTGTTTCTCACCTTTTTTCAGTCGTCAGTCACTCGGTGATTCAGTTACTGTATCGGTAAAACAGAGGATGAGAAGTGTTGCCGATAAATTAGGCTTCATACGAAAACATTACATCACTATATGGTTGACGATGATGCTGCGTTGGTGTGCTCGAATGAGAGTGTGTGGCACAGACTCACCGCTCGGGCAGCGTGCAGGTGTGCCTAGGCGGATTATGCAAGTGCAAGGGTTCGGTATTTGACAAACCATTTCTCTATAATGCACATTTGGGACCCCTATGAAGTCACAATGGCTAGATAAAAGATCAATCTAGCACGCGAGCTTGCCATAGTGGCCTACTTTTGCGTTTTCGAGGCGTAATTTACATTATTCGGCAGCACGTTGTCTGTCCGGGAGGCCTGCTTACAGAGCCTTCCGGGCTCTGACTTGCTCGTATAGAATGTTATTGGATCGACGAAGTCCTGAGTTCAAAAATACAAATAGCTTAATTTGTAAAAAGATCATATTGATGATCCTTTGATATATGTAATGAGCGGGGACTTCCGCTATATTCATTAAATTAAGTGATTATAGGTTGTTCACGCGTGTTCTTAGATTTTTATGAAGTTGCGTAAACTGTTACCTAATTGCATTTTTGGTATATTTAATACATCAGTACAATAATTAATTTTTAGACGTAAGAAAATAGTTACATGATAATGCATATTCGTCGCACGATAACCAATATATTAAACATTTTAATACTTCTACTTCTGTGAAGTATCTACTGATGACAAGATTCTTTGAAATGATCGTAAAAGTCAGATTCTAATGATAGATTCTGTGATTTTAATTACTTTTATCTTGTTTGACACACAGGTATTTTAAAAAAAAGTAATTCTCAACTTACACAAGCAATTAATCAGCTAAAACCGCCATACAAGGAGGAGTTGCTGAAATGTGCTATCGCGTGGAATACTAACAGCAAAAATTGCCAATTAGCTCAGGTACGTTTCCAAATAACATTTTGTAATATACATCTTCGTAATAACAAATATAATTGACTTCCAATTATAACTTGACCTCTTGAATATTTATCGTCACTTTTCATCGAATATACACTTATCTATACTATAATATGTAATCTTTGTCTAATAGGTTGTTCTAAACGCCCTGATAATGGAACAAGAGGAATCACATAAAAACTCGGTGTCCATATTGGAATCCGCAATACCTTATACTGAACGACATTATACAAGAGTTACAAAATTGTTGCAGAACCTCCATTTATTAACATATACGCTGAATCGTATGAAACCGCATATTACATCCACCGGAACCGAATAACGTGAAATTAAATTAACAATAATTATTATGAATGACTATGAAAATTTGGTTAATTTCTAATAAATTTTCTAATATAAATATTTAAGAAATCGTGAGTTTGCAAACTTTTATTTATACGCATATGTACCTCATCATTAACCCTTTGCACTCGATATCGTTTGGAGCTCGATATTTCCGATGTGTGACCTTCTGCGGGACCCGGTTCAAAAATTGCGCGGGGCCAGAATACACATTCAAATCCTATACTTAAATTTCACAATAAGGAGTTAGTTATTATAAGTACAAAGGGATATTACACATTTTTTGTAAGATAAATATTACATAATTTTTCTCGCTTTTTCCGCCGCAAAATCTTTGATTACGTCATCAAAATTGATGGAGTTTGCTACTGTTGCTACTTCGCTTTTTATTAAAAGAATAGCCAGAGATCGGTCTTATCTAAATCGTAAAACGATCTTGGCTTATTGATGATCGAAGATAATTTTTTATTAATTTCAACCGCAAGAAACTACGCTCAGCTGAAGCCACGGTTACTGGCGTAGTTAACGTTATCTGTAACGCCGCACCGTGGTCATACCAGTAATGGTTCTTCACTACATTCCCCACAAACTTAGGACGTAATGTAATACATACGTTCCTGTACTTGGTCGCGCATGCGCGAAAAAACCGTGCAATATCCCAACACTGCTGGACCAGAGTTTTAGCCCTTTGCACTCAAGGACTTTTTCGCTCAGGCAAACTAGTAACTCGAGACGATTTTGGCTACATTAGGCAAGTGTTTTAGAGGTACATACTTTAAAATGATTTTATACTCAACCAAACGTATACAAATAATAAAATTTCAACATTTTTGGGGGACACCCTGTATATTACCATTAAAAAATCAGTATAATTTAACCAGATGTCGCTGTTCATTATACCGCATAGCATCCAGCAAATATAATCATAATAAAACAAAACAAAGTATGTTATTCGATTTAAAAGATGTAGATAACGATTTATGACGTATTTGTAAAACATTTATATTCTACACATTATTCGCACCTTATAGTAAGCTTCCTCGACTAACTTATATTAATATCAACATTCCTATCATCTCGTTTCATTCACTAAGGAGGGGCAGAAGTGAGTGGTCATCAAACAAAATATTCGCAAAATCGTACCTACTGGCTTCCTGTAATTACGTTTTATGTATAAACTTGGTGACCTGATCATCTGGAGAATATGATATGTTTCCTTTTAAAATAACATGCGCACTGGTAACTTAAAATCAGTTAAGAATTTATAAGAAATATATATAGTAGTATAAGATATAGTATAAGAATAGCTAAGAATGGATGCGTTTCAGTCAAATTTTCACATACAATAAAATTTTACACTGCTCGTTGCGCATAATAATTATAAGTTCCGCACAGTCTTATCGTTTCATTTGATTCGCTCGAAATTATGCACAATGTGCGCAATGTTGTAATTAATTATAAGAATATATGTATAATATGAAATAAAGGAATTGTTTTCGTGAGAAACATAACGAAATATGTAAACTCTCGTTTGAATTTAATATTTTATGATATGAGTAACGCTAAAGTACAATTTAAGTATACTATTCCTAAAGAAACAATTCAGTACTGTAATACTTTATCAAAAAATGTTATCAAATCAATGGTATTTAAAGTACACTCACTTAAAATTTTAGTTAACATAGCTTCAGGAATGATTTTTGATTCGAAAAAAGCGACACGATCTTTCAAATCTGAAATCGATGCAAAACAATGAAAAACGTAATTTTTAAATGCCAATTAAGATATTAATGTATGCATCAATAGCAATTTATCGCATAACGAATATTAGTATTGATAAACAGAAGATATAAACAGTTTTAATGTGAATAAAAAAAATGTTTCGAAATTTTACTCTGTTTTTTAATAAAATGTTATCAGGATGAGCCAAATTCACTCATCCATTTCTCATATTTCTCTAAATCCTCTTGAGAAACGCTCTTGTTACATCTTTCTACGGCTTCGTCAAAATCTGAGGCAGATACAGGCAAATCTAATTCTTCTTTCGGTAGTTGTCTAATTTGATCTGGCTTTAATCCTGCAATTTTTCTCCGCATTGACATCATAGATGCATCCCTACACAAGATACATGAATTATTTTCAGTATTTCGGAATTTGAAATGAGACATATATTGATTACAATTACCTGCAAACATTTGTAATATCTGCTCCAGAATAACCTTCTAATTTTCTTGCAATATCTGCCATATTTACAGAAGAATCTACTTTTACTTCACGCAGGTTAATTTTCAATAAAGCTTCTCTGCCTTCATCTGTATAAAGCATATATGCACGTTAAAATAAACAACACCAAATGTATACAGACTTATAGACAAGATATTATGAAACGTACGATTCGGTAGTGGAATATATATACGTTTTTCTAAACGTCTGCGGAGGGCTTCATCGATATCCCATGGAAAATTTGTAGCTGCTAATACCATTACCACTTTACTCGGGTCTTCACTAAAGAATATCAAGTATTATCGATACATATAATATGTAAATATACGCAGTTATACATTATGCGAGGTCTGTTCGGAAACTATCCTTTTTTGTGTTATACAGGGTGGCTGGAAATGTTCCCGGAATTTTTTAAAGCATTTCAGCAGCATAAAAATACCGCACAAACGAATGAATCCACACACTTGACCGAATAATAAGTTTTATTAATTCATTAACAATGAAATGAACCAAAAACATTTACAACAAATGTTCGAAATTGCTTCCTTTTGATTCGATACATTTACGGACCCGCTTTCTAAAATTCCTGACAATGGTCGCGCACTCTTCCACCGTAATCTCGTCCCAGGCACGCGTCAACACCGCTTTCAGCTGTTCCACCGTGGCGTATCGTCTTCCTGAAATTTTTTACTTCATGATGGACCATACTGAGTAATCCATCGGGTTAAGATCCGGCGAGTTCGGCGGCCAAACATCCTTTCTCCAAAAGCTGGGAAACAGCTCATTGCAGACGACGATGGTAGATTTCGCGGAATGCGCCGGTGCCCAGTCCTGCTGAAGCGTGAATCCGCCCTGGCCGAAGTGTCGCGTTGCCCACGGCTTTAATTCTCTCCGGAGGACACATTCCTGGTACTCGGCGACGTTGATTTTTACGTTTCTCGGGATGAACACCAGTGGCATCTTCCCGGTGGTGCAGATACCGGCCTAAACCATGACCGAGGCTGGAAAATTGCTGTGGTCGATGATTTTCGCGGCCGAAGTCTTCTGCTGGCCCTTCTTAAGCAGCTGGCGGTGATTTTGGCGGTTGTGTAGGAGTTCGACCGTAAAAGTTTCTCATCCGTGAAAAGAACCTTCTTCAGACGATCACCAGCGACCATCGTCGGGAATTTTAGAAAGCGGATCCGTAAATGTATCGAATCAAAAGGAGGCAATTCCGAACATTTGTTGTAAATGTTTTTGGTTCATTTCGTTGTCAATGAATTAATAAAAATTATTATTTGGTCAAGTGTGTGGATTCATTCGTTTGTGCGGTATTTTTATGCTGCTGAAATGCTTTAAAAAATTCCGGGAACTTTTCCAGCCACCCTGTAATTAACATATACAAAATTTAATACATGTATATAATTAGTAAGACACTGTTACCTGTTTGAGCTTATACCATCCATTTGGACTAAAAGTTCAGACTTCACCCGTCTTGAAGCTTCATGTTCAGATTCAGATCCTCTTCTAGAGCAGAGTGAGTCAATTTCATCGATGAATATTGTGCTAGGTGCGTAAAATCTGGCCTATATAAATGTATTTATATAAACGTTTCTTTTAGAGCGTCCTAATATTAATGGGAGTCACTGTACATGTATTTGAAATTATATTAAGTTCTGCTATTTACCATTTCAAAAAGAAGGCGAACTAGTTTCTCTGATTCTCCCCGATACTTTGACGTTAACGTAGAAGATGATACATTAAAAAATGTTGTTCCGCATTCAGTCGCTACTGCTTTCGCAAGCATTGTTTTCCCAGTACCCGGTGGTCCAACCATAAGTACACCTTTCCAGGGACGACGAATTCCCTAGAAGTAAAATATACATTTATATATAAATGATATGATATTTTGTACACGAGTGCATAAACACATTTTACATACCTTAAAAAAGTCTGGCATCCACATGGGAAGAACAACTGCTTCTTCTAACAACCGTTTTGCTTCATGCAAATCAGCTATATCATCCCAATGAATATTTGGATTTTTTTGAACAATATCTCTTTCTACAACATTAAATGTAGGCTACTTGAATTGGTTATTATTAATACAAATATTAACATGTTAACTACCACCCAGCATGCACCAGAGTCCCAAAAATCCTATCAAATTTTGATTTACTCTAGAAAGATTTGTTCTTACCATATAAATGAATGTTAAGTTTGGCCAAGAAATTGTTTAACAATCAGAATGTTAAAGTAATATATATATTAAAACGCCATTGCTTCAAATGACCGATCATAGATTTGCAACGTTTTTTCAAACATTTATGAATTTTTAGAGTCACATTTACATCGTAATCATGATGTTTAAACAGTGGTATTACTGCTGATGGATTTCACTTTAAACATTGATTTATACAAATAATATATTCACAGAAAATTCAGTTACTCCACTGATGTTTGTTTAATTTTGTCTCAAAATTTCCGATGACAAAATATTGATCGGCTCATCAACATAAAAGAAATGCTTACAAAAGGATATTATACAGGGTGCGGCGCAAATTAGTCCCCACGATTTTTCAGCCCCTTCGGGCGGTCGGACAGAAAAGTGTTTCGTACTAAAGTAAATCAGTATTTAAACGACAAGAAATAGCAATTTTTTAAATTTAAAAAAAAATCGATTTTCAACAAAAAAATCAAGGTCGCTGTCATATCTCTTAATGGAACTGGGTATTTTTAATTTCATAATATTATAGGCAACGTCGAAACGAATTCAACGACCTGCTATACGATGACTTTCAGACGACCTTGAAAGATAATATCGCCATGAATCAATTGCCAGAATATTTGGATCGGAACATGTGGTCCAATTCGATGGCCAGCTCGTTCGCCGGATATGACCCCTTTAGATTTTTATCTTTGGGGATATTTACAATCGATTGTGTATGAAAGACCTGTTGATAATATGGAAAATCTTGAAGAATGCATAATTCTGTATACCAGTAGCGCACCCCAAGTCCCCCCAAGAAAAAAATGTTTAGCTTCCAAAATTAAAATCGCGGAATAGCCCTGGGTACCGTTGACAGATATTTTAGCTAAAATAAAGGTCATCACGCAAAACTCGTCCCTCCCCAAGGTCATCGCGTCAACTCGCCCCCCCCCCCCCAAGATTAAATTCTGGGTGCAGCACTGTTATATATTCCATGTCCCGTTTTGTAGCATAATGTACTGTACCTAGTAAATCTACTAAATCCCTATCATTTCCAGATGGCTCAAATTTGCGTTCCTCTACCTCCATATCGACCTTTTCATTTTCTGACTTTTCCTGTGGAAAAAAATATATATAAATGATATAAAATATAAAAATAATGATAAAAAAATATATGCACATATATATATATATATTACGATTATCATTACATCATGTGCATACATTTCTTCTACACTGAAAAAGTAAACCAACTAACTTTATTAAGATCGTCCTTTCTCGACAGTTTTCGATCGTCTCTTTTAACAGGTTTTATATCTGGTTTCTTCCCTGAAGGAACTGATTTTCGTATGCTGGTCCGATTCTGTTGTTTCGGTTGATTTTTGAATGGTCTAATGTTCCTACAAATGTAGTTCTCCATGTTATTATCTTCCATAATGTTGTGTAGTAAATATTCGCAATGTCTAAACTTTTCGTGATTAGATGAACTAGATTATTAAATATAGTATCATAAGTAAAAAGAAATAAGTAGTTTACTTTTGTTCTGTAGAAGTTAAAGGTGGCCATACATCTGGATCTCTTACTGGAGCTTGGCTCCAGGATGTATCAGAATTATTGAAAGACCACAAATTTGGATCTCTTGTAGGTTCTTCAAAAGACAAACATGGTGTTCCTAAAAGCATTTTAATTTTTCTATTTTATTTTTATAAGTGCTTTTATATTGTGTATAATACAGGGTGGAAGTTATAAAGTGTTACAGACGAATATCTCCAAAGATATTGACTACACGCAAATCATTATGAACACATACTACAAACTAAAGTGCAAATAGAACGATCACACCTTTTTGGTCATTGAATTCATCTTAAAACACACTATTTGATGGTGGATAAAAAAACATATCATTCCATTTAAAAAAAAGAAAGTCACCTCACCTCAGAGTGGCCACTGGTAAAACTTTCATCTAAAACATTTTTGTGTATAATCAATATTTTCAGAGATATTCGTCTGTAACAGTTTATAATTTCTCCCTATATGTAGATTTATTACAAACAACAATAATAATAATACCAAATGGCCTTTCTCCATGAGTTTCTACTTTAAAAAGTTGTAAGGTATTGGACATAGCCTTTACTTTCTCAAATTCTTGAACAATTTGATGTTGAACAAGCTGCCACTTAGCTTTACGCGTGGCATCGGCGATACTTGCGAGTAATCGATGGATTTGCTGCACAACACCTTGGTAATAAACTCCGGATGTGTCGTAATTACCAGTTAATGCCATTTCACGGGCCAGTTTAGTATTTTCACATATTTCGTTGATTGAAATCGCCATAATCCTAACAAAATATACATATGTATACATTAGGTTGGAAAGTAAGTTCTTACAGTTTTTAACACGTTTCGTGCCAAGCTTTTTTTGTGGCCTGAAGATCACGTTTAACATGTACCACTGGTGATACACATGGCACAGAACGTGTTAATTATTAAATTCAAATGCACACATCTCAGCTCAAACAAAACTTTATTAATCAAAATAAAGACCATCGCAATCAATGCACTTTTGCCAATTAGAAACAAACTCGTTGAATGCTGTTTCAGCATCTCTCTGGGATTTGAAGCATTTCTTACGCACGAAGTTTTTGAGCTGCTTGAAAAAGCAGTAATCTCGGACAAATTGTAATGTTTCACCGAAAGTAGGTCATGGTGACAGTTTGGTGGTCTGAATCCTGGTGAACAGCTGAAAAGTACTGCCATTGAATCGACGAAATGCACGAAAAACTTAAACGTTTACGTCTAGCACAGTTCAACAGAAATGGTCCTATCCTTCTCCATGACAACGCCTAGTCACAAGACGCCTGACTGACTTCAAAAGTTGAACAAATTGGGCTACAAAACTCTACCTCGTCCACCATACTCGCCACATCTCTCACCCACCAATTACCACTTTTTCAAGCACCTCTACAACTTCTTGCGTGAGAAATGCTTCAAATCCCAGAGAGATGCTGAAATGGCATTCAACGAGTTTGTTGCCTCCAAGACTCCAGAATTTTATTCAACTGCAATAACAAAATTTGTTTCTCATTGGCAAAAGTGCATCGATTGCAATGGTCTTTATTTTGATTAATAAAGTTTTGTTTGAGTAGTTAAAAACCGCAAGAACTTTCTTTCCAACCTAACACATACGTCTGTATAAAAATATTCTGTTAAAATAATACTCTTAAAAGTTTAAAACCAAAACGTATGTCACTTCGAAAGAAGGATGTGTACCATATGAAAGCAATAATATTTAACAAACCAAATATAATTGTTCAATGTACACAATAAGTTATACACTTTTTATTGATGAAATGGAATTCTTCGAACTGTTTGCATATATTTATGTAGAGTTTCTTAACCCATACTAGAAAATATGTAAAACTTTTAACTATCTAATTGATTAAATATTGTAAAATATGTAATATTACACTAACGTATACACATATGTAAATCAAACTATAATGTGTCGAACGATGTTTTGAATGTTAATCACGAAACACTGTGACAAACATTGCACACATTTTGACATGCGTTATATGAACTGTTTTTAAAATAACACGAAATACTATTAAATTTTACTGATATGTAATATTATGTAAATCAGTAAGACTGTAGGCTAGTAAAACTAGTAAAATGTATACTTATTTATAAACAGATATGTGTGGTATACGTAAATTACTCGAATTTGCTAATTATGGTCGCCATATTGATATGTTCAGAAGACGCGGTTTTTTAAAAATTGGTAAAATTCTTAGAAGATATGAAGGTACTTTTATTTTTATTTATATTACATATTTGTATCTTCTTAACTTTAATTTCGACATATATTCATTTATGCTGACTTTCAAATAAAATATAAAAAAATATTATGACAAATAAGAAAAAAAAATAAAAGAAGTACAAATATCTGCAAAGAGAGTGACAAATTACAAGTTATTTTTAAAATTAAAATATTTTTTATCTTCATATAGGTTAGTTATCTGATAAATATATTTGAATGAAATATTGTTCTACTTTCATGTATAGACATGTACAAATTATCCTCTAATGAGCATTTTTTTCATAGACATGAGTCTTAAATTACCAATGCACGAAGCGGTTAAACCAATAGCTTGGTTAACAGGTAAATGGAAAACTCAAAAACCTGGTACTGGAAAGTTTCCAACAATTGAATCTTTTAAATATTGTGAAGAAATGAGTTTCCGGTCAATAGGTCAGCCAATGTTGAACTATATTGCCAGGAGTTGGTATGCAGATAGCAAAAAGCCAATACATTATGAAATGGGATTTTTGAGAATAATACCTGATACAAACAAAGTGGCTCTAATAGTGGCACATAATCGTGGTATCACAACCATCGAAGAAGGTATAGTTGAAAATGAAGTTATTAAATTGCAAACCACCAGCGTACAGGTACCAACAGAAGGGGCAAGGGTGCCTAATGTTACCAAGGTACAATATAACATAATATAATACAATGTAATAAATAAAAAGTAATTCAATATCCAATGATATGGTATTATAACAATGTACAATTGAATATTCATTTTAACAGCTGCACCGAGAATTTAGACTTGTTGAAGATTGTTTGCAACATAGATTATGTTTGGCTACTGTGACTACACCAGATCTGCATGACCATTTATTAGCAATGTATGTTAAGGAATGCGAAAATGTTGATTAAAATGAAGTTTTATGTATTTTCCAATGCAAAATACGAACAAATATAATTTTAGAGAAACATTAAATTCTTATATATATGTAATGTTTAAAGAAGTTTCATTAATGAGTAAGCAAAAATGCTAGATTATGACCATGGCACATAAGCTCGCGTGGGCTCGTACTTATTCTTGCGTCGGCACCATCCTGGCACAAGCTGCCCTCGGCATAATCCTGGTCGCTCGGTCCATTTTAAGAGGGCAGCACGGTCCCTAGTTTTAGATAATTTTTTTGCATAAAGACGTTGTAATCAATGCAACTGTAAAGAAAATGGAACGGCAAGGGGTTAAGAGGGGAGAAGTAACATTCAATTTAGTTTCTATCTCTTGCAATCGTTGCAAAACGTAAAACAGTACCTAAAACTAATATATTAGTTGTATTAGGTACCTATACATAGGTACCGCGGATCGAGCGGCCACGATTGTGCTGGAGGGCAGCTTGTGCTGGCTTGTGCCGAGCTGGTACCGAAGGCAGCGTACGCAGCACTGCGCAGCACCATGCATACCCGACCAGTGAAGCCAGAATGAGCGCCGAGCGGCGCTCATGTACTTTCTTCCTACCCCTTCTACTCATTCCCCGTCATCAGAGAGGGGGGGGGGGGTACATCATTTCAGCGTGACTCCCCTCATCTGGCTACACTGTACCCGGCACAAGTTGCCGGGAAAATGCCCGGTCTTTCTGCCGGCAGAAAGCGCTACATATGCGCGTGTAGATACCCGTAGAAAATCGAGCATTTTGCTTACTGGGTATTTACATACGTAGAGATACATGCTGACTGCAGTGTACATATACAGGCTGTTTCGTTTATCTGATAACGGAAATATCTTGTCGCGCACTGAAGTTACGAGAAAAATTTGTTTACAAAAATTGTTCGATATGAAGGTTACAATCATATAGTCTAATCTTTTTAGGACTAGAATGTGGTGGGGAGGGAGAATTTCAAGGTCACCTTGAGTTTAATAGTTAACGAGATATTATTCAAAGAAGAAAGAAAATTGTTCCGATAATATCTCGTTAACTATTAGGTTTTCGACATATGAAGGTCAACACTATCATACTCAGAATTTGATAGTCTATCGATCTATGGTATAAAAAAATAGGACATTCCATTTGAAAAACTTAATTTGACTTTGGAATCCCTCTCCCCACCATTCTAGCCCTAAAAAAATTAGACTATATGATTGTACCCTTGATACCCAACAATTTTTGCAAAAAAATCTTTTTCATAGCTTCACTGCGTCACAAGATATTTCCGTCATCAGATAAACGAAACACCCTGTATAAGACATAAAACGAGCGACTGACACGCGAAGGACAAACGTGAAAATAACATTTCATAAAATATTTCATGCTTTTGTAAAACATCTATGGTACGAGTAAATGATGAATTAACTATGGGAAATCTACTGCTAATTTAGCTAATAGAAAGGTTCATTTTAAGTGAAAAATATACATTTAGAAGACCATAAAACTACAGTCAGTGTAGAAAGTATTCATACACCCTTTAAACATGAATAAGTTTTTCAAAATTCGACCAAACAGCTTGAGTTTCTTGGAAATGTTATAGATAAGAAAAGTAAAAATCGTGAACTTTACTTTTTTCCTCGTAATTTTGAGCAATAGGAATTTTTTTAAAAATTATTTTAGAAAACTACCCTTTCTGACACCTCAGAAAACAATTCAAGCCGTTTGGTGCACATTTAAGAAAGGTATTCGTTTTTAAACGGTATACGAACAGTTTTTATACTAACTGTATATGTTGAATGTATTAAATGCGATCATTCTATACTAATTAATAATTATATAGGTACAAAGTGTGGTTACAGCATATATACAGGTTTTCATCATAATAGTAGGTACATAATGTTAGCGTACCAGGAGGGACAACACCTGCGTGTGGATACCTGCTGGTGCTGATACACCCTCTGCCGTACCGTTGCGTCGAACGACGTCAAATAGAACAGTTGCTCATTGTGTCGGCACAAAGAAAGATCTTTCTTGTGCCGCTGTATCAACATTTTTTTTCAAATATCGTTATGTGACGTTTGTGTTTGTGTACATGTAATTCATTTCTTTAATCATTTAAATAGGTTCTCAAGTATGACGAACACGTACGATGCATACTTCGAAACAATATTTATTTGCGAAATATCGTGCAATATGTCTGCAAGATTTGTATCTTTTACAACCCCATAAGTTCACTTACGAAAGCTTTGTATAGAGAAAGGCTCTATTTTAAATAAAACTGTTCGCACCGTATCGAAAATCGAGACAATCGACGTACCAATCTTATTCGATCACTTCAAAATTAAGTTATACATATATACATACCTACCTACCATGACATCGTTATACGACAGTCACGATTACTATAAAAAAATGTTGGAATTGCAAGAAAAATTACGAAAAAGGTAAGTACATACATTGAATGGTTGTGCAACGAATATTATATGGTAAGCTTATTGTAATAATTATTCTATACACACGTGTTATACGACCGTTATAGCGAAGAAGAGAGGATAAGATTAGAAGAAAGATTCAAAGTACTGTTACAAGAATCTCGTAACAGGTAAGTGCTTTTCTTTCCAAATTAAACTGCTTGTAATTCTCTTGCTTCGATTAATAATAATTGCTGTTCAAGAGTGCAATTTCAAACAGCGATATTAGAAACAATGCGCTAAACTTTGCAACCACAATTCGAATCTTTGACTTATTTGATAAATAGTGCTATTGATTTAATTCCTTTCCTGCGTAACAATGTTATGTATTGATTCGGAGGCAACCTACTTTTAAGGAATGTCATCGGTAATATTCGTGAACATAACCATCATCTCACAGTTTATTTTGGATATACATGCTTTGTATACTATACTCTTGACTCTAGAAGTATGCGCTATATAGATAGATAGGCAGTAAACAACCATCGATCGTTCAAACAGGGTAGAACTGCATAGATATTGTTACAATTCGTAGCACTGCAGTCTTTGAGAATAGATATTAGTTTCTTCGTGGTAACGTTTCGAGAAAAAACTGATTTTTCCGTGAACATAAAAATGTCTGGTGAAACTGTCAAAATTGTCGGAGCCACTTACTTATCGATTTAAACGGAACTTTTGTAAATCACTTTACTCTGGTGTACGGATAACAGACAAAATAAAACACTACCGGTCGAAACAGAACGATCTTGACAGAATAAAGTATGTACTCGCCGCATTAATAGGTTTATTAATAGTTAAACATTTTTTTTGTTGTCTTTTTGTTGAGACAATTAGTTGTCCACATTCCGCGAAACAAATTTTGAAATAAATTGCAATTGTTTACAACTTTTTTTATGTAGGCATATATTGAATATTTTTAAAATAAATTTTGTATTATAATTGATACAATTATATTAATATATTCTGAAAATTTCATCAAAATCGGTTAATGTGGAAAAAACGCATTGTGAAAGATATCTAAGAATGTAAATGTTTGTAGCTCATTGCAATGTTGACAGATTTTCGGTGACAGATTTTCTTCGTATTAACTTAAATAAATACTAAATAATAATAACAAAACACACAATATATACTAAAATAAGAAACCAGTATACGCATGAAATTTAAATAATATACAGGGTGGGGCAATAACTATGTCCACTTTGAATATTGCCTTTATTTGTAATAATATGAAAAAATGTTATGGATAAAATTTGCGCGGTATAGAGGGGGACATGTTGTGACATAAACATTTTCTGCGTGGCTGGAGGCATAGAGGAGATTTTAAGGTGACCTTGATTTTTTTTAATCGAAAGACCTACTTTTTGTATCATGAATCGATAGACTATGGAATTCTGAGTAAAAATGCATTGACCTCCATATGTCTTAAATCTAATAGTTAACGAGATATTATCGAAACAATCTTCTTTCTGCTTTTCATAATATCTCGTTAACTATTAGAATTAGGACATACGAAGGTCAACAATTTTATACTCAGAATATGATACCCTATCGATCTATGGTATAAAAAATAGGACATTCCATTTGGAAAACTTAATTTGACTTTGGAATCCCTCTCCCCACCATTCTAGTCCTAAAAAAAAATTAGACTATATGATTGTACCCTTGATACCGAACAATTTTTCCAAAAAAATCTTTTTCATAGCTTCACTGCGTCACAAGATATTTCCGATGACCTTGAACTTTCGGGAAATATCATCTTGAGAAAAAATCTTCTATGTCACAGTAATTTTCCCATCACACAGTGGGGTATTTGGCTGAAAAACGGGAATAAAATATTGTAGGGTTATTTATGGGTTTAGGGTGATAAAAAATTAGGCCGTTGGATTCGTCATGACGCCAGCTATAATGTTATAACAGAGAAGTTGCAAATAGTCCCATTTAAATTCGTGAAATTATTTGATATTGTATCTTTTTTTGTCAAGTTAGTCATCGAGATTCAAACGACGGTTTTTATTATCTTTCCTGTTACACTTAATCAAACTCGGAAAATCATTATCAGTTAGGTTATCTACGATATTCAAATTAACGGAAAAACATAACGAGATATTTATTGACGTATAATGACAATTGTAGATTTTCAATAAGGCAGAAACTAGAAACCAAATTCAACGTTGCTGTTTTATCAGTTAATTGTAATTCTTGGCTGTCCATAATGTTTCTTTTATAAATCGTGGAGTTTCTAAAAGATATCATTATCGTTTACAAATGAAAACGAAATTTCGTTTATACAAATATACGCAACTCTCGAATTTTGTACAGTTTTCATTTAATTCTGCGTTTGTCAAATGAGGAAAATTTTTAAACGAATAAGCAACATTTTGCCAATATTCTCTACTTCAACTAATTTCGGTTTCAAGCGTAAATGGTGAAATGTCCTAAATAACATGGAAGGTACGCCAAATGCAGGGCGATTTTCTCGCTAGAGGCCTCAAAGCAGGAGCTGCCGATCGATATTGTTGCGACATCAAAGGCTGATACCGCTTACACCATCGCACTTTCCATAATTGCTATAGTTGCAAAGAAAACTACATATCGTATCGGCCTTTAAGGGAGAATTCTCGTGTAACAGGAGAATATTTCAAAAATATGTTCCCAAAGCCTAAAAACTTAACTATAGAAAAGATTGTACAGCTTGTTTAGTGTGTGTGTGTGTGTGTGTGTGTGTGTGAGAGAGAGAGAGAGAGAGAGAGAGAGAGGGAGAGGGAGAGGGAGAGGTTGAGGGAGAGAGAGAGGGACATGGAGAGGGAGAGGGAGAGTGAGAGGGGGAGAGGGGGAGAGGGAGAGGGGGGAGGGGGAGAGGGGGAGGGGGAGAGGGGGAGAGGGGGAGAGGGAGAGAGAGAGAGACGTTTGGACGCTTCTCGTTATGTCTGCGACATACAGTCAAGTCGCGTTATTTTGCAAAAAGCTATTTTCTGCACGGAGAAATATCGTGCAGGAACACAATTTTTTATGACTGCGTCTACCACGACAACCGTGCCGCGTGCAGTCGGGCAGGTCGTGCCCCGCACACGGGCGCACAGTGGGCTAGATCGAGTTTGCTTTTATTAAAATTACTGCTTTTATTAAAATTTAAATAAAATGATTTGATTGTTATTGAAGATAAAAAATATGTACCTTCATTTAAAATATATATATATATTATCAAGGGGCCGCAATTTGTTTTTTTGTCCGGAGCGACGTAACCGCTAGAGCGGGCACTGGTAAATTAAATATAATCGCAATTCGATCGTGTTTGGTCTCATTTTAATCAGAAAAACTTCACGAATTTGTTGGTAAAGATATCGTAACGAAATAACTAAAATGAAGGAAGTTTCATCGTTGCATTAGTATTGCCTCACCGATATCTAAGCTCGGATCGTGTTTCTTTCTAGCGCGATCGACCACCCAAGGGGGAACCCCCTAGTAGTGGGGATAAAAAAGTAACATCATGCGCACGGACGAAAGTCACATCATCTGAAGGAATACTATATTCCTTTTGAAACGAATTACATATTCGAGAACGATATCTTACTTTATTAATAATCATAATTTTAAATTGGTCGAATAATTTGCTTAAGATATTGGCAACACAAGATTGGAAGAAGTTTTCAATACAGCACACTTGTTAAATTTACTTTTAAAAACTCAAATTTTATGACATGTCCATTTTCATTTAGTTAGAACGAAGGATTAGTCGCAGTGGTTATTTATGGAATTATTGATGTTTCAGGCACAATACGTGTATAAATCGCCTGCGTTTCAGATATATAGAGTTTTTAGAGGAACAACGTACGACGGATGAGAGGAATCATAAACTTCTGGACGCATTGGATAGAGTGGACAATAGTCTCGCGTTGATGACAGCAAGAACAAATAGGCTTAACAGTCTTAGAGTGAGTTTTCTTCCATTTCATTTCATGCAATTTGATTATGAAGCAGTGTAATCTAAAAGTAGAAAAAAATTATTAAAAAAGGTTCGAAATATTAAATATGTCTAAATACAATACTTTATGATAGCATGAAACAATTTTTATAACAATTATACTCGTATTTTATATCGCATATAACACAACAGTTTATGTACGTATGTACATATTGATTTATTGACTTCATAGAAAATTGGTCAAATTTTATTATGGAATCAGCGATTACAATTTATTATGATCTCTACACATGTATAAAGAATACGTAGACGTTTATACAATTCGTAGTACAATGTCGTTCAAGAAAGATTACATTTTCTACCTAATATGTACATATATACTTCTTAATTTTCTACAGGATCTTAGAGATTAATCGGATCTTGTTAAAAGTATTGATGCAATGTATAGATTTGATATATTTAGTTACATTTACAACACCAAGTTTAATGTTACAAATACATAAAAATTTCGGAGGAACGAAGATGATATGTTTTACACCAACTGCAATATAATTTGTTGACGAATTTCTAACTATAGACATAGATATACAAGTATGTATAACTATAACTATGCTCGATAGTTGAATTCAAGTTTGCAGTTTTATGACAAAATGTTAAAAGTGAACCAATGTTTTGTACGTTATAAAGATACGGTATAGTTGCGATCTCAGTCGATTCTCGATTCTGTGCTGTGACAGAGATCGCAAAGGGATACTATTTTTTTGTGACAGCGTCGACCGCGCCGAACATAGAAAAGGACAGCATGTAAACACGGGCCGCGTGACCGAAGCAGGGCTTCGATTGTGCACATCTTTTCTCGAGCATACGCGGCGATTTCAACCGCAGTAACGTAAGCTTCTCGATAAAGTGGGGCTCCTTGAGCACCCCGCAGGATTTTAAAAAATTTATATGATTTGATTTGGCGATTTCGGTACATTCCCGCCAATATAGCTGCCTCAGGGCTCTGGCCGCTCTGCTACCCAATAGTAGATACGTTACTGTTTTAATAAAATAGCGTATCGGTGAGACAATTAGGTAGAGTGACCAAATATGAACCACTTTTTGTTGATGTCATTTTTTTATGATTTTAGAATGCTCTTTAACCGTCAATGTTGTCTTCATCTCGCTATAACTTTGTAAAAAAACAACATATCAACAATTGGAAACAGAGCATCTGAAACTACAGGTTTCAGGCTTTCAAACCATTGTTTAACGTTATCGATACGGCAATTTTTGACGGAGCTATGAACATGTAAAGTGGGAGCAATTTTTCGGATTCGCACAAGTGATCCCTTAATTCTTTTGAGGAGTGTATATTGTATTATACGATTTGAACTTTTTTGGGAAGCTAGAACAATTAGTTTACTACAGGATGTGAAAAGAAATTTTTTCAAAAATTGCAATTGATCGGAATTGTAGAAAAAAATACTAAAAGTTGCATTTCACAACCTTTTTATGTGGGCCCATATTGAAAATTTAAAAAATTCGTTTTGTAGATCTGTGCCAATTATATGCACTGTGAAAATTTCATCGAAATCGGTTGATGTGAGAAGAAACGACAGGCATTGAAAGCAATTAGACAACGTAATCGAAAGTTCAATTGTCTGATTAGTTCAGTACCCGTGATCACTATATTATCTTTGTTACACTCATTGTTAAATTGTACCGTTAACACAAAGATTGCTTCTTTATACTACGAGTTATTACCCCTAATAACCTACGTATTGCTAGACTACGCATTGCTATGATGACACTGTAGATTTTATTGATTTATATTCTACAAAACAGATAACAATATAATCTATACAAAAGCATGTTCTTTATGTTATTTAAAACCTGGAAAACCGTTAATATTACGCAAATCACTATTTCATTTTACCGTTCGTAAAATAACGTTTTCGCGATATGAATCTAAATATAAACATAAATTTACAATTTGGTTATAACTTTACGTCTGCAGTGAAAAACTGAATCCAATCAATCTTGTGGCACATTTTGTTAGGTTTAATTGTGTATAGAATGGTCTTATCGCTAGGACGTATAGTTTCGAGATATAAGCGGAAAACCGAAAAAGGGGACCATCTACGTGGCCGCCTGCACCCCGCTCACCTCCTAGGAGTAGGGACTTTTAATATGTTTATCTCCTAACTAGTCCAAACAAAGTCCCAAAGGTAAAAGTTGTGTTCCTTCCCCTTATGAGCATTCATTGACTGGACTATATTCGTTTTTAATAAGTCTTTCTTTTATTGTACTACGAATTGACAAATACCCTAAAAATCAAGTATAATACACATGTACGACATAGAATATTTCCTTATTTTTCAGAAACATTACGAAGCTTATCTTCGCGGAATTTGCACAGGTCATACAGATGGCGTCGATGGTATATCTGGTCAACAGAGTGATAAATACGTGAGAACAGAGCAAAGGAATTCTCTAGCATCCGAAGCAAAGAGTACATTGCCATTGCAATCATCTCGGTCGAATTATCAACCAATCCACTCCAGTTTCTTGTCCCTGTCAAAATTGCCTAAACCAACGCAAAAGATTTCCCTGGATAATGCGTCGTCGAGTAACGTAGACTTGAGAACGCCTAGTCAACAAACAAATAACGATCAGAGTGTCCTACGAACGTATCGAAAACATTTACAACACGACTTCGAACAATTACCGACATTTCATTTAACATCACCAGTTTTCCAACAAAGCCAAGAGTACAATAATAATGTACGTTTCGAGGCTCGTGACTTTCAAACCGATCCAAAGCTACAAAGTCTACATGCGAACACCAGCACGCATGTGCCACATCTCTCAATGCCTTACTATAGTAACGGCAACAGGCCTCTGGATACATCGCAAAACCAAACGTCGGAATCGATTTTGCAGTATCCCATTAATTCAGCACGTATGCAATCGTTCCCACTGCAGCAAAGTAGTGAAGTACCGGTCGATCGTGTACAATGGAGAATGAAAAGTGACAATTTTCAAAACGCACCGAAAAGCATGGAACGTAATGTAAATTTCGATATGAACCCCCATGCGAATTACCTCAATTACTCTTTTAGCAATAACGAAGGCGATAAGACTACCGACACCTTTCCGAGATATAGAGATTATGTAAATGCGCGACAACTATCGAAGGATACGAGACAAAAAGATGGAGATCAAGCGATTTCGATGACAACAGACAGCGAATTTGATAAATATATTGATAGAATACGGAAACTTCATCGTGACCTAGACAAGCAAAGCTTCGAGGAAGATCGCCACCGGCAAGACGAGAACAGCGGCAGTTTGAATGCGACGGTATTAAATAATGATTCGGACAAATCAGACGAAAGCCTCACGAACAAAGTTAAGCAAGTTCTACAGCTCGCGGAGAATCTTGTGTCCAGAACGATGAACATGAACGAAACTAAATGTGCTGAACAAACAGAAAAAGCTGAACAAGAGGATCGCGAATTAGGCCGGACTGTGCAAAGTTGCGCGCCAGTGTCTGAAAAGAGTCATGTTAAAATTTCAGATTCGCGCGAAGGACGCGCAACACCAACGGCGCATGCAAACGACAGAATTAGCAACGAGATTGCGTTACACCAGCCGAAATTAGATTCGAATGAGAATATTGAAAAGTCTAAAAATCTGAATTTTACTCGGGAGCAACGTAAACAATGTCTACCTGAATTGCGGGTAGATAATCCAGTCCATTCTAGTCAAGATAATAGGATTTACGTCGCGGATGAATCAGAATTGGAGCAATGTTTATTTAGCGTTGGCGAAGAACTGGAGCCATGGAGTTTGGACTGCGTTGAGAAACAAGTACAAGAAATAGATTTAATTAACGATATTCGACCGGACCAAACCGTGGAGAAGGATTTAGTTGTTGAGGTGCCTGCTTCAGATGAACATGGACTGAAGCAGATTGAACTAGACGTTGAAGACAATCAACTTGATAAAGATGAAGCAGGAGATAGCGAATCTGTGCAAGAGGTTATGTTAAATGACGCGAGTGGTATAATGAAATCGCAAAGCAAAGAATATTTCGAAGCAAGCAAAACAAAGGATGAAGACAATGAGATTTCTGCTTCAGAATTGAGAGCATCGGAAAAGGAAGATGCAAGTTCTTTGAATACTGAGAACAGCCTTAAAAATGTGGAATTACCAAACGCCGAAAACATGGCTTACAATGTAGAATTACCAAACACCGAGAACATGGCTTACAATGTAGAATTACCAAACGCCGAGAACATGTCTTACAATGTGGAATTATCGAATACGCAAAATATATTCGAAAACGCGGAATTAGCGGATAATAAATACGTCGAACAAAAAGATTACGACGCCGACGACGACAACGGGAACAATGATGAAAAATATAATGAAAGTAATGACCAGCTCGATGTAAATGAAGATAATAAGCCAGCGAATATTACAATGAACGAAGAGCATAGTAGTCAAGATTACAATGAATCTGACAAGGCGAAAGAATATCCCAACTTAAACGAGGAATACAATTACGACCAGAATGAATCTTACGAATACGATAAAAAGCAAGAGTACGAAGAATACGTTGATCAAGAATATCCACAAGAAACAAATGAACAATACGAAGAGTATACCAGCGAACAATACGATCAATATATTAATAATCCTGAAAATATTTACGAAACTGATCCGAATGCGCAATATCAAGAGGACGCAAATCAAAAGTATTCTTATCCTTATAATGCTAATCAAGAATTTGTAGCAGATGAAAATCAACAATATGAGCCCAAGGAGGCAGAAATTCCACGAGAAGTTCAACCCGAAACTAAGCAAGAAGACAGTGAGGAGTATACGGAAGAGCAAAAAGAGTCAGAAAATCAAGGAGAAGGTGTTTTGAAAAAAGTTGACGAGGATCAAAGCGAAAAACTACCTTCGACAAATGAAAAGAAGAAAGTCAGGGACGTAATCAAATCTTTATTAGATACCGATACGGATAGCACGATCGAGCAAAATATCTCGACCACGGAAAGTGACTTTGATTTTAATTGAAACGTAAATACCTCTAGATATCTGTATGAAAACTACTATACTATCTCCATGTACCATACATGCAAAAAGCTAACTCTTTCAATTAATTATTGGAACTGTTAATTTATAAAAATAATTTTTAATGCACATTTTTATGAGGCACATCTGAAAAAAATTCGTGTAGATTGTAATATAATTTTATTTTAATGCAATAAAGTTACATATGTTAACGAAAAATTAAGAGTGAAACACGTGTCAAATTTCTCTATTGATATTAAGTACTGCACTTTTTGACCAATCCCTTGACCTTGAGCAATCTGCTCTTGACTTTGTAATATGAAATTGCCACTAAAACTTGTCTACAAATTCCAACCAGCGCCCGCTCTAGCGGTTACGTCGCCCCGGAGAAAAAGACAAATTGCCGCCACTTTTCGTTTATCTGATAACGTAAATATCTTATGACGCAATGAAGTTATAAAAAGAATTCGTGTACAAAAATTGTTCGGTATGAAGGATACAATCATATAGTCTAATTTTTTTGAGGACTAGAATGGTGGGGAGTGGGGATTTCAAAGTCAAATTAAGTTTTTTAAATGGAAAGTCCTGTTTTTTATACCATATATCGATAGAGTATCAAATTCTGATTATAAAAGTGTTGAACCTCATATGTCCTAAACCGAATAGTTAACGAGATATTATCCAAAGAAGAAAGAAGATTGTTTCGATAAAATCTCGTTAACTATTAGGTTTAGGACATATGAGGTTCAACACTTTTATACTCAGAATTTGATACTCTATCTATCTATGGTATAAAAAATAGGACATTCCATTTAAAAAACTTAATTTGACTTTGAAATCCCCCCTCCCCACCATTCTAGTCCTAAAAAAATTAGACTATATGATTGTATCCTTCATGCTGAACAATGTTTGTAAACAAATTTTTTTCGTAACTTCAATGCGTCACAAGATATTTCCGTTATCAGATAAACGAAACACCCTTTATAATGCACGGTAGAAAAAATGTTTCTATATCTGGAAAATCAATAATATTGCAGATGAAAACCTATTATCAACGAAGGGACGTGCACGTTACGATTTATTTTGAAAGAAACATAATGTGTGAGACGTTCGAATAGCGGTCAGTCGTGTAGTATAGATTTTCAGAAGATCGACAGGCGCGAGTCTGCGCCAATCGTACGACGAGGTGGCGCGGCGCGGCGCGATGAGGCAACGCGACGAGGCGAGGCGAGGTGACGCGACAAGGCGACAAGACAAGCTTCTAATCGCCGCCGCGTTATTCCACCAATCGTATTCGTTGCTGTGGATCTAACTTATTTCCAGCAATCTTAAGATCACAGGTGAAAGATTTCATATTATTCGAGCATTCCAAGCTGATTATCATCTTCCGAATACATAATACTAACTTTATTATCACAGAAAAAATGTCGAACGTCTCATTTCTTCGATTAAACATTCAGCACTTTATTTATGTTACAAAATTTAATACGAATGTTGCAACAATGAGACATAAAGCTTTCGTGTAATCGCTCTATCTTTTAATTAAAAAATTGGTAGTTTGAAAGCAAGAATTGGAATTTTTAAAGTTGATCGTTTGATTTTATTTGTAAACAATATGATGCTATCGTAGACATGCGACTAACCAGAAGCTGATTTTAATCCTCTTGCATATTCTTCTTACATATTCAGCATTGACTTCGATAAACGTCTCCGATACGTTTGATCATATTGTAGTGATGTAGTTATACGCAGGTTCGCAGGATTGTAGCTACGATCCTGCTGCGTACGCATCGTGTCTGAAATGTTAGTGACAGTCGATGGCTAATAGCACGCTCCAGCTCCAGCACGCTTCAACACGCTGGAAGATTTTAATTTCGTGCATCACAATTACGACGTCTTGAGTATTCGTGTAAAGAAAATCAATTCTGCTTTTCATTTCATTTCGGAATCGTTGAGTCTCTGTTAATCAAATACATACAAGTTTACATTACGTACGTGCACCGTTCAAGTGATCACAGTGACCTTATTGTAACACAAAAACAATCGAAAATATGAACTGATTGTGACTTCCTCTGTGAATACACATACTTACTTACATGTGCATTCCTTAAACATCGAACGTTGTCATTCTCGGAATTAGTGTTCGTAGTGTAAATCGACCAGTGCTTACCACTACTCGTTGATATTATCGAGCGAGTTAAACAATCATTTAAAAAGGAGAACCACATTTTATTCCTTCTTCAGACGGAATAACAGCGTAAGTAAACCGACAATGTTTATTTTGTTTCTATATTCGTGTGTGTTCATTGTCATGTACGTATGCATACGTGTGAACGTAGTAATTCACAGTTGTTCCACTCTACTTTATGCAATGAGTAATCTGTGTGTGCTTGGGTAAGGGGAATATTTAGTTCCCATACGTGTCACATTCAACTTCCCTGATGATAACAATTTCAACGCTGTCTCTAATTCTTTCCGTTTATCCTGTCAAAATTGAAACAGCACCAAACATTCAAATGACGTACAAAATTTACACGTATATATGTATAGTACAGAATAGTACAGAATCCGTTTTGTATTTTTGAACAGCATTTTGAACAGCAACAGTTTTACCGTGTGCTACTCTTACGGTTTAATAGCATTTATGGTTAGCCAACGGTTGGGAGTTGGTTGAGATATGGTTGGTGTTTTTGTTTACAAATCCTAGTTGGTTAATAAATAAAGAATTTACGTATGATAATACTACATTGTCCCAACCATTGTTTACCAACATTTCAATATCGTACATCTCACAGACGTTAAAATCGTTGCTACAACTAAAAACTTGATAATAGTGTTCCTTCTCGAGAATTTCTCGAGAAATTTTATAATTGGTTATTTCTCATTTCTCGAGAAATTTAAATCTAAGAAAACTCTTGTGAATCTCATTTATTTTATAACATATTTTCAGAGATGACCAAATACATATACAGTCGGTGTACAAAGTATTCGTACACATTAAAGAAACGAATTACTTTTTCAAAATTGGATCCAACAGCTTGAGTTTCTTTTTAGACGTTAGAAGGATTAGTTTACTAGCTAATGTGTAAATAACTTTTTTAAAAAATTGTTATTGGTCGCAATTGCGAAGGAAATTTTTAAATTTATTATCTATACCTGTAATGAAAATTTAGAAGGCGCATCTGGTAGGTCCAACAGTCAGTTATATGTATACTTGTACAAAGTTTCATCGAAATCGATCAAGCAAATTAAATAAAAGCTGAAAATAGCAAAAATCGTAAGAATCTGCGATTTAAATGAATCGCAAACCGTAAATTCAAAGATTTTTACATCTTACAATGCCCATAGCTTTTTTATCCGTCAGCCAATTTCAATGAAACTTTGCATATATATATATATATATATATATATATATATATATAACTTAGATTTACAAAATACATGTATTAAATTTTCATTACGGGCACAGATCAAAAATTTTAAAATCGTGGTCTTTACTGTTCCCTTCGTAATTTCGACCAATAACAATTACAAAAAAAAAAATTATTTACACATTTTCTAATAAATTAGCCCTTCTAATGTCTCAAAAAAACTCAAGCTGTTGAGATCAATTTCGAAAAATTTATTCGTTTTCAAAAGATGTACGAACACTTTGTACACCGACTGTATCCCACCATCAGTCCAAATATGCTACATTTTAATGTAGGTATTTAAATATTTCTGTTACTTGTGATTATACGAAAAAATGGCAGAGGAGAAATTTACACTGTTCAATAAGGTGAATATAATGGCAAAATAAAATAAATTTTTTGGAAATCATATTTCGAAATTTCGAGGTCATCGTTATGTTTATTTAAAGGAGATCATATAATTATTCTATATTGCTATTCAGAAAAAAAGACAAACCCAAAGATGAGCCACGTTCCATAGTTCCATACATTTTTTAATTCACTGTGAAACGTAAGGTTGTAACACAAACAAGTTCGGTTGCAAGTATAAGAAGCTACTTGTAGTCTTCTGAGTAAAAAAAGCCACTTTTAATTAGTAAAGGGTCATTTTAAAAGAGGAGAAAGAATAATCCACATAATGGACTATTACATAGTAGAATTATGTTTGATAAATACCTATCGTTAAACTTCCCACAACCTAAAGAATATTCCACACAAATCTGTAAATAACATTACTATTATTATTTAATACTCATCTAAGCATGTTCTACAAATCTTCCATTTATTGGACTGTATGTACATAGCAAATTGAAATGTATTTGACTAAGTAGGAAATTTGTTTCTAGAAGTATGGAGGAGGAGCACGTAGATGTAAATGGCGTGGAGGGGAATATAAAGGGAGAAGACGGCAGAATTTACTATGACTTAAATGGTGAAGGTGATGCTGACAGTTCCACAACACCACACAACATTGATCCACATCGCGATCGTAAGTTTTACTTTTTACTTGCAATTGACATAGTAATGATTGTGCTTGCATTCTCCAATTCTTAACTGCGTTGGATGTAAGTCTCTTGTTTAATCTGGAGATGATAATTTTTACATGTACAGTAATTCCACAATAGTTGCAAAAAAATGCAAACACGATATAATGTTAAACGTATTTAGTGATTTAATTGACGATGAAAGTTTCGGGCGCAAGGAAGGACAGCGTATGGGAAAGAAACAGACGCCGAGAATCGCCGCGCCGCACAGTGGGCTCGATTGAAGAAGCACGCGACATTTTGCGAAAAAATCAACTTCCTAATTTTGATATTTTTTCAATTGATATCGATTTCTAAATGTCCACCGACCACAAAAATGATAAAATTAATCAAATACGATAGCAGTTCTAATTGTGACACACGCATCAAGTTAGACAGTTTAGTTGGCTGTTCAGTCTTAATTAAGGGGGTAGTATAGGCTCGATTTGTAACTAGAAAGGGACTAGAATCTTACTAGAAAAATGGCTCGAAACATGGGTCTGCGCCCAGACGTTGTTTGACCTTATTTAAGCAAATTGAGGGCTGGGTGAGGATTCATTCTAAAGAGGAAGGTTAGATACAGCCCACTCTTCTCATGATTTTAACGAGATTATGTTAATATCTAATAATATGAGGGCCTAAAGTAGAGAAAAAATCTAGGAAAAAACCCGCAGATTTCAATGCATCAGATCGAACCAGTGCGCTGAAAACATTAATATACGTTATTTCGATATTATTTCGGTTTCGGTACAGCCTCTTGGCATAATGCCGGTATAAAAATTTTATCGGTATTAAGTCACTGTTTTTGACACACAATAGTTCTCTTTTTAAGAGACAATGTCCGACTGAATTGGCGGACGTGATAAAAAATAACTTGAGCAAAATTGAACTTCACAGGTCTTTTACACGTCCAAAATAAATACGATTGAATTGTTATTTGCAACATTTCTTGTTACGGATAATAGATAATAATGGGGCGACATAATAATAGGCGAGACACTGTATAAAGTTAGTATGCTTCATGTCAATACCAAGAGACAACGTTTTCGAAAATTGGCAAAGAGCCGACATCTTTGTTGCTTTCGACGTCACTCTCTTCCCTTCTCGAACTGAATAGTATTTTTGCCACCGTATGAAGGTTTCCTGGCCACTCGCTGTGCACAGTTTGCTAGGCCGTTCGTATGTTTCAGTACGCGAATAGAAACAAGATAACTGATATCCGTTTTACAACAGTTTATCTTGTTCGAGGACGGTCTATTCGTATTTTCTGTATTAACAGTTTTTTAATGTTCCATACACACGGTGTGCACCAGTCGGGTTTCGTGTTCGTTCAGTCTGTTCCGTGCCGGAGTGTCAATTTCTGAAGTACACTAATTTGCGACGTAATTTTCATAGCAATATCGTAGCCGTCAAAACTATAAACATTTATGTGACATCGAAATTTCGAATGTATTTCGTTCAAGCGTGTTAACATCGTTAGAAACAAGGAATTTAAGTGTCAAATACTGTGAGACTTCGAAACAGTGTTTATTTGAATGTTAAACAGTGCAATTAGCACGTGTGTGTGTGTGTATGTACGTGTGTCATAACGGCGAATAGGTAACTCTATAGTTAGATCAACGTCAGACCATTAAACTTACTCAGTTATTAACGACAGCGCTACGGTTAACATTAAAGTTTCTGGCTTTCATTTGAAACGTCAAACACCAGCGACGGAACACCTTTTCTCGAAATAAACTTGTGCTATTTGAAGTGATCATTCAGGAAAAATGTCAAGCAGAGGAGTTAACTCGTTGCACGACGATCTTTACCTGCGGGTGCCAAAATTTCTTACGGACTCTGAAGACGAAGGTATGTTCTTGACTCTGAAATGTATATTCTTGATTAATAGAACAGCTGAAAATCAATTCCCTACGATCTTTAATTTTGGGAATGACGTATATTAATGTTCTCAGCGCACTGGTTCGATCTGATGCTACTACCTAAGCAATTTTGCAAATTACCACAATATTTCCAACGTTTCGACCATTTTGAAGAAAAATTTTCATATAATTGCGTCTGTAAAAATGATTAAATTAATGTATAATGTGTAATTTATGTTGCGTTCCGCACAAAAAGCCAAATGTTCTAAGAAAAACCAAACCTACTTGCTGAGTGAACAATGTAATAATCAACTCAATAATTAACTCAACGCAGTCAAAATATCAGAGATCAAATACTGACTTATTTACTGCAAAATATACATTAATATTAAATAAAAATATAATATAAATATAAATATTGAACACAGTTCTGTGTCAGACTTTCAGAGGCTGCGTATGTACTTGACGAATTCAACGCGTAGCCCGCGTCCGAGCGCGGACAAGATAACGCGACGCGGATGTCTTCATACAATAATATCTTGAAAAAGGACTCGAACAAGGAAATAATTTTTGTCACATAACATAGAGGAAGGTTCATTGAAAAGATCCTTACTTCTTAAAAAGTGGGCCCTCCTGGGATCTGAAAGATAGCGCATCTCAAAGATACAAATTTTTAACGATTATTTTCATTTTGCTCAGTATTTTTTAAAAATATGTTATATATCATAATTGTCAATGAAAAGTATGATTTCTTATCAATAAAGTGTGCATTTTGATGTAGAAAAAAATTCAGGGCAAGAAGTTGATCACAGTTATCAGGATAGAATGAACAGTCAAATTATGTAGGGAAAATCGATATTCCTAAACTGTCTAACTTCGTGGGTGTATCACAACTAGAACTGCCATTGTATTTGATTAATTTTATCATTTTCGTGGCCGGTGGACATTTAGAAATCGATATCAATTGAAAAAATATCAAAATCAGAAAGTTGACTTTTATGCAAAATGTCGCGTGCTTCTTCAATCGAGCCCACTGTGTGGCGTCGTGTTCCACCACAACAATGCGAGGCCACACGTTTCTTTAACCGTGCGAACGAAACTTTTAGAGCTTGATTGGGGTGTTCTACCACATCCTCCATACTCTCCAGACCTTGCACCATCGAACTATTATTTGTTAGTTTTCCTAAAAATTTTTCTTCGCAATAGAAAATTCACATCAGCTAATGGAGTAGAAGAAAATGGAATAAGAAACTTTCATCGTCAATTAAACCACTCAATACAGTTGAAATAATATCGTGATTAGTGTTATTTTAATGAGAAAAATACCAGAAATAAGTTGGTGAAAGTCCCATAAAAAAATAATGAAAAATAAAGAAGTTTTGTAATTGGATTAGTAATGGTTCACACCGATATACCCGAGCCGAGATCAATCATCGCCGCCCTGCGGCGCATAGTGGGAAAAGGTGACCTAACTCGATTCAAAAAGAAATAACTTTCGATAGAAATAAGGTAGAGCGATGAAATTTTTATAAAATTAAAGCTGAAACTTTGCAGAATATGGGAAAAATAGGGAGATCATGGTACGAACAGGTTGAGAAAATTCGTTAAACACGTAGAAGTTTAAGAAAATGTGGTTTCTCCAGTACCACGCGTGGAAAAATTTTTTTAATTTTTGTTATATATCATTTCCCGTAGATTTTTTCACGCTGATTTCAAATCTGGTCTCAAAATTTGTCTACGACCTCTGGTTTTTTCAAGAAATCGATTATTGTGACAAGAAATCGTTTCAACGAAAACGTGATTTCATTAATTTCTTGTAAAAAGGATTAATTTCTTGCAAAAAAAGGACTTTTCTCATGCACGTTTTTAAATTTATTAAAGTAAACCCGCTCGGAGATGAGTAAATTGAATGCAGTTTATGAAAATAGCTGTTTATCAGATGAGAACACGTTGTTATTTGTCTCTTGAAGAATTTTCAGCATCATATGCGATATCTTATCAACGTCTTAAACAACACACTTTATCTCAGCGATTAGTGAGAATTAAACGTGCTTCTCTATTGGCCTGGCATTGTATTACTTCGTCGAAGTAAGTCGGAAGTATTGAATTACTTCTTAAGTGCACCGTGTTTCAGAAATTTTTGTGTCAGCTTTCATGGTGTACTGTAGTAATTTTTTTCATGGCTTAGAACATCTATGCCGTGTGTTCAACGTGTGTGAATATTAATATCTACAAAAACTGGTTAAACTGTTCTCGTGCTGCTTGTAATTAACGTTTTTAACTATGTGTGATTCGTCGAGGAAAACATTTGCGAAATTACATTTGCAGAAAAACGGTGAGCAGTGACCTCGAAAACCCCGAGATACCTAGTTTCGTATAAATCAAAGAAAGATTTGATTTTTGGCCACGTTTTGGAGTAAATCGACCACTGTGCGGTGTAGGGTTTACTTCTGTCCAGTGTACTAGCTTAGATTGGATTTAATATGTCCAACTACAGGTTTGAATTATTCTTGGTAATATAATTAAGATATTAACCTAAACAATGATTTTTTTATTTTAAATTACTCTACAAACTCTGAACTGTATGTTAAAACTCTTAAAAAATTATTTTGTTTATTTAAAGAGATAAAATTAAAAATAGAAAAACATGCTGTCCAGGCATAGGGCACTTCACCTTATTGGCTGAACCACCGGACGTGACATAGTACATACATGGTATTTCTAGTGTCACAACCGCATACATATAAACACACGTCTTAGGAAATTACGTTTCCAATGTTTTGTAAACAAATGCGTATTTGAAGTGGGTTTCTTACGAACGCGCCAAAAGTGAATATACGCAGCGAAAGTAGTTAGTGATTATGGAAGATAGTCCAGTAAAGTGGTTTTCTAGAAGCAGCATTTTCTGAATGAGCGTGAATCCGTGTAAATTTTTATCAGTGTTGATTACTTTGAAATTCTTAGTGCATAAATAGAATTATGAGTGAAAAACGTACAGAAACTTCAGAAGACATGAGGAATATTGTTAAATTAAGAAACGAAGGAAAATCATTTCGAGAAATAGGGAAAATAGTAAATCGTTGTGAGGGAACTTTTAAAAAAATGATAGACACGTATGAAGATACGAAAAGTGTAAAAAAGCTTTTCTGAAGTATATAAAATATACAAAATAAAAACATATATAAAATGAATAAATAATATACAAAAAAATAAGAGCATGTAATAGATCAAGTAGAAATTTTGTAGGGACTCGCATGGCATATCGGATATGTTCCTTTGGAACAGCTTTACAGTTACAGATAGCTGTGTTGGTAGTAGACGCATGTGTAAATACACAAGTGAATATGTGTGCGCGTGCGATCGCGCGCGCATATAGAATCTACGATCTCCACCAAGTGCCAACATCGCCACGCTACAGGCTACAGAATCAGTGTATTCGACATTTGCGTCCAGCCAGAGTAGCCAGTGTCCTCCGAAGTACAAACTGGACGCGTCGTGTTGATTTTACAGTCATCAAATTATACATTATTCTCTTGCATATTCTCCTAGTTACACGGGTGTCCGGCCTGGTCACTGAATCGGTGCGACACATGTGTGATTTGTGCGACATTGTGTGTGTGAAGAAAACGTGTTTCAAAACTTGGAAGCGGCAGTGTATATTTATCGGCGGTGCTAAGGTTTTCGAGTTGTCGATCGTCTGTTTTCGTTTCTATTGTAACATATTTTTGTTGTGCGTTCAAAAAGCTTCAACACGATCGCAACTTATTGATCGATAATGGTAATGAAACTACAGATCGTTGTCAATGTAGTAGTATTTTCCTAAAGAAAGTAAAACACGGTATTTTTCAAGTACCATTCTACATAGATATACAGCGAACTACGAAAGTATTCGAACGCACTTTAAAACAGTATAATGTTTTTATAGTTGTACCAAACGACCTGATGTTTTGTAAGCAATTAGAAGCATTGATTCAGTAAATGATCTGCTAAAAATATTTTCCAAAAATTACAATTTACAAGGTTCCATGCAAAAATAAAAAAAGCATTTCTCAAAACTTTTTTATTTAAGCCCTTAATCTGTGTGTGTGAAAATGTAAAATATGTGTTGCGTAGATCTACGTTAGTTATACACATGCTGAAAATTTAATCAAAATCGATTAACATTCCCAAGAGCTACAAGTGGTTAAATGTGGTGAAAATCATAGTTGTTCGTGACTTTTGATCAGTTTCTGCTTAACACTTTACCTACCGAAAGCCTATCAATAGGATTTTCAATAATTCAGCTGTATTAAAAGAAAGCATAGAAATTTTCTTTTCATTGCACTCTTAAATGAAAGTATCAGATGACGTTATTGAGGGCGACTTGTTAGTTTATAATGAAAATTGAAAAATGACGCATAGATTTTGCAAAATTATGCAATAACCACCGGTCGGTAATGTGTTAAAATCCACAGATTCTTACATCTTTCGACACGTGTCATTTTTTTCTGTGGCAACCGATTTCGATGAAATTTTCAGCATGTGTATGGCTAACATACACTAACGAACATAACTGATTCAACACACTTTAAACCAGAATAATCAATTTTTACTATTTTTTTCGCAATTCCGACCAAATGCATTTTTTCAAAAAATATTTTTTACGCGTCATTTACTAAACTAATTCTTGTAGCCTTACAGAGAAAAAGTCGTTCGGCCCATTCATAAGAAAGTCATTGTGATTTAAAGTGTGTTGAATCAGTTATGTTTCTTACTGTACATCTACAAACTGCATATTTTAAATTTTCATTACAGGCTCTAATAAAAAAGTTGTAATCAGTGCCTCTTTTACTTTCTCATGTAATTCTTAGCAATTTTGCAATTTTTTCAAAATCGTTTTCGATTTAATTATGTCATTTGGTAAATCAATTCTTCTAATTGCTCAAAAGAAGTCAAGTCTTTTTTAAAGTGCGTTCAAATACTTTCGTGGTTCACTGTGTGTATTTGCTCCCAAAGTACTCGGACAACAAGTGAAATAACTTTATTATCATTTATTATTAAAATTATTAAAAATACTTATTGTTACCGTACCTTTCTATATAATGCTGCAATACTAATTAATCGAAATTATTTAATAATAATAAGTAATATCAATTATAATTTTTATTCAATAGAAGGTCTTATGAAGTAAATGCAATCTCAATGATAACGTGTATTATAGTACCTCTTCCGCTGAATTTTCAACTTTAACCCGTTTTGATGCGTCTTAAATCATTTTAATAACTCCTCAAATATAGTGGGTTTGTTACAGAGTTGTGCTAATTCAATTACGTAATTGAATTACCTTGTATTTCCATTAACAGTAATTCAATTACGTCGCAACTGAATTACTATATAATTGAAATACAATGTAATTCAATTACTAAGTATTTTAATCAGATGTGTAATTGAAATACAATATAATTGAAATACAAATACAATGAAGATCTGAATTATAAGTCACAATATAACTGAATTACAATGTAATTCAACTGCAAAGTATTTTATAATTGTACTCCATTGCAATTACGAATAACGTTGTAATTTAATTGAATGAAGATCTGAATCAGAAATTACAATATAACTGAATTACAATGTATTTTATAGTTGTACTCCATTGCAATTACGAATAACGTTGTAATTTAATTGAATGAAGATCTGAATTATAAATTACAATATAACTAAATTACGATGTAATTCAATTACTTTGTAATTGTATTTCTGGAGTAATTCGATTGTAATTCTGCACAACTCTGGTTTGTTAAGATATATATAAGAATAACATCTTTCGTTTCTGTCTGTTTTCTTACTAGTTCTAGTTTGCTGTGAACAAGTTTTCTCGCATTAAGTTTATCCAACAGAGAGTTCATAGAATTGAAATCTATTGAACTATTAATTCTATTAAACACAAAATCCATTAAATCATACTACAAAAGTTTTAAGTAACAGTAGCTGATGCTTCCCAAGAAGGAAGCCTCTCACACACACACACACACACACACACACACACACACACACACAAATTCAATCTGTCATGATTAGACTGCGGATTTTATGCATTTATGGCAAAAATGGGTACATACAATTTAAAGCTTTGGACATGTTAAAAATATTTTAGGACATCAATGTATTAGAGTTTCAGCTTAATAGGATAATTAAAAGAAGAATTCAATTTTTAGTTGGCTACTGTGTCCTGCAATTAATACAAACATTTTTTATTTTGCATAAAGATCCGCAGTCTAGTCATGATTAACGAAGATAAATTACCAAGATAAAAAGTCAAATTGCTTTGGTATCCGAATATTTTTGGTAGTAACTACAATTTAATGTACTGGTATAATATAATGGACCCGGTATAAGTCGTTCGGCGACACAAGAAGATAGTTGAACCTATCATATCTTATCTAGAATATACATATTTATGTACTACGTGAGTAAAGTACGTGAACCACTCGCTACGAGTCCTATGATACGTTGCCCCCAATCGTCGGCGTAGTTACAAGACTTTGGATCATCTCCAAATTAAGCTACCGATGATTTACGGAATTCGATACTCTTCTAAAAGCGATATGTTTTTACGCGGTGACTTTGCTAAGTGGGGCAGAAACGTAAATCTGAATACATGCGAAAATGTGTATTTATAGACGGGGAAATGTTACGCGTTCGATTAATCTGATCGAATAATATACAGTGGTGTAAAAAGTATTCGTACGCCGCCGCACAGTGGGCGAAAACCGGACGAAAATCGGCTTTTAACTTTTGTTTAAATGGCCGAAATCAATTATTTCACGTCTTTAACAATACCCTAAAGTTTATGAAAAACAAGTAAAATGAGTTAAAAGTTATTAAGTATAAGTTGATATTTCTATTTAAGTATTGTCGTTAACGCTCAACTCCCTTTAATTTCATAATATTTTTGTCTGTTCAAACTCCTCGTACACAGCCGGAGTTGCATGTAAAATTACAAAAAAAATTTGCTTATATAGCTCTTTGTACATTGTGTCGACAAAAAATGTTTAATATTTTTTTGATTATGTTTAATAATTATTTTCAAGTTTATTAATTGACCACCGTATTAACTCGATTTTTAATTAGAAAAAGCAGGTTTCCGATGCAAAATTTAAAGACCGTAAAGAATGAACCGTGTCTCTTAAATTTCTGCTGTCACTGCTATTTTGCATAGAATTTGATAAATCCATCGAATGCAGGTCACGATAATCTTAGTGGTTCATCGGAGTGGTCGTTGCGACACATATGGAATATTTGATAAATAACGTTAGAGTATTAGAGACTCGAAACAGATTTTATATTTTCTCGTTTCGTACGTTTCCCTCATTGTAAACATTTCAGTTTTCCATTATTTTCGGCCTATAACTGCGACTTTTACTACTTTTGGTCGTTTTATAACTCGTAAGCTAATTGACCAACTTCGATGAAATTTTCAGACCCTATAGGGTGCAGCGCAAATTAGTCCCCACGATGTTTCAGCCCCTTCGGATAGTCGGACAGAAAAATGTTTCTTAGCAAAGTTATTAGGTCAATCGGAAAGTTCCGTCCGTTTTTTTACAAAAAGTAGAGCCTTATTTAAGAAACAAAATGAAAAAGTACATTGATCAAAACATTGTCCATCGTTAACGATGACTTTTCCCCATGTTTCGGGCAGCAAGCGAATTCCGCATCGAAAGAATGAGTCATCTTTGGAGGTTATCCAATCAGAGATCCATTTTTCGGCATCTTCGTAAGAATTAAATCGTTTCTCAGCAAGTGCGTGTGCCATCGACCGAAACAAGTGATAGTCAGAAGTGGCTCAGTCTGGCGAGTAAGACGCATGGGTTAGCATTTCCCAGCGAAGTGCTTCTAACGTTTCTTTGACAACTTTTATGAATTAGTGAACTTTGAGCGCGGATATCTCGGAAACTATGCGAGATAGCGAAAAACTGAGTCGAATCAATCTTGTGGCACATTTTGTCAACTTTAATTTTGTATAGAATGGTCTTATCGCTAGGACGCATAGTTTCCGAGATATAAGCGGAAAACCGAAAAGGGGGACCTTCTATGTGCCTCCCTGCACTCCGCTCAACTCCTAGGAGTGAGGACTTTTAGTATGGTTACCTTCTAACTAGCCCAAACAAAGACCCAAAGTTAAAAATTGTGTTCCTTCCATGTCCCTCTATGTACAACTTTTCGTTGACTGGACTATAGCGTCTGTAGCACGTGGTCTGTAGAATACACGCGGTCGCGGTACGCCAGAACCATTTTGTGCCCAGTAAGTACACGTGCGGTAAAGTTGGTGAATCATCGTGGCCTTGTGTTTTCTGCGCGTTGATACACATGAATTTGTAAAAATGCCAGTGTGTATTGTGGAAGGTTCTGTTCCATGCTAAAAATGTAGTACAGACGCTACACTAATATTTAAAGTCGCCTATAGAGCGCATCACAGTGTGGTCCCATCCAATATGGCCGCAGTCAACCATCCCTCCCCGCTCGCGGCACGCCCCCTCCCACCCATAAATCTACTGTACGCTCAGTCCTTAGGTCCGTGACCCATACCCACTAAAACCTAAACGTCACCCGGAACGATCGATAGACCGCCCCTCTACTAATCTGTCCAAAGTATCGCTGAGATGCATGGTCCCGTTATCCACATTCTCGTGCACCTCATAAAATTGGGTCGTATCCACACCTGTTCTTTGCTGCACGAACCAGTTGCAACTATTGCTTAAAATAATTCCGACTATCGCGAATAGATGTGCAATATGCATGCGATGTGCTATCGCAACAGACGACCGACAAGCTTGATCAGTTAAGGAATTAAATTAACTGGATGACTTCCGAATTGAAAATCATTTCAGTCCCATAGAACGGTCCAGACGATGGTGCTGGATAATGATAACGAATACTTAAGCGTATATAAACGAAATTCTGTAACAGAATGGTTGCAGAAAACAAACGAGGCAAATCATGATGGTAATTTTTCAAGTACATTGTACACTTCTTAATTACATATGTCAAAGGCCTCTTGTTACTACCATGTGAAAACAGTAATTATGAGATTCACAAGGATATTTCAAGGACCTTGATTTGATAACACGAGTACTTAATGGCGCGTGTTGATCATCTGCTGTTCAGATGAAAATGGAATGCAACATTCAATAATATCGCGAAAACTTATTTGAAAGAATGGAATTTATTTTCTTCGACCTTGAAATATGTTATCAAGGGGGTAAACTTGTCCTTCCGTAACTAGAAATTTTTGCCTTTCTCCTATGTTATCCATTAGATTTAGACGATACGATGTGGGAAATCCAAGTTTCGATTCTGGAGGATCAATTGTTTAAAAGTTACAAATTTTTAAAGTTGGACGATTTCCAGCGTTTCTGGTCGCGCGCCGCTTTCCGAGCGGAGCCGCTAGGTGGCGCTACAAGCACGCGCTGATGTTGATCACGTAGATTCCCAAACCGGCCCTCCCCTGTCCCCCTTTTTATCCTCCAACTAGCTCATTAATTATCGGCATTGCCGCGTGCTTGTACTGCCACCTAGCGGCACCGCTCGCCAAAAACGCTGGAAATCGCCCAACTTTAAACATTTATAACTTTTGAACCATTGATCCTCCAGGATCGAAACTTTTAATTTTAACTTTTAAATTTTGATGTTTGATAACTTCAAAACAGCGCAAAATTATTCCAGCAATGAAGTATTCTGTCAGCAAGTGGATCTTACTTCCGACGATTCAATCGAAACATGTCATCTTAAATGCATTACTGTATTATTTTTATAATAAAACTAACACTGATAACATACGTAATTATTTCTATTGCAGGTAGTGAAAGTCCAGTGTTTGGGTTGGAATCTAGCGTAGGGGGAGCAGTCGGTGGATCTTCCTTGAGGCTAGCACCACAGGAATTACCAAATGAAATTTCAGCACCCTACGAAGTGCCGCAATTTCCAATCGAACAGATCGAGAAGAAACTGTTGATACAAAGACAACTAACTGTCAAGTAAGCGAAACTACTATATCAATGGTCTCATTAACATAAATTGATAATTTATTTTTGTGAATA
Organism: Lasioglossum oenotherae; assembly: GCA_028455765.1. NCBI lineage: Eukaryota > Metazoa > Arthropoda > Insecta > Hymenoptera > Halictidae > Lasioglossum > Lasioglossum oenotherae. The sequence goes on from CM052296.1 coordinate 3,450,836, forward strand.
GTTTATGAGAGAGATTACGAGAAGAAAAATATAGTAAACGTAAGGCGGTTATAAATATCCCAACAAAAACATCCTGCAAACAGGAGCCAAGTTCCTATGGCCGTAAAAAGTTGTGAGATCAAACAAAATACGGCCAAGTTCGTTAGTTTATAAATGCCTCTTGCAATACTGAAAAAAGCGTTTGTAAAAATTAGTTTAATAGAACGCTATTTAATTTTTAATGAATTACATGGAGTGCTAAATTATTTACACACTCGGCCGTTACTTTTTAAACCAATGGCCACGAAAGGTGTTAGGTAGCGGCCAAGTTTGAATAATTTAGCCCTCCATGTATAATTCATTGAAAATTAAATAGCGTTCTTTTAAACTAAAAAACTTTAATTTTTACAAACGCTTTTTTCAGTATTGCAGGATGTATTTCTAAAGTAACGAACTTGGCCGTATTTTGTTTAATTTCACAACTTTTTACCGCCATAGGAACTTGGCTCCTGTTTGCAGTATGTTTTTCTTGGGATTTCATCAATTTTTGTTGAAATTTCATCAATTATCAAGTACGTATCAAAGATTAACACTCTGCCGGCGAATTAGAATCCAACTTTACCTAGATTTTTTTTGTTATAATTTTATTGTCATTTCCTACCTTATCGTAATCTAACAGTTTGAGCTTTTTGCCACTACCTCGAATGGCGCTGTACGGACGTTTGAAGAGAGCAGATGATGCTTTCCGGAATTTACACGGTTCCTTATGTGAAAAGCGGCATATTTCATTTTCTCCATACATAACCTATTTCGTAATATTTTTTTTTAATACAACCCCTTTAAGGTGTAAAATTTCAAACTTTGATCATTATTCCTTTGAGTGTTTGTTATGGTGGACCTATGTACCAAATTTCAAGCTTGCAGGTCAATGGGAAGTACCCAAAAGGTTTTGATGATCTGTCAGTCAGTCAGTCAGTGAGAAATTTAGCGATATTTGAGGTCCTATATCTCGGAACCTACTAATGTTTGAAGATTAATATTTCGTCAATATTGAGACATGATAGCGTTTAACAAGTGTACGAAAGTACATCTCTCCATCTGCCTCCAGTGTCGAGTTATAAGCCTGTATAAAACGGCTAGGGTGTTTCGTGTAAAAGGAGGTAGTGCGAGGAACTTGGCTGGTGCACTAGCGTGCACCTAGATTGAGGGAGATGTGTTACGTGTTACGTGTAGGTAGTTGTGCTCGCACTCGCACGGACTTCGATAACGCGATGACACGCGCACGACGAAGGAAGGAAGGCAGGCAGGAGCATGGGAAGGGGGTAGCTTACACTTCGGCTTCGGCTTCGGCGACCCTCACGGTCGCGACCGCGACTCTCGCCACTCGGCGCGTCCTGCTCAGTCGTCGTGAGACAGTCGGCACAAAGTGACCTGTTTCGCGTTATGCACTGCGTGAGATTCCAATCATTTCCGGTCCACGACCACAACCACGAGAAATTACGCCCGTGGACACACGCAAGACCAACGATCAGTTACCGATAACCTTTTCCGAACTCGCGGCTAGTGTTCTCGAGACTAGGCCGTGTGAGTCGGTCTGGCGATTCGTAGATATTTCATGCTTCGATATTGCGTTTTCACTGTACTTCTGAATAATTCAACTTCTCCAACCTTTATCGACAAGATTGGAAGTGAACCGGATTAGGCGAAACGTGTAACTCTCACGTTATATCTTATGCTCCGTGCTTGTGACAGTTCAAAGAATTTTCTTTTACGATATATTCTACGCACATATGTATTATTTGTTGTCTAGTCACTGTGTCATCGAGAAATCCCTCCGCGAGTGAGGTTTATTCCGTTGTTTATCGAGATATTTGCCAAGTGAATTATGTAGTGGCTGAAACACAATGGAATTTAGCGAATATTCGACGCAATGAGTCGGTACAGTTTCTCATAATCAGAGTCTCAAATTTGTTGGCAGATACACGCATAGGTGATCATTTCGTTTAACTTGAATCATTGATTTCCAAGTTTGTTGGAACAGTCCGAACAAATACGGTTCACGAACGTTCGTGCTCATTTCGCTTTCATCGATTTGCAATCTGTGCCCGGCATTTTATCTCGAATAAACTGTATCTTTCGTTCGTGTGTCGCAACATACGATCCGAAGCATCTCGTGTCAAAAGTCAATACATTTTGAAAGTTCGCGTGCGCGTGAAATGATTTCGTTACGCATACGTTCGAGATGATTAGTTTCGTTGTTAAGAGTGTTGCAATTCTAGAGGTACAGTGAAAGTGGAAAGTTAACAACAAACAATTTCGCATTATCTGCAGTAAGGGTGAATGATGGCTGTGAATGTACTTGTAGAATATTAGTCAATGTTTATTTTATTAACATAAAATATATGATACACGGATACATGTGGTTTCGGTCCTTTTATCGGCGGTTCGTACAAATGTTTTGCGAGTCTAACAATCTCGATTTGAAATTACGTTGTGCAACTGAAGTTCAGGATCGGAACAACATAAATCGAAATTGATGATACACAACGGATAATAGAAAAACTAATATAAAGTATAGGTACACATGAATAGAATATTATGGTATGCGAGCGATGTTACTTTTAATTCTGACGAGGAGACCTCGCGTATCGAGAACGCCGGATCGCAACGAGTTTTTGTGCGGACATAACTTACGCACCCTCGTGAACTATCCAATTGTTTTCAGCCACCAACGCGAACCCGTTTTCGAGAAAATCGATTTCGAAATGCGGCATGTGCGTTATATTCCATCAGTGAAAACCTCTTGCCGCAGCGGTCGGTGGCCGAGCAGATTGAGCGAATGTCTACCACTAGTCCAGTCAACGAAAAGTTGTAGAGGGAAATAGAAGGATCACAATTTTTAACTTTGGGTCTTTGTTTGGACTAGTTAGGAGGTAAACATACTAAAAGTCCCCACTCCTAGGAGGTGAGCGAAGTCCAGGGGGCACGTAGAAGGTCCCCTTTTTCGGTTTTCCGCTTATATCTCGGAAACTATGCGTCCTAGCGATAAGACTATTCTATACGAAATTAAAGCTGACAAAATGTGCCACAAGATTGATTCGATTCAGTTTTTCGCTATCTCGCATAGTTTCCGACATATTCGCGCTCAAAGTTCACTAATTGTGAAAAAGAAATTTTTGCCTCACGCTTTTTGTCTTACTTGACTAGCTAACTTTTCAGCACAATTAGTGAACTTTGAACGCGGATATCTCGGAAACTATGCGAGACAGCGAAAAACTGAATGAAATCAATCATGTGGTACATTTTGTCAACTTTAATTTTGTATGGAATGGTCTTATCGCTAGGACGCATAGTTTCCGAGATATACGCGGAAAACCGAAAAAGGGAACTTTCTACGTGCACCCCGCTCACCTCCTAGGACTAGGGACTTTTAGTATGTTTACCTCTTAACTAGTCCAAAAAAAGTCTCAAAGTTAAAAATTGTGTTCCTTCCATTTCCCTCTATACCCCCCTTATGAGCATTCATTGAGTGGACTACACGAGATTGGTCGGGGTTCGCGTGCCGTGTCGGCATTTTTTATAAATATCTTTTTTTCACTTTCTTTTTTATTTTTCTACATGCTACATATTATTTCTGATATAATAAATGACAAATAATCTAGTTTTACGATGTACAAGATATACAGGGTGGTCATTTTATCTGAAGACATTGAAATATCTCGACAACTATGCATCGGATCAAAACAAGTGAGTAATGAAAGTTGTTCATCGCAAAGGGGGACATCCAATGATACCAAACTCGACCCCCCACCGCCACCCCATTTTTCACTACAGATTTGGATTCTCCAGGAAAAATACACAAATTTGACCTAGGAGTTTTTGCATTTTGGTTCACGGATGGCGCTGTAATGGACGAAAATCAAAATGGATAAAAAATCGTTAAAAATTGGGGATATCTCGAGAAATACACATCAGATCAGAAAAATGAAAGTAGACGTATTTGATATTGTTAAAAATGCTATTAATATATTTAATTTGTTGCTTATTTCTTGTAAAATTATTGTACACTATTGCAAAAACTTCGAAAAAGGAACAAAAACAAATGTCCCCGCACGGGGCGCGAACCTTGGATATCCGTGTGGTACCAATTTCTTCCAATTTCAAAATCGATTTTCTCGAAAACGGGTTCGCGTTGGCGGCTAAAACCAATTGGATAGTTCATGAGGGTGCTTAAGCCATGTCCACACAAAAACTCGTTGCGATTCGGCGTAGTCGATACGCGAGGTCTCCTCGTCAGTCTTACCGATAAAGTAGTAAGGAGTAAAATATGCAATACGGTAAAATAGTAATAAAGAGAGAAAATTTGACGAAGCGTTTCTCGCTTTTTTGACACTAGTATCGTGTATGCAAGAGAAATAAGAAACAAGAAGGATTCTGTAACATGTTCGCTGGTGCGAACGAATCGAAACGGTGGCTGAGGGATAATAGGATACTCTTGAGGTAAATTAAAGTGCGGTATTCACGATTACATGTACTCTTTGATGGGTAATGTTGCCAGTAAACGCCAGTAAAATAGTTTGATCGTGGTAGTTGTCATTGAATTATTTTTACCTATATTACTCTACATACATATACTGTTTCTATATTGCTTTTCAAATAAGTTCGAAATTCACAGCCTGATCCTTCACGGATAAAGCCTGAGACATTTCGATGGCGTACGCTTGCCAGCAGCAATCTTAATATATCTAGAGATTTTCATTAGTTGGCTAATAAGTAAACGTACCAACAGTTTATCAAAGTTCAGTTCGCACATCTCGTAGTAGCTGAATCATTCTGGTTGTTATGATATCAACTTGATTTCGAAATTATCGTCATTTCAGCGAGTTATATTAGTTACGTTAATTGAATATAGATTATCACCAATCTTTATCGCTGTTTAGCACATTTCAAGATTTATTTTTCTACACATTCCGAATATAAATATGTTTCTTCTATCGATCGCATTTGCTGTTAATAAATTTTTAAATGCTTTCGGCGCAACGGTTCGATCGTTTTTTTAAACGTTTCGATCCTAGTTTGGATCTTTTGCAAGATTTATTTGAATCGCGTCTGTAAAGTAAATATGTTATAATAATTTTAAAAAACAGAATTACTGAATGATTGAATACAGGGTGAGTCCGAAGAAACAGAAAACACCTAAATATATCCGTTACTTTTCGTTGTACAAAAAAACTTCTTAGGGCAAAGTTACACTGTTTGAAGGGCCACATGTAACGGTGCAAGGGAAAACATTTTCAAGGTCATTGATATTTTTTTTAATGGAATGAGGTATTTTTTATTACATCAACCGATGCAGCTGGACATTCGTTATAAAAAAGTACTAACCCATGAAAGCATTTAAAAATTTATCATTCCGAGTATGATAGTGGATTAAGTTTCAGTGAATGTGCACTACCGCAAAATTGCTATTTTGATTGGAGAACAAAAATATATACAACACAGAATCCGCAGTTACGAGTAAGAGGTAGAATTTGTAATGCCTGTGCAATCATACATTTTCTATGCGAGTTCTATCTAGTTACGTTTTTGCTATGCTCCCTCTCGTCGACCATACGTTTGTACATACAACATTTAAATATCCAATTGCGTGATCGCTACTAACACTGTAATTCAAGTACGAACGAACATGTGTACTTGATTTGTCCTATTACAGTAATTCTTCCATCGAAGTCCCAACACCCGTGTTTTGAACGGACTTCGATAGTGTAGGGTGGCTATATTTTTATGACTGCGTGTACCGCGCCGAATGCGCCGAAACTTCAAACGACGAGCCGAACATAGAGAAGGACAGAATGAAATAGGATCGCGTGGCCGAAGCGTGTCGCCGTCACCGAGTCCCGTGGCGTCATCACAATGAAACACCAAGACCTCAGCTTCTTTATTTTCTATGATATCATTATGGAACTTTCACCAATATATTCGTGGCATTTCTCTGATTAAAATGATACCAAATTTGGCCAATGGTTTAATCGACGATGAAAGTTTCGAACGCAACGAAGAAGAGCCTATGGGAAAGAAAGAGACGCGGACAGTCGACGTCGCCGGCACAGTTCGAAGGCCCGCGTTGTCGCTGGTCTTCGTTGCCTTCGAAACTTTTACCGTCGATTAAACCATTAAATAACGTTGAAATTATATCGTGTTTGGTATCATTTTAATCAGAGAAACGCCAGGAATAAGCTAGTAAAAGTCCCATAAACCGATCATGTTCAAGTTTGAGAACTCGATTCACTCGAGTCAATGTGTGGTGTTCACACCGATATACCCGAGCCGAGATCAATCATCGCCGCTCTACGGCGCGGCGCAGCGTTGGCCGGCAGTGGAGTGAGTAGGCACTGGACTTCGATAGTACAGGCGACCCAGGACTTCGATGGAAGAATTTACTGTATGTACATATGTATATTTAACATTGAAATCACAAAAGTTAAACGTTGTTCAGAGTTATCGGATTTGATGCGTCCATTGTACAGGCTTTTGTAAGATTTCTGACATGCTGGTACATTATACAATAGTACATATAGGACGATACTGATAGGATAGGTCATATAGGGGTTCCCTAATTTCACAGGTTTATCAGAACATAGACATAGAAAATATTGTTAAAGAGTTCCTACCTTCTACAATTCAAGTATTAAATAAACGCATAAAAACTAATAAAAAGTATTGATGTTCGAAGAAAACGAAATTGAATTTACGCACAGAAATACAGTAGCATGGTTAACTGTATGTAAGTCTCATAGATTGCGTCGTAATAAGCTGTTCCAAATGACCCAGTAAATGATCCTCGGCTAGGAGTGTACCTGATTTACGGCGAGGTTTCGGGGAACCCTGACCTGGCAATCATACAGACTTTGAAAAGCAATGTACGCGTACTACTAAACTATCTATCTTTGCGAATGCGCTTCTTGTCTGGTAAGACAAGCCTCTTGCTGTTGAGCGATCTTGCGCAACTCCTGACAATGAACGACTTAACGACGTACACAGTTGAAACGTTTAAGTTTATGAGTTACTTCAGTTAGATTTCTTTGTGTTACACTCGCTATATGGGGCGGTCGGTAACCGAAGATACAGCAGGTAAGGGAGTAATTCTACAATATATTGGGTCTGGGAAAAAGTTCGTGGCGTTTTTTTAGTAAAATTCAACTGGTTTTCTTATGGTGTGAACATGAATTTATTTAAACCAAATGTGCACCATTATTATCGACAATGTTTCGCCATTTTTCGGGTAGAACCATGATGCCATGGGTGAAGAATTTCTGTGGTTTCTGGTTGATAAACTGAATCCAGTGGTTTTCACAAGCATCTTTTAAAAGCAGCTTAATTCCATTGAGAGAGTTCTGCAGAGATCGAAACACGTGATAGTCAGAGGATGCTATGTCTGGACTATGCGGTGGATGCAACAAAACTTCGTAACCAAGCTCTCGCAATTTTTGACGGGACGCCAAAGGTGTCGATCCATTACATTTTTCAATATTAACTCACGAGACACCCATACATCGAGCTTCTTTTTGTAGCCAGCTTTGTGTAAATGGTTCAAAACAATTTTGTGGTCAATGCCTAGCTCCATACCAATATCGACACTACTGATATGCATATCTTGCTGGACTTTTTCAAGAATTTCTTCAGCTTTTTCAGTGATTGGACGACCAGAGCGTGACTCATCTTTCACATAAAAATTACCAGAACGAAAGCAAGCGAACCATTTCCGCGCAGTAGATTTCGATACAGTAACTCCACCGTACACAGCACAAATTTTTTCAGAAGCCTGCGCAGAGTTCTTCCCTTTGTCGTAATAACATTGCAAAATGAAGCGCAATTTCTCATTACTTTTCTCCATTTTCAAACGCACACAACTTTCCAACTACTGCAACAATCTCGATGTTTATACACTCAAAGTAACGCTCGAAGTGTCACTTTTCCAACGAGCGTTTAGTGGTATCTCTGCGATCTGTGTTTCCTGAGTTATCTGCAATTGATGTCATCTACCGGAAAAACGCCACGAACTTTTTCCCAGACCCAATACACATATGTATATTAGGGTGGGCCTTAGCTATACCTGCTGAAAGTGTGTCATTGGGTAAGAAAATAATTCTTGCAAAAGATGAGGTAATCGGATAGGAGAAATACATTGCACGTGTTGACGTTGAAGTTGCGATAAATATCAAATTTTATGGTAATGTGCCCAAATATGGTATAGTCGCCTATTATGGCACTACCTTATATCTTGTAAAGGAGAAGCACTCTAGTGAGAAAATCCTCAAACAATAGTTCACCATGTTTACTCAACAGTGTGCAATGCAATCGCACCATATCTATAGATTTTAGTATCGATCCTCCGCCAATTGTGTCTCCACGTGCTGAATATTCTTGTGGTTAGATTTTCGATTGTATCTTTTCCGAGGAACGTACGTAATTTTGAAATGTTTGAACATATCTGTAGTTTCAGTTTATTTATATTAATGTTTGCCAACTGTTGGTTTGAGCTGAAATTCATTTTCTCTTTGTCAGTAGCTAGTATTATCAGTCCACGTGAAGTCCCCAATATGGCACTACGAAGGGTTCCCTAATATGGGTATAGCTATTGACATTTTTGATGTGGGTGTCGAATATGGCACTAGGTGTCATAATAGGGATTCAATGTGTACCATATTAAGAGTCGCTTTCGCTGGAATCTGCAAATGACACACCACAAAAAGAATATTTTTCCCAAGCTGTATTAATTTTTAAACAAACTTGATCCCAGAATCTTATCGGAAGGAAATGCATCTACAACTGGTAATTTTTCGGACGAAAAAGAGCATTCTAAAATAATAAAACAATGACATCAACAAAAAGTGGTTCATATTTGGCCACTTTGCCCTATACATGAATGGGTATACATATACATATTATACATAGAGGCGGAGTCCGAAGAAACAGAACACCTAAATATCACCGTTACTTTTCGTTGTACAAGAAAACTTCTTAGGACAAAGTTACACTGTTTGAAGGGCCACATGTAACGGTGTAAGGGAAAAAATTTACAAGGTCACTTTTTTATGAGATTTCAAGGTTATCAATGTTTTTTTTAATGGAATAATACATCTTCGTTAACGTGATGTTGTAGCTGACAAAATAACGAATTCACCCATGTAACACAATATGACCTGCAAATGACCTTCAACCCAGAAAAATGGAATAAATAAAATTCAACGTGTAAGCTTCATTTGCTTTATTTTTTAAGATAAACTGAAAAATATGCTCAACAATTGGTGCAAAAGTGGTGTCTCTCCATCTTTAACGATTGTCTAAACATGGTTAAACATTCATAATGTATTAATATTGGATATTACTGTATTCGGGAAAGTCTACAGAATCTTTTGCTGCAAAGAACAATCCAATATCTTGTATAATAACATCACAATATTTGTTTAAAGTTCAAGATTTTGTTCCTTTTTCAAAATCAAGTTTCTCAAAAACTGTGCGCCTAGGAGAAAAATTAAGGGCAGATTCGGAATCAACGCAAAAGACTCTATAAGAATCATCCAACAGTAATTGTTGAACAAATTTGGTGTTGGACAGTGTAAATCGAATCGGAAACTTTCTTCCAGCTGATCTATTAATCGGAAACTTTTTTTCGTGCAATATTTTGTTTATTTCCTCATTTCTTTGTTATAATAAATGGAAGCTTATGTTATCTTGTTGTTTTTCATTCTTCGATGAGCCCCGTTTCATTTCCCATCAGTTTTAACTCCATAAAGTAATATTTTATACTTCTAAATTGTGAATGTTTTCTTTGAAATTCCTATCAATGCTTCCGATCGGAAAAATTCTGCCAGGGTTTGTACTTCCTTTTTTCTTGGGGGCGGGGGGGCTTGGCACCATGCCCCGCCCCCTCTGATTGCGCCACTGCTGTGTTCCATTAATTTGACGTATTGTAATCGGCCTTATAACCCGGTAGATTCCGAAAAATCGCTGTATTTCGTTACCGGTGGCTCACAAATAGTTCACAGTTGTTATATTTTGGAAGTAAGAATATTTATTACGGGATCCGCTGTCAGAATAAACATAATGCATTCGATTGGAGTTAATATAAACCCATTAAATATGCTGTATGTAAGCACGCTTCAAATGATTATTCCACGATCTTGCACTACAACGATTGTACGTGCATGTCCTTTGTATCTATCTTTAAACATTTTTAAAACCAATTCTGCATAATGTATCTGTTGAGAGAAAGAGAGAGAGAGAGAGAGAGAGAGAGAGAGAGAGAGAGAGAGAGAGAGAGAGAGAGATTGGCGGTTACTTTTATTCTTGTAGCCTGATAGCAAAACATGTATATGTATAGATGCCGAAAGTTATTTCTCGAAGTTAGAATAAGGTATAAAAGTCATCGATCACTTGACAAGAGAACTGTTTACTTCGACGTTGAGGTCTTCACTGACACTACGCAGGATAATACAAAGAAAAGAGAATGTTAAATAGATAGACTGATACATACACACACATTTAAAGATAACGAGCGCACAGGTGACGAGCAAACATGCATAAACACACTTGTGAGGTATAGCGCGAAGCATGAATTGTAATTGTTCTGCGGTCGCGTTAACAGTATCCGTATGCTAACTTACAATTAGCACAGTAATGTCTCTCACGATGCAAAAAGGCTGTACGCGCAGGACGCAAAAATATATCCCCTCCACTGTAGTAATCTGATCTCGGCTCGGGTATATCGGTGTGAATTAATACGACGCGGAGAGTCGCAGTCGTCGGCACGGTTCAAAGGCCCCGAGCGTCATCACAATGTGACACCGATATTTAATCTTTTTTATTATTACTTATTTCGTTATGAAACTTTCATCAATATATTCGTGGCGTTTTTCTGATTAAAAAGAGGCCAAACACGATATAATTTCAACTGTATTTAGTGGTATAACACCAATATTTAATCTTTTTTATCATTACTTATTTCGTTATGAAACTTTCATCAATATATTCGTGGCTTTTTTCTGATTAAAAAGAGACCAAACACGATATAATTTCAACTGTATTTAATGGTTTAATCGACGATGAAAGTTTCGAACGCAAGGAAGGACAGCGTATGGTAAAGAAAGAAACGCGGAGATTCGCAGTCGCCGGCACAGTTCAATGGCCCGCGCGTGGTCTCTCTTTACACGCGCTGTCCTTCTCTACGTACGGCCCGGCCTTTGAAGCTCAAAAAGATAGCTACCCCTCTAGGCACGATGCAACCGAATCCCCCGAGGCTTTTGCGTCGCGAGAGACATTACTGTAGTTACTATGCGTTGCTCGAATTGTCTTGTTTTTGTCTGTCTTGCTTTCCCATTCTTGTTGATGAAATGGCCATTTTCGTTGATCTTTCTGAGAGGAGAAGACTCTATAAAGCGATTGAAAAATTGAGTTGCTCCTAAAACATTGCGAGGCTGCTCTTTACTTTACCGGACTCCAAATTTTTGTCTTTCTTCTATAAATTATTATGGATTTGGTATGGAATCCAGTAGATTTGTACCCGGGGAACCTGCAGATCGAATTTTAGATCCTGTAGGATCAATGGTTCAGAACTTATGGTCGCTTAAAGTTGAGCAATTTGCAGTGTTGTTGACAAGTAAGCGCGCCGCCATATTGGGTTGTAGTGACGATCAGGCGCCGGTTACCGAGCAGAAGTAATTAGAAAATGAGATCAACTTAATTAATATTTCTACAGTATTTTTCTTAACAACGGAGCACCAAACCAAAAAATTTGGTGGTACCCAGTGCGGGTACCCAAGATTTCGGGTACCCGCACACCATTACGTTTATTCTGTTCATCGACCGGTTGGTGAGAGGACTGAACCAGCCGTGAATAATTACGCGATTTGACTCGTTCGCCACGGATATTCACGATGATCGTCGAGAGTTTTTAGCATTCTAAACATCGAAAAGGAATTATTGTATCGTATTCCCTAATCATCTATTAACATGTAACGTGCATTTTACTACAATTTCTTTGTCAGAGCTAGAGGAAACATGTCTATTCTATTTTTCCAGAGCTGCCAAAGATCTAGAAGAACGTCGTAGTCACTATGAACCATCGCTTGGACCTGGCATACCAGATGACGTCGACCATATTTTCAACCTCGAGGAAAATGATATCGTACCACACTTTCAAAGAGTTTCTATATCTGGAGAGGATACTTCCGGAGTATGTACAAAATTGAATCTCAATTCGATGAATTTTCAATACTTAGTTTTCGTGAGTACAGTAAATTTATTACTAATACAGATATCAGATCTTTAATTACACAGTTCAACTCACATTTGGCCAACTAACTTGCAGTAAGTTTAATCAATGTTTATCCCTCCTATGTGGTGTGCGAGTATTGAAAAAAAAAATCAATACAAAGAAGTACGTGTTTCAAATTTCAAAAAGGTTTCCTACATTACGAGTAATAGTTAAACAGTTGTTACATTACTTACATAAACTTATTCTACTCACTTTTCTAACAAAGATTTCATAAATCATTCCATTATGAATACGTTAATATGTGAGGTGTTGCTCAACAAAATTTCTAGGCGGCAAATTTAATTAAAAGCTTAATTTTTATTCTGCACAAATATTGTACAGGAATGTAGCGAATACCTCAGGAAAAAGTTTCAATAAGTTTTCGTTCGCATCAATTAATTACGTATAGTATACCTATACAGGGCGATTCAGCTAATCGAAGTGTACCATATAAATTACTTGTTAACTATTTGGTATATCGAAAAGTGGTCGGAACGGAAGTCTTACGGTGTCAAAAGTAGCATACAATGTATGAATTAGTTTTCCTGTTTTTATCGAGATATTAAGGTCACCCTGGGGTTTTTTCACGTGGATTTTTCAACCTCTTCTTGCCTATTACTTCATTTTTCATAATTCAGTTACAATGTATTTTATAATTGTACTCCATTTCAATTACGAATTACATTGTAATTTAATTGAATAAAGATCTGAATTATAAATTACAATATAACTGAACTACAATGTCATTCAATTACAATATATTTTATAGTTGTACTCTATTGCAATGACGAATTACATTGTAATTTAATTGAATGAAGATCTGAATTTTAAATTACAATATAACTGAATGTACGAGTCGGCCCGGCACGCAAACTGTCGATTGGCCGATTGTGCCAACTCGCGTCTAGGTCGCGCTCTGATTGGTCCGTGTTTTTCGTTAATAACTCCAAAAAGGTAAACTAAAGGAAAATGTCGCTTCAAATGACCTCAGGAACCTCCCATTTCCGGGATGTTCAGGAATTTTGGAAAACATACCCTGTATGTTGGAATATGTTATCATGTTGAAAAAATAGAAGCCATAAAATTTCAGATCAATTGTTCTACAAATGGTAGAATAACATCATCATTTACATAAAAAATTGACACGAGGAACGGTCAGAGTTAAATCATCATAATATAATATTTAACCTGTACAGGGTGTTCCAAAATTCGTGAAAATCCCGAAAGGGGGTGGTTCCTGAGACCATTTCAAGCGACATTTTTGCAAAGGAAAATGTCGCTTGAAATGGTCTCAGGAACCACCCCCTTTCGGGATTT
>CM052296.1:3464547-3479629 GCA_028455765.1 Lasioglossum oenotherae
AGGAACCACCCCCTTTCGGGATTTTCACGAATTTTGGAACACACTGTATATAATTTTCTTCGGAGAGTTTATAGAATAATTATATGTAAAATGCAACTGCATAAACTTTACTGTTCAGATCTAATACATTATGTACACAATATTTGATAAAAAACGAATGTTAGAATTTCGGAAGTAATAAAAATAAAATTAAAAAATACGATAAAATTAATTATAAAATAAAGTTTGTTGAACGGTGTAATTTACTCGATTGTTTGAATAAGTTCTCGTTTTAAGCTAGCTATAATAAGACTACTGACGTATAATGTATGTAAACAAAATAAAGTTTAAAATAATGACATTTCCGATAGCACTTTAGGAAATGCGGAAAATTTAAATTATGGGTCATTCTATGTGAAGGGAATCATTTTTGTCGCACTATGTCTCGGATTTTGCTGAAATTAAAATTTATTACAACCAGTCCCTGTGGAATCAATTCACAAGGAGAACCCCCGCCCTGTCCCTCACGGATTTAGTTGAGATTTTACAGAGTTATAGATCTCGTTCCCCTGATTACAAAAACACCCCATCATAGGGGCAGACACTCAATAATTTTCGAGATATTTGCAATTAAAGTTTCGTAACCGTAAAATATCAGTTTGGTTCAGGTTTTTATCAAGCAGTTTTTAACAGCAGCGAGCTGAACTGCTACGCCGCAGGCCCGGGTTCGAATCCCTTCGTGGTAAATTATTTTTTATTGTTTTTTTTTCATGGAAAATGCATATTCAATGTTAAATAAATTTTAAATAAAATATTTTTATTCGCTAAAGGACTAATTGAACATGATACTTGATGATGATGATTTAAACGCAGACCATAACATTTACATTTTAGTATTCAAACACTTTTCGATCGAATGCATGCCTGCATATGTATGTAGAAATGTGAAAGCGATTATAAAATGTACGTTACGTAGTAAACCCGGTCTTGTCTTTTCAAAGTTTCTATGAGCTGAAACCTTAACAGCGCTGCTTTACGTAGGAAACCTTAGTTAACAGCTATCGTCGGCCTCTTCTATTGCCACTTCCACGTTCCATCATTTTATCGGATGCTCTTTGACCTTTAGGACATAGTTACTCCTGTTTAGCTATGACCTTCCCTGCGAATTTGTGTAATTGTAACATCATAAAAATGATCAAAGTCATATAATAATGAAGTATACAGGGTCTGTCCGGAAAGTAATGCGACCACATTTTTAAGAAAAAATGTATTGAACATATGACTACAAACCTTTAAAATTGTTCGAAGTAGGAGCCTTGGGCGTCGACACATTTTTTCCAGCGTGATGTCCATGCTTCGTATGCTCTCAGGAAGGCATTTTCTGGAACGTAGTACCCTCGTTGTTGCCCCGTCGAGCACTTCCAACTAAAATTTTTCCGTAGTCGATTTTATAAATCATTCTTCTTTAAGAGAAAATAAGAAGTGAACATTGACAATGATGTGCAAATTGGGTCTAAGAGGATAAGCATGGTTCAGCGGCCCCACCCACAATTTTTATTGATATTGTGTGGAAAATAATGGTTTTAGTTTGAAAGATAACCCCATAAAATTTTAAGTTGCTAACCCTTCATATAAGGATGATATGAGGGCAAAAACTGTATCATTTCTTTTCTCGGTTATTAATTAAGATATTCAGATAAAAAAAAACGAAAACACTCGAACTTACCTCCTTCATATCATATATTTTTTCACAATTGTGATCAAATTAGTTAGGGTAGAAAAAAATCATTTAATTTTTTTATGGGTGGGAATTGCAAGCAAATCTTCGAGTGACCACTTCCAATCTTCCTAGATCCTCATACAAGAACCAATATTACGAAAGTACATACAGTAAAGTAGCGATATTTTGTCAATGACTGTGTTCTGCACGGAGAAATATGGGACAGGGACCCTATTTTTTATGACTGCGTCTACCGCGCCGAGGGTACAAACCAGTGTCGCCAGTTGAGAGCCAAACGGCTCTCACACATTCTCCTCCTTTTCCCCTTCCACTATCCCATTCCAGCACCATGCGCACATTCCAACGTCCCCCACTAAGACCGTAGACCACGGTGTCCGTGCCGTAGACTGGACTGGTCATCAGAGAGGGGGTACTTAATTCCCCTCGATTTTCTCAGTCTGGCGACACTGGTGGTGACGTCGAGCTCCTATGGAGACCGTTTCCACCAGAACTTAAGCGCAAGAGTGGGATCCGCAGCCGAGCTTCAGGAGTAGGATCTCGCAGATCCCTCTGCGCCCCACTGTCAAAATCTCTACCATCTCTTGTTGGACGGACAGTACGTAGTAGTGGGAAGAGGTTCGATGGTGGGGATCTTGCAGTTCTCGGAGGGGAATATAAGTTGGAACTCTCTGGTATAAACTATAAACGATTCCATTTTTCAACAACGCGTTTCTCTAAGCTCAAAAAACGTTTTATCCCCTACAAGGATACGTGCAATTCTGCAAGTCTGTGGTGATCTTCGAGAGAATGATGGTTGACAGTAACCTCAATGAATCTGAGATTCTTTGTTCCCCTTTTTGGCCTCGTTCGTTTATTTTCAATGCGTTTCCCGATGAAACTTCTTTTATAATAATTCCCGAAAGTTTTGTTACACAAAGTAAAATCACACTGGCGTGCAAAAATATCCGAACACCCTTTACAATTGAATAACTTATTTAAAATTGGTTCAAACGGCTTGAGTTATTTTAAATGTTCAAAGAATTAGTTTATTAAATTTACTAGAAATTAGTTAAAAATTAGTAGAAATTAATAGAAATTAATTAGGAATTAGTAGAAATTAGTTTACTAGGTAATTCACAAGTCAAAATTGCGATGAAAAACGTAATGGTCCTGATTTTTAACTTTTTTATCTGTGCCTATAATGGAAATTTAAAATATGCCTTCTTTAAATCATTAACTATAATCGCCATGGATAAATAAATAGTTTTTAAGTGTTCTTCTAACATATTGAAGGAGATACGATAACTCGGATCTCTGCAATATTAAAATCCTTTTAAAAATATCATAGGTAAATTAGTGACTGTTGGGAAAAGATATGGAATATTTGGCACACGACTGTAATAATAATATCTTACGGAATTCACGTGTGACATGTTAAAAGCATGAAACGTTCAGTTGACTGGATTAGGGCCAATTACAAATGTATACTAACGAAGACATTTTTCCGATATAAATAATATGTTAGATTGATGATGTTCGACTTGCTATTAAGAATACTTCAAGATTGTTTCTGGCAGCAAACGACCTAGATCACCTCAGCTTAATTCATATACCCTACTTTTGACTACGGATTCTGAAAGAGCTCGAAATTTCACGTTCAGATATGTACTTACGTTCTAGATTAAAATGATTGCTAGAGGCAAATAGCCAAATAACCTTGAAAATAGATCCGAAGGTCAAACACAAGGTCATGGACATATGTCCTCCATTAATCCCTGCAACTTTTATTCCAAACATTTTTACCGAATATGCTTATCTGAGAAGTTAACACCCCGCCTGGACGGGTGGTTTTGGACACCCTGTATAAACTAATCTATGGTCTGAATTCATTGGAAACGAGAATATCAGCCTACGCTACCCAAGTAGGCTAGGCTGAGGCTATAAATTCCGATTTTGAGTAAACATAAAATGACGTAAAAAGAGTATAGATATTGCCATCTTTAATGTT
Source organism: Lasioglossum oenotherae (assembly GCA_028455765.1). Taxonomy (NCBI): domain Eukaryota; kingdom Metazoa; phylum Arthropoda; class Insecta; order Hymenoptera; family Halictidae; genus Lasioglossum; species Lasioglossum oenotherae. The sequence continues at coordinate 3,468,255 of CM052296.1, forward strand.
AAAATTATATTTTAAAATTCTAATCTTAAAATTAAAATATTGTAATGGGATTTTTATATTTTTTCATTTATTTGTCGTTGAGCGAAGAGGAACTTCTTGTTTAGGAGATATAAACTATTAAAAATTTAACCGTTACACCTCCCCGCGTGATGTTCGGCAGTACCCACTCGGTTCCCACTCTGACTCATAAACGTTATGTCATGGTTTGATTGTTATGTCAATGGTTTGTAAGATATTCTTGCGCGTCTCGTTAAAAGAAACAATATTGTTCAACTGACATGTATAATATAAAATCGTCATAATGCGCTGTGGTGATGTTATTACTAGACTGCGGATCAAGACAAGTGGGGGCCCTAAGCGGTCAAAAATTTCGGAGCCCCCCAAAAAAGGTTTCAAGAAAACTTTCATTAAGTCATAATCAAGAAAGAAAAGAAATCAAACGTTCCACACAGTGCAACTTAGAGGCCATACACTTAACATTTTGATTCCAGATTTGTTCGATTATTTCACCCGGAGGCCCTACAATGAACCTTTTTTTTTTAGCAAAAATATCTGTTAATGGTAGCCAGCGCTGTTACACAATTAGACAAACTAAACGTTTTCTGCCCCATGCGCGGGCCCCCCATAATCATGCGGGGCCCTAAGCGGTCGCTTAGTCCGCTTACCGCTTAATCCGCCCCTAACTGCGGTTCTTTATGCAAATTAATAATTGTCTGCATTGATTGCAAGAAAGCGAAACTAAATTGAATGTTATCTCTTCCCTTAATGAATTTCATAGAGGAGAAATCATGTATCGACATCTTCAATTTTTTAAATTCTCCGACAATTTTGAATTTCATCTACTCAATTTTGCTATAAATGCACGAAGGTCCGCAGTCTACTTATTACATTTATTACTGTAAATAAATCGCTGTCGGTAAAGTAAGAATTTAAAACATCCGGTACACACATGATTTCCTGAAATAATTCATCATGTATATTTCAGGTACCTTTGGAAGACCTCCAGCAAGCGTCACATATGTTGGTTCAAGCACTGGCTATACGTGAGAAATATATGAATAATTCTAGGCAAAGTTATCCTTCCATTACTTCACGGTTTTTGCGCAGTATCGACAAGAGACCAATAAATAGTGACGATGAAGTTCAACATGATGACCGTAAGGCCATCGCAGGTATGTATCGTAGTACCTATGCGAAGGTATGGGCTATTCCACGCTAACAATAAGTGATAACATTTTATACATATACAAGTACAGTAATTCTTAGTTATTGTTAGTTATTAACAAATTTTGGAGAAGTGATATGTTATGTATGTCTGTCCTGGTCGCACAGTTCGACCCTCCTTGTCTTACTCCTCCTTATCTTCCTTGAAGATATTAAATATGTATATTCTGGAAATTAATATAAAATGTTTTCAAAATTCCAATTGTTAAACCAATTAATTGAATATCTACAATGGGAAGATTATGCGATCAGAATTAGTTAGGATTAGGTGGGGGGGAGGCGGAGAGGGCCGGCTGCCAGGCTGGCCCGTTCACGCATACGAAAATACAGGAATGATGTCGATAAGGTAGGGTGTGACATTGAAATGGTACAAAATTTTTTTTCGAGTCGCCAAAAATCCTTCTTACAATCATCATTTTAGTCAAAAAAGAACCTATTCCCAAAATTTTATCCAATTCTGAGCACGGACGTAAACGGAAACTTCGCCTAATGTATAATTGATTGGTGCTAATATATTGTTTTCTTTATATTTTATTCGTAGATCACCCTGTTCACGCGCCTGCATCTAGAGGGGATCCATGGGAATGCGAATTTCCTCCGTCTAAAAATTACAAGATCGCTCCTGTCAATGGTGTATTCAATGTATATGCTAACGAAGAAGACTTTCTTAACGGAAAACCAATTCCATATTCGTATCCAGATTTGGCAATTTTCGTTAGAGACATGAATCTTCTTTGTACAATGATTGCTGACGGCCCTTTGAAATCTTTCTGCTACAGAAGACTGAGTTACCTTTCGTCAAAATTCCAATTGCATGTACTATTGAACGAGCTTAGAGAACTTGCCAGTCAAAAGGCAGTTCCGCACAGAGATTTTTACAACATCAGAAAGGTCAGTATAGCAAGGAATACGTACACAGTGGACAAAAAAATAGATATTACATGTTAGCGACAGCTTATTTTGGAGGAAATCGTAGGCAGATCGCGCCCGACGCTATTTCGCTTTCGGTTCAATGTAGCCGATACTTAGTAGACACGGCGACTTCCGAGGGTTGGTAGTCCAGTCACCAGGTACTTTTCTCTGGATAGTATTCCGAACTTAATGAAATTTTGACACGTCATTTAGGGGTACTCTGGGGAGTCGAATCTGAGTTTTCGACCTCAAGGATCCTGTGCTAACTTGGGGAGAGGGAAAAACCACGATTTTTGTTACCCTTTTTTGGTATTTTGCCTATAAGTCAAAATATAAGTATAATTGCTATTATAATTCGTATAAGTTTAATTACACTACCGGAAATGCCTAAAAAATGGTGACATAACGCGTAGACCCTGTATGATTATATGTAAATATGTTGAAAAACTACAGTTATGGGACAAAAACTTGCAATTTCCTGCTAAATGTCACTATGTGTGGCTCAAAATGTCACTTTAAGAAACATTTCTATTGGGTCAAAAAACCGTTTGACCAGTGAAATTTGAAGGAAATTTAATGCTCTTTATAAAAATGAAAAAAAGTTCGTAGGACCCATAGTTTTTGAGTTATAGGCGAAATACCAAAAACACACAGGTAACAAAAATCGTGGTTTTTTTCCTCTCCCCAAGTTAGCACATGGTCCCCGAGGTCGAAAACTCAGATTCGACTCCCCAGAGTACCCCTAAATGATGTGTCAAAATTTCATTAAGTTCGGAATACTTTCCAGGTAAAAGTACCTGGCGACTGGACTATAATGTAAAGACGGGGTTTTGTAGTAGCCAAAATCGCTAGATGAAAGATCAATCTGGGGCGCTGTTTGCCTCAAAAGTCCTTCTTTTACGTTTCCGAGCAATGGTTTTGCAATATTTGGCTGTATGTTGCCCGTCAGATGGCGCTGCAGTCACGCCGGCGTACTAGCCTCTCCGACGGGCAACATGCAGCCAAATATTGCAAAACCATTGCTCGGAAACGTAAAAGAAGGACTTTTGAGGCAAACAGCGCCCCAAATTGATCTTTCATCTAGCGATTTTGACTACTACAAAACCCCGTCTTTGCATTATCGAGAAATCAGACATGGAATCCCGGACCCTTGCAATCCTCGCGTACGTATACGTGGTCTAGCGGTGTGTGAGTGTCCACGCGCGAGCGTCGTCTGCTGGAAAAGCCTCCCTTAAATGATTGAAACCTATTATGAAAGAAATAGTTACGACAAAATGAATTAATACCACATTATTATTGTAGGTTGATACACACATTCATGCAGCCTCGTGTATGAATCAGAAACACCTTCTTAGGTTCATTAAAAAGACCCTGAAGAATCATGCGAATGAAATCGTTACATGCTCAAAAAACGGAGAAACAATGACCCTTCGAGAGGTGTTTCAATCCATGAATTTAACTACTTATGACCTCAGCGTTGACATGTTAGATGTTCACGCAGTGAGTATTGGCCAATATTTTACTTACTACAATCATAATGGAATAGTCTATAATTCATATATACTCTTTCTAGGATAGAAATACGTTTCATAGATTTGATAAATTCAACGCTAAGTACAATCCTATTGGAGAAAGTCGACTTCGCGAGGTCTTCTTGAAAACGGACAATTATTTGAATGGTAAATTTTTCGCAAGCATTATTAAGGAAGTCGCCAGTGATCTTGAAGAATCGAAGTACCAAAACGCAGAACTACGTCTCTCAATTTATGGCAAAAGTCCTGAGGAGTGGGACAAATTAGCTAAATGGGCTATTCAGAGCGATGTATATTCAGACAATGTTCGTTGGCTCATTCAAATTCCTCGACTCTAGTAAGTTATTAATAATAGTCAGTATTGTGCCTCAATTACGAGATACAGGAGCTAAATATAAACCTATATTTCTCACTAATAGTTTGAATGTAGTAACAATAATATATTAATACCCTTATAGTATTATAATGTTTCCACCGTTTGAATTTGCACTTACTCATTTTTATCATAAATTCAAAATCCGGAGTGGGCTGTGTTTCCGTTTACGTCCATCATCAGAATTTGATGAAATTTTGTAAATAGGTTCTTTTTTTACTAAAATGATGATTGTCAAAAGGATTTTTGGCGACTCGAAAAAAAATTTTTACCATTTCAATGTCAGTCCTTACATTACCGACAAATTTTTTTACTATTTTAATGTCAATCTAGAGACTAGATCTCTAGATTTCGCATGCGCGAAAAGACCTTACGAGATGAAAGTGACATACGTCAGTGAGTTCGTCTCAGAATAGGCTACGTATCTATCTAAATAAAAACATACAGAGTTCACCCACATATAGAAAAAAATTAGAGGTCACCTTGAGATCTGTGTAGCACGTGCACCTAGAGAATTTTAAAAATATTATTTCATATACAGCTGACATATTAATCGAAAATTGTTTTTATTTTTAGTGATATCTTCAAATTGAACAAGTTGATGTCAAATTTCCAAGAGATTTTAAATAATATCTTTCTTCCACTCTTTGAAGTAACAAATGACCCCAATTCTCATCCAGAATTACACAAATTCCTCCAATATGTAAGTAATTTTAGATTTATGCCATTCGAAGCTTGATTGTGAAAGCAGAAATGAAAAAGCAATTGAGAAACTCAATAAATTAATACTACTTTAGAAATTTTGTTGCTTTATAAATAGTTACATAACGAATACAATTACAGTACACTGTCCAACACCAAGTTTGTTTCACAAATTACTATTGGGTGGTTCTTATCAAGTTTTTTGCGCTGATTCCGAATCTGTTATTAATTTTTCTACCAGACGCACAGTTTTTGAAAAAGATAACTTTGAAAAAAATATATTTTTGAACTTTAAACAAATATTATGATGTTATTATAAAAGATATTGTACTGTTCTTTACTGCAACAGATTCTGTAGACTTTCCTGAATAGTGATATGCAATATTAATACATTATGATTGTCTAAACATGTTTAAATAATGATTAAAGACGGAGAGACACCACTTTTGCGCCAATTTTTGAGGATATTTTTCAATTTGTCTCAAAAACTAAGGGTCCAGCGGAAAATCGAACTATCCCACCCGATAGAGCAGACTTTTATCTTGAGTAAGCAAGAAACTCTATAAGATCCACCCAGCAGTAATTAGCAAACATAAAAAGAGTTGAAATTTGTTGAACAGTGTTATTATTGTTATAACATTATCTTAATCCTGATTATAGGTAATAGGATTCGATTCTGTTGACGATGAAAGTAAACCTGAAAATCCTTTATTTGATAAAGATGTTTACCCACCGGCAGAATGGGATGACATTGAAAATCCTCCTTATGGATATTATCAATACTACACTTATGCTAACATGACTGTTTTAAATCATTTTAGAGCGTAAGTTTCCTAGTAATTAACTGTTTTATTTATTTGAATAACATGTACATGACATACAGCATCTAATTTTACAGCGATCAAGGTTTTAACACCTTCGTTCTTAGACCTCATTGTGGCGAAGCTGGTCCAATACAACATCTTGTGTGTGGCTATATGATGGCAGAAAATATTTCCCATGGGCTTTTACTCCGAAAAGTACCAGTACTACAGTACTTGTACTATTTGGCACAAATTGGAATAGCTATGTCACCTCTCAGTAATAATTCTCTCTTTTTAAACTATCATCGCAATCCTCTTCCAGAATACTTAGCTAGAGGTTTATGTGTAAGCTTGTCTACGGATGATCCACTTCAATTCCACTTTACCAAGGTTAGTGCGATACAGCTTAATTTATATAATTGCTAACAATGCTTTGGTAATTATAAAGAATAGGGCACTCGTCGTCGATATTGATGAGCTTGAAATATGTTGTCACGGTCATTCATCTGAATAAGTTTTTCCTACACATATGTATTTCCCACCACTTATGTACGCTCTTATGTAGTCACCAAAATCTAGTAAGATTGTAGTTCCTTTCTAGTTAACTAGAATCTTGCTAGATTTTGAGTCGAAACATGGGTTTGCGATTTTTCGCTTAATGTCCGTATACGAGCAAATTTTGAGCTGGGTGAGGGCTCATTCGAAAGAGAAAGGTTCACCGCAGGGTGCTCTGGTCATCCCATCACTCAAAAAAGGGCTTTTGGAGACAGAAAAATACATTGAAATCTGCGGGATTTTTTCTCGATTTTTTCCCTACTTTGGACACTCATATTATTAGATATAATCATAATCTCGTTAACCTCATGACCAGAGCATCCTGCGGTGAACCTTCCTCTTTCGAATGAGCCCTCACCCAGTCCAAAATTTGTTCAAATAAGGTCAAACAACGTCTGGGCGCAGACCCATGTTTCTAGTAAGATTCTAGTTATTTTCTAGTTACAATCCGAGACTGTACTAGCCCCATATATCTACTTTACGCTCAGTCCTTAGGTCCTTGGCCGTCCCGGGGACCTTCTTGCCATCTCCCTACAATAGATATTCTCTTTCTCTTTCTCTCTATGTCTTTCTCAATTTTATATAGACTATAAATAACAGATTCCAGATTATATAATTGCAGAAGCTGTTTCATTTTTAATACTTTATTCAAATTTTGTTTGTCAGGAACCACTAATGGAAGAATACAGTATTGCTGCGCAAGTATGGAAACTCAGCTCATGCGATATGTGTGAATTAGCACGTAATTCTGTACTTATGAGTGGCTTTCCACACAAGGTGCGTACACAATTACAACTCTATTCTGTGGTTACCTCTCGAAATCGTTAATAGACTAGGAAAAACAGAGCCGGCAGAAGCTGCCGGGCAGATGAGAGGAAGCTCGGTCTTGGATTCTGCCACCCCGCAAAATGGCAGCGCAACGCACAGTGGTCCCAAAACCCGAAAACGTGGCCAAAACCTCGAGACGTTCCTGGATTAAATTGAAAATTTGTGATGTAATGTTTTAAAGGTCGCTGATTACACATCTGAACTTAGAATTTCGAAAAACAAAATGGCCGATCCAATATGGCGGACGGGTATTTGAAAAAATGTTTCGATTTCTATAAAAATTAGTAATATGATGTTTTCTGGGTCGCTGATTACGATTCTGAACTTAGAATTTCGAAACACAAAATGGCCGATCCAATAATGCGGACGGGTATTTGAAAAAATGATTCGATTTCTATAAAAATTAGTAATACGATGTTTTCTAGATCTCTGATTACGAATTTGAATTGAAAAATTATATGGACCAAAAATAAAAAAATAAATAAATTTGATTTTTACCAATTTTTGTAAAAATCGAGTCATACTTTCCAATACCCGTCCGCCATATGGGATCGGTTATTTTGTTTTTCGTAATTGTAAGTTCAGAATCGTAATCAGAGATTCAGAAAACATCGTATTACTAATTTTTACAGAAATCGAATAATTTTTTCAAATACCCGACCGCCATATTGGATCGGCCATTTTGTTTTTCGAAATTCTAAGTTCAGATTTGTAATCAGCGACCTTGAAAACATTACATCACAAATTTTCAATCTAATCTAGAAACGTGAATGTTTTCAATTACCCTTCCAAAGCTCACAGAATACCTACTCTGCACTACAAAAAATAGTATTACGAACAAATCTGTCAAAATATGCCGTTCATTTTTGTCATTTGCAAGATAATAGTATAAAGTAGATGCTTAAACAAGTTTTAGGGCGTTATTTGCCGTGATCCATAACTTCCACTCTACATCTTTAAAATTTACGCCTTCACTTTTAACGTTCTATTTTGCGTACACAGTTACCAGTTAATAATAAACATTTAGCACTAAAAACTATGCAACTTATCTTCACAAACAGCATTCATAATGCACAATTAAAATCAATACAATACAATTTGTATACTGTACATTTAAAATTTGCACTAAGGCTTGGAAGAGAGTATGGAAGCACTGTCTCATAAAACCGAAGTTCGGACTGCGATTGTTGGTCAGGTAATAAAATGCGATCAACCTTCTTGCCGTTTACCCCCAAGTAGAAACACTCTTAGAATAAACAACCCCATAATTAAAACTTACCTAGCTGGAAGTTAATTTTTTAGGTTTTGGCCACGTTTTCAGGCTTTGGGACCACTGTGCGACAGCACAGAATCTTTCCCCACCACCTCAATTAGAGAGCACTCCTGTCGCTATTGCTCTCTGTCTCACTCCCTGATCTGTCTCAGCGTGCCAGGACCGAGCTGCCTTCCATCTGCCCGGCAACTTCTGAGGAGGACGCTTGGGAGGAGGATACCGGGCAACTGCGGACGCAGGTGTCCGGCAGAAACCGAGCATTTGGCTATTAGGCTAGTTAAACTAATTGCTTTTTATTATTCTACAGAGCAAACAATACTGGCTTGGACCAAATTATACTAAGGAGGGAGTTGCTGGTAATGATATTACCCGAACAAATGTGCCAGACATTCGAGTAGCCTATCGTTACGAAACTTTAGTCGACGAGCTGTCGAATATTTTTAAAGTCGTTGAGAAACCTGAGGCCGTTTCATTTTAACCGTAACCGTAATATACATATTATTCTATCAGGTCCATGAGATTCGATAAAACTATATTGAAAACTATTTGCAGCGCGAACTATAACTAATCATGTGATTTATGCTAACGATCTTTGTGAACTTTAAATGACTCCTTTGTAGAAGGTATTACCTTTATTGAATGAATGACGAATATAGAAATTATTTTTTTAACGCTAGTTGTAAAGTCATTAAGTGCAATTTAAATAATCTTGTTTAGATAATGCGTGCCTGTTTATACTGTCTGTTCGCGCCTAAATTACACCGTTAGTATTTATAATGGTAACTAATTATCTCCGTAAGTATCGAAGATGTTCGAGAAACGTGTCTATATGAACGTTGAATGTCGAATATTTTATAGTGCCATGTGTCATCATGATCTCCGCGATCGGTAATAGCCTATTGGGCTCTTTGTGCTAATTTCTAGGCCAACGCAACGTCGAGTTGCTGGCTATATTTCATCTCCAGCAGATGTATGTCAGCTAAATCCCGACCATAAATCTTTTCGATGGCTGAATGGCATATTCCCACCTTTCTTCACCTTCGAAAAATATGCCGACGCGATATGTACGAGGGTAGTCCCAGAAGTACCCGACCTAACAAAAGAAAACACAAAAAATTTGGGAAAAACTAACTTTATTTCTCAACATAGTCTCCTTTTAGCTCGATACACTTTTCCCAGCGATGTTCAATAGCTTCGATACCCTGTTTACAGTGAGATCCGTCGAGCTCCTCAAAATAGCCATCAACCGCAGACTCCACCTCTTCGTTGTTGGCAAATCTTTTACCACCGAGCCATTTTTTCAAGTTTGGAAAGGAAAAATAGTCTGAGGGGGCTAAATCTGGCGAATAGAGTGCTTGAGGAAGCAATTCGAACTTTAACTCATTGATTTTGGCCACCGCGATCACCGGATGTGTGAACTGGTGTGCATTGTCCTGGTGGAACAACACTTTCTTTCTCGCTAAATGCTATTGGTGGCTGTCAAACAAATACTAAACCACGTAGCGTCTTCAGACTATAAACTTAAAAGCTTTCTAAAGATTGTACTTTTGGTTATAGTAAGCTTTCAAATAACAACCGCCAGCTATATGTCACGGTCGGGTACTTCTGGGACTACCCTCGTATATACCCAGATAGCACACCGGCTCGATTTTGGCCAGACCTCAGTGCGCGCCAATGCGCGCATACCACCTGCAGAAACTCGAGCCAGCAGGCCGGGCCGGTAATTCTGCCCATTTGCAAGATTGCAAGGATGCGGGATTCGCGTTCTCATTTCGTGATAATACAAACACGGATTTTTTTCAGTAGTCAAAAACGTTAGATAAAAGATCAATCTAGGCAGCAATCGTCCTCAAAAGTCTTATTCTTTTACTTTAACGACATCTGCCACATTAATGCGACCCGCCCTGTGTTCTGTATACCGGCATCGGCCGCCATCATGCCCTCTCAAAAACAGGCTGAATCCCGGTCCGGCCTGCAGGCCCAGGGTTCGAGTTTCTGCAAGTGATATGCGCGCATAAGGGCCCATCCAAAATCGAGCCGCCTCGGCCTCGAGCAGCTCCAAGCGTTGTGTTGTCCGTAATCTGCAGGTCAGGGGCTCTGCAGGCTGGGCCAGGTGGCAGGCTGTGCTGACTGGGTGCATATAAAACAAGGGGCGACATATAAAACCGGCTTTTATCAACATTTTAGCATTTTATCAACAGTTCTGAAATGGAACGTCTTGAAAACCAGTCGATGTGAACTAAACATTTTGTAGCTTATCGGATTCTGTTAAAAAGCACCTACAAATGTATCAAAAACTATGTAATTACACATAAGAACGGATGTTGGCACACCAAGAAATGTGCCCCTTGTTGGTGGACTAGTCGTGTAAGCACTACTTTCGTATCTTCAATATTTTACAAGATAATTGATTATACTATTGTATTTAAGCGCGGTTAATCATGTACTATCACTAACTTTGTAAGTATACGATCTTTTCCTAGGAGACGAGACTTTTCCTAGTACACTCACACACCGCTAGACCACGTATACGTACGCAAGGATTGCAAGAGCCCGGGATTCCACTTCCGATTTCTCGATATTGCAAAGACGGGGTTTTTTAGCAGTCAAAATCGCTAGATGAAAGATCAATCTAGGACGCTGTTTGCCGCAAAAGTCCTTTTTTTACGTTTCCGAGCAATGGTTTTGCAATATTCGGCTGCATGTTGCCCGTCAGATGGCGCTGCAGGCACGCCGGCGTACTAGCCTCAGTGTTCCGATATCGTCTAAGATTTTTCGTGCGATGGATGGCAGCTGGTGGTGCTTTCAGCCTCAGTAAAGTAAGATTCTCGATAAAATGGGATACCTTGAGCACCCCGCAGAATTTCAAAAGATTTGTACGATTTGATTCTGAAAAATGAATGTATAAAATGTATATTTGTGTATATTTTGTAACTTGTAGGACACGTCCTGGAGTTTTTTTGTCCGAAACAGATTGTGTTTCGGTATTTTCGCGCCAATATAACTGTCTCAAGGCGCAGGGCGTAGGGCTCCACTACCTCGTCATCATAGATACGTTACTGTTTTTTCCGCGCAGCGCCTCTGGCGGCCATCCATCGTACGAAAAATCTTGGACGTAATCGGAACACTGACTAGCCTCTCCGATGCAGTGATGGTATGTAAGGCGCTTTTTT
>CM052296.1:3479729-3571107 GCA_028455765.1 Lasioglossum oenotherae
GTACAGCGCCATCTAGCGGTTGATTCGGAACTAAATTTGGCCAACAGTTTGAGCGTTTTGCCGCTAGATGGCGCTGTAAGTACGTATACTAAGCGCAAATAATTCGTGCCGGGAATTAACATTGCATCTTATGGGAAAAGCGGCACGAATCATTTGCTGCTATAATGAATATCCAATATTTTTCATTTTGCATGAATAAATTATCTTTATTGTACAATACAGACACAGAGGATTCTCCAGTATACACCCACCAATTCTTTTAGCCCTTGAATACAGTACGGCGGTACTGTGATAGTACCACTGAGTACCGCGGTCTGGCATCACTGCTTACAGTCAGTGTGCTCATTACAGTATCTTGTCGGTGGTCGAACTCACTGATGCCAGAGCTGTGGTACTGTGGTACTAAACCATACCCCCACCATAGCCTACTATCGCCCCTACGTTCCTTTCCAACGTGCCCGCGCGCTACACTCACCAGGGTATCACTCTACTGTATCCGTAGAGGTACGCTGGTGAGTGTAGCGCGCGGGCGCGTTGGAAAGGAACGCAGGGGCGATAGTAGGCTATGGTGGGGGTATGGTTTAGTACCACATGGTACCACATGATACCACAGTACCACAGCTCTGGCATCAGTCGAACGTCTGTCTATTTACTTTCACTGATAAAACTAACAGTCAAAATGTGTTTGTGACAAAACATTATTTATAATTGAATACCTACATTTGTATAATTTATTTGTGCATATATAATATGGAGAAAACTATTTGTTGTAAAATGTTCTAATTATGGCATGAATTATGTAATGAAACTATAAAAAATTAAAGTTAAAACTAGGTATTGTGAGCATAATTACTATCAACTTCAAGTTATCTTCGCGTTATAAAGTAAAGATTAGCTTAAATGAACATAAATTGTCCCTTAAGGAGAAAGTGAAGTCAATATGACATTTCCAACAAGAATGTCACGCAAAATAAATAAATTTTCATTCCATAACATAAATGTCTTCATGATATGTCTGTTAACATTTATAATATTTATTATTTTAATTACAACATATCACGTTTTGAAATTCGGAAGTACTCAAAAACATTCTGTACATAATGCCATAAGCATTAACGACTTGAGTTTTTTTCATATTCAAATGCTAAATGTAGATTCTCTAATCGGCGATGTTACGAATCTTTCTTGTACATATTTTGGTTGTTTCAATGTTTATCGATGTGGCAGCCAAGGAAACAAACTTTTAATATATATTTATCCGCCGAAAGTATATGTGGATGTTTTAGAAAGACCTATAACGAGTCAAATGACCAAAGAGTTTTATCAGATTTTAAGTACTATTATTACGAGTAAATTTTATACACCAAATCCGTATGAAGCATGTATATTCATTCCATCAATCGATACGTTAAATCAAAACAGATTAAAATTACATGAAGTTTCGAAAGCCTTAAAGGCATTACCATTGTAAGTTACTTTTTGATTTTAGTTTATTGATAGTTACCATTCGTTTTCATATCTGCAAGTACTGTGGTCAACGAAACTGTGACTCATGAGCCACGTGTGGCTCTTCGGCTACTTGAGTGCGACTCTTCCACAAATGACCTGTTTAAAATAAACTTATTTTAACCGACTTTTAAAAACTGGGTTCTTATAAAGGAATTTAGCTCTCGGAAGAAATCTAAATCGTATTGCTGATATTTGGCTCTTTCGACCAATGAGTTTCCGACCACTGTGCTAGTATTTCATTAAACACTATAAAGAGTGTTCTACGTAACTGGAACAGGCTGTACCTCCTAAACAGTTGGGAATAGAGGAAAATGTTATAAGAAAAAGTTGAATGGCATCAGACGGTGCATACAACGCAACTAATTTTATGCACTTTTGTGTATCGGTACATCAGCAAACTGCAACTGCACTTTTTTTTTAAATGGAAGCCTACATTTTAGACTGTATCAATCGATGCAGTTTGTTGTGCTCTACATAAACGTACTAATATACCTATGCCCTAAACTTATTCATTAGGATGTTATCGAAGTTACAGTAAACTGTAATATTTTATTAGATGGTTCATATTGCCTTTATAAAATATTATTACAAATATCTGTAAACCAGACCTAAGCCAGACCATAGTATAGTGATAAATATATTAATCTCTGTAATTACTGTAATTAGGATATGATAATTTCAAATAAATTAAAATTTAAGTTTATAATATAACTAGAGCTGTTACTTTTCGAAACTTTGACCCTTCGAAGATTCGAAGGATTCGAAGGATTGAAGGGAACTTCGAAGTGTTCGAAGTTTTGAAGTCTTCAAATCGTATGAAGTTGTGTAACTTAATCAATCTTTTAGCTGTGGTGGCATATTATATTTTTTGAAATGTAGGAGTATCTGTAGTCATATCAAATATAACTTAGCAGCGAAATTTCGAAGTCTGAAGCTTCGAAACTCCGTTTCTTTTAATCCTCTAATAATTTACTACAGAGGTTCGAAATTCGAAGCTTCGAAATCTTCGACCTTCAAAGGAAAGTAACAGTCCTAATACTAACAGAAACCAAATATTAAGTGTGAATGGAAAATGTTTCATTTACGTCAGGCCTGGACGACGCTGGCTTGCGGAATAGATGTGGCTATGTATTTCTCTCCTTCTCTTGCAGAGAAGGTGAGAAGTGGCTGCTTCTCTCCATCCCGAAGAGGAGTAGCAGCAAGAGGAGTTCCGCAGGCCAGCATTGCCCAGGCCTGATTTACGTATAGAGATATCAGTATCTGGTTAATATGTACTTTGTAATACATATCATGTGTTTATCTAGTTTCAGTAGTATCTACAATGCATAACAGTTACATTAATAAATGTTGAATTTTGCAAATTTCAGCTGGAATAATGGTGAAAATCATCTTATATTCAACATGGTTCCTGGAAGTGTACCAGATTACAATACAATCATTGATGTGCCCATTGGAAAAGCAATGATAGCAGGCGCAGGAATGTCATCGTTATCATATAGACCTGGTTTTGACATTAGTTTACCGGTATATAGTCCCTTTATGAGCAATCTTAAACCTACTTTTAACAATACAAGGTAACCAATCTCATATATATATATATATATATATATATATATATGGTACAAAATTAAGTTTAACAGTATTGAAAACAAACAAAATCAATGCAGTCGTTTCAGTGTTACCTATATGTACAGCTTGTCAAAACTAGCTGTGCGGCTGAATGTCCCCCGCAAGGGGGAATCTCCCTGCTGCGCAATGGTAGGTAGGCGGAACCTTGGAACTGATCGTCACCTGTTAAACGATGCATGTGGCAACAGTTCAGTTAAAAAGTAAAGTGACACAAGTGTATTCACACAAACATATAAATAGTTGGTTTGTGTGTTTACTGCTGTAAGAAATAATGGACAGTACGCACTTTTGACGAGGTGTGTACCTTACCGTTCATATATATGTTGCATCCTTCTCTCGTCAAGTGCGGTCTCTGTTTTTGTTTGCGCATTCCTAAGTTTTGGTCAACTGTACAGCTAGATTTGACAAGCTGCATATTTGTGAATTGTATCATACATATATCATATATTATATAATATAGAGGATCATTTTAATAAGAAATCCAAATAAATTTTCTCTAAAATAGAAAGAGACAAAAGTTTGTCCCAGGTCATGTTAGGTTCTATAGAGCTAAAATATTTAGTACATCTTTAGTTGTATCAATTTTTCATATCTCCTTCCATTTCTGAGAAGATTCAGTTGGCTACTCTCCAACTAATTACTATCTTGTACATTGCACACAGATAAAAGTTAATGCATAAATAGATATAAATGAACTTAAATATGTATAAATCTAATATACATGTGAGATAAAAATCTCTAATTAAAATATCATTAATTCAGTTTCATATACAGGGGCTGTTTTAAATAAAATTGTTTTAAATAGCATCTGATATAAATACTTACCTTATTAAATTCTTTTTCAATTTTATATGTGTTTGTTTTAGGATCTGGTTAGCCATTTCATCGCAAATTAATGTTAATTCTGCCTTTATACAAGATTTATTGGAAATCAAATCTATTTCACCAAAAGATATTTTGATATTAGGTCCATGCCTACATTATAATTCTGTAAATGCTACAGTACGATGTGCTGGAGAAGATTTGTATAAATATCCAAACGTTCTTCAAGTATGTTGAATGATTAAAGTATACTTATACGGTGATTCACCTAAATATGCTACTCAAATAACTTATGAAATATTTGTTACATGAAAAAATATTTTAAGTAAAATGATATAGTATCAGCAGAAACATACAATGTAACGATTACTTTTTTGTAAGTAACAGGAATAAGTATAGAGTATTTAAGTAGATATTTGTAACAGGTGTTACTTACGATAATCGTACAGTTGGAAAGAGCATTGAATATTTAGTAAATTTTATTTGGCTACATGAGTCCAAACACATTTACATTGTATTATTTCTGTATTATTTTCATTTATCTGAAGGTAAAACTTTAATTTTCGAAGATCAAGGTCAATTCAAGGTCATGTTTTTATACATATCTGAATGTATTTTTCGATCAGTTACCTGATGCAATAAAATGAAAATGTCGTTATGTATCAAAAAACATCGATGACCTTGATAACTCTGAAAAGAATGACCTTCGGAAAAAAATATTCGTGCCAGACATTTGGTACATTGACACCATGGACATTACGTAACAAATATTTTTTGCATCACAATAACCTGAAGAGATATTTAGGTGTCCTATTTTAGACGAAACACCCTGTATATTTTATAAAATTTCGTTATGAAGACAAAATTGTTTCTTAATCTTATTACATCGAAGTTTTTGATTTCAGACTGCAACATTTTGTTTAGTTCTTCGTGGAGCAAGACTGGGTCAGAGTACACTGCTAGATTGTATGGCAGCAGGAAGTATACCTGTAATTATAGCTGATTCTCTTGTAATGCCTTTTCACGATGTAATTGATTGGACCAGGTAAAAGTTCGTCATACTACATTAATTGCTATACATATGTAATAAAAGGAAAAGGTCTTATATTATTATGAAGATTGAGTAAAAACGTCAAATTTTTTTATGTAGAGCTGCTATATTTGTATCAGAAGCAGATATACTATCAATAATATCGGTTTTGAAAAAGGTATCTCTACAACGAATTATAGAACTTCAAGAGCAAGGGACATGGCTTTATCAAAAATACTTTAAATCAATGGAAAAGATAACAGAAACAACATTAGAAATACTTGCGGATCGTGTATTTCCATATTTAGCTAGAGATTATATATTTTGGAACGTACCTCCTCATAAAGAAAGTATAAGCATATTAATTAATACAATACCGTACGATCTTACGGAAATAATGATATTCTTGTTATTTATATAGGACATTACATCGCCACTATCTTTACCGGTCACTGCACCAAAAACGCGAGGATTTACCGCAGTAATTTTGACTTACGATAGACTGGAATTATTATTCCTTTTGATTAATAAGCTTGTTAAAGTTCCAAGTTTGTCTAAAGTTCTAGTTATATGGAATAATCAACATAAAGATCCACCACATTGTAAGTGTGACTTACTTGTATCATATTTTCGTGTTTAACATGTAAACAACAAGATAACACATAAAACTACATATGTTGCAGCATCTAAGTGGCCGAAACTGAGCAAACCGTTGAAAGTTATACAAACAAAGGAAAATAAATTATCTAACAGATTTTATCCATACAATGAAATTGAAACTGAAGCCGTTCTATCAATAGATGATGATATAATCATGTTGACAGCAGACGAAGTAGAATTTGCTTATGAGGTTGTTCCACGTTACACATACATACATATGTATAGTATAAGACATAAGATAAGTGTTGAGCGTTCGATGTCGACCACTCTGTAGAGTCACGCGAAGTCACACTATCTCTTGAGTAAACTAATGCTCGTCAGCCACAATTGAAAAGGAGAGGTTGATAGAAGTAACAAAGTCTGATTGTTGGTACTTTACTGGAAGACTGCTCATTGCTGGTCGTTACTGAATGTCTATTTAATGAAGTATAATGTTCGTTGCTGGGCCTTACTAAATGCCTCATATTTTATATTTTGGGTATCGCGCTTAAATAGCTAAACGATGGAACTAGATGGAGCCGATATTGTCCAATGAACAGTGCCCACTCAGCCAGGTCTGCCTCGAGTAGATATCGAGCACAGCCTGCAATTATACGATGCTAGCAGATGGCGAGCATTACGCTGGCAGAACGCGCCAGTGATCCGATATCGTTCAAGATTTCTCGTGCGATGGATGGCCTCTGTAAAGTAAGATTCTCGATAAAATGGGATATCTTGAGCACCCCGGAGAATTAAAAAAAAAGAAGCTTCGGGGGGCAGTTGGAAGGCAGCTCGTTCCTGGATTCTGCCTCGCCGTAAGACCGAGGACCGAGCTGCCTTCCATCTGCCCGGAAGCTCCAGCTCACGGCAGGCCTGGTTGTCTGGGGGCATCCTCAGCTTCGAGCGCGTTCTGACAGCTTAATGCTCGCCATCTGCTGGCATCGTACGATTGCAGGCTGTGCTCGATGTCTGCTCGAGAACCAAGTTTCACAGTTTCAACTAAATTGGTAAAAAGGAAATTCATGAGAAAGTTTTCGAGCATTTCAGTTTTGCATTAATATATTTTTTACTCTCTCTTTCACACACACATGTACCTCATTTTAAATAATATTCAGATAAAATATATTTGGAAATAAAGTTGGAATTAATTGCAGGTATGGAGGGAATTCCCAGATCGAATTGTTGGGTTTCCATCCCGAATTCACATGTGGGATAATAGCACCAACTGTTGGAAATATGAAAGCGAATGGACCAATAGTATCTCCATGGTTTTAACTGGAGCTGCATTTCACCATAAAGTAATATACATGTGATTCATTATTAAAAGAATGTAGTGTCCAATTCAATTTTATTTCAGATCCCTAAATGACAGTCCATCTAGTCGAAACATAATAGTCCCTATTTGAAAAAATCCATGCAAATTTCCTGTTATTTCCTGATATACAGAAATACATATAAATATCTCAACAAAGTATAAGCATAATCATTCGAATTTTGTAATATATTTATAATATATTCGAAATTATACTAATACATCGTTATTTTAGTATTGGAGTTATATGTATACAACCGCTATGCCAGGTGATATAAAAGAATGGGTTGATGAACATATGAATTGTGAAGATATAGCTATGAACTTTTTGGTAGCTAATATCACAGGGAAACCACCAATAAAAGTACACACGATAAAATTTCATAAAAATTTCATTATAATGATTGTTGACACGTTGTTACGTTTATTCTTTCTGTTGCAGGTAACACCAAAGAAAAAGTTTCGGTGTCCAGAATGCACGAACACTGAAATGCTTTCAGCAGACCTAACACATATGGTAGAACGCACACAATGTATCAATAGATTCTCTTCAATTTATGGATCAATGCCATTAGAATCAGCTGAATTCCGAGCAGATCCAGTCCTATTTAAAGATGTGTTTCCTGAAAAGCTCAAACGATTTAATGATATTGGAAGTTTGTAAATATA
Source organism: Lasioglossum oenotherae (assembly GCA_028455765.1). Lineage (NCBI taxonomy): Eukaryota > Metazoa > Arthropoda > Insecta > Hymenoptera > Halictidae > Lasioglossum > Lasioglossum oenotherae. The sequence continues at coordinate 3,487,340 of CM052296.1, forward strand.
TTTTTATTCTTATGTTATTGTTATATCGTACAAAAATTTTGGTATTAATAAATTATAATAGTATACTGGAAAATTGTGTGAATGTTTGTGTAGATTACCGGACTATCTAATGCAAAATACAGTACTAAAGCTACAGTACTAAACAATACGATTTTACAATGATCTGATTCGTGAAAAACTGTCGATCCTGCCTATACTTCCGTGTTTTTCGTTAATAACTCCTAAACAAAGCCGCGGCGGCAATTTTTGCAAAGGAAAATGTCGCTTCAAATGGTTTCAGGAACCTCCCATTTCCGGGATATGCAGGAATTTTGGGACACCCTGTATTCCGCTGCGCTGGTCTTAAAGTAAAATTAAACTTTTAATTAAAAACCCAGTCAGCCAAATGCTCGGTTTCGATTACAGCGAGGCAGAATCCAGGAGCTGCCTTCCATCTGCCCGGAAGCTTCTGCTGCGGAAGATTCTGCAGATACATCCAGATTCCGAGCATCGTTCGGACAGGATAATGCCCGCCATCTGCTCGCTAGGCTGTACTCGATATCTGCTCGGAGCAGGCCTGGCTAACTGGAAAGGTATCCAAGTTGGTCAAAAATGGTTATGAATATTGGTCTCGAGGTATAAATAGGGTCATTTAGCCCTATACGGTTTGCTGGTACAGTAATGTGCCATTCTAAGACCAACGGAGGACGGATATGCGTTGCCACAGACGCGCAAGCATAGACAGAATTCACCGTAGTAGTATTGACAGTTTTACACGAATATCTCGGAAACTAAGCGACACCGCTGTTCACATGCAAAGGAAATTGAGATTCATATGTCCAAAAATCATCGGAATCGTAGGGTAGGTATCTGTTCTGCAGTTTCGCCAATTTTTGATTTAAATAATACCATCGTTTATTTCATTTTGGTTTCATACAACCTCTACCCAACTTTCGGTAAAAAATATTATAACAGTAAGTGAACAGGAGTAATAACACAGGATATCTGTGCTACTTGGAATGCTCATAGATGGTGAAGAGTTGCATAGTGGAAGCGAGGCACTTGTCTAATTATGTTTCAAAAATATATAGACTACCCCCACTTTCCTTATAAGGCAGTTTGTTCCTTATGCAGCATTATACGTTAATAACCGCATAGATAGAATAAGAATAATAAACTATTTATAAGAACACAGCTATTATCCATGTCATCTTCTACGTCATTAAAATAGTGGTAGTTAGACTGCAGATTGTATGCATTTATGGCAAAAATGGATAAGTGGAAAGCAAAACTGAGAAGGCATTAGAAGTATTTTAAAATATTGTTACCTTCGTTTAGATTACTAAGATTATTGAAAAAAGAAATACATTTTTATCTGATTTCCACTTCCTATTTTTGACTTGAACAATTTTTATTTTGCATAAATAACCGCAGTCTAGTAATAATTAGGGGTGTGCGAGATTCTCGTAAAATATCGGAGATTCCCGAGTATGTGCGGGATCCCCGAAAATATACGGGATCCCGCGAAGATTCCCGAGAATTTTCGGGATTCCCGACAATGTACGGGATATAGAATAATATTTGGGATTCCCGAAAGTATCGTTATTCGCAATTACTTTCTACAATGTATTACTAACATAAACATTCCCGACTAATAAGATATGTAATCTTCGAGAACACAATGGCTTTCAGATTCTTGTAATTATTGGAGATATGGAGAAACTTCAAAATGTCGGGAATCACAGATATTTTCGGGAATCTCGAAAATCCCGAGAATATCCGGGATTCCGTCCCGATCTCGCGAGAAATTCCCGCCCTGACCGGGATCTCGCACACCCCTAGTAATAATCTTACATTTTGAAATGTCACCGAGCACCTATAACCGGTAGTGACACATATACGATGCCATAATGTTCCATTTAACGTGTAATTAATTTGTAGTATCCCTCTTTTTTAGGCGTGTTACAAGTGTTGGCTTACAAGGGCACTTTACTCTACAAAATTCTATATAAAATCATTGTTTTGGCAGTATTGCTTTGTTTGTTTTTACATCTTACTAATAATAAACACGCTAAAAAAGATTGCATTATTCATGCACTATTCTTAATGGTCAATATTTTCGTTGATTTTGAAACATATTCCTTCCACAGCTGCTTTCTTACCCACTTCGTGAGATGACAAGTTGGACATATGGCTCTAAAAAAGTTGGAATATATTAATCATGTTTATCTAATTTTTAAAAATTCAAAGTACTTACTACTGCTGATTGTTCAGTCGAATTCATATAACCTATTATCATTGAGTTAGTTGAATGACTCCACAGAAGGTCACCCAATCCTTCCTGTGGTGCATATCGAAGAGCAATGACACCTCCAAGTTTCTGTTCGAGTCCGTATAAAAACTTTGAATCTAAAAGATGAATAAATTTGACTGTTACATAACAGGGCAGTCTAGTAATTATTTGAAAACAAATGAAACTTGTCATATTAACTGAAAACAGCAAAGTAGTTACGAGACTTCACCGATAAAATTGACTTTCATGGCGTGATGTAGACTAGTGGTTGGACAGGAACTATCTGAAATAGCTTCTGCAATTGTGCGTGCTAACGAAGTACGAATTAAATGTTCTCCGCAGCCGGATGTGCTTGTTCCAACTGAATATTTGTCTTTGAAAGCCCAAGTACCGCAACCCCACACTCCAGCCTTAAAGTTATTCAACAGTATTATATTCCACAGCCTTAATACAATACAATGTTCACAAATCGATTATACAGGCTGGTCATTTTATCTGAAGACATGTGTATTTTTTTCTGGAGAATCCAAATCTGCAATGAAAAATGGGGGTTCCCATTTAAGTTTTTTATCTTCCCCCACCCCCACCACCAGGGGGTGGCGGTGGGGGGTCGAGTTTGGTATCATTGGATATCCCCCTTCGTGACGAACAACTTTCATTACCCACTTGTTTTGATTTGATGCATAGTTCCCGAGATATTTCAATGTCTTCAGATAAAATAACCACCCTGTATAAACAGTAAACTAAAAGGATATAATACTTGTCCCACTCTTCCCGGATATTTTAAAATTATACCACCGCTCGAACAGGCAGCAGCAATATTTCCTTCTTTATCAACGCATATTGCACCAACTGTGTCCATCCTCTTTCTAGCACACTATTAAATTATCACAATACTATGATCCTAACCAGTAAGCAAAAGTGCAATGGAAGAAATTGCTTACCTTCTGAATTTCTTCTTCAGAATCTTCGACTTTCCTTTTGTAATGCTTATATACCTTTTGGGCTTTCACTGAAAGTTACAATATCGTGAATACATGTTTAACAAGCTGCTATTATTATTTTCGACAAGCCAAAAATATAATAGAAAATTTGAAATACTTTCAACAACTCTACAAACATTTATAAACTACATTAATGTATAAATAACTAATGTATATACTTGAAATTAGTTGTTCCGGAGGTAAAGTTTGAATTCCCATTTCTTGAGCCCATACATGTGCTCCGTTACCAACTAGAAAACTAATAATATTGTTTTATTGTCATAACTCATGTTAGAATTTTAATTTGAAAACTTTTAGTCCAGTCAATGAAAAGTTGTAGAGGGAAATGGAAGAAACACAATTTTTAACTTTGGGTCTGTGTTTGGACTAGATAGGAGGTAAACATACTAAAAGTCCTTACACCTAGGAGGTGAGCAGGGTGCAGGGGGGCACGTAGAAAGTCCCCTTTTTCGGTTTTCCGCTTATATCTCGGAAACTTTGCGTCCAAGCGATAAGACCATTCTATACTAAATTAAAGCTGACAAAATGTGCCGCAAGATTGATTCTATTCAGGTTTTCGCTATCTCGCATAGTTTCCGAGATATCCGCGCTCAAAGTTCTCTAATTGTGAAAAAGAAATTTTTGCCTTATTTGACTAGCTAACTCTTCAGCACAATTAGTGAATTTTGAGTGCGGATATCTCGGAAACTATGTGAGACAGTGAAAAACTGAATGGAGTCAATCTTATTGCACATATTGTCAGCTTTAATTTTATATAGAATAGTCTTATCGCTAGGACGCATATTTTCCAAGATATAAGCGGAAAATCGAAAAAGGGAACCTTCTACGTGTCCCCCTGTACCCTGCTCACCTCCTAAGAGTAGGGACTTTTAGTATGTTTATTTCCTAACTAGTCCAAACAAAGTTCCAAAGTTAAAAATTGTGTTTCTTCCATTTCCCTCTACGCCCCCCTTATGAGCATTCATTGACTGGACTATTTACCTCGGTGGAATTCTGCCATATGCAATTTTAATCGACTGTTGTTCGCAAAGGCGTTTCGCTAACAAAACAGGATTTTTTATTCCGCTTACTGCACCAACTGCTCCAAATTGTAATGACGTACCATCCATAACACTAGCATCGCATTCTACAGTTCCTTCGTAAGTAAGGTTAGAACCAAATCCAGCATTCGTCAGGGACGAATTTTCTAGTATCATTATAGCTTCTACTGCAGCATCCAATGTGTTGCCACCACTTTTTAAATTTTGAATGCCCTTAAAAATATCTTTGACTAAACATTGAACTGAACACAGTTTATACATGCATAATCAAAAACTTCACTTACTGTTTCGCATGCTAGGCGACATAATTTTTGATATTTTTCCTTCAGAGCATTTGAATGCTTACCTGCACCTAATATAACGCGAGAAAGTAACATTAATTGAATAATTAAATTGCTAACATTCGATTTATAATCAAAAATTAATTAACAAGTATTGTTTAAAATAACGACATACCTACGTGAACAGCAATAAATCCTTGTGTAACATTACTCATTAGCTCTACTTATTTTTGATATTTCTTATACTTTTTGATGATAAAAAAATTACTCTTCAACCTCTTTATTGAACACAGGAAACATTATGATATCATTAATACTGTGCCGACAAAACAACTTGTGTAAACAATTTAATCGCTAACTCTGTTAAAGACTGCCAGCCTTATGGGAGTTGGTGTCTCACGAATATGTCGGTATTTTTTACGCCCTCTAGGATATATTCTGGCTCCATCCAGAGAAACAGAAGGCCATCGACGGCATTTTGTCGGTGAAGAAGACCATTGAGGAGATTCTCGTCGCGATGTATCGGTGAGAATGCGAATTATCACGAAACCATATCGATTATTATTAAATGTTATATTCTCCGCCATATTTCAGACGATGTTTTGGCATTATTGTGGCACTATTTAGAATTTTTAGCGATGTGGTATATCAGATCACTGTAACATTCACGTTATCCCCTCGCCCGTCGCGCCCGGTTACCCGTCCCCCTGAATAACACAGGGGCTGGCAGTCTTTAATATTTAATAGTATCTCGTCGGTTCTCGTCTGTGATTCAACTCAATTGTTGCGTGAGCCAAATTTAGTTCCGAATGTACCGCTAGATGGCGCGGTTACCGACTGGTACCTCTGTCGGTAACATTTGGCTAACAGTTTGAGCGTTTTGCCGCTGCACGAATTGGCGCTGTATGGACAGTGTTGTACAGCGCCATCTAGCGGTGGATTCGGAACTAAATTTGACCAACAGTTTGAGCGTTTTGCCGGTAGATGGCGCCGTATAAAAAATATAATGTACATCTTTATTTTATATTTTTGTATTATAACATGTAACATATATCTATGGGTCAATAATGGCCTAGGATATTATTAATAAAGAAAAAAAAATTTGTGTACAGTGTAACAGGTGTATAAAACACCTATCACTTTAAATAAAGTATCCTTGTATCCTTGTATCCTTGTATATAAAAAAAAGAAAGTTCGTTTATCTCACACAATGTCGAAATAATAGCGGTAAAAATATATTACCAGTCTCTCTCCAGAAATAATCCTGACGAAACATCGACAATAACGCGACGGTCAAAGAGGTCTACAGATAAGAGATTTTTTACAATTACTTCATCGTGTGTATGTATCAACGTGATAAAAGAGTTCATAGTTGATCGGGGTGTTGGCGGAAAGCCGACCATAACGCGCGACGGTCAAAGACAGGCGATGGGAGCTAGATCGCAACTTTACTGTAGTAAGAGAACCACAAAAAAGATTCCTTTGTTCCGAACTTTTATTAGGTATTACCTTTTATTAGGTATTATATTAGGTTCATACATAATAAAAAAATGTGACGTAAGTATATAGTAATATGTTATATATATGTATATATCTAAATACGTTTAGTTTCATTACATCGCTACTTTGTAAGACTTCAGTTATAAATGAATATAGAGAATGTAGATCTAAACACATCTCATTCAACGATTATGTCGCTTGATTTAACTTACGTAGCTATTACATGCTTATGGTTAAAGTAATGAAGATAATAAATCGGTAATGTACCGTTCATGTTGCTTACTGTATACTAGATATATTCATATATGTATAAAAAAGATCAGACATCGAATTTATATGGTCGGGATATAGGTGGACGATGTAATGCTACTACGTCTTAGTAGTGTATCCGAGGCTTGCAGCGTGGCAGAATCTTTACGAAATGATCTCTTATGTGGATGTAGATTCAGCGGTGGTAAATTTGGATGTTCAATTCTTGTCGGTGAGCTAACACGAGGCCGTAATGTTCCTCTTTGCTGGATCGTCAGAATGCCTGTAAATTGGAAACAATTTAAATTATAATGAACAAATACAGATGAAATTCTTTTGATACGAGCAGCAAAGTATTGCCTGAATCGTTTGGCTCCAAAACATCATTGAGCTGGTAATAATCAGTCTTTATTGACAGCGGCTCTTCGTAATCTACGAATGCCGTGTTATCAAACGCTTTATCATCCCTCGGCCGGGTTTGAATTGGGGTGGTAACTGGCGGGTCCGCATAAGTCTGAAAGATCAATGGCCTGTCTTCAGATATTTTAGAGCATTTCCACGTTTTCCAAAGAAAATAACCAATTAATTATATTTTAGTATAACGCAATCTTGTGTAAATCGTTTTCGTAAGAATTTGGTAATTCATGGATGCTTCCATTTGTATCGCTAACCTATCCTATTCGTATGTAATTTTCTTCTATAACATTTATTCTTCTTCAGCTAAATTGTATTGGAATTAAATTTGAATTTCTATATGTGAATACATACATTGTAGCATTGAAGTATTTCATTGCAAAAATTGTATGCCACCGTATATACATCGTGTAACAGAATGACACTATACAATATACAATACGAAAATCACACATATTTTCCTTGAATAAACAGTATTACTTGAGCAGTAACAACAAAACACAATATTTGCAACATAGAGCAGTGGCGTTATATACATACACTCCTCAAAAGAATTAAGGGATCACTTGTGCGAACCCGAAAAAATTTCTCCCACTTTATGTGATCATAACTCCGTGAAAAATTGCTGTATCGATATCATTAAACAATGGCTTGAAAGCCTGAAACCTCTCGTTTCAGACGCTCTGTTTCAAATTGTTGCTATGTTGGTTTTTTACAAAGTTATAGCGAGATGAAGACAACATTGACGGTTAACAAAAATTTTGTGCAGCTTTGGAACATCACACGGGGAGCAACAAATTTTTTTGATAAATCGCGTTAATATCGTTTGGAAGGGCTATCTTTCCTGTATAAATTGTGTGGTTGTTGATTATTGTGCGATTTTTTTTATGTGAGTTATTCAACATTGAAGTAAATATGGGCTTTTCAAATTTAACTGGCTCCAGAAAGCGAAAAAATTATCGTAGAAGCATGTGCAAAAAAGCAATAGAAAGAGCGTTTCTTTCTCTTCAAGGCCCTCCTTTTGTTTTTTCTATTTCATTAACATTTCGATATACCAGGTGTTTCTGAAAATGTGCTTAAAAAATGCACAATTTCCAATTTTCTTCCAATTTGCTTTATAAATAAAACGAGAAACGAGAATATATATACATAGTATACAGTATACATATAACAATACATTTTTATTTAGAATACCGAGCTGCATCGAATAGCGTATAAAAAATTATGACTCCATTAAAACACTAATGATGACCTTTACGTGTCCTTAATGCGTACATTTACAAATAAAATAGTGGCAATGTGTTACAACCCCCTTCGATACAGAAAAAGTTTCGTATAAAACATTTTCTGAAATAACGAGTACTTCTGAAGATAATCGCAGTCATTGATTAAAATGGGATACTCTGTATACAGGGTGTCCCAAAACTCCTTCGCTTCCCTGAAATGGACGGTTCCTGAGGTCATTTGAAGCGACATTTTCCTTTGCAAAAATGTCCGCCGCGGCTTTATCCAGCAGTTATTAACGAAAATCGGAAAAAACGAAATTATGCCAGATGTGGTCTTATTTTAATCAGAAAATGTCGCAAATGCGTTGGTTAAAAGTTTCATGTAAAAATAATGAGACACGACAAAGTTTTGCACTGTATTAAGATTGACTTACCCAGTGGTGCAGAGGAGAAGCCAGGGTGCCAAGTCCCCCCTCTCCCGAAGAAAAAAATGTTTAGCTTCCGAAATTAAAATCGCGCGGAATAGCCCTGGGTACCGTTGACAGATATTTTGGCTAAAAAAAGGTCATCACGCAAAACTTAGGGCTGGATTCAATTCGTTCCCCCCAAGATTACATCCTGGGTGCGCCACTGGTCTTACTAATATAGTATCTGACCCTGTATCATTCTTCTTGACCCGTTGTGTGGTACATGTACCCCGCGGTAATGGGGATAACGTTCTCACGGATATCATGTCAGTGCAGTGATGCCAGAATGAGGTTGAAACCAACCTCATCTCCCCCTCCAGGATCTCCACCTTTATCCCCTTCCACTATCCTATTCCACCGTTCAGTCCCTATCGCGCACGCGCAACGTGTCTCCAATTCGTCTCACTCTGCGTCACTCTATTCTCCTACATACTCTGTTCATCGAAGAGGGGGTGCTTGTATTCCCCCCGATTCCTTTTCGATTACCCTTGTCTGGTAACACTGTGTCAGTGTCACCAGATTGAAGAAATCGAGGGAAATACAGTTTACCCCCCTTTCTGATGACCAGATTAATATGTGGCCAGTCTACGGACTTAGTGGGGGATGTAGAATGGTATAGTGGAAGGAGAAACGGGGGAAAGCAAAAAAAGCAAAAAGTCGCAGCTCCAGGAGCGGCTCGTGGAGCCGCTAACCAGTGGAGCCAGAATCAGTGATGCCAGAACCGTGGTACTGTGGTACTAAACCATACCCCCACCATAGCCTACTATTACCCCTCTCTACTGTATCCGTAGAGATACGCTGGTGAGTGTAGCGCGCGGGCGCGTTGGAAAGGAACGTCGGGGCAATAGTAGACTATGGTGGGGGTATGGTTCAGTACCACAGTACCACGGTTCTGGCATCACTGGCCAAGGCCAGAACAGTGATGGGATTGTTGGCGCTTTTCACGCGCATGCGCCACGATTCTAGCCTGTTCTAGCCTCAGTCAAGTACGAAGATCGGGTACCTTGGTCGCCCTGCTAATTTCCCGTCATATAGTCTCCCACTACTTTCCCCCCAATAGTTCCCCACTTTTGGACGTATACGTAGAGATGGCCCTGACGAAATTCGCGCCTGCACCCGAAAAGCGCCAACAATCCCATCACTGGGCCAGAATGAGCGCTGAACGGCGCTCATGTACTCTCCTCCTACCCCTTCCACTATTCCATTCCAGCATCGTGCGCAGGCGCACACTCCACGGTCCCCATCGCGCACGTGCAACGTGTCTCCCGCATCTCGTGACACTACCGTACTTATATGAGTGAGATTCTGTACACTCTGCTTTCGATAAAATAGAAGTACCGATGAATTACCATTTCTACAATTAATATCGTTTTCTCTTTAATCGATGGAACACAGCATTTTCCATAAATTAATTGTATTGAAACAGAAATGCTGAAAAAAAGGATTACATTTGTTCAATAACATCTTTGCACAATACACCACATTATTACATAAAGTAATATTGTTACATATGTAAATCAGATCCAGGAGCACACGAGTAAAAGAAACGATATTAAAGTTTCCGAAAAGTGGTAACGAATGAAAATACTACTAGATATACAAACGTAATATCGGTAAATTGCCTTGAGTTTTACATGTTCAGTTGGCGTAGTTGAACAGGCACGTTTGTGAAATTGTCCTCCACCGATCGTTTCATAGGTATGTTCTTCTAAGTAGTGTCTGGTGGTGCCCCTTGGTGTAAGAGTAGCCCACATAACACGGCTATCTTGTATTGTGTCAGTCGCGCAAGGATATAGGACAGCTTCATTTTGAATTCTTCCATTTTTCGTTTGTACACCGGAGGCTGCGTTTGGCATGGATATTACCCCGTTCTTACCACTTCTATTACTACACAGTACACAGTCACAATTGATTATTTTCTTTTCTTATCATTTGTCACGTTTATGTAATGAAAAATACGATTCCTCGAGCAATATTGTTCCTGATTCATTTGGCGCAAATTAAGTAGGAATTTACACTAAAGTTCCGAAGACGTCCATGCTCAGAATTGAATATAATTTGGAGAATAGGTTCTTTTTTGACTAAAATGATCATTGTTAGACGGATTTTTGGCGATATTAGTACTTAACAAAAAAAAATACCTAGCTCAGACCTAACACTACAAAAAATTTTATCGGTAAGATAGAGAGTGATATTAAAATGGTAAAAAATTTTGTTCGAGTCGCCAAAAATCCTTCCGACAGTTATCATTTTAGTCAAAAAGAAACCTATTTTTAAAATTTCATCCAATTCTGAGCATGGGCGTATTCGGAAGTTCGTCCGGGATTTACATTTACTATAAAACGTGACACTTATTCCTGATCAAATTAGAAAACAATTAATATAATACCGAAAATAACCTATAAACTTTCGTGTTTGTTAATAAGCTGTAATAGAACTAAATGTAATAGTTCATTATATGAGTGCTCAAAAACATAACCGAAAGTCGGCGCTATTTTGAGTAACAATAAGGTACTACATAATTCGAGAATTGTCGTAAATATATGTGCATTAGAGAGGTTCTTATTTACTCCTGAAGAAAAATTTTTTTAGAATTTGTTCAATGTTTTAGCTTGATTGAATAACGGTAAAACGTACCCCCCCACCGGGCCCTTAAACATTAAGATAATTAATTGAATGCTCATAAAATCGTTTTTCTCGAAAATCTTCTAAATTATTGACTATATTGAAACATTTGGTGAACCATATCTGTAGATTTGGACTAGCTGCGTCTTTCATGTCGTATTTCTTTTATTCGTTTCCAAAAAAATTGAGAAAAATGTCAAAAAAAAGTAAAATATTTTTCCTGAAATTTGAAAACTAAAATGTGTTTTCATTACCTGTTATCAATAAACATTAAATATGAATATAAAAGTAATACGACATGAAAAATGCAGCTTGTCCAGATCGACAGGTTTTGTTGAACACATTTTGTCGGTATAGTCAATAATTTAGAAGATCTACGAGGAAAACGTTTTTATGAGCATTTAATTAAATATTTTAATGTTTAAGGGCCCGGGAGCACGTTTTCCCGTTATCCGATCAAGCTCAAAATGTGCACAAATTTTTCTTTTTAATCGGAACGGTCCTGCGATGTGCCGCAAAAAAATCAGTGCGTCAGAGAGCCCGCCCGTTTGGAGAACAAAATTCCATATCTTAAAAACATAAATGGTATAAAAATGTTTCAGATAAAAGTTATAGGGTATAGAGAAGAGTATCAAAAAAGTCCGCCTCAGCTTTCTTACGGAGTAATTAATAAAAATCATGGACCAATCCGAGCGCGGCCACGGCGCGCCATGGTGCGGAAAGTCCGACTCGGCGCGGCGGCAGGTTCTATTAAACGTAGGGTTGGTGTCGCGCCGCGGTGAAGTAGTGAACAAGAGAAGGAGCAGATATTTATTTAATTAGAACTCGCTTATTCAGCCGTAAATACTTACATCACTGCTCGATGACATACATTTCGAAGCAGAATAAGCGAGTTCTAATTAAACCAATTTCTGCACCTTCTTTTGTTCACTACTTCACCGCGCCGCGACATCAAGGCTACGTTTAGCAAAACCTGCCGTCGAGTCGGACACTCCGTACTATGGCGCGCCGTAGCCGCGCTCTGATTGGTCCATGATTTTCATTATTTACTCCGTAACAAAACTGAGGCAGACATTTTTATAAACGAAAAAGTTGCTTCAAATAACCCCAAGAATCGCCCCTTCCAAGGCGACCCGATATTTCTGGGACGCCCTATATTGTTGCGCCCTCGAGAAGCTTCGTGCAGGTCACTTTTAAAATTTTATATGAAAATCTATATTTTTGAGGTAAACTCTCACGACGTAGTGTTACCTCCTCACCAATTTCAATGAGCTTTAAATATATTGTCAAGGTCACCATTCTAGACAACTTTTTCCTTTGGAAGTACATGGCGATCGGCTTTAGTTTACGAGATAGTAACTTGAAACTCGCCGAAAATCCTTTTCGGAAGCATGTTTTATAGGAAATTAAGCCCTTTCAATATTTCGCGTCTTACAAGAGAATGCAAGCCTTCGCGTCACAGATTTAGTTAAGACTTTACAGAGTTGTAGATCTCGTTCCCCTGATTACGAATATAACCCATTATAGGGGAAACTACTCAGTAATTTTCGAGATATTTGCAAATTAAAGTTTTGTGGACGTAACATGTCAGTTTACATAGTTCACTCTGTTACCAAGTAATGGTGTGGCGTAGCGGCAGCGACCTGAACTGTGCCGCAAAATGGGTAAATTTGACCTAACTCGATTCAAAATCAAAGAACACTGCTGTGGGCAGTGTTCCGATATCGTGCAGCATTTTTCGTACGATGGATGGCCGCTAGAGGCGCTTGCAGCCTCAGTAACGTAAGCTTCTCGATAAAATGGGGTACCTTAAGCACCCCGCAGAATTTGAAAAGATTTATATGATTTGATTCTGAAAAATGAATGTATAACATGTACATTTGTGTATATTTTGTAACTTGTAGGACACGTCCTGAAGTTTTTTTGTCCGGAACAGATAGTTTCGCTACTTCCGCGCCAATATAACTGTCTCAAGGCGTAGGGCGCAGGGCTCCACTACCTCGTCGTCATAGATACGTTACTGTTTTTTCCGCGCAGCGCCTCTAGCGGCCATCCATCGTACGAAAAATGCTGCACGATATCGGAACATTGGCTGTGGTGCGTAGCCTTCGAAACTCGGTCTTCGCGTGTAAGTAAATCCGCGAGCGCTGACTTATTCTATAATCCAGCACAAACTTGATAAATAAAATTGTCAGATTGTATCTTCTTATTTGCAATATCAGTTTTCAGTGTCTACTTCTCCACCTAAAGACTGAGAAATCCAAACCCTACTTACAATTTGCATTTCAGGAGTAATGTCGCCAATATTATTCCTATGAAAATCACGCCTACGCAGGATGATATTAAGACCAATAGCCACGTGTCGTCAAAAACTGTACCTAAAAGTATACACAAATTACTTTATTTATATTGGAAGAAATAGAGTTCTTCTCCTAACAAAAATACACGCGGCACTTATTATTTACGTGGTTATTATTAATGTTATCATTATTATTGTTGTTGTTGTTATTGTTGTTACAATTATTATTAGAATAAAAATTGAAACAAACGAATCTGTAGGATGCATTCCTTCCTAACATTAAGACAAACAAATTCATGCGATAATTGGAAATGTACAGCAAAAGAATTTATATAAAAAATTAAACAAAAGCTCCTCCGTACTTTAAAAATTCAAAAGTGTCATAGAAATCTATTTTTGATAAAAATATTTTGATAAAAAAATTTTGTCAGATCTATTCAGAAGTGGTTTCGTAATTCGTCCTGCAAAATTGTAACAAATGAACATGATTGCAAGACTTTTATATCACCTATTTTTAGTCATTTATACCTGAGAAATATTTAACAAATTATGCGAATGCATATCTATATTTTTTAAGGAATTGAATCATTTTTGCCATCAGTGTTATTCATTTCCTTAGCTACAGGCAGTGTTGGGCAAATTTTATTTTAAATAATAAATAATTAAATAATGAATAAACGTGTGTCTTTAAGTGCAAATAGTAACTAAACTTTTTATTTAAATAAAATTTATTTAAATAATTCCAAAAATGATCCATTTATTCATTCTTATTTGCAAATAAAAGATTATTTATTATTTGGATTGAGGACTGTACGACAGTAATGGTGTTGTAGAATTATTTAAATTGAAATATCTTGTGAACTGCTAACTTTTCGACATACATGGGTTAGTACTTTTTTCTAACGAATGTCCAGCTGCATCAATTGATGTATTAAAAAATATCTCATACCATTAAAAAATATATCGATGACCTTGAAATCTTGTAAAAAAATGACCTTGAAAATTTTTTCCCTTACACCGTTACATAAACTTTATTTATTGAACACCGTTCAATAAATAAATATTATCTTACAAACAACCTTTTCAGGTATATCGCCAATGGTCGGGCCCGTCCGGAGGGCAGATTAATTAATAAAAATACAATTTAATTTATTATTTGTTGATACAAATAATAATTGCAAATTGTATTTGTAAATAACAATTAACTTTATTATTTTAAATAAATTCATTGAGTCCTGCTCAAATAATAAATTATTATTTTTGCGTTTTATTTGACTATCCAAATAACAAATAACTTATTATTTAAATTTTTATTTATTTAAATAAATTTATTTATTGCCCAACACTTTGGCTACAGGTCATTATTTTTCCTAGGGACTGTAAGCTAAATTTTAAGATTCCAAAAAATAATAAATCATGAGAAAGGTGCAGAAGACGGATTGTTTTAATGATCATAATTATAAAATCTGTAGAATTTGAAAAAGAGAACCTTGTTGGGGCATCTCTATATATTGGACTCCTTCGGATCGGCGATCACAAAAGTGTTTGCAAGGGCTGTCATTAAGGTCAGGTGGAAATGACAATATATCCGTTCGTGGATAAAAGGTAGTACTTTGTTGGAAAATAGCCGGAAATGGAGGCGGCGGTATGTGAAGAATATCAGGCGGACGTTCGAGTATGCACGATGCGCAACCCGAATTATTCATTATTAAATCCAGTTCTCTCATCTGCAGATTGTGTTTTTTCGGAAACAAAGAATTATTGATTGATAAATACATTTCATTGGACATACAATAACATGAGAGTCAAAAATGAGTGTAGTGTATATACTCCATACATGGTGTAGTACAGGCCTGGCAGCGATAAGTGCAAAGAATCGCGTTTTGCGATTGCAATTCGCAGAAAAATTCATAAACAAACCACTCGAATTTTGGAGAACACCGTATTATTCACTGATGAAAGTAAATTCGAAATTTTTTGAAGAAAAAGGCAACGAAAAATTTGAAAGAAAAGAAATACAGAATTATAATAGAACCAAAAAATCTTGTTAGTTCCGTCAAGCTCGGCGGTGGAAGTATTATGGTTTGGAGTAGCATGGCAGCCTCTGGAGTCGGGGAATTAGCTTTTATTAACAATACGATGGATAGATTTCAATATCTAAATATTTTAAGAACAAATTTAGCTGCAAGTGTTAGAAGACTTCAAGATCGAGATCCTAAACGTACAGCAAAGATTGTTAAGGATTGGTTGCAACAAAATGCTTCAAATCAACTGAATTCTCCACCGCAATCCCCAGATCTTAATGTAATAGAGAATTTGGGGGAAATATTAGATCTAAACTTACGCAAAATAAAAATTACGAACAAGGAAAATGTTTAAGGAAGATATTTCTGTTTCAACAACACGTAAGTTGGCTGAATCCATGCCAAGACGATTAACTGCCATAATTAAAGCTAAAGGTGGACCAAAAAAGTATTAATTGTACGTAATTTTATTAATAAATGAAGATAAATCATTTTTAATTAGTTGTGTATACTCACTTTTCATTTATATTTTTACAGATCCTCAACTATTATATGTTGTATCTCAAATATTATTTATTACATTGAATTACGTTTTCTACATTTAATTACCATCAATGTACGCTTTATGTTTTTTAAATAACTTTTCTATTAATGTAACATATATTTAATAATTGTTAAATAAATGCCGAGTTCTCGAGGTGTATACTCACTTTTGACTCTCACTGTATAACAATCATAATACTGAATGGGAATTAAATTGCTTTAGCTTTGCTTTGTTCAAATTGTTAAGTATTTCTAGTTAAGTAAATTAGTAATCTATCTATACGTAGATGTGCACAGGTAATATGAATTTGAATTAAACTTATTATTCTTAATTATTCTAAATAAAATTCTATATGAAAGCAATTAATTTATAACAATATCTTTCTTCAAATAGTTCTTCGATTATTATTAATATCATTTCAATTGAAAGATTTATGCGGATAATAATGATCTCTTACCCTTTATTGTAATTCACTGATTTTTCGATATTACTCGAATTGTTCACATAACTGTTGCAATAAAGGTAAGGACATCATAGTAAATTTATATTTGCTAAATATAGTTGTATTGCATCGTAATTATGCAATACAATGACGAGATTATACACTGAAGAATCTTGTTACATTATACCAAGTGAATGTCGATTACAATACAATAATTTGTTGATCTGTATTGAAATATTTGCAAGAAGAAAATTGTTAAATGAGTAGCAATACTTAACAATGTAGCGTGAAATAAATATGTAACGTTCAAGATTGAATGCAATTATTTATAAATCTATAACACACTTCATAATCCAAATAAATAATAAACTTTGATACTTATGACAGTAACCGGTGAACTTCACTTCGTGTATCCTCCGTTTCTTTCCCGTTCTAAATAACACGTCGATTTAATATTTCCCATCACAATGTATTTTGTCTGAGATCAGTAGAACAAGATTTTACTGCATTGTGTACTTTAATTTTTCAACGCGAAACATGTAAGGAAACTCCTACCTCGTCGAGTTATACCTCGAGGTAAAAGTAGCATTGGGGTGGCCCCTGGCTTCTTTGCGGGGAAAGCGCACGCGTTGCTGTATTGAGCGGCGCGGCTCGTGGTGCTTCACGGCGTGGCGTTTCACAGCAGTTCGTTTCACTGGTTCACGCGGCGCGCGGCGCAGTTGGGCAAAATGTAATTTCAATTACAATTACAATTACTACTTACCAATTACTGTAATTTGAAATTGCAGAAATACAATTACAATGACATGTAATTGCATTTACTTGACGAATCACTGTAATTATAATTATGGTCCGCAATTACAATTATTGGTTGGCCCATAAAGTAATTGCAATTACCAATTACAATTATATGTAATGTATGTAATTGTAATTTTATTTCTGCAATTACAAGTCATTGTAATTGGTAGTTGCAATTACAACATTGATTAGATACCTACTCAATGGAAATGTCTAAAAAGAACAAACAAAAAGTATATGTTAGGAAATATTTATTATTCATTAAATATTTTTATTTGTAGCTAATCATTTGATATTTCACAAAAACGATTGCCATTACTTTTCAAAATGACCCTCATTTCAAAATTGGAGTCAGATAATATATAACATATGCTTTTTGTTTGTTCTTTTTAGACATTTCCATTGGGTAGCTATCTAATTACTTTTTTTAGTACCATTTTGGCGTCAAGCAACTACCAATTACAATGTAATTGCGCGACGCCGATTTTCCTGTGCTTTCCGTTCAGCCGGCGGCGAGCGAACACCAGCGAGCACGCGAGCACTTGACGGCAGTGCAGTGATGCCAGAAATGCGCAACATTTCACACGCATGCGCGACAAACAGTACCGTATCTATTTGAAGTAGCAGAGCCCTGAGGCAGTTATATTGGCAGGAATGCACCGAAACAATCTGTACCGGACAAAAAGACTCCAGGACATGTACTACGAGTTACAAAATATACACAAATATACTTGTTATACATTCATTTTTCAGAATCAAATCATATAAATTTTTTAAAATTCTGCGGGTTGCTCAAAGTACCCCATTTCATCGAGAATCTTATTATACTGAGCCTAATCGCCGCGCATGCTCGAGAAAAGATGCACCATATCGGAACACTGCTTGACGGCGAACGCTCAGGAGGTTTTTTAGAATGTTTTAATAAATTTCATTAAAATTACAACATTGATTTTTTAACCTTGATGCTGCCCAAACGAAAAGAAAAAAAAAGTGTTCACTGACACTTTCAGAATGTCGCCTGGTGTCGCCAGTGTCGCCTCTTGTCACCTCTTGTGACAAGACATAACAATAGAGTATGTAAATAAGTTACATCTCACTGTGTGTAACGTGGTGTAACGTAACAGTGTTTTGACAGTGTTCAGCTGATTTTGTAAATGAAACACTTCTTCTTTTTTAAATGTATCGGATATCGCATTCATTCTTTTTATACTATTTAAAGTGAATTTGTGGGTTCAAGAAATTTTTTCCGAATTTTTTGTGTAAAGTAGTGCGGTACAGCATAAACATAAACTGTGTGATTCCGACAGGACTTTGTTGTGATTAAGGTGTTATTGTTAAAAAAGGATATTTTCATTCGTATGAAATATTGAACATACTTAGTAATATTTCGTTGTTAATTAAATTCAAACATATATTTCGCTAAATTATGTTTGACAGTTACAGTGAATTGTAATATAACCTTTATGTCAATAAGGAATTATGGAAATAAATCCATTAAGTACGATTCTTGTAAAAAGTGATAGTAAAGGTGATAGACTCCTGTTTCGCTATCCGCATATAGCTAAACACATACGAGATTCTAATCAGTGTACAAAAAGAAAAAATCCTTATTCTTTAACTATAGCGGAAGATTCATTGCAGGTCAGCTTTACAACATATTCTAATAGTGTAATGTTTATTCATTCTTTAATAAATGCAAAAATACAAAGTATAAATGTACATGGACATATTCCTATATCAATATACATATACAATAATTTAACACTGAAATATGTACATTTTTTAATAGTCTTTACCTTTCTCAACGTCTAACGTAAGCAATGGAAATTTGACGGGAGTAACCGATGAAGTGTTGTCAACATTATTCGCTGTTAAACCAGAATTGTGCGAACAGAAGTTTGAATTGAAAGTAAACGATGTTCGGTTTGTTGGGCATCCAACTCTTGTTCCATCTCGTGGACTAAAAGAAGTTAACTCTTCCATGCTATTTAATATAGTGTTTGCCCTTCCAGCACAAGCAAGTCATTCCATAGTAAAATGTTATTACGATTTAAGTAAAAGGTTGGTAACATATATTATGTTTACTGAAACTGAAATGATTGGAACTTAAGAAATCTTATACATGACTGATGATTTTAGATTAGGCATAGCATTGAGACACGAAGAAAAAAGATGTGGCTTCTTAACAGAGGAGATAAAACTTATGGTGTCTACTCATGACGAAGTTGCTACTAGGTATATGGGCCAATATTAAATAGTAGTACAGCTTGTCAAATCTAGCTGTGTGGCTGAATGTCCCCCACAAGGAGAAATGTCTCCACTGCGCAATGGTAAATAGGTGGAACCTCATAACAAAGGTGAACTAATCGTCACCTGTCAAACGATGCACGTGGCAACAGTTCAGTTAAAACGTAAAGTGACACAAGTGTATTCACACAAACATATAAACAATTGTTTTGTATGTTTACTGCTGTAAGAAATAATGGACAGTACGCACTTTTGACGAGGTGTGTATCTTACCATTCATATGTTGCATTCTTCTCTCGTCAAGTGCGGTCTTTGTTTTTGTCTGCGCATTCCTAAGTTTTGGTCAACCGCACAGCTAGATTTGACAAGCTGTAAATAGATTTATCTTTTGCCTTTTGGCCTCAAAATGGGGTTACATGCGTTTGTGTGTATGTGTGTCTAGGTTAGCTTATTGTGGTTTCAATTAGTCTTCCTCCTTCCTCTTGGTCTTCTTCCCGTCTTCTTTTTTCAAGTACTGTAGCTTTGGATCCTTCTGCTTTGGATACAAAAGTATCTAATTAAATTTGTATCTAATTACATATTTTGCCCAACTCTGGCTCATTTGCTAGTAGCGCTATATCGTCCATGTATGCTAGAGTCCAGATATTCCTTTTCCTAATCTGAATCCTGTTTGGTTTTTCCTCATAGTCTCCTCCAGATCCGCTACATAAATTGTAAACAACATTGGGCTCAGTGGGCAACCCTGGCTTACCCCTTTTGTCGTCCAGAATTTTGATGACAGTTCTCTGTTTACTTTTATAGTTTTTCTTGTTTCTCTGTAAATTTCTCTGATTCTCGTCCTCAAGCGCTTACTTATTTCCTTTCTTTCCATAATCTCTTGGAGTTTTACTCTATCTACTTTATCAAATGCTGCGCTTAGGTCTGTGAAAAAGGTATACAGCTTTCTCTCTCTCTCCCCCTTTTTTCTGTATGGATACATAGTTCAGAATAAAAATGTTATCTATCGTCGACCTTCCGCTCCTGAAT
This sequence comes from Lasioglossum oenotherae, assembly GCA_028455765.1. Lineage (NCBI taxonomy): Eukaryota > Metazoa > Arthropoda > Insecta > Hymenoptera > Halictidae > Lasioglossum > Lasioglossum oenotherae. The sequence continues at coordinate 3,507,798 of CM052296.1, forward strand.
CCTGTTTGTGTTTCTGGTATTATGTGGTTTTTCTCTCATTCCTCTTTTAATCTTTTTTCCAAGACCATAGCATATATTTTATACGCTGTGCTTAGGATCGTTATTCCCCGGTAGTTTGTCATCTTTTCTCTATCTTCTTTTTTAAATATTGGTGAAATCACCCCTTCTTTCCACCTCTCCCAGAGTCCTTCTCCTTTCCATACTTTATTAAAAATTTCTGTCATCTTTTTTACTATTTTCTCGTTTCCGTAAATCCAGGCTTCATTTATCTATTCATTTCATCTATTTCGTCTTCCCCTGCTGCTTTCTTCTTTTTTCATTTCCTGATTTGTTCTTTTACTTCTGCTTCTGTTATTTCCTCTTCCTAATGTTAAATATATTTTATATTTTTTCATTAAAGCAACAGCAAATACGAAGAATGAATAATAAAAATTTGTTATACACATGTCTAGATCAGAAGGTGAAAGCGATTGCGACGAATCACCATATGAGTTAATATTGCAGAGAAGTTTGCTCGCACGTGATTTAAAATCTGTGTTCAATAGCCTCAGCACTTCTGGAATTATTAATATTATGATCAATAAATGGATTCAAGTTCGTTTCTGCCTTCCACAAAAAGTGCATCAATTCCATAAAAAAGGATTCGTGATTAATCCAGAAATAATAGATAGGCTAGTATAACACTGGATTTTCAGAGAAGAAATATTAACAGATATTAGATGTTATTGTATATAATTCTATTACAGATGTTTAAATAGTTTACGACCCTATCATGGTTTACTATTACTTATCGAACCGTTAAACCTGTTGGACACGCTTCCTATAGATTCTTCGCCGGCTCTCAAATGTCTCATTCAGATGTATAGTCCGTTGAAAAGTTTACAAACCTTAGCTGCTGATTCTGATCTTACGCTGACTCAAGTATTCCAATTAACTGGTCATCTAGTTTATTGGGCCAAGGCTACTATAATTTATCCCCTTTGCGAAAGCAATATATATGTTGTATCACCGGATGCTATTATCACAAACCAATTACTAGAGGCGTTCACCGAAGAATTTCCAGGACTATGTCTTTTACAAGTCAGTATGAGGAAACTTATTATATGTATAAGCAGAAAATCAAATTTTAATTATCTCTTTATGTAGGTTATTAGTGATTTCTCATTGCCGACATCGATAAGTCAAAAATTAAATCCTTTGAATCAATCGCAGCAACAAACACAATTAGTAAAAATCATAATATGGTTATTAAAAAATCATTTACTGTTCCAATTGCACACGTACGTGCAGTACATGCCAACTGTGCATGGCCGAATACCTCTGGTAAGTGTAAGAAATACGAGGGTAGTCCCAGAAGTACCCGACCTAACAAAGGAAAGCCCAGCGATGTTCAATAGCTTCGATACCCTGTTTATAGTGAAATCCGTCGAGCTCCTCAAAATAGCCATCAACCGCAGACTCCACCTCTTCGTTGTTGGCAAATCTTTTAGCACCGAGCCATTTTTCAAGTTTGGGAAGAGAAAATAGTCTGAGGGAGCTAAATCTGGCGAATAGGGTGCGTGAGGAAGCAATTCGAACTTTAACTCATTGATTTTGGCCACCGCGATACCGGATGCGTGAACTGGTGTGCATTGTCCTGGTGGAACAACACTTTCTTTCTTTCTCGCTAAATGCTATTGGTGGCTGTCAAACAAATACTAAACAACGTAGCGTCTTCAGACTTCAAACTTAAGCTTTCTAAAGATTGTACTTTTGGCTATAGTAAGTTTTCAAATAACAACCGCTCGCTATATGTCAAGGTCGGGTACTTCTGGGACTACCCTCGTACTATATTGTCGATTTTCATTAATAACAGATTTGTTTTCTGAAGGATTTAAAGGACGAATCTAATTATAACATAAAAGAGATAACAGAAAGCGGTAGTACCAGAAATTTGAACGATGCTTCGAAGGGAACTTCAACCGATATAAAGGAAGAGTTATTATTAAATCTTCATAAAGAAAATAGTATATATAATTATCAATCAGAAGATTATGATATTCCTTCGGATGACAGGAAACTACTCGATCGACTGTGCCGCCTTGGGTATTTTAACGGAGGGCATCATTTGGAAGAAATTATGTATTTAGAAAATATACGTAGATCTCAAATATTACAAATTTTAGATAAGTTTCGGGACGTATTAATTACATGCGATTGCGAAGACCCTGCTATAGCTTTGTTTTTTAGTCAATTTAGTTCTTAGCATTTTAAATACAGAGTACAGACATAGTTTCTAAATTATCTATAGTTTCAATTATAGCTTGTGTATATCAAATGTATTATATAATTATTATACTCTATAAACACAATAATATTGTACTGTAAGTATAGGATGAAATGAAAGGAAGTTCGTTTTAATATACTAGATGAGATATTTGTTTGTATTTATGGAAATTAGATTAAAGCTATTATTGTGCGAGGCTTTATTTATTTGTTATGCGTTTCTGTAACATATACCCAGTCAGCTAGGCCTGCCTCGTAGCTGCTCAAAGCATAAGATGCTCGGAATCTGCCCGTCCAAAATCGAGCATTTTGCTTACTACGTATTTGGTCTAGGGCAGTGGTCAATGGTTGGCAAACTCATTAGTCAAAAGAGCCAAATAACAGCAGTACAACGATTTAGATTTCTTTCAAGAGCCAAATTTCTTTAGAAGAATCCTGTTTTTGGAAGTTCGATTAAAGTAAGTAAACCAAATGTTCGATTTTGGACAGGTACCTGCCCAGACAACCGGGCTGCCATGAGCAGAGCCTGCCTAGGGCGGAGAACAGGCAGAATACTGTCGAAACTACGCTTCGAGCTGCTCAAGGCAGGATTGGCCCAATTTTGGACTTCGTCTGTACGCGCAGTTGTACCTTACTTTGCCATCCGTTGGAGCAGGGCTTTGGGCATGGGCAGAACAAAGCCAGAATGCTGGCGGCTGGATCCCGAATCTGCCTTTGTTTAAAAAGGCAGCACGATTGCACTGATGTGGTGGATGCTGTTTCCCTCGTTTTCTCTCTTTGCTCTGCACAAAATAATATTCTGCATTCAAAAATCGGTATTTCGAATTGACAGTAAAAAGGACGATTGCTGTATATTTGGCACAATAAAAGTTTACTTCGCCGACATCTGCCACATTAGTGCGACCTACCCTCACCGGCGGTGCTGTCCTGTAAAACGACATTCAATGCGACAGTGCTGCCCTGTATAGCGGCATTCGGCACATCAGTGCGACCGTGCTACCCTCTTAAACAAAGGCAGATTCAGGGTCCAGCCGCCAGCATTCTGCCATCGTCCTGTCCATAACCAAAAACCCTGCGCCGACGGACGGCAGAACAAGTCACTAATGCGCGCGCAGACGCTCGGCAGAATTGAAATTTTTGGTTGTCAGGGTAGGAGTCCTAATTCCACATATGTTAGATAGTTAATCGAGACCAACCGTACATTTATAAAAGCAACTTCATAAAAAATATATGTGTGCGTTCCTATCATATTAAAAGAAATTCATCTTACTTCTTGTATACTTATTTTATTTTAATGATGTACATATTATCATAGTTTTTCGCGGGGATAACTTTGCATCTTCTTTAGTTTTCTGAGAGCACATTTTGCTGCAGTACATTTCGCAATTCTATAATTTCTACCGATTCCTTTAAAAGAACCCTTGCCGAAAACATCTACTGTGACCCTAACTCTTCGCCCGTCAGCAAGTTTCTCAGGTGTTCCAAACTTTGCTGTTTCAGGCTCCAGTTCCAGTAATTCACGAATCGGTGATTTAGGAACATTAGTGCTAAATTGCTCTGGAAAGATAAAATGCATTAGCACATTCCGATCTGTTGGTTCTGTTCCGACATATCTGTCAAAATAAAATATGAACATCTCTTACCAATTTCATTTTTCATGATGGCATAGTAAACGCCCCATACCGCGTCTAAGGACATACCGCTATCCAAATAAATTGCACCAGCTAATGATTCAAAGACATCACCTAATGCTTTCGGCACTTCTACATCTTCAGCCTCTTCACATTCTTCTTCTCCAATTAAATAATACTAAAATGTTTACATATTGAAAGAAATTATATGCAGGGAAAGGTGTAACATATACATTTTTATATTGTTTAAATAAATAAACAAGTTTATAGTTCAGAAAAAAATAATATGATTCAGAGATAGTATAAACGAATCTCAAATAAAGAAATAATGAAAAAATAGAAGATTATTATAATATGATACATACAATGATAAAATATCGGTACAGCACTAAAGTGCTTTTGTTGAAGAAATGATTTCAGCAGAAAAAGAAACATTTTTCCATCGGGTGAGATCAAACTACATCGTAGAGTAAAAAAGAATTTAAAAAAGAAAAATAGAATAAAACAGATTGATATGGGGAAACAGATTGTTCGAGATCGTTCAGATTGTTCAGTCAGCAAAATCTGATTGTGCAGATTAAGACCAAATGTCTGTAATCATACTTTGCGAGAAAAAGGCGGACATTTTGGCGCCAAGTAATGTTTGGAACAGGATTTGATCCTTATATGCTCTGAATTTACAGAAGTGAGCGCGTTTCTGGTTGGGTAAGAACGTCAACGTTGCAAACTTCGAAGGGCGGTTTCACGCAATAAAAGTCTGCTCTATCGCGTGATATAGAGTTCGATTTTACGCTGGACCCTTATTTTTTCAGATAAACTGAAAAATATCCTCAAAAATCGGTGAAAAATTAAGGGCATATTCGGAATCAGCGCAAAAAACTCTGTAAGAATCACCCAACAGTAATTGTTGAATAAATTTGTTGTTGGACAGTGTTATAAAGATAAAGAAGCCTTAATCATTGCAGTGGTAAAGAAAATTGTACAGTATATATGTATAACACCAAAATTAAAGTTAAACAGAACCGTTACCTCTTCACTAATGGAATGTCCATTTTCTTCTTGAATTCTTACGAAACGATTGATAACAGCACTTAAACCAGGAGACAAATGTCGGAAATATTTATGAAATCCACATCGAACTGCCAGTGAAGCAAATATAGTATTATTAACTAAAGCTGATCGTAAATCTGTTAAAGCACCTGGTGAGTGTTGTCGAGCATCTTCATACAAATGTCTTGTTATTAAGTAATCTGAAATTTCAAATTTAAATCAAAACATAGAACACACATATACACAACTTCTCTTACATAAGTTGCACCACAAAGCTTCTGGATATTTATTTAATCTGTTTTAGAATGTCTTTCCCACATGGTCAAATATTATCTTGAATATACCTAAAGAATTTTTATCTAATACTGTATATCTAATATAGGACCATCCCAGCGTTAATTGTCGAGTTTGTTCAATCTTTGCGTCTTACAATCTTACAAGTAGAACACTAAGAAACATTAGAATGGTACATTTTATTAGCGAACGCATCTTCTCGATGTATCTGAGAAGATACTCAAACATCTGGTGTGGCATTCTCAGTATTCATTACTCGATTACTGTCTTCATCGATAACGAGCGTTACTTGTCCTCAGTTAAGTGTTTATACTTATTATTTGCGCACATTTTATAATTTTTAAGATAAATATTACGTTTAGGGGAGGCAGCTCGGATGAGCTTGACCTTGGCATGTTGTCATGATCAACATTCTGAAAAACTTGTCCCTATACAGTATTCCTTCAGATGATGTGACAATCTCAGGGACAGTGAGTCTCAGAAAGCGTTTAGGTACTACTTTTTTTGGCGTGTGCCGAACATAGAGAAGGATAGCGCGTAAACGACAAAGAGGGACTGAGCGTCGAGGCAGCCGGTATAGTTCAAAAGGCTCCTGCGTATCGATTGCAATGTCAATGCAAATAGGAAAGTTTTTAATTTATCATTCTTCTTTTACGTAACTTTTACTAACGTATATTTACTGATTTAAAGTGTGATAATAAATGATGTAAATACGATTGAAGCACTGTCGAGTTTGGTCTTTTTTAACTAGAGAAATCTCACAAATCTATTGATGATAGTTTCGTACAAGTAGAACTAAAAATGAAGAAACTATGGATGAAACTAACAACGCAATGTGTTGTTCAGTGATCGATTCTTCAAACAGCTCACAATGCGAGGCCTGGAAGCGAATTCGGGTCTTTCAACGTTTCAACATCCCACTATGCAGGGCTTGGAAGCGAATGCGGCACTGGATCTCTGATCTGTTGTGTTTACATAGCTCCCTATCAGAGTCCAAGAAGCGAATTCGGGTCTTTAAACAGCTCATTATCCCAGTCCTGGAAGCGAATTTTATTTAGTGGGTACACCCAGTAATACCACCGTGTGTTACTGGGGACTCCCTTCCTATAGGTTGGAATTGCCCCAGGAGTCAGTGTATAAAACATTTTACCTCCCTGCACTTTAAACAATAAAAAAATCCAAATCATGTCGCGTTTAGACTCGTTTTAATCAGAAAAAACTTAGAAGTATGTTAGTAAAAGTTTTGGAACTAAATAATAAAAAATAAAAAAGTTTTGTATTTGCGTTAACATTGCAATCGATAACATCGTAACGCTATCCGCAGAAACGAAAGATTTGATGACCCAACATTAAAACTATACACATGCATAACGATAGAATTAATAAAATCTTTTTATTACCTAAAACAGCATCTCCAAGAAATTCTAAACGTTGATAACAGTCTGTTAGTCTATTGGGTTGGTATGATGCATGAGTAAATGCTTGTAAAAGGTAACTACTATCGCGAAATTTATATCCTATACTGTTCTCTAAGTCATGGTAGCCGTCCAGCATCAATTTCAATTCTTGTTCTGGATCAGGAATGTGTCGAAGTAATGGGTTCTGAGGTTCTTCCAACGTTCCATAACAAATCTATAAAAAGGAAACCCTTTAAAGAGTGGTCTTTCAAAACAATGTGCATCATTTACATATTTAATTTAACATTTTATGCCAGGCAAGATCTTGTCTTACAATATTATGGGTAATTAGATGAAAAAGGGCAAACCTCACTGATGTTGATAACCCTGAAATGTGTTGTCCAGGACAACATTCTTTCACTCAGTCTTACATATAAGTGTAGCATTTCTCAGACTTGAGACAGATTTAGAATACGTTTTAGGTTAAATATATATTGTATGGAGAGAATGTTCGGTTAATCTTATTTTTGGCCACCAATTTTATGCAAAATAGCGAATCCAGACCATAGCCAGACCTTCGTACTACCATGAATTACATTTTTTCTTTTCTAAATATCTTTTTTCCGGTTTCTCCTCGCCGGTAAACACATTCTTTATCTTTAAAACTACATGTAGAAACAACTCTATCAACGACAATTATGACGTCGTAACGGTTAATTTTTATATTAATCAATTTCGAAGTGAGCACAGTTTTTCTTCAGCCACAAAACGTATACATAGTTAGGTCTGTAATAGGTTCCGACTTGTAGTTCGCAGTAACATAAAAGTCTGACTTACAATTAGATCTGACAATGAGATAGATTCAGCTCAAGTCTGGTTAAGGTTTGTATTAAATACCCAGTTAGCCTGCCTCGAGCAGACAACGAGCATAGCCTGCAATCGAACGATGCCAGCAGATGCCGAGCATTAAGACGTCAGAACGTGCTCGAAGCTCAGGATGCTCGGAATCTGCTCGATTTTGAACAGCACACTCTGCCAGCATAAAGCGATACTTATTCGGACGCAGAAGTATCGCTTTATGCTGGTAGGGTGTGCTGTCCAAAATCGAGCATGTTTGCTTATTGAGTACATAGATCCAAGTGAAGTTTACGTTGGGTTTGGATTAGATCTAAGCGAATTCTGAATTAGGTTTGGATTAAATCTAGGTGAATTGTTACTAAACACATGTCCAACAAAATGCACGGTTGGGGCACCCTGTATATATCTTTTAATTGTTAGATATAGGTATGGATGATTTTTTAAAAGATTTTTACTGAACAGAGATTATGCGTAGTTAGAATTACCTGTGTCCATGTTGTCTGTCCATGTTCATCTGTTCCTTTTACGTATGGTGTACTGCCAGGAATTCTTTCCTTTGGTGCGGTGTCTTCTACTATAGTGACTTCTTCTGTAGGTAGAACATGAATTCCTAACCAAGCCATAAACAGCAATGCACCTCTAGGACCGCATGTAATTAAGTATGCTCCAATTAATGCCTCCACACAATCTGCGATACTTTTATCGGGAATGCTATGTTGCGTGATTAAATTGTAAGGTATAAAGCAACGTAAATTGTCTAAATTGTTTGGACTTGTGGTTTCATTACGATTAAGCTCGCATTTCATAATGCCTAATTTTTCCTCCGTTTCTCTGACAAGTTGAGTTATATCCGGAGGATTTACAGTTTGTAGAGTTGGAATGTCAGCTTGATTCCAAAGACTAGAAGGAATACCGGATTCAATTAATGCTTGTTCAAGTTCTTTCGGAACGTAATAACAAGGAGGTAACCAGTTGTCGTGTGGTTCAAACTTTGTTGCAATCATGCTTTCTCCTAACATCTTTTGTCTTCCTAATCTGTATAAATTTAAATTACTGACCTGAAACATTTTATTCGAGTTACGATCAGAAATAATTATATGAATTACACTGTCCAACAGCCAAAAAGTATTTCGATTCCCACTATACGATTCTTATAGAGTTTTATTCTTATATTTATTATAATAATTCTTATTAATTTTTCTCCTAGACGTCCAGTTTTTGAGAAAACTGAGTTTTAAAAGAAGACATATTTTTCAACTTTGAATAAATATTGTGATGTTATTACAAAAAATATTTAATTGTTCTTTACGGCAAAAGATTCTGTAGACTTTCCCGAATACAGTGATATCCAATATTAATACATTATGATTGTTTAAACATGTTTAAATAATGATTAAAGACGGAGAGACACCACTTTTGCACCAATTTTTGAGGATATTTTTCAATTTATCTCAAAAATAAGGGTCCAGCGGAAAATCGAACTAAACCACGTGAAAGAGCAGACTTTTATATCTTAAGAAACCACCCTTTCAAGTTTGCATGGTCGACGTTTTTTTCGAACCAGAAAGCAAAATATCTTCGCCCGAATGAGTTGCATGAGTTGGTGCAAAAGTGGCGTCTCTCCGTCTTTAATCATTGTGTAAACATGTTTAAACATGTTTAAACAATCATAATGTATTAATATCAGATATCACTGTATTCGGGAAAATCTACAGAATTTTTTGCCGTAAAGAACAATTCAATATCTTTTATAATAACATCACAATATCTGTTCAAAGTTGAAAAATATATTTTTTGGTCTAGGAGAAAAATTAAGGACAGAGTCGGAATCAGCGCGAAAAGGACTATAGGAATCGCATTTTGTTGGACAGTGTTATTGGCAATTAACAATAAATATTTGTCCAATAATTAGGATACCTGTTTAGATCTTAAATGACTGAGTTTCCCTTCATGAATATTATCGTATGTACAGTACAAGTATGTAGTTATAGCGTATTTCAAGAAAGAGTCTCCAATCGTTTCTAAACGTTCCAAATTAATGCCATCATTTGCATTAGACATAGTTAAAGCTTGCAGTATTAAACTGGGCCTTGGACCAGAATGATCTTTCAATTCAGGCTGAAAGTCGAAACTAAAAAGATTACTATCCAAATTATGCGTGAAATCTGCTTTATTAGAATCCTTTTTGATCGGTTTTAAACTGATATTATTATTTAATATTTCGTCTTTGAATCTCTCGACGATTTTTTCGATATAAGCTTTGTGTTTCGAATCTTGCCTAATTTCCTCGGACGATACATTGATGGCATTTTTCCTTGTAATCGCAACATCCGCATTAGACGGTATAAAACATTCATTTTCTCTTATTTCCTGTTCCCTGATTTTAGTAAATTCATAATGAGATTGCCTGTACGTTGCAATCAATGTGTCCTCATTGTTTTTTGCATATATCCATAAACTGTCATCTCCTCTTTTCTCGATATCTAGTAGATCCAAGATCTTTTTATTAATCTCTTGTTTAGATATTTGTTTTTCATTCTCGACAGCTTCTGCGACATTTCCACCCATATAAGATATTCGCAATCCTCTACTGTCGTCTTCACTTTCGTCCGAACTATCGACGAATCCATCGCTATAAATATCATCCGACTCGTATCCTTCAAAATCGGAGTCGCAGGCAGGAGAACCGTATCGAACGCCATTCCAGTTAAAGTCATTTGTTAGAACAGTTTCGTTTAAATCGTTAGCTTTAAACTGTATCGAAGACATTGCCATGTCGTTTGACCAAGTTCCGATTTCAAATTCATTCTGTTTAGTTGATATCTCTGATTCGGTATCTGTTGCATTTTTATCTGCCAATTGATTTTTACAAGTTTTATCACTCGAAGTATCTTCGTCAGACTTATTCGAAGAATCTGTCACAGTTTCGGTTATACCGTCACATTTTTTCTCGACAACAGTATTATGTAACGAATTTGGCAGTGTTGTATCATTTTTACCATTTTTAGTTTTGTCAAATTCTTTCGACTTTTTTAATACTTCTGCGAAGCTCCAACCGAAATCTAACGCCGGCCATTCGAAATCTAAAATGTTTTTCATTTCCTGTCAATATCCATGCACTTATTTATTTATTTATAGTATTGTGTATTGAATCTTGTACATACCCGAATCCAAATTCTGTCTTCCTAAATTGATGGTTTGAGCAACTTGACATCGTATCTGATCAGCCAACAATAAAGCGTTGATCCTATACAATATGCATGGCAAACAAACTGCTTGCCTCCACAACGAAGCTGGAAAAGGGTGAATTGCACACAATTCAGCAACAAGGATTTGCTTTTGTCCCAGATTTTCCCGTTTCGCCCGTTTCGTCTCTTCGCTGCTGGTTGGCAAGGCAACACCTTTTCGATTCACATATCTGAGATAATGTTAACAAATTTATAGATCTTCCTTTACTCACTGATATACGTAAAGATGATACAATTACCGTAAGTTGGAAACTATTTAAACAATCTACAAGTATGTAACGTTTGAAGAACGCGTAACATCGCGCTTATACAGGGAGGTCCGTTTAAATAAGAACACCTAAATATCTCTTCAGGTTATTGTGATGCAAGAAATATTTGTTACATAATGTGCATGGTGTCAATGGATATTTGGCACGAATATTATTTTCGGAAGGTCATTTTTTTCGGAGTTATCAAGGTCATCGATGTTTTTTGATACATAACTACATTTTTCTTTATTGCATCGTGTAACTGATCGAAAATGCATTCAGATATTTATAATAGCATGACCTTGAAATGATCTTGATCTTCGATAATTAAAGTTTTACCTCCAGATCAAGCTCAAGGTCATGTTATTATACATATTTGAATGTATTTTTCGATCAGTTATACGGTGCAATAAAATAAAAATGTTGTTATGTATCAAAAAACATGGATGACCTTGATAACTCCAAAGAAAATGACCTTCGGAAAAAAATATTCGTGCCAAATATCCATTGACACCATGCACATTACGTAACAAATATTTCTTGTATCACAATAACCTGAAGAGATATTTAGGTGTTCTTATTTAAACGGACCTCCCTGTATAACAAATAACCTAGTCAATCGGGCCTGCCTGGAGCACACATCGAGCACAGCCTACAATCGTACGATGCGAGCAGATGGCAGGCATTATGCTGTCAGAAGAGCGCTCGAAGCTGAATATGCTCAGAATCTGCTCCATTTTGGACAGCACACCCTGCCAGCATAAAGCGATACTTATTCGGACGTAGATGTATGGTATTCTGCTGGAAAATCTGCTGTCCAAAATCGAGCACGTTTCGAGCAGATTGCTTACTGAGAAAAGATTGTTCAGAATTATACCCCCCATTATTTCGAGGTCTTATTTCGTCTTATTTTATAATGTAATAACATAGTATTTTACTCTTTACCATTTTTCCAATCGTTGCCAAATGCTCTGCACGTGAAAGTATATAAAAATAACATATTTTTGTTAATATTCACCTGGGCGTCAAGAAATTTAATCTTGCCGATGTATGATCCACATCCAATAAAGGTTGGACCACATTTTGTATTTGGATACCATATTTCTTAAGATAATATTCTTCGAACGTACTGTAACCATCTCCAGGAAAAGAAGACTTGGGATTGACATTTGAACAGATTTCAGCAACATAGAAATACTGAAATGAAGAAAAATGTGTTACAGTTATACATATGTACACTACTACTCCAAATAAGTCGAACAACTTCAGACATCCAAAAGACAGAATGTCATACACTGTAAGGGTGTTCCATCCGATTTCAACATCTTGATTTTCTCGCTATTGTTACTCGTAGCAAAAAATGTTTCAGCAGAGGCTTGAATGGTATCGAGTGGAGCATATTTTGATGTTATTAGTTTTTTCGTGAGTTGACGCGTAAAGATCATATAAAGGTCAACTTTGGTTTTTTGGTATGTCTTGACAGTGGCAGCACTGTCCGCCGCCCAATGCTTCTCGAACTCCGCTACATGCTGCCGAATAATGAAAATTACGACTCCAGAACGCAAAAGTAGGCCATCTTAGATAGCAAGCGCGCTAGGCTGATCATTTATCTAGCGATTCTGACTACGTAGGGGCCTCAAATGTGCATCAGCGAGACGTGATTTAAAATTTACGGGGCCCTTGCAATCCTCGTGTACGTATACCTGGATCTAAGGACCGACACCCTTAAGGAAACTATTCGACATGCGATTAACAATATGTATACCTGAAAATATGATGCAACATTTTATGCACGACATATTATGTCGGAGATGCGTAAAGTATTTGCACATGAACGGAGGTCGTATGCTTATCACCTTCAAAACATAATGTTCTTGAGGTTACGTATTCAAAAATTTGTTGGTAAACATTAAAACGCTAAGAACCGTTTCTTTACAATCGCCCGTTTTAACAAGTTCTCGTTCTCTTAGGATAATCTAACAAAGAATCATCACGACCTTTTGTCGTTTGAATAATTATGTTACAGATAGAAATTATATTACAGATTAAAGTTTTTCTGAAGACCACGCTATTTACTTTAATTCAGAAATTATTACTATATTTCATTACAGTACGTAAAATGATAATTATGTACCTGAGGTTGATCCTGACTTCTATACCAGGGCATAATCACTGCATCATGATATTTGGATGCATCGAACTTGAAATCTTTTCTAATCTCTTCTGGAACCTTTGTTGGCACTGAATTCCGATTTTTGTATATACATTCCAGGAAATCCCAATCTACAGTAACGTTTGATTCTTTGTCTACAAAAATATGATATTATGTACGTAAGTATATAACATAAAATCATTGATTTTGAGAGTATTTGTAATCACCTAATTTTACAGGTACAAGCATATAAGAATTTTCAGATGCATTAGGATCAAAAAGCATTAAATACTGTTGTAATCTTAATACATTTGTAAAGGTATAATTGAGGAAGGTAGCAACTTTCTCGATCTGTGCTTCGCTTAAAACTACAGTTTCTTTACTGAGTTTTAACTTTACATGAACTTCTCCAGATCTAGTATAGATTGGAAAAGGGCATAGCTGAAATAAAAAATTACATATTAATTAATAATATATGTATAAGCAATAGAAGCACAAAATCTATTTTAACCTTCCGTTACTCGCGGCTTCTGCCCGACAAGTATAGTCGCTCTGTATCTCTCAGATACACATATGTTTAATCAGAAAAACACAACTTGATATTCACAACTTGAGATTCGGGAGTCAACTGACACGATGTGATACTCTCCAAACAAAACATAAACGCGAGCTTAATTCCCACCACAAGTTACCTACCACTTTAGACGCATTCTATGCAAGCCGTGTATCTGTGAGATACGCGCGAGTAACGTAAGGTTAAATATGTTATAGTTATAAAGTTGTGTAAAGTACACTATAACAGGTTTCCCTTGATTGTAAACACTAAGTTATTGTCGATAATTATTGAACTATTTTCTCTTGGTTTACAAGCTACCATATCATCTAGAAATATTAAGAATGTGTTTAAAATGTTCATGATCAGTAGTTAAACTGTAGAAAATAGTATCCTAATATTGTCTTGTACTATATGTGCTCAATAACAATAACAAATAAATAAAATAAAAATAAATTGATAAAATGTAATGACTGTTAGATATGTAGTACAAATTAATTAAACTCGTTTACACTTTGAAAACGTTGTTATCGTAAATCAGAAGCGGATTGGACACGATGTTACGGAACATTTATTCAATTCCATTAAAACTTTTTCGACCCCTTAAGCCTTAAGATATTTAAAAAAAGGGAAAATAATTTTTTATTTTATATATTACCTTAGGAATTTCTTTTAGTGTTATAATGCCGAAACCAATAGCTGATTCTTCGGGAGGATAAATGCGTCGACCCCTAGTATTTTGTTCTTCGGGTAATGGACAACTCAAGACCATTTTAATGTGATATAGATAGGAGGGGACTCCAGCTTTCGGTCTACAGTCCGTTAACGCTTCAGCTGTCTGAAAGATACAATTCTTATCTTAAAATGTAAAATGCAGAATGAAGAATTAAAAATTGTCAAAACAAAGAACTACCAATCGTAACTCTTAAACTGTGAAGGGGGGTCATTCGTGTCCGGACGATTTCGAACAGTTTTTAAAATTCATGTATTTTGCTTCGTACTATTTATAATATAAAATATTTCAACAAATTATTTGTCAAAAGTATTGTGATAATATCAATTCAGTATGTTCCAAGGTACTATGTGAATTTTTTCAGATTTTTGTAAAGAACTATTACTCACTAGAAACTGCATCAGACATGAAAGACTTTTACAGTTGGAGGGTAGGGCACTGTAAACACGCTTACAGTTTACAATCTATGGATTAACAATATTAATGCGAAGAAACCTTTTTATAATAATATTGTCTACGTTTCGTTGTTCCAGGCCGAGCTTCAGAAAAATCCACTTTACTTTCATCTGGAAGAGCAGGTACTTCTGCATCTTCTGGTTTAGCTTTAAAATTTTCTTTTCCAATCGGCAGTAAATTATCATCTATTTCATTATTTCGATGTAAATCGATACATAATTGTAATGCAGCCATTCGCCTCGCCATAGCCCTATTGGGCATAGGATACGACTAAAATTAAAGTTTCAATAAACAGTCTTACATGGAAAAATGCAAACAATGTATATACAACTCCTCAAAAGAATTACTGCTTCAATCTGACATTCGGATCATGGTATTACGATCATTTCTCGCCGAGATACAGCGAGTTAAAAGAAAAATGGAAATTGTGCATTTTTTAAGCATATTTTCAGAAACACCTGGTGTTACCCACCTGGTTTACACAAGATTCGACGATAATTTTTTCGCTTTCTGGAGCCAGTTAAAATTAAAAGGCACATATTTACTTCAATGTCGAATAACTCGAATAAAAAAAACGCACAATATTCAACAACCACACAATTTACACAGGAAAGACAGCCCTTCCAAATGATATTAACACGATTTATCAAAAAAATTTGTTGCTCCCGTGTGATGTTCTAAAGTTGCACAAAATTTTTGTTAACCGTCAATGTTGTCTTCATCTCGCTATAACTTTGTAAAAAACCAACATAGCAACAATTTGAAACAGAGCGTCTGAAACGAGAGGTTTCAGGCTTTCAAGCCATTGTTTAATGATATCGATACAGCAATTTTTTACGGAGCTATGATCACGTAAAGTGAGAGCAATTTTTTGGGTTCGTACAAGTGATCCTTTAATTCTTTTGAGGAGTGTATAATGTCAAACGTTATTTACCGATATAATATATTTGATCGGTGAATTTATAGGGAGCCGCAACGAACATGTATACATAGGCGTGTTGTTGTCTACATTAACTTTTGAGATAGACCACTCTGGTGTCAACCTCGTAAAAGTATCACTAGGTAATTTTGCACAATATCTATATAAAATAAATAATAACATCAAATACATTTATAAATTTTAGTAAGACAGGAGATACTAGAAATATATATCTATATATATATATATATATATATATATATATATATATATATATATATATATATATATATATCTTCATGCAATTATAATATTGCGCTACCTGTTTACCAATGATATGGCAGAATTGAAAGTCACTGCAGGTACATCGTCTCCTTCAAGTGGTTTATAATGTGGTATTATGGCAGCATATAAATCTGCCTTGCTTTCTTCCTCTTCAGTAGGCTCATTATTAGTACATTTCATTAATAATGTCTATAACAAAAACATTCACGCGAAATTGTGAATAGCACATATACTAAAATTGCATTGTAACAAATGGACGAATCGAATGAAATAATTTCACATATACAATAGCAGACTAAAGTTTAAGACCGCTCTAAAGAAGACGATAACTTTTTTAATATTGCACTATACGATTTGAAGTTTTTTGGGAAGCTAGAGCAATTAGTTTACTAAAGGATGTGAAAAGAAATTTTTTCAAAAATTGCAATTAATCGGAATTGTTGAAAAAATACTAAAAGTTGATTTTTTGCCGAAAGTCTTGAAAATCTGCAATTTTTACCATCTTTAAACGTTTGTAGTTCATTGCAACGTCGACCGATTTTGACGAAATTTTCAGAATATGTTTAATTGACCCAAATCTACAAAACGTATTTTTTAAATTTTCAATATAGGCCCACATAAAAAAGTTAATCAATTGCATTTTTTGAAAAAATTTCTTTTCACATCCTTTAGTAAACTAATTGCTCTAGTTTCCCAAGAAAGTTCAAATTGTATAGTCCAATATTAAAAAAGTTATCGTCTTCTTTAGAGCGGTCTTAAACTTTTGTCCGCTACTGTATATTATATATTAGGGTACTCGAATAATCAAAGTAGGATGTTACAGTAAACCATTCGTGTCAATTGTTCATTGAAAACTGTAAATCATATTTGAAAACTGTCATATTTAACAATTAAAATATCAAACCAAAATTGTATATAAAAGTATATACATACTGTGGAAAATTTTGGGAAATTACATAACGTAATTACCTTTTCTACGTAGTGGTACTGCGCTAATTGCCACACACATTCCTTTGAAGTTGTTTTTGGTACTAGTATTACATGTAACGCATCCACAGCTTTTGCTCGACTTTTGCACTGTACGTAAGATTGGTAAGTTTTTGGAAAATCATATCTCATCACAAAATTACATTTGGGAATATCGATACCTGGTACAAATAAAATATTATTAAAAGCTATACATAAATGAGATACGGAGACAAATTACCTAATAGAAATAGAATCGCAAACCTTCTTCCAGAATCGAAGTCGAGATCATTAAATTACATTCATGTATTCTGAATCTTTTTAACACTTCTTCTTGTTTTCTATGTTCCACATCTACATCTTTGGAGTAGATATCTTCTGGATTTCGTTCGGTAGTATAAAGTGGTGATAAAAAATGTAAGTGTTCATCGTGTATAGCAATGTCGTGTAATAAATAAAATAGTATTTTTGCTACAAATCCTTTGTCCACAAAAATTACGCCACAGAGTAAATCAGGATCTGTAATTCCACGCAGGTGACGTTGAGATTCAGGTGGCCTTTTATGGTTTTCGTCATTATTTTTCCAATTACATCCTGACCTTCTAAATTGTCCAATATTATTTTTAGAATTTTCTTTGTTATTAACTGATAAATTTCTAAAATTATTTTCTTTGTTCATTTTATTATAAACATTATCTGCATCCTTGTTGTAATAGGGAGTATAAGTTTTTAAGACCTGTAGTAGTCTATGAACTTTTGGTGTACTATATTTATATATTCTCTCTTTTTCAGATAATGTTTCAAATGCACTGTCACACAAGGCTCGTATTTTTGTAAACACAGACGACACCACGTTTAATAATAAGTAATGCCTTTCGTAAGGGGTTTTCACTTTTAATTTTTCTGTTAACATCAGAAGAGCCAGTGCAGCACGATCAGCACACCATGGTCCAAGTGTTTCTAACACATACAAAAAATCCTGTATCATCTCGATAGGTTTCTCTGTCGGATTAGGTATTTTTTTAATATCTTCATAAAACTCTTCGTTATATATTTCTGTTGGATCATGACGGTGATCACGTAGAAAATCAATAACATGTAATATATAATTTTCAATAGTATTATGCAACTCTCCCTTTTCACTCTCAGAATATTCTACCACATATTCTTTAGGCTTAGGACTGTAACTGTAAAAAGCAAAGTTTATACAATTAACTCGAAATATATTATAAGTTATAAATAAAAGAAGATTCTCAAATGCGATAAACATTAATTTTTTAATAATGGCTTTGCAATACTGATAGGCTTGCAGTACTGATCCCAATTATCTTTCTTTCAGTTCCATAAGGCAGTTGTTTTATGAAAAATGTTTTATCCGCGTACGTGAATACAAGTGAAACAACAATTGTTACATCGACTATAAATTTTTAAGCTTCATTAATGTAAAGCCCTTAGTCAAAAATTAATTACAGCTTGTCAAATCTAGCTGTGCGGCTGAATGTCCCCTGCAAGGGGAAATGTCCCCGCTGCGCAATGGTAAGTAGGCGGAACCTCGCAACGATGCATGTGGCGATAGTTCAGTTGAAATGTAAAGTAACACGAGTGTATTCACACAAACATATAAACAGTTATTTTGTATGTTTACTGCTGTAAGAAATAATGGACAGTACGCACTTTTGACGAGGTGTGTACGGTACCGTTCATATGTTGCATCCTTCTCTCGTCAAGTGCGGTCTTTGTTTTTGTGTGCGCATTCCTAAGTTTTGGTCAACCGCACAGCCAGATTTGACAAGCTGTACCTAATTATTATATACTTTCTTGCTATTAAACTTACCGTAATATAGATAATATATCACTAGCTGTTTCAACTTGACATTGAAATGTAGCTTCCACCTTTTGTATTTCTAGCCCTAATCTTCCAGGTTCTTCGGTTAAGTTAAACAGCGGTACTGCTAGTCCAATTATTCTAGGAACGGTGGTACAGGCTAGAAACGTTTGCAAAATGAATATTACATTGTTATCATCTATAGACTTATGGCACTCGTCAACAATGACTAGATTTATCTCGTGCGGTAAAATCTTCTTTTCCGCTAATAATTCTGCGCATACTTTAGAAGTTGTAACTAGCACCTGAAACAAGATGATTATATAAAACAAATAATCTGACAAAGCGAAGGAAAATATAATAAAACATATTCATAGTATTTCTTACATGAGAGATTTCATATTTGTCTAAAAATTCCGTAGGTGAACAAGTATCGCATAGTAATACTTTTAAGTCTGTTAATTGTTGTATGTAACTTGCTTTCACTTTATACTTTTCTACATCTGTTAATATGTATAATGAACGTTTTCCTCCTTCGCTTAATAATCTAGATCAGTTCAATAATAATTTATTGTTAGAAAGTGTTTAATGAAATGCCAAATATTTATTAAGTTGGAAAGAAAGTTCTTGCGGTTTTTAACTATTAAATTCAACTGCAAATATCTCAGCTCAAACAAAACTTAACCCTCCAATGGCCGACAACTTTTTCACCATAAATGGCTTTTTTCGCCATAAATGACTTCAATCCAACGAATATGATTAGACTGCGGATCTTTATGCAAAATAAAAAATGTTTGCATTGATTGCAAGACACAGAAGCCAAATAAAAATTCCTTTTTTCTTTTAATTGTCATATTTAGCTCAAATTAATACACTAATGTCTTCAAATCTTCAAAATTCGTCCACTGCTTTAAATTGTACGTGTCCATTTTCATCATAAATGCATAAAATCCTCAGTCTAGTTATGATGAAAAATTTCATGGAATCGTATCGATGACGATTGTAATCGCTTCCAAACATCCCATTTATAAAAGTCGCGTAGGCTGCGGCTATTCGGACAAACCGTATTGAAATGCTGCATCGTTCAAAACGTCATAGGTCCCCAGGGACCTTGTCGGGCATCGGAGGGTTAATTAACACGTTGATCACCCAGCGTAATTCGGCTAAGTATCCCATGGGGCTTAAATCTGACTATCGGTACACGGAACGTAAACAGAGCGAAAAGCGGGAATTCATGTTGTATATCCTATTTTTAATTAACTCGAATAAGAAGAGCGTCACCCATATTTGGGTGACGGGGCCCCACGGAAGCATACCCGTCACCCAGATATGGGTGACCTGGTGACCAACGTGTTAATCAAAATAAAGACCATTGCAATCAATGTACTTTTGCCAACGAGAAACAAGTTTCGTTACCACTTTGTTGATAAGGAGATTACTACTTTTTCAAGCACCTCAACAAGATAGATGCTGAAATGGCATTCAACAAGTTTGTCGGTTCCAGAACTCTAGAATTTTATTCAACCGGAATAACAAAACTTGTTTCTCATTGGCAAAAGTACATTGATTGCAATAGTCTTTATTTTGATTAATAAGATTTTGTTTGAGCTGAGATATGTGCATTTGAATTTAACGGTTAAGAACCGCAAGAACTTTCTTTCCAACCTAATAAAATATTTACATTTATAAGGTAATACTTATTTAAACTGTAATATTACCTTCTGTTATTTGTAGCAAATTCTTGAATTAATTTTATGACAATGAAGGTTTGTTCATAATTTTTTCCTACGCAAATAATTATGTTTTTTTCTTTGGCCGTATAAAATAATTCTACCTGTAACAATGAAAATATTACATGAATATTTGACTCTCTCCTATCCTGTCGGTATAAGTAATTCAAAAATTCTTACTTGATGTTCTCTAGGTGTGAAGGATTTTATATAAACTTGATCATTAAGTGGAAATGCCATGGAATCTATAATTATTGCTACTTTAAAAAGATAAGAATAATGTTCTTAAATATAACAAAAACTAGTCTTATTGTGCAAATTGTCCTCCAAATTCAAGATTAGGCTAGAACAGTGTAATGAAACGGTTTTTATACATATTGAAAACACACTGTAAATATATTGTATACTATATACTGTACAATACTGTATCTTACTGTTCATTCAAAATAGCAACAGACTTCGTCAAACAACAATAGCAGCTTGACATATCATGTGATCAACTTCTCATTGGTTCATTTCACGTTGAATACGTAAGTACCCCGTGGTAAGTACTTATCAGTACTTATCTACGCAATACATTATTCCTTCCACAGCGTCGCGCAATTCGCGAAACACAGCGCGACATTGAAGAGGGGAAAAATACTCTCTCTTCACTTTGATAAATCAGAGCTTCGCCTCTACATAGAAACCCTCTGTGGTTAATTATTAGGTGGCATATATTTACTAAAAAATATTTATTGAATTTACTAATTGTATGTAAAAAATGAAATAAAATTTCAACAAAAAGATATAAAAGTAATAATGACTATTATTTTTATATATATTCCAAATAATGTATTTGTCTGCAATATTTCATAGTCTGTTAATTTCTAATTTTTTGCTCGTTTTTCCACGTTATCTTATTTTATAATTTCAAGACTATAATTGGATATCTGTAAGAATTATTTCAATATGTTCTTACAATCGATTGATTGTTTATCAAACGTTGAAAATTGAATCGATCAATCGTTTGGTTCAGTTATCGATAATAAATCCTTATACATGTTTAGCAACTTCAGGGTGAACCTTCTTTTGGCCGTTATTGTGCTACTGGTGAGTGTACCCAATTTTCTATTCCATTTTAATTTTAGTAAACGGTGTTGCTTTATTGATTATTTCGCACGAGTCATTTTCTTTATAAATAGTTCTTCGAATTATTAATATTTTTCGTTGAAAAATAGTAATCTGAAAGTTTTTAGTGCGTTCTTTTGATAACACGTGTCAGTATTAATCGTCCATCTTTAATTTTGCAGTTAATAGTTTGCACACAATTTTCCATATTTATGGAGGTAATGAATAATTCTTAAAATACTCATTCTTCTGAAATTACGTTTAATAAAACGTAATTGTATGCAATAATAATTACATATATATTTGTATAATAGCACAAGGAAGATCGAAATTTTATTGTTCATGTTATGGGAAATAGTTAAAGAATAGATTGTGTTCGCGTACTGTATTAACAAATTTCAAGTAGATAATCATAAACTTCAAAGGTACATATTTTATCATGTATGTTCAAATGATTTCATTAAATAATGATTAGTAAAAGTGTAAATACACATTGAGTCTTGTAAAGAAACTATAATACAACACAGTTTTAAATAAATAGAAAAGAGCTAAATAATTATAATCGTTTATTAGATTAGATAATTAAAATGTAATACTTTTTTACATTTTCTATTAATTTGAGGAATATTTGAAATTACAGAAACTTGCTGCAATGTTTATAAGTATTTTGTTTGAAACAGATGGTGTGAAAATTAAATTTTTATTAAATATGTGGCAATGTCAACAATAGCTCAATCAATGAAAGTCTCTGGCAATAAACGTATAAAATAAAGGCATTTTACATGTGAATCTTTAATCTGAAAGCATCTACATAATTCATTGACTACAATCGTAGCACAACATATTCTATGAATACAAGTTCATAATTGGGTAGTTAAGGATAAAGTAAAATATGTAATAATTCCAGAGTATCTGCTAACAAAACTTGATAATGTTCAGAATCAAAAATACATCAGTGGTCTACGTGACATGAAACATGTTAATAAAAATTACAATGAAGGTATCATATCATATCTTTATATGATACAAGTTTGCCACTGTTATCAGATTACGTTGGCTGTGAACTGCATCATGCCAAACATTGCAAAAATATAAAGTCTTTGTATAATTTTTCTCAAAAATAGGTAGGCCATAATCAATGCTTTGTTCTTTTCTAGAAAAAGTTGGTTTAATGATTAAGAAAACATAGTGTCAACAGAGTTCCTGATGTACAAATTAAAATACGAGAAATTAACCCGGCTACGCTTAAAAAAAAGGCAATTAGTAAGTTGTTTTGGATCCATTTGGACCCATATCAATTTATTTAATGTTTAGCTATAAAATGTTTTTAAATTTTTTATTTATCTGTTGTCATTAACCTAAATTACATACTAATTAAAAATTACATTCGTGAACGTAAATTACATATGTAATTAAATTAACCTATTTGAAGTCTCTTGCACAATCAATGCAATGTGAAGCTCTGTGCTCTTTACAAATGAATTTTGAGCAGTTGGTACAAGATACATCATATTTTTGATCTTTTGTATCGGTGTCAGGGAAAAAAGTATACCATCCTCTGAACCTTTTTGATGGTTGTGCAATATCCTCAGTTCTTCGTCTTTGGGCCCTAAATGCCTTACATGTAACAATTTCTATTATGTACATACAACTATTTCAAAAAGGATTTTAAATATTTTTTTAAATGGAAGAAAGATTTTAATTAATTTATCTTCTGCACAGAAATTTCAGACTCGTCAGCCTTTCCGTTTGGAAGTTATAAGCGTGCAAAGAATGCTTTGGGACCAAATGGACCCAATAAGCGTAGCCAGGTTAAGCCCTATTTAGTGTAAAACTGTTTTACGCAGAATTGTGCACCATTTGCAACATTTGTTTCAAACTTTTTTCATACAACGAATAACCCGATTTATTCGAAGTCGTCATGTTACAAGACTCGCGCTGTATAAACATGTTAGTACTTCATGAAGTTCCTATTTTTCTTTCATATATTCTACATTAAAATGTTTCTTTTCAAGTTGTTGTAAAGTGTATAGTGTTATTATTTTTGTGTATCATTGTGTAATTTGTTACTTCTTCCTTTTTTAGAGCAATCATGCAGTTACACATCAGGGGCGAGCACACGACTATTGTCGAGTCACATGAAAATGAGACTATTGGAGAGATAAAGGTATGTCAAAAAACAGTTTAATTTGAATTATGCTCATTTTATAAAAACTAGTTCACTACTTGCAAGCTACTGGTATGTATGTTTACCATATAAAACGTTAAACACTATCGTAATTAATTATAATGAACATGTACATTATTTATATATCTTACCTATTGTATGAAAAATTTTTTCAAACAGCTTAAAAGTATGTGTTTTCAAAAATTTAGTAATTTCACATTTGGGCACCCAGGCCCTAATGTAGCGTACATATACTGCATACCACAGTTTTGATTCAGTTTCACAAATATTCTCTTGAATCAAGTCTAATGAAATAAAATATGAAGACTAAGTTTTTATTAGTTTCTATAATAACTCTATAATATAATAATCTATAATAGCTCTGTAATTATTCTATAATAAAGAAAATGCTAAACAAGTCTGTTTGTAACAGTTTTCGACGGTTAGATTTTTTCATTTTTGCATACAGTTATATAGAGAGGATAAAGAAAAACTAATCTTCTGATTTTACCTCATAATTATCTTCCTGGGCAAAATGTGGAACTGAATTTTTGTACAATACATTTTTTTATACCTTATCGAATGATTCATTGGCAGTTTAATTTAATTCAAAAGCATTGCGTCCTTCACCAGCTCATATATATATACATACATACATTTCTATAATTATTCTATAATTTTTAATTTCAATAATTATTTGGTACTGAATAATATAATTTATAAGTGATAATAGCTCGTTTTATTATTTACACATAGTATATTTAATTGCGTTGCATAGATAACCTAGAGACAGTAAATTCTGCCTATAGGAGGAGCAACAACGCAACATGAAAGTACAAATTAATGAGCTGGCAATTAACACATTTTTGTTAATTACCATTCGCAACATTTGTCAACAAATATTATATTGAGCAAAAATTCATTTTTCTTAACACGTTAAACGCCAAGCCTGCTTTGTATGACCTTTGCTGTAACTTATGCTTGTTTATACAAAAGCCGGCGCAACGGTATAGCACGAACGTAAAATCTACGACCAGCGTGGCCTTCAATGTATTAGTACAAAAGTACATAATTCTTAAACAAAGATAATGAACTTAGTTTTTACATCTTTTACTGAAATATCTAATAACATAAACTTAACACTTCTATTTTTCAGAATAAAATTGTGCAGTTGGAGGGAGCTGCAAATATAGATTTTAATCTATATTGTTCTGGACTTCTATTATCGAATGAAGCTTCAGTTGGGGAACTTGCATCAAATACTTTAGAATTAACAGTTTCTCTTCCTGGTGGTAAGTTATTTGTTCTTATAATCTAGTTTTATATTATTAATAATAATTTAACTGACTTGTGTTGTGGTACAACGAAATAATACAACAGTACTAATGAAATTATAATAATCTTTCAGGTAAAGTGCATGGGTCTCTGGCTCGTGCTGGTAAAGTAAAAGCTCAAACACCGAAGGTAATTAGACCATTGTCTATTGTTGAAAACGTCGCTATTCCTTTCCCATCATTTTTAGTTATTCAATTTTTACTTCAGCTAGTTCACTAATTCGGCAATATATCCGTTAGTGTTGAAAAAAATGTAGGTCTTCTGTAATAAGAGCAACAAATTTTAAGTATCTTATTACTGAAGCTCGATGTCCGGTTGTCAGAGTCATTTTTCACTCATACTAATAATTCACTAATATGTATTTACGTTCGTCTGAGTATCTCATTGGTCTACTAATGCTATAATAAAACTATAGTTACTCGCATTCGAGACCGCGTTAAACGTTTCCGGTACTTGATTCTCTAGCACCACTTTCTGGGTTATTACTCTAAAGATAATTTTTCAGTTTTTCCGGAATCGTCCGCAGGCAGTTATAAATAATCTTACGTGATAAGCAACATAAAAGTGAAGACATTGTACCTTTAATTCTTTGCTCAGACGATTCTTCCGCGGTTATACACGTTCAAAACGTGTAATTTTTTTGGAATAGCACATCAATTCCAATTCTGACATAATTCTCAACGTGCGTGGCACTTTATTTCGACGCAAGGGGTTAATTTGTTTTGAGGCCAGCCACTTTTCATTCTCGTTTTATATCCAACATTTTCTATAGAATTCTTCCATGCTATATTATCTTACACAATTTAATTTCTAATATTTTCATAACAATATTTTTGTTTACATTGCTACGAGCCTGTAAATACTCTTATTTTTTGTACAGGTTGAAAAACAAGAAAAGAGTAAAAAGAAAACCGGCAGGGCTAAAAGGCGAATCCAGTACAATCGAAGATTTGTGAATGTTGTTCAAACTTACGGCCGTCGACGTGGACCAAATGCTAATCCTAACTCGTAATTGTATACATATATACATGTTTTATGATCACGAAAATAAAATGAAAAACTAAACATGAGGAGTTCTTTATTTTCTATGATTTACTCTTCAGCACAATTAGTGAACTTTGAGCGCGGATATCTCGGAAACTATGCGAGATTCTTTTTTAACAATTCGAATGTACTCATTTGAAAACCGTAACAACCTTTTACATTCTTCATATAACGATTTAATGTTTGAATGGACGGCAATGTTAAAATATTGTACTTTTGATTCGCAGCAATGCCCTTTTTATTGTTGGATTTCGCTGCTGCAAAACTGCATATAAGTTACCGAAATCTATAAAACGCATTTTTTTAATTATCGTTACAGGCCCAGATAAAAAAGTTGAGAAAACATAATTTTTTAAAATTTTGAATAATTCCTATCAATTGCAATCGTAATAAATTTTTGTTTACTTATTCTCTAGTGAACTAGCCGGTCTAACAACTTAAAAAAATTCGTTACTTCAGTAAAACTCAGCCGATTCTTTTCGGTCTCTCCTTGAATCGCATCTCTTGATGCAACATTTTACTCCACAAAATTAACAAAAAATGAAAATGAATCATGTGATTCTACGGTTAGATAGTTTTGTACAGTTTTGCAAATGTCAGAAAATATACGCTCTGCAAATGTATTAGAATTACATTGATAACCTAACACATGTGATAATACTCTACTAATTCAAAGTAGAACCTAGCTTAGAGCGCTCCCTATTATTTGTCCATGCGAACTCAAGAGAAGAACAAACTATATATCACTATATATGTATATAGTAAGTGAGCCACATGAACATGTTCGTGAATTTTCTAGAAGATATATCTGTATCCCCACCTGAATATTTGTTTCCGTAGCAATTTCAAGTCTCGTCCTCGTGCGAGGACATGCGAATTTCACATTATTTATTCATTCATAAGAGTATTGATGTGAAAAACGTGTTCTGAGTTTCTAAGAAAAAAAAAAGTACATTGATTGTTCCAATAACTTTTCGTTGAAAATTGTGTTACATTAACATTATAAGAGAAGTGACTGGCATAATCGTACTCAGAACATCGTCGAAAATTGTTGTGAGTAAAATATTAGTATTATAATGCAAGTTATTAGTATTATAATGCAGGTATTATATGTCGAAATTATTAATTTTACAAGTACATATCAGTTTTAGGTTATTATGCATATGTAACATTTATTTAAAATTTAAATATATTTGGAAGGTTTATTATGAAGGTCTGACAATTTTCTAATTTTGTATAACAAATCTTAACGGTTCTTGCTATCGTAAATCATTTTCATTGAAACTTCTATGTAGAACATGTTCAGTAATGTGAGTTATCTAACAAACATTTATTTGATCTTACACATGTAGAAAATGTGGCAGTACAACGTGAATGACATAGGTATAAGATTTACAATCATTCGAATATTAAATTAATAAACTATTTCGTTCCGTGTATATTTTAAATAACATTTGAAAACTGTTGCTATTATTACATTTTTTTAAATAAATTATAGCGTTTTGTAAAATTTGGTTTTTATATTATATAGATGTGTATATAAAGCTTGTAAAAAATATTATTGTACTACAATTATTTCTATTTGATAATAACAGCATGAGTTATAAGAGTTTTAATTTCGTATAAAATCTTTAGTTATAATTAATTTAGTACATATTTCTTAAATAGAAATTACTATATTATTGTGCAATTTCAATATGCATATATTAATATAAAATGTTTTACATATATGTAGCTTTTCTCTATCAAGGTAAGGTCACAAGTGTGTTCAATAAATTCATAAACAGCTTACAAAAAGCTGTTATATTTCATGTTAATAATAATATTATATGGTTTATAATTTATGGAAAAATGGTATAAGCATGGTACTCATAGTATCATTATTATATACATAATATCATAGTGTAATCGATACTCATATACATTTAAATATGAATTAGAAGTATGAAAAGATACCTGCATTAATGAGTATACATTACATATAAGTATATTTTAATGTTCTATTCTAATTATATTTATTGTGATACTGACAATGTGACTATGGAAAACAAATAGCACAATGATTTTGTGGGCATAGGTTGTTTAAAATATCTTTCCTTTTCCATTTATTTTTTTTTATTATAAACAGATTTAAAAAGAGTACAGTGGTACCTCGGTATACGACCTTAATCCGTTCCTGATATAGCGAATAGGAAGTATACCAAACCAACCTTTCCTATAAGAAGTAATGTAAAAATGTTTAATTCGTTCTCATGTAAAAAAACTTCTATTGATATTATACCTACATTAACCCTTTGCGGTCGGAAAATTTCGCTGGTGGGAGTACCAGGAGGTCGGAGCAAATTTAATTAATTTTAATTTAATTTTTTTCTTCGTCAACGCCTTCATTTTTCTCCGTGTCACTGTCAATTTTGGTACATTGATTCTCTTATGAGGAATTACGTCATCGTCACTACTGTCACTTTCATTACATACTAAATCGGGCATTGAATTGTTCGTATTTTCATTATATTCTTCAACTTCCAAGCCATCGTTACTACTCTCTACATCTTCAAAATCATTCCTAAACTCTTCCATTTTTGGGAATTACACTGTTTATTTTGTAAATTTTTAACACAAATTTTAACAAAAGAATTGTACTTTATATGTTTCAGGAATATCTTGGTTTACATTGATACATTTGGACATTACAAGAGTACTTATTCAGTACTTGTTTCATTTACAAGATGGCTAAATGGGGTGAAGGTGATCCAAGGTGGATTGTTGAAGAAAGGCCTGACGCCACTAATGTGAACAACTGGCATTGGTATGTTAAACTATACACGCAATAATTGTATGCCTTAGTCCAGGCCTGGGCAATGCTGGCTCGTGGGATAGATGTAGCTGCTACTCCCCCTCCTAAAGAGGTGTAGCAGCAACATCTGTTCCACGAGCCAGCATCGCCCAGGCCTGCTCTAAAGAAAAGATCAAAGTATACAGAGAAATTTTGTCTGTAACATTTGTAAGACTGTAAGTTTTGTCATTGTAAAGACTGAGTATGTAAAATTCAGTGAAAACTTCGAATTTTGGGAGTCTATATTTTGTACATAATTTACAAATTATGCTTTACCTAAATTTGAATAAAATTTATTTAGACTTGAGATTTAGACTTGAGAGGCTTATATCTGATGTTAAAGCTGTTACAAAATCATGTTTCTAGTATTCCTGCAATGCTGTTGGTAATTTAGGAGAATTGTGTAATTGATAAAATAACTTTCGATCAGTATTAATTTATCCATACACGAAAAATAATTATTAAACCATATTACAGATAATAATCCAACATAATGATCTAATATGTAATATTTTCGTTTTAAGGACGGAGAAAAATGCCTGTGTCTGGTCTCAAGAAAAGTTGAAAGACTTATTTACCAATATGGAGATCGGAGGAGACGAAGGTTTATATTTTATTCTTTATTTTTATTATGTCAAAAATGAGTTCAGTAACATTTACATATTACAGTGTAATTCTATATAATACTATTTACTTTAATTTTGTTCTAATTGTATTTGTTTACTGCGTTAATAATTGTTTTGTTATAAAATTTGTATTTTATTTAATTTCAAATTATTCAATTTTTAATAAATGCATATACACCCCTTGACAGAAGTGAAAAATACAAAATTTTACTGGATATGGTATCTTTCATACACGTTTACAAAAAAATGAGTATAAGTGTGGAGCAGAAGAGAGAGATATGCGTTTCTTGAATTAAATGGAAATAATTCTGTGCTCAAGTAGCATATAGAAAATATATGTATTACGATTTTTCTATTTAGCTATTTTGTTTTTTAACTTCTGTTACTAAGTGTATATGTATAATAAATATACGGTAATTATTTACAATAGTGGAAAAGTGAAAACTTCTTCCCGACCTCTGTTGAAATCAGTTCGGAAGGAAGTCTATGCCCAGACCTAACACTCTGTTTTATAAATATTTCGGAAACTAAATCGAGCAGCGGTAACCCAGTCAACCAGTCAATATCTCCGAGATTAGTGAGCGGATAAAAAAGAGTATCCAAGAAAATTGCTAGTCTTTTTACATACAATAAGATCCCGTAATAAAAAATATAGGTTTCTATGTGAAAAGACAAAGTTGACCTTCAAATGACCTTGAACACGACAGCCAAATAAAAAACTGATACCGCCCCCCTCTTTTCCCCTCGAAATCCTTGGACACATGTTTTACACTTTTTTAAAATCTTTCATATTTTTCGAGATATGCGGCGGGAAAGTTGTCAAATGAACATCCTGTACATTTCCATTTATATGTATAGCATTGATAAAAAAAATATATTAGTTAATTTGGATAAATATAACTGAAAATGAATTTCAATTTGGTCAGCCCTATTGTAAATAATTATCAAATATACATACTTTAAATACATGCACATGGTACGTTAAACATAAATATTTTTTTAGTTTTATGTACGATAACAGAAGTAGAAAAATGCGAGGGTGAGGCAATGGCTAACAATAGGAAAGGTAAATTAATTTTCTTCTATGAATGGAATATTGTTTTAAAATGGAAATACGACGGAAAATCTGATAAGAAGATTGAGGGTAAAATAAACATTCCAAATCTATCTGAGGAGAATGATATTACTGAAGTAGATGTAAGTAAATAATCTTAACAGGTCACAGTCGTTATTATTGGCAAGTTTATGAACACTTGCCTTCATACATAGTTTATTATTTAACACGTTCACTGTTCGATCACCTACATTTCAATTGACGAAATACATAACAATGACTTTTTCAAAGGCAATAATAAATAGTATTCTTTTAAGTATTACATAATATATATTTCACTAACTTAAAAACTGGTTTAAGTTTAATTATGTTTAGTACTTGCCGCAATCATTTAGGAGTCATTTGTTAATTTTTTATTTAAATTAATACATACAGATTGTGCGACTGTGAACGTGTTAACCTTGTTATGATCCTCAGTTTTATTATACATCCTGAGCAATGAGAAAGAGGCATATTAATACCTAGTTCTTATTGCTTTGCTCATACTTAACTCTCATACAGAAATTCACTCATTTTCTGTTTTTTTAGATATTGTCGAATGCCCCTGACAACCAAAAATCTCATTTCTGCCTGAGAGTCTCCGCGCGTATTAGTGACTTGTCCTACCGTCCGTGAGCGCAGGGCTTTAGCCATGGGCAGACTGGAGGTAGAATACTGGCTGCTAGACCCTAAATCTGCTTTTGTTTAAGAGGGCAGCACGGTCGCACTGATGTGGCAAATACCGCTTTACAGGGCAACACCGTCGCGTCGAGGAAGATTCTAGTTATTTGCTAGTTACTAGAATCTTACTAGATTTTGGGTCGAAAAAATGGGTTTGCGCCCTGACGTTTTTTGTCCTTATTTGAGCAAATTTTGGGCTGGGTGAGGGCTCATTCTAAAGAGGAAGGTTCATCGCAGCGCGCTCTGGTCATCATATCAGTCAAAAAAGTCTTTTAGAGACAGGAAAATGCATTGAAATCTGCGGATGTTTTTCTAGATTTTTTCTCTACTTTGCGCCCTCATATTATTAGATATAAACATAATCTCGTTAAAATCATGACCAGATCGCGGTGCATCTAACCTTCCTCTTTAGAATGAGCCCTCACCCTGCCCAAAATTTGCTCAAATAAGGATATAAACGTCAGGGCGCAAACCCATTTTTTCGACCCAAAATCTACTAAGATTCTAGTTATTTGCTAGTTTTGTCACGTGACTATCCTACCGCCGGAGAAAAAACAATGGAAACAGCATCCGCCACATCAGTGCGACCGTGCTGCCCTCTTAAACAAAGGCAGATTCAGGGTCTAGCAGCCAGTATTCTACCTTCAGTCTACCTTCAGTCAGTAGAACAAGTCACTAATACGCGTGGAGACTCTCAGGCAGAAATCGAGCAAATCTTACCTTGATCAGCTCGAAGCGTAGCTTCGACTGTATTCTGCTCGTTCTCCGCCCTAGGCGGGATCTACTCATGGTAGGCCTGGTTGTCAGGGTGTTTGCCTTTCTCTAATCATGTTTCAATGCGATGAAAAAAATACATTTTGTTCGTGTTTTTCTCTGGAATATAAATATGTACAATGAATGAATCAGCAGGAAAAGAGATCTTTAAGTTTACCTGAATACAGTCTCATAATTAATGGCACACACTTTAAATCAGAATAACTTTTTTATAAATGGACTAAACGACTTCAGCTTTTCTGCAAAACAAGATGGAGCAGTTTACTAGACGATATGTAATGAAAATTTTGGAAAAAATAGTAGAATTTCCTTTTTACACCTTTTTTTTAATAGATTATTAATATTAATTAAAATGTACATAAAAAATGAGTGAAGTATTGAAGATTTCTCATATAATATTTCTAAGGAGTGTATGAGAGTCATAGTAATTTTTGAAAGGAATATAATTACATTTGGACTGCGAAAATCGGAGGACTACATTACTGTTATAAACATGAAAATGCACTTTAGTTGAAAGAAAAATATAAACTTTATAACAGATTTAATATTATAAAATTATGGACTGAGAATCTCTTAGGTTACACTGTCTAACAAATTTCAACTTTTTTTTGACGTTTCGATTTTCACGAATCTGTACTTAATTTTTCCTTTAGATGGACAGTTTTTGAAAAACTTGATTTTGAAAAAGAGACAAATTTTTCAACTTTAGACGGTATTCAGGAAAGTCCACAGAATCTTTTGCTGTAAAGAACAATTCAAAATCTTTTATAATAACATCACAATATTCGATCAAAGTTAAAAAGTTTATCTTTTCTTCAAAATCAAATTTTTCAAAAACTGTGCGTCTAGGGGAAAATTAAGGGCAGATTTTTCGGCTGTTGGACAGTGTTATTAACATTATTATCAGTAAGATAACGAATACATCTTAAATTACAGATTCAAATTACTTTGAAAGATAGCACAAACGAAGGCGAAGCAATAAAGCACTTCCTACATACAAAAGGAAAGGATGCTATTCGAGAAAAACTAAATAAATATGTCTCCGCTCTAAGAGAAGGTAAAGTTTTATGTCTGTGAGAAGGAACTAACGAGAAGTGTCACAGAACAAGCGAAGCCTTTGGAGTTTAATAAGACTATTAGATATGTTTACATATTAGCTGCCCTCTTAAACAAAGGTAGATTCAGGGTCCAGCCGCCAGCATTCTGCCTTTGTTCTGACCATGGCCAAAAGCCCTACGCCAACGGACAAATATGAAATGTTTGGTTGTCAGGGTGTTTGCAGGCAGAATTCCATGCCAAATTGAGGGCAAAACCAGGACACGGTCGCACTAAGAGCAGATCTAATCTAGCTCTAAGAGTAAATATCGGGCAAAATCGGAGTAAACCTTGCTGTAGAAGGGAAAACCAAATTTTATTTAAATTTCTAAATTATATAATTTACATAAAGTTTCATGTATTTTGATTTAAATAATGACAATAATAATTTTGCCCGACATTAATCCTTGCACTCGAATGGCGAGTCTGAGGCGCCGCTAAAAATTGCCATACCATTACTCAAAATAGTTTTAACATTATTAAAAAGTCTGTATTCTATAAATTGTAGAAAGCTCAACTGTTATATAAGAAAACAGGTTCAATTTGATGTGCACAATGTAAAAAAGATTACATAGAACAAAAATGATCTGGGTTGAAACAAATATCTTGATTTTAAAATTCAAATTGTTTCGAGTGCAAAGGGTTAACTCTAAAAGTAAGATTAGATTCTCTCTTAGTGCGACCGACCTGCCCTCTACGCGATGGCAGGGTCCATCCTCGTTTCGCCCTCGATTTGACATGGAATTTCGCCTGCAAACTTTGGACTCAAACACCGTGGGTAATGGGTAATGGGTTTTGGTGGCAAATTCATAGTAAATCAAGAGCAGATTGCTTACCGTGTAGTTTGTAAAATTGACGTCATATGAAAGTTTCATCAAATTCTAAAGGAGTTGCTTGGTTCTTAACTAATATCCCGCAATTAGTCTTAAAAGATATCATAATAAATGTTTTAATAATTATAGTAGTGATAAAAAGGATATATCAATAATTTACAATATTACTCAAAAGTAGGGCGTGAAAATGGTGATGACATTGGTTTTTATTCTTGGAACAGGAACCAGAACGTTTCAACGTTTATGTATGGAGAGTTTCTGGTGAATATTATATTGATTTTGAATCCTATTCCATTTCTAAAGCATCACCAATGTATTAGTCTTGTGTTATTACATAAAATGGTTATGCATTAAGAGAGATCAACAAAATCACTTACATTTATGTATGAAACGAAATCTGCTAATCACCGACTAATTCATTGACAGAATCAAAATTATTTTGGCCACTTTCAAAAAGTCTATTTAACATCCGTTTAACTATTTCGCAGAAGAACAGATTAACACTGTTGTAATTATTTAGAAAATTAAATATTAAAATTAATTTTCGCAGGATCTTTCTCCAAAAATTTGTTGTAAAGATATTTACTTTGCGTTTTTTAAGAAGAAATATTAATTATTCAAGTCCTTATAATTGCTTCAGTCAGAACCTTTATATAAAAGTATTTGATGTACCTTAGATGTTGTTTTCAAACTGTAATGTTTATTAAAAACTTATTGTAAACAGTAATACATCTACTTGGTCTCAAACCATTTCAAGTATTGTCTCGTACATGTAAAGTGTTTTCAGTAGTAAGAAGAAAACATTTCGTAGCCATTACATACATAAAAAAAGTCATTATTTATTATTTAATTTGTCTCTGTATAAATAAATATTCATATATTATGTTAATTTGTATTCTTTGTTTATTAGAGTTTGCAGTTGGAATGATTCTACCCAAAAAAGACAATGTGAAAGAGAATATCTCAAATTTCACCACTGAATTCAATGCGAAAGTAAGTATAAAAACAATTACAAGAAATAAGATTGCAAAGCTTCGTGCAACACTACAAAGTATTAATGCATTTGGGTTCATGGGTGTTCGTCGGTTAAAGAAATTGAAGAACAGTAGACATTATACAGTTCATTATTAGTTTGCAATGATGGTACTACATATTTTCTTGAGATTTAGGCGTTGCATGGTATGGGGGTCCGAGTCAAAATCATAATTTCAAGAAACTAGTTTGTCTTCCGCATGATGCTTGTATTTCTACTCTTGAGTTAACGCAGGTCATTATTGGCGGATTGTCATATTTATGGAAAATTTTTAAATGTTTATTAATTTTAAAACAAAGTTAAAACTGTTTATAAGAAGTTTGAATTAAATCTCAAGATTTGTTTTACTTTTTATTGATCATCCTGTATCAGAGAAATGTTGTACATATGTACAGTTAAATTAATATTTGGAGGCTGTAAAAAAGATGATATCTTTCTTAATATTGTACTATTTGTACTATACGATTTGAACATTTCTGCGAAGCTAGAGCAATTAGTTTACTACAGGATGTGAAAAGGGTTTGCCATTGAAGATTTTGAAATAATTTCCTCTCCTACACTCAGAAGGTGGGGGTGGGGGGTCAATTACGGTGTTATTGAATAGCATTTTTAAAAATATCAAATACGTCTACTTTTATTTTTCTGATCTAATGTGTATTTCTCGAGATATCTCCAATTCTCAACGATTTTTTACCCATTTTGATTTTTGTCCATTACAGCGCCATCTGTGAACTAAAATGCAAAAACTACTATGTCAAATTTGTGTATTTTTTTCTGGAGAATCCAAATCTGCAATGAAAAATGGGGGTTCTCATTTAAGTTTTTTATCTTTCCCCACCCTCACTCCCAGGGGGTGGCGGCGGGGGATCGAGTTTGGTATCATTGGATGTCCCCCTTCGCGACGAACAACTTTCATTACTCACTTGTTTTGATTGGATGCATAGGTCTCGAGATATTTCAATGTCTTCAGATAAAATGACCACCCTGTATGTACATTATGTACTGAATTGTAAACATTCGGACTGGAGCTACTATATTTCGCAAATATTAATGTATATTAGTTTGAATTGACGTGCTAACAGAAATTACTTGAGTTTCTTCTATTTTACGGTTTATTAAATAAATATTTTTTAATTAATTGTTGAAGATGCAAATGAATTCCACAGTGGCGTCGTCAAATAATAAGGAAAGAGTATTGGGAGCCAAGATTTTGACGACAACGATCAAGCAGCAACAGAAGTTCCAATGCAGAGCGCAGGAATTCTACAATGTGTTCACGACGATTGAGGTAAAGTTATTATTACTATTAAGGAACATAATAATTGCTTTGTACAACAAATGTTAACGTCTTTTCGGATTGCGAATTGTTGGTCTTTGGGAAGCAAGGTAATTTTGTGATAAAGAAAAAAGGCAGATATTTTTTAAAGTTTAAAATTTAAATTTAAACGGTATTTATATAGATGCTTCCTCTTCCAAAGCTAGTGTAAAACC
Organism: Lasioglossum oenotherae; assembly: GCA_028455765.1. Classification (NCBI taxonomy): domain Eukaryota; kingdom Metazoa; phylum Arthropoda; class Insecta; order Hymenoptera; family Halictidae; genus Lasioglossum; species Lasioglossum oenotherae. The sequence goes on from CM052296.1 coordinate 3,544,523, forward strand.
ATTGTAAAAACATTTTTTAACTGTGTTTAGACTATTTCAAAATAATTTTTAGCTTTTTTCATTATTATTATTTTTTAAATATGTTCATTGCAGGGAAAAATAGTACATTCTTATATTTAGTATCAACAAACATATAAAAAATACCACGCAATATTGCTCTGTTATTCTAAATGTTCGCTCGCATACGAAGCTCTTAGAATTACATTCTTGGATGGTGGTTATGCTATTAGGAACTGTAATAATTTAATTACTATATTAGTGGTTATAATATAGGAGGTATGGGGGGTGGGGGTGGGGGAAAAAATGTTTTTCCTTTATTAAAAACCCCCGTATCAGTCTTGGAGACCATAGCCGCTGCACCAACCGTCGCTGTTGAAATTACCTTCGAAATATTCGAATATATGTGCATAGTATTAATTTCATTTTTTGTACTTCGCAAGTTGTAACTTAGGAAAAATGCCGAAAAAAGTGGTTTTATTTTTTTTTAACTATGACGCACCACTCTCAGGAATTTGAAAAAAATTGAGCATAATACTTACGGTAATATCTCATTGCTAAATTAAATATGTGATAGTGTCTAGATTTCGATATGAAATCTGCATTTTTGTAAATTTCTTTCGCGATTTCCATTTTTTACAAGCAGATTTTGCAACGGAAAAATCTGAAAATGATACCTAATATGTGGGTTAGTGTCCGAAATGTGCCAGATTTTTTTCAGAATTTTTAATTGTCAATAAATAGGGAAAATGGGCCAAAAACTGGTTTTTCGATTTTTCTCAATAACTACCTTTACAGATGAGATAGGGGGCTGATACTTGGCAGAGAGGGGTCTTTTTGGGTAAGCTATCGAATGGTCCAAGCTCGATTAAAATCCCGGCAGGGGCGAATTTCATCTCCAAACCCGGGTATAGCGATAAATGTTGTCTTCATCTAGCTATAACTTTGTAAAAAACCAACATAGCAACAATTTGAAACAGAGCATCTGAAACTAGAGGTTTCAGGCTTTCAAGCCATTGTTTAACGATATCGATACGGCAATTTTTCACGGAGTTATGATCACGTAAAGTGGGAGCAATTTTTCGGGTTCGCACAAGTGATCCCTTAATTCTTTTGAGGAGTGTATGTTTTAACTAATCACATCTACAAATAAACAGTCAGGACAGTCAATTTCACGCTTCAAACTGGTGTAGTACATGGGCGTAGTGAAATAACAACTCACTTCAGACTGATAGTTCAAGTTTATAGTGACTAAAACTGCAATTATTTTTGCACCAACCTGATACCTTCTATTGAAAATTGACGTAAGCCGGTTCCTTATGAGTAGGAGGATAAAAATGCATCTTCCTCTCGAAAATTGTTGTAACTACTTCTTGAGTAGACGTAATTTCTTGTGTCCCCATCCACAACATTGTCATGCCAACCTCTTCACTCATTGATCTTTTCTGAATATTATCAGTGCAATCTCTTTTTTTGTACTGGGGAAAAATTTCCCACTTCTTAGACGCTGCTATGGCTTAGTTTCCGATTTGATCCATGAGCCCAGGGCAATCAAGGTTGCCCTTGGAAATTCTATGTTTCTATCAAAGATAGATGATTAACATTACAACTAAACAACTCGTCACCAAACACAAATTTGAAAAGATAGCAAAGAGAAAAGAAATACAGAAATAAAGTCATCGCTACAGCCATAAGTAAAGTTAATTAATTCTTTCAATTATTGTCAGATAAGTGACTTTGATGTTGAATTACGATGCTATTTGTTGACGCTGACGGCGTTAAAGAAAACAAAAGTGAGATTAGAAAAGTAATGTTTTATTTCGTCCTGTAACAAAGCAACTGTGAAAGTACTTTCGTTGTTTAGATTGCTCATACATTAATTACTATTTTAGAATCATTTTGAATGATCATATACTGAGCGGTATAGTGACTATTTGCCATATCTCCGAAACAGTGGAAGAGAAAAATTTATTTAACAAAAGTTATATGGTACAGAGGGAATCATCATAAGGCGATGAAGATTTCTTTGTAGGCAGAGGTACTTCCGAGATATTATTTATATTTTAAAGCACTAATAAATCACTGTCTCTGATATTAGTGACACGATGGTCTTTCTAAATTTTGCTGAAAAATATAATAACAGCGCAAATATCAATTTTAAGACTTGTGAATGCATTTTGTCAACATCATGTAATTATTTAGGTTTTAAAATATCTCCTATCTTATTACTTCTGTTACAATGAAACAGGAATGTTGGAGTGAAATTTCATTTGGTGATTTACAAAATTATTAATCACGGCCATTATTGTTTTCGATAGAGAATTTATTTTGCAACTGACAATGTTTCTTTACAGATGGTACAGGCGTTCACGAAAGGACCAGTAAAACTAGAACCAAAGAAAGCTGGGACGTTTGAATTGTTCGGTGGTAACATTCATGGAGAATTCGTTGAGGTTACGCCCACAAAAATTGTTCAAAGGTGGCGCTGTAAACAGTGGCCCGACGGACACTTTAGCGAAGTAACTATTGGAATCTCGGAGAAAAGTGACCACACCGAAGTTAATTTAACGCAAGTTGGTGTACCATGCAGGTAAGAAGGACAATTGCCTTATAATACTGTCACCGACGAGATACTATCTCGTCTCTTTACTTAAATAGAACAAGACGATATATGACATTGTTCACGCCCGGGGCGAACCAGTTTGAATAATACATATGTTTTGATCTGAAGGAAGGTAAAATTGCAAAATGTTGTGAAAGACAATAGGTATAGGAATAGAATTTATTGAAAAATCAACATATTTATTAAATGTGCAGCTATTAGCTCGGTATTATCCTTTATTCATAAGAGACTAGAAGTTCTTACAAATAGAGGATAATACCGATTACCCAGGTCTCACCACGAGGAGGTTGCTGCACAAGAGACCCGAAAGGGAGTCAGAACGAATGCAATATTCCTCCTGGCTCCCTTTCTTACAACGACGAAATTATACTAAATTACGCAAGTATGTCGAGTAATTGTCGCGGAGCAAAAGGTGTGAATCGGAGAAGAAGTCTCCGATCCACGGGGGATCAAAGGCGAATCAGGCAGAAGGCTCTGATTCTTTCAAAGTGAGAAACAAAAGCGAACCAGAGCAAAAGGCTCTGGTTCGAAGGTGACGCGACGCGTACAATACTTGCAGCCCAGCTCCGGCCAGAGCCGATACCCGACGTGTCCTCACCAAGAGAAATGGACAGTGAGAAGTGTTCAAACGATATCCCATTTCTTTACCAACTACCTGTCACCAGGCAACGCAATGCGTTGAGGTGACTCGGGTAGGATGACGAATAGAGAGGACACTGTAGCATGGCTACACGAGTGAACAGGTCTCAATGAACCATCCCTCTCAATGTATCGACGCCGAATACCGGCTCCAACCGGTCTGGTACATACAAGCAAGGCAGCCTTCTGCTGTGTCGGAAACAAGGAAACGAGCAAAGTGAATTTACGGCAATAATTACTCGACATATTTACAATGACGACATACAATCTTAACTGTGTCCTCTTCATTCGATGTGTCGTCTTCGTTAGCAGCCGGCTGTTGTAATCTAGCTGAAACAGACTAATCGTATTTAGAAACAATGCACTTGAACACGGAATTAAATCACGCACGCGAGTGCGAATGTAACCAGCGAACCAGCTCACAAGAGCATTTATAAACCTGCACATGAGTGCGAATACAACCAGCGAACCAATTCACAAGAACAATTTTAATTCTGCACATGAGTGCGAATAGAATCAGAGAACCAGCTCATAAGAGCAGTTGTAACCCTGCACATGAGTGCGAATACAACCAGCGAACCAATTCACAAGAACAATTTTAATTCTGCACATGAGTGCGAATAGAATCAGAGAACCAGCTCATAAGAGCAGTTGTAACCCTGCACAGAAGTGCGAATGCAACCAGCGAACCAATTCATAAGAACAACTGTAATTCTGCACATGAGTGCGAATACAACCAACGAAGCAGCTTACAAGAGCAATTATAAACCTGCACATGAGTGCGAATACAACCAACGAAGCAGCTTACAAGAGCAATTATAAACCTGCACATGAGTGCGAATACAACCAGCGAACCAATTCACAAGAAGAATTGTAATTCTGCACATGAGTGCGGAATACAATCAGAGAACCAGCTCATGAGAGCAGTTGTAACCCTGCACAGAAGTGCGAATGCAACCAGCAAACCAATTCATAAGAACAATTGTAATTCTGCACATGAGTGCGGAATACAATCAGAGAACCAGCTCATGAGAGCAGTTGTAACCCTGCACAGAAGTGCGAATGCAACCAGTGAACCAATTCACAAGAACAATTGTAATTCTGCACATGAGTGCGAATACAACCAACGAAGCAGCTTACAAGAGCAATTATAAACCTGCACATGAGTGCGAATACAACCAGCGAACCAATTCAGAAGAACAATTGTAATTCTGTACATGTGTGCGAATACAACCATCGAAGTAGCTCACAAGAGCAATTATAATCCTGCATACGAGTGGGACGCTCAAAATGTAATTTTTATAAAGAATAAAGTTGAAAAATATTAGTAATCAAACTTACCGCTGTTCCTTGAATGAACAGCTGAAGGTAGGCCAGGGTAATTGTAGATGATCCTTTGTCCACCTCTGGTCCACCTCTGGTCCTCTTGGCGCTCCTGGTCCCGCAGCACGTCGGCTCACGCCGCTCCCCCCGGCCCGACTGACTGACTGACTGACGGAGAGCTCTCGCCGAGCCGCCGAGCTCGAGCGGCGCCCCCCACTCCGCCGAATATCGATCGCCGTGACAATTATTGAAAAATTTATTATTTCCAGCTGGTTAATGTTTATAACAATTCTATTTTACAGCGATGTTCACAAGGAATCCCTTGGCTGTCTGACCACCTAATTTTTTAGTAAAATTGGCTAATAGTTTTCGTGATACGGAATAACTTTTAAACCATAACATTCGCACGCATTAATTTATTCGATAGAATTCACAGATGAATTTATTATTTCTGGCTGTTTAATGTTTATAACAATTCCTTTTTCTACTGATATGAACGAGCACTCCCTTGACCACCTTGCCATCTAAATTTTTCGTAAAAATAGAAAATAAAACTCGAGATTGAGAATATCTTTTAAACCATGAACATTCGCACGCATTCATTTATTCAAAATAATACTATGAGACATTTATTAATTCTAGCTAATTAATGTTTATAATAGTTCCTTTTGCCAACGATGTGGACGAACACTCCCTTGAACACCTTGCCATCTAATTTTTTACAGTAAAGTCTTTTCAAAATATTTCTGTCCAGATCGATTCTTGGAACATTATGATTCAATAATATATTTCTAGGAAGTCTTTGTCCTTGAGTTTTGCTTTTAATATTGAAACCGACATCGTCTGAAATATCTGCTCGGTACAGAATGTAACAATTCATGATGATCAATATATGGTTCCGTAACGATTTGCCTTACGAAGTATGTATTTCTTTTACAGTGAGGAAGATGTAACAAAAGAAAATTGGGAGAGATACTACTGGGATGCTATAAAACGTACCTTTGGATTTGGATATTTTATGTGATCTATGTATGTTTTGAATTTACCTTGCTTATTGATAAGTAGCAGAATTATTAAAATGTGTACTATTGTGCGTCGCCTCGTATATATTTTACGAATTAGCCACTTAATGATTAGTCTTAAACAAATTGTGTCTTGTCTCCATTCTAGTTACTGGAACTTTTCATTTTTCAACCCCTTCTATTTAACATACTGCATCACTCAAGCAGAGCACCATGCCTTTGCTTATAATTAATGTATCGGTGAGACATCTGTATGAATAGTTGTATATGTCAAATAAATCATGTCAACCACTTAATTCTGCTGCCTCCGTTATTACTCGTTATTCCTCTTCCATATGTTCTTATTCTTATATGAACTTGGTATCTTACGTCGTATGTACACTAATGGATGACAATTACTTTTTTCAGTTCTATTGGTAACTTATTTCCTATTCCTATTTTTATGCTACTTAATTAGGTGTGAATCCGGGAAACCGGTTGACGCACAATTAGAATATATATGTATATATATATATATATTATGTGTACATACACATCAAATTTTAATATAACATACGCATGTTAAACGTTCATATGTGAAAATCGGAAAAAAAAAGATTTTGCGAAGCTATGCGGGGCGACTAAGTTATCCGAACTTGTACCTCAGTCCAGTCCAAGTCACTGAGTGAGTGACGCTAGAATCGTCGCGCATGCGCGAGTTTTCCGGTACCAGAGTACCAGTTTCCAACATTCCCAACATACCATCTGATACCATCACTGTTCCCAACATTGGCTACGAATTGAACATGCCTAATTTATAAATACATTTCGAACCGAAAAATAGATATACGGCTGCAGCAATTGAAATACATTGATGATGTGAACGATAGATGTTTATTTATTACAGTGATTTTTAGCATAATAGCAGCGCAAAGGAGAAAAATAGTACTATATATTTATGTACATACAGGTTAATGCGTATCAAAATGCTATCAAGGTTAGTAAGTTGTTGACAGATTGTTGGAAAAATAAAAAATAATGAATGCAAATAGTTGGTAAAATATTTATAGAATTTCTTTTCTCTGTTAGATATGGGATGTGTGCGAACGCAAAGTCTAGTGGTATAAAGACATTAATACGCAGAGCTTTGTCGACGAATACGAAGGTTCAAGTACAGAATGAAATAACGTTACTTAATCATAATTACCCAAAAGACGAATGGACAAATATCTCGCCAAATATTATTTCGAAACTAGGAAAAAATCTGCATGTTACTCGGTATCACCCGCTGTCGCATATTCGCCAGCGTATAGTTAATTACTTTTATAAGCAGTTTTACAATCGCATTGGAAACGTGATGTTCAGCGTGTACGACAATATATCTCCCATTGTGACAACGGCCCAGCATTTTGATTCTCTTCTTGTACCAAAGGACCATCCTAGTCGAAGAAAACTAGATTGCTATTATGTAAATCGAGATACTTTGTTGCGGGCTCATACGACCGCCCATCAGTCGGAACTAATCTCTATGGGATTGAATAATTTTCTTATAATCGGAGATGTTTATCGTAGGGACGAAATAGATAAAGTACATTATCCTGTTTTCCATCAAGCAGACGCCGTTAGATTATGTACCTCGGAAGAAGTATTTCAAAACACAAAGAATTCGAATGAGTTGAGGCTGTTCGAACACAGAGGTGTAGAAAACAATGAAAAACAAGGTTGTCATAGTTTAGAAGCGGTGAAAATAATGGAACACGAATTGAAGACCACCCTGACTGGATTAGCGCAAGTGCTCTTTGGTCAAAGTAAGATGCTATTATTATGGTAAATTAATTTAGCATACTCCTAGAACATTGGTGAAATGCAGAAATTTCAATTCCTTTTCGAAGATGTTCAGTTCAGATGGGTCGAACAATATTTTCCCTTTACTCATCCATCGTGGGAATTAGAAGTGTACTATAACGATCAGTGGCTGGAAGTATTAGGTTGTGGAATCATGCGACAAGAAATTCTGCAGAATGCAGGAGCAGGTGAACGTATCGGATGGGCCTTCGGGTTGGGCTTAGAAAGATTAGCGATGTGTTTATACAGCATTCCCGACATCAGGTTGTTTTGGAGCAACGACAGTGGTTTCTTAAATCAATTTCAATTTGAGGATTCCGATATGATGATTCGGTATAAGGTAAGCATAATGTTTGAATGTCTTTGAATTGTTCAAAAGCTAATGGTATTTTCTTTTAGCCTGTTAGCATTTATCCGCAGTGCAAAAGTGATATAAGCTTTTGGTTGCCCGAAGACGGGAGGTATTCGTCGAATGATTTTTACGACATTGTACGAGAGATTGCCGGCGATAAAGTCGAACAAATAATATTACAGGATACGTACACGGATCCTCGAACAAATAGAGTGTCGCATTGTTATACCATAGTGTACAGGCATATGGAACGGACGCTGATAAAAGCAGAAGTCAATTGTCTTCATAATCAAATACGAAAACTCGTTGCCAAGAAATTGAATGTTACAGTTAGATAAAATAAAAAAGGAGAACGTAACAAAATATGGTCAATGTCTATCAATCACCTGAATACATACCGTGTAACATCGGACACGGATTACTAAAGAGAGAAAAAAAAACAAAAAAAAAAGCAGACTTGGTCAGACAAAGCAATATATGTATTGTTTTATTTGCACATAAATTAATTACAAATATGTGAGATTTGGTGAAATAATATTTGCCTAAGAAAAGTATATCATCCATGGTACAGTAGTACGTTTCATTAACATTGCAACTAACGATACTCGCTTACATCTAACTCTACACGCTTATAGTGTACACATGAATATAAAAAATGGTTTCTTCTTTTATTATACGGTTGCGTATTCACAATAAATTCATTACATATCAATTACATTATGCTTTGAATTGAAACACTACCTAACACACGCATCGAAAATACATATAAAACAAAATGTCTCGTTAGACTTCAGAGAGGAATACGATATAAATAAATAGATCTCTCTCTCGGCGCTTAATCGATTTCAAAAGAACGATCGGATTTTGAAATTAAATTTGAGAACATCGATACTTCTCGCTTTGTTGATTCTTCGAACGTTTATAAACTTAACATAAGAAATACTGTACTGTAATGTAATGTAAAGGGGTATGATCGGAAAAAACAAAAAAAAGAAAATATTAAATTTTGTATGAAACTGAATTAAATGCAATGTCTTGCACGAACACATTTTACGGAAGAGAAAATCTCGTTCGGTTTTATACGCAAGTGTTAGCGAAGTACATGCGATTAAAAAAATATATGAATTCAACGTCTGGGTATGGTTTCTATTTACAGTTATAAAGATTTCAATGCGTTTTTAAGTTCAAAATTAACAAATAAATAGAGAACAGTTTACAATAAGTTTACCATAATATTTGACAAAGTAATGGAATAATGTATCTCGCTAATAAGAACACACGAAGAAAAATCAAGGCGATCCAGATTTATCGATTTGGTCCAGTCGAAACGCTCTCAGTATTATATAGTACAGTACAGTACAGTATAGTATATAGTACCCCGCGGATGTACAAAAAATTCAACTGTTGTTTCCATAATTACGGTTTTTCATTCAAGCTATAGAATATCTCTGGCAATCGATCGATTACGCTTAGGGTAGTTAGAAAAATATTGAGAAGATTTGCAAGTTGGAAGTTCACTTGAATGATATACTGAGCAACGGACTCGGATCAGGAATCGGTAATCGGAAATCGGAACTGATCGTTTTGTAATTGTGCTTTTGTATTATCTCGTCTCGATGCGAATACAAAAACAGATACGTTTTTAATTCTCCGTATGAATTATTTTGAGAAAATGCAGTTTTTCTTTCGCGAAACTTAAGATAATTTCGTATAACTAGGAGGCGAAAATTTCTTCCGCAAGAATTTCAAAATGTACAACGGCATGCACGAAATTACAGTTATTAACAATACTTTCCACAAGAAGTCTGTTGTCTTGATGAACTCGGCATCTGCGTAAAGATGAAAGTAAACAGTGTATAGTTTTTTACGTGAAGAGGTTTAAATAAAATATAAAAGAAAGAAACACTTACCAAAATAGTCCTTTAGAACGACTAGAGATAACAAATAAAGCGCCAAAGAGAAGATCTCTGCAAGTATCATAATATAATGCCACGTTCTGATCGTCAAAGCTACCATAATTAATTCCGTTAAAACGAGCGCTGTGAAACTGATGGCCACTATGTGAATAAATTCGTCTTCGAACATTATCAGTGCACCATACATTATAACTCCACCTAAAAAAGAAAAGTCCACGATTCGATTGGTATTAACGCTATCGTATTTCCGACAGAAGATAATCAAGCGTTGATCAATGGACATATAACCTTGATATATGCTTATTAAAATCCACATGAAAAACGTTTTGTAGGACAACGATCGTCCTTTACTAAGTTCTTTATATAACTCTGGATAAGTGAGCGCAATTCTTCCAGACACGTCTTTGTCCAACACCAAAGAAAATACTGGAAACATCGTGTATATTGTTCCATACCTAAAAAAAGATGTGTCGAATGTAATTGTTCAATCTTTTGTTTTGTCTTAGGCGTGACTAACAATAAACTTACCCCACCATTAAAAATCCCTGATACAAGGACACCGACGATAAATAAAAAACCGCGGAAAACACTGCTTGCATAGTTGAAATGATCAAGCCTCGATGAATGACGAATTGACTTAAAGCAGCGGAACGTTTGTAACTTCTTCGGCCGTGAACCAGTAAAAGATTGGCCAAGTGACTAAACTGAGAAATAGAGAAATCTGCGGCCAAAGAGGCCTGTCTTCCTTCAAGTCCTTCGAGACCTATACCGGCGTCTGCAGCTTGTATCATGGACACATCGTTTCCACCGTCTCCAACGGCTGCGGTTCTTTTCTCCGTGTGTCTTTGGATAAGGCTGACCACGTCAGCCTTTTGCGTCGGGGAGCATCGACAGCAGACTACGGCGGGTGAACCGCATGCCAATTCCAAAAATTCTTGCTCGTAATATTGCAAACATACTTCGAGAGAGTCTCCGCTGATCACTAAGGCACAGTCTTGCTTTTTGCGAAATGTGTTTAATTCCAAATGCGCGTCGGTTCGAGTTACCACCGATTTGAAAACGTGAAGTCCTTGGGTTCGCGAAACCAAACACGAGGATTTCGCTATACATGTTGCTGTTTCCAACTTGTCTCCCGTCAGCATCCAAATTTTGATTCCGGCGTTTCTTAAAAATTCCAACGTCGGCCTCACTCTATCTTGCAGTCTGTCTTCGACTCCGGTTACACACAGTAACTCCATTTCCCTTTCCAAGCTTTCGATGGCCGCGGCGATTCGAGAAACGCGATTGCTGACGCTCAATCTCGCCGCGTAATACCTTGCTTCGAAATCAAGGTATTGTTCTTCGGTTAAATTCTTCTTCGCAACAACGAGCGTTCTCAAACCCTCTCGAGCCATATTACCGCATTCTTCTTCCAGCCAATCATTGTATTGCACTATTCCGGACATTACCACGTCCGCTCCTTTCAGATAAAATATGATTTCGGAGCTAGATTCTTCTTTCACTATTATGCCCATCCGTTTAGTTTCCGATGTGAATGGAAATATTTGTAAAATCGTGTAGTTTAAAATCTTTCCATTCGGAGCCTTTAGTTGCATAAAATTCAAGTCTCGTTTGATCAAGGCCAATCCCATTTCCTCCGTCCATTTCACCAAGGCTACTTCGTCCGGACTGGAAGCTTGATAGGTCCGTTTCTGTTCTGGTAAATAGTAATGTTGATCCGCTTCCGTTTGACTTTGTATAGAACCAGAATCTTCGGTCTCCCCCGTTTGTACGCTAACTGTGTCCAAGTTCGTCGATTTAGTTATGTCGTCGTAAACCGGTGTCACATTATGACAGAGCGCCAAAGCGTGAACCGCGTCGTATATTCTGGTACTTTCGGATCTCCTCACTTTTCCACTGTGCACGGTCGTCGATGGTTTCATAGGAGAGGTCTCTGAATTCGAAGAATAGCATGTTTTCAACACGTTTGTAACTTCATCGAACGTTTCTTGACCGTATGAGATCATGCCTAGATGCAACTTCTTGAAGACCATCTTGTTCTGTGTCAAAGTGCCGGTTTTGTCACTCAACAAATATGAAATGCGACCAAGTTCCTCCGGTATGGTAGTCGTCCTGACAACCGTTCCATTGATCTCTTTGTCTCTTTGTATGCACCAGGCGTAGAAGGCTTTCCCCATATCCAAATTCACTCTCAAACTGATTGGAATTATATAAGAGAATAGTAAAACGAAACGAAACATATAACGATACCACGGCCCGTTGAATCCCTTCAAAGACATCATTACCAGCGCAAGTCCGATTACGGCACAAAACAACACCTGGAAAATGCCAATTACAAATTGAAAAGTACATTTCTTGGGAAACTTGCTGCATCTCGGTCACTGATTAGGTTATACCTTGGTCAATTGATTTATTTCTTGATCTAACAAGCCGACTTTGGATCGTGGAGCCGAATGGTTCATCAAAGATCTAGTTTCCTGTCCTGTGTAGACGACCACGCCAAGAGCCGAACCCGATGCGATAGCTGTATTCGCCCATAACGTATTGTCCACACCTAAGCTTTCCTCGCTGCTGTATCCATCATACTGTAAAGAACATTTCGACGAAACATTATTTCTGGTCTGCGCTGTAATGGAGAACTATACATACGCATATGGAAAAAATGAACTCACTCTCGTGAACGTTCCTATGAAACTGTGAATATCCTTTTGTGGTTTCTCGACGTAAATACTCGCTTTTATATCGAATAGTTGGCAGTTGCTCTCCAATTTTTGAGTAGCTGGTACAGCTAATCGTAACTTCCAATCCGTTTCGCCGTCCAACTGGTCGGTTCTCACGAAGCACGCACCTGCTTTTTCGGTTGTGCGCAATAGAACCAAATCTGCCGGGACCCTTTGACCCTTCTCGACAATTACCTTAGAACCGAGAGCAAAGAAAACATGTTTCATACGTTTTCTTCCGACATAGTTATTCAAAATTCTTGCCAAATTCCTCACCAGATCGCCTACTCGCAATTTCGAACTGGGAACTAATTCCGGCACCTCGAAACCTTTCACGAGTCTGTAATATTTTTGCGCGTTCACTTCTTTGTCTCTTTTGTAGCGTCTGAAATCGTCGATCGCTTCTCGACAAATGGTAACGGTTAGCACGAAACATAACGGGCCCCAATATGTATACAAGTATCCTATTCGGATGTCTGGTATAAACTGAGATATCGCCATAAGCAGAAAGTAGAGATTAAGGAAAAACTTGAATTGTTGAAACAGAACCTGAAACCCAAACAAAAATACTAGTCGATCGTTGTATACGTGTATATACACGTAACACGTAAGTATATCTAGTTGTATAAAGTAGAATAAATCAATATATATACATATTGATACATATGTATACGGTACACATATATTACCATAGGCAAAAACGTGACAACATTGTATTTTTGATTTCGTATAACATTAGTGGGAAACTTTTCATGCATCGGTTGACCGATGTGAATAACTCTTGCTCTTAATTCGCGTTCTCTCCAACATCTCCTCCACATCCAGGTACAGCATCTGTGGTAAAAAAGGGAGAAAAAATGAGAAGGTAGAGTAATATTCTCCTATTATTTTTGTTTGCGTACGTGAACAGCGCAATAATCGAACCGATCGCAAGGACGATGCAACAAAAGCTACTCTTTTTCGCGTACGTCGCGTCGTACGTGCATCAGCATGTATCGTATGCGAATTTCGAAGTAGATTGAAGTAGATTTTGCTCGACGATGCTTCGAAATTCTCGAGAAAAACAAGAGAAAGACGATTCAAATTGACTCGGACGCTATGACAATTAGGTGGAAGCGCGGCAAAGAGATTAAGAGATGAAAGTTTTTCAATAAATGCATGTACGTCACCTTGTCCACGAATTGTCATTTCGCGGTTTCGATATCAACGGGATATCTTCTTTCGACAGCCTTATAACATTGCTTTGCGTCTCCATTTAGATACTCGTTCGTCGCGAACCATATATAAGATAATTATATCGTGCGTTTTTACACCGTTTTTGGAGAAATATTAGCTCGAAAACACGTATCGACGATGATCACGGCTGTGTGTTGTGACATCATAACATTATCCACGAAGCACGCGCTTACAAGACGAATTCACCCACTCGCGTATCTCGCTGCAGTTATACACAGTCGCAGTTGCGGTTGCGGAGTTGCTTACACAGTTTAGAGTTTAGACAGTACTTTACACCAGTTAACTCACCCTGCTGTATTTTTCCAGATTTTCTGCAGAAATCTGTGCACGGATCCGCGAACGTAAACGTTTAACAGCACATTTAACGAGAAACAATTCATATTTGTTAATTAGGAGGTCGACTAGAATTTTTCCGTAGTGTCGAACGTTCTATTGATTCGATAAAAACGCGTAACAATTCGAATCTCGAATATAACCACCGCGGTCCACTTTTCACGAAAAAAAGATTTATTTCATACAGAGAGACGCGCGCTTCACATACTTGGGTTTATAACTATCCAATAACTATCCTTCTCTCTCTCTCTCTCTCTCTCTCTCCCTCTCCCTCTCTCTCTGTAGCACTCTGTAGGTCCGCTGATTTTATATATGTATCGTTCGTCATGTTGGCTGCCATTGCGACAAACAGTTCGTCGGACACGCATACATACATGTATATATACTTTGTATAGAGTATATATGTACATATATGTATACAGTATGCCAGTATGCATTTATATATACCGTCGATCGACACGACGACGACGAAAACGACATTACATTTAGGTATTTACCTACGACGTACGACTACGCGATACATTCGCCACTAACTGAAAAGTGAAATTATCGCTTCCAGCGCTAACAGCAGACACTTACCCGCAAAGAATATTCTTCAAGAACAGGGAACAATCGTTGATTCGTTGTCTCCTCGAAGTCAGGAGTCGTATACTGTCTTCGGAGGGCTGAAGAAGATAGTCTGTTTCCTCGTCCATTTCAAAATCCCGCTCGTCCGAGCTCATACGCAATGGCATCTCCTCCAGCCGCATATTCTTGACAAGTCACTCGAGAAATTATGTCTTATCCTCTGTACATGTATACCACGGAAATACGCGAATTCTATGTATCTGTATATGTGTTTCAGAATGCTAAACGATCGCCGAAACGCGCGCGTATCTATTATACGGATCAACGATAAAAGTTACAATTACTATAAGGTTGCTTGTCGGATTCCTCATTGCGACGATATTTTACGCGATACATGTAAATGTATCACCAAATGTTACACCGTCTTGGATGTATAGCACGCGTGTATACAAGTACGTACAAATATATATTAATAGGCGTCTTCCTTTATTTAATAAATGTATACGTGTACGAACACGAATACGTATAATATGTATATGTATGCGTGTACGTGTATTTAGTGCCAGCTTATCGAATTGTTTTCGACAGGATAGGTATGTATACTCTCGTGAATTCCTACGGTTCCGCGCATCTAAACATATATCTCCTACTCTCTCGCGGACAGAAGGGCACGATAAATTGACATGCTACGGAACTCTCGTTCCGTTTGTTTACCAAATGCGCACATATGTACGTACTACGCGCATATGCACACACATGCAAACCTGGCTGTTATCGCGTATGTATGGATGTAATTATGAGTAAATAGGTATGTATCACGAAACGGCTTTCGGACCGTGGCCGTGACAAAAGGATTCGATATGGCGTCTTCTATAGGTCATATCGCTCCGAGGCAAAGAGCGTATTTACTTCCGGCTCCTCGGAACTATGATCGATTCTCGAACGAAACATTAACAAATTAATATTGTAGGTTACGATCACGGTACTCTTGTCGACGACTGATACGACGGCGGTGTACGCGGCCATATTGAATAAGCAGAGGATCACGTGGTCTCCTGGGAGACGCGCAGTAAGCAGTAAGCGCGCTCACGCTCGCGCATTTGAATACGATGTTGCGCGTGGTTGCGCGTCAACGATACACCTGTACATGTACAAGATGTTATTAGTAGATGTACATAGATAGCTATAGTTTCAGGTATGCATATGTACATGCATATTTGTACATTTTACGGGTACGTATAGTTCTCAATTGTTTTACCACGGTTATGCGTAGATATTGGTAGATATCCATCGAAAACTTTCAAACACTCGATTCGGTTTGTCGATTCCGTAGGCCGTACGTTATCCTCAACGATTCGATCGCGTCCACCAGAAGAGGATTTCGGTGTTTCGCTTGCTCAACCAAACGATCGAATAGTCGCGTGCACGTAGCTTTTTCCTTTCCCTCCATGAAGCTGATCGTCAAGGAAAATCGATTGCATCTACTCATAACGCTTAAAATCTTTACGATGTTCTCGACGTTGTCCATGATTGCAGCTACCTCGGAGCATACGTCTATCAACTCGGCAAACAACGGCGAGGGAATTTCCCTGCGGAAAATCTTCTGTACGAAGAGGTCTCTGGAAAAGAAGAAAAAAAAGAAAGGAAAGATTGTACGCGAGTAGGACGTTTCTGGAAAGATGTGTCATTCGATACGTGTTTATCGTACTTGGAGCTTTCAAGATAGCGAAACTTTGCCGCGTGGCCTCGAGTCGCTTTCCAAGCTCGCGTAAATTGTTCGCACGTAACGATATCGGTATTTTTCATTTGCTCGACGTCCGTTCGTTCGTCTTGTTCGCCTTGGTTCGGGACAATCGAATTCCAGTTTATCTCCGGTTCCGGGCAATCCTTGGTTGCGATAGGGTTCCAAAAGGATACTTCGTTGGCTCGGCGAAATAAGTAATCGTCCCGGTGCAACGGTCTGAGATGCGCAGCATCCACCTAATCAATTTTATTCGAAAGACTGTAGAGAGATCGGTGTCGAACTCGTCGTCGACGAGTTTATTACCATTTGTTTGAAGCCGTCGTACGTAGGCACATTCTGATCAACCGCCCTAAGTTTTGCGTCGTTCCGTAACCTGTACAATCGATCCGCACTGAGCGCGTTCTCGAGTTCTAGCTTCAAGCTTGCATAATCGATTGCAGAATTTAATTGGCTTCTTTCGATTCTCCCCGACTTATCGGTCATTTTATTTGCTCGCGAATGAAAACGAATCGTAGGCACCCGTCTCGAGGAAGCAAAGGATAATAACGTTCGACTTAAGTAAACTTACACAATGATAGCGATAGGAAACAGCTCGAGGCATCGTATCGGTTGCCGTGGTTACCGCGGTTACGCTTGACGCGAATCCGGAGAACCGAGCGATACCGGCTGCCAATCAACGAGATCCAAAGGTTCGGATCAAAAATCATTTCGCATGCTATTTTATTTATATATTTAGATAGTCGAAGAGAAGAACGTCGAATGGTCGCGTTACGGTATCGTAGCGCCGTCTTCGGCTTGCCTCGAAGCCTTTCTGTTTGCCATTTTGGCTAGTCGTTTCTGGTACAATTTGTCATGAGTCCTCTTCATCTCTAGAATCTCCTTCATCTCCTCCTTATCCTCTTCCTGGAAGAGAATTATCGATTGGTAGTCGTACCATCGAATTGTTAGAATAAAAGTGTTGTCGGTACAAGTAGAGATACATACAGGGTGTTTCGCCTAAAACAGGACACCTAAATATCTCTTCTATCTCTGAAAATTCAAAAAATGGCCGAATTTCTGTTACCGTTGAAATCTGAAATGTCGCTGAAAGTAAGTTCTGCATTAATTAGCAAATTTTAGAGTTCACGATCATGTCAAGGTCGTGCTATTAAACATGGATGAATGCACAAGAATGTTTGCTATAACATACAACAACAAAAAATGTGTGTATATATGTAAAAAAACACAAGTGACCTTGAAAAAAAACGATTAAAAATTACAATTTATAAAAAACGATTCTTCTATCCGATTCGTCTTTTGAAACCATTTAGATTACGTTAGAAACATTTTTTGTATTTTTAGAGAGAGAGGAGATATTTAGGTGTCCTGTTTTAGACGAAACACCCTGTATATCAGTTAGGTATTAGTTATCCTGTCTTATTACTAGACTGCGGATTTTATGCATTTATGACGAAAATGGGCACGTGCAATTTAAAGCAGTGGACGGATTACAAAGATTTCCTTAAATCTTGTTCCTTAAATCTTTGATGTCCTTACATTAGTGTACTAATTTCAGCTTAATAAGATAATTAAAAGAAAAAAGAATTTTCTATTTGGTTCCTGTGTCTTGCAATCAATGCGAACATTTTCTATTTTGCATGAAGATCCGCAGTGTACTTATTACCGATTGGTTCAGACGCAGCACTAACGCTTTGCGACCGTCCGACATTGGCTGCGAATAATCCATCAACTTTTTCAGCCTCTCCTCCGGACTAACCCCTCGCTCGACCACCAAAACTATGCGCGCCCACTGAAACAAACAGCGAATTTGTTCTCGCTCGAGACACTTGAAGGAAGAACGGAGGGAACTGAGGGGAAGAAAAAAAGATATACTTGTCTCTGCCACTCATTTCTGGTCTCCGCGATCTTCTGATACGTGTTTCCCATCATAGCAATCAACATGTTTACGAGCAGGATCGCGACGATCGCCATGTAAAGAACGAAGAGAAACTACGGAAAAAAGTCGTATTTTATCGTTCCGCGGCTGGAAATAGTGCATGTACCTTGGCTTCCATCTCGTGCTGCGTCCTTTCGAACGCGCTGTAGTAGTCTCCGAAGTTTGTCATGCTCATCAAGAACATCGCCATCACGCTTTCCATGGGCGAGGGCATCGGATTGTTCATCGAGTCGTCGACACCTTCCGGCGTGTTGGGATTGTCGAACGACAGAAATATGATGTAGTAGGCTGAAAGAGATGAAGAGTATCTCGCCAGAAGGAAACGACGCGACGATAGAAACGGAAATAAATATTGCGGCGCGTCGCACAGTGGTCCAAACGGCGGATTTAGGAGTGCATAAGTCTAAATGTTACTAACAATCGATAATTCTGTGTTACATGTATTCTATACACATTAAGTAAGTATAAAGAAGGCTAATAGAGTTCCGTAAGTTTATTGAAATATTTTTTTTGCTTAAAATAGCGCAGAGGTAGCAACGTATTTCAATTTAGAATGCCAGTTTCGATTTATGACAGGAACGAGAAACTAGTATACAATTCTTTTTTTTTACAAAAGTATAATTTCCAAAAATTAAATTTACAACAAAAACAATAAAAATAATAAGCATTATAATTATTACTAAAACGATTATTACCTAAGGGAAGTTTTTATATAAATTTAATTTTAAAGTTATGTTAAAAATTAATAGAAGTTTTTATAATAAATTTTTATATTAATTTTAAACGGAAATTACGAGTGGCAAATGTGTTCTTGAGATCGATGAAAGCATAAACTACATATTCCATTTCTAATATTCATGTAAAAATTAACGCGAATACGGGCGAATGTCGTAAGTATTTCCTACAACAAACTTAAAAAAAAAATACTTCCTTCAGAAACATAATTAAACATTTCCGAAAAATTGCTTAATTTTATTTTTATATCTTCCTAATGCTTCCGAACACGGCTAAACAATAAATTATAGGTAAAAAGGATGTCCTTTATTTCGATGCTATTTTTCATACTGTTACGTTCAACGTTTGCCACGCTTAACGATAATTGATTTCAGAAGTAAAAGTGTCAATTTTAACTTCTACAGACATGTGTGTTGATGTATCAAATAGTATTTAAATGCCTACTGCATGTTTGGTTTTTTGACTTTTGCACTCCAAAATCGGCCGTTTGGACCACTGTGCGTCGTCCCGCGAGATCACACGAACAACCGAGGGTCGCTTTCGTGGAACGCGTTGGCTCTGTGCCTCGTCGAGAGGCCTGTAATACAATAATCTGTGTCAATGTCGCCGCTTGTTTCCGATGCTGCGAAACGAACGATTAGATCATAAGGCGTTTTCGGATTGCCCGACTCCTACGAGAGACGTGCGCCAGCCAATTTCGTGGAGAATCTTTTGGGAAGAAACACCATCGTTGTCTGATCTTCGCGTGCCATTCTCGCGACAGTGTTGCGGTTGCGTCCGGGGTTTTCTGACCGATTGATCTACGCGCAGGATGTACACGCATCTGACGAGAGCTTACTCAGAAGCGATCCGATATGTTTACCTTGAGAAAATCCCATTACGAAGACCAAGTAGATGGAGACGAAGCGCAACAGATCCCCCATGATCATTCTGTAGATCATGACGACGAAAGGGCCAACCGTTTTGAAGCCTCTGCAGAAGAACAAGAAATAGGGAGCGGTGGTCAACATGACGACAACCGCCAACATGTCCTCGACCCGGTCGGCGCAGCTCACTCTCAGGAATGGAAAAGATAATAGTATGCAACAAGAGAAGAGGAACATTACTCGCGACGGTGCAGTCATCTAAAAACAATTGACCTCGCTGCATCTGCCGTCGCGTGAGAACCGTTTCACGGTTTATATCAAGATCACCCTCTTACTAGATTTTCGACGAACATGTTGAGACCGAGAAATCTAGCTTCCCTGAGCGCGGCTAGGATGTAAAGCGTCGCCGCGATTTCCATCAGCAGCTCGGCGATTATTCGCACCTTCGCCGATACGCTTGTCAGCTGCAGCAGCCTGCATTCTTGACTAATGTTGCTCCACCTGATCGTTTCGATCCGATCGTACGCGTCGGAACAATCGCAGAAATGTAATACGATGATATTTTCAGGTATGGCCGCGTATGCGGTGCAACGTACCAATTGTCACCGGGGTCGGAGTCGTCGTTCGCGTCCAACGAACGATTCAACGGAATGGTATCGAGCAGCGGCGCTATCCTGCTTTTTCTCGGAGGAACGAACGTCGAAAAATTGGTTCCATTTCCGTCCGTCGACAGGGCGTTTCTTAACTTGGACGTTACTTCGGAAACCACGTGGAATTTCAGTTTCTCGAGGAAGATCGGCGTTACGTTCAAGGAGGATCTCAGGGTTCTGTCGAAACTGCTAGCCACGAGTTTCTCGAGCAATTTCGAAAGACTCGCGTCTCTATGGTTTGCCGAGGTTTCGGTTGCGACAATATCGTCTGTAAATTGGGCCGACGACCTCGGCGCCGGTGTCACGGGGAATCCGTCGGAGGATGCGGTCGCGAACGATTCGGTTGTCGTCTCGGTGTGAGTGGTGGTCGTGACGCCATCGGACACCGTCGAAGGTCCCGGTCGGAGAGTAAAGCTGACCAACGATAGAACGAAATAGAAGCAAAACAGGAAAAACTGACGGTAAAATCGAGATTTGACGAAGGTGTTCCATTTCGCGTTCAACAGATCGATCAGAATTCCGTCCATCAGTTCCAGATGTTCGTCCTTTTCCTGAAACGGCAGGCGAGCACAGAAATAACGGATAGATGAACGTCCTTGACCGACAACTTACGCCGAACACGACCAGATTCAGGGCCGAATTGTGGCTGATGGTCCCCGTGGTAACGTCGATGGTGTCGACTTGCGAGAGAGGATACGCCGCGCAGGTAATGCTGCCGATCTGCCAGTAAATTTCCCTCTCGATGTTCAGGATGTGGAAGAACATCTCGATTCTTGCCAGTTTAGCCGACAGCGTCAGCGGCGTCAGGTGCTGTGCGTTCTTAATCGCCAGAGACGCGCCCATCTCGTACGCCATGTCGAACGTGCTCTTCGAAACAAGACGAACACATGTATCGTCGATCGTCACGTAGCGTCGCGAACCTTACCAATTTCTCATAGATGACCAGCATATGTAGAACGGTGTTACCGTTCGTGTCCTGCTTATCCGGGTTCGCTCCTCTCGCCAAAACTAATCTGTAACATTCTTCCTGGCCCAAACAGGCCGCGAAACTCAAAGGGTACTCACCCCAGTAGACGTACCTAGGCGAGAATGGACGCGATCACGATCGGGGTGTTGCATAGTGGTCCCAGATTGCGAAAAACCGGCCAAAACCTGTAAACGTACTTGAATGCACCCAAAAATTCGTACTCGGGGGTTTCCGAGGTCGCTGATTACGATTATAAAGTTTAAATTCCAAAAAACAAAATGGCGGATCCAATATGGCGGACATATACACTAAAAAATGGTTAGGTCTGCTTGGAAAATGGGGTCTTTGGGGTCACTGATTACGAATATGAACTCGAAAATTTGAAAAACAAAATGACCGATTAAAATTTAGACAAAAATTCGCATTAAATGTGTTTTGAGAGGTTGATAGGTAAACATGTATAAATGACAAACAAAGTTGCACTTTGTATATCAAGAATTCGTATAATTGTAAATTATGTACATAAGATTTAATCATCCGAATCGTTTTTCATTACTAAAAGTTGTAAAATCGCATTTTAAAATCCATAGAAATGAACCAAAATTTACCTTCGTATGAGCAAACAGGAGACTATTGGAGGTTGGTTTTTATAAATTTTGAAAGATAATTGTATGAGCAACATGTCAGAAAAGGAATTTTGGTGGGACAACGTGGAACTTTTAACTTATGTCTACGTTTCTACAATACGCGCATCAAGTTTTACCTTCTACGTTCTCCAAAGAATATTGCCATCGTGTAACGTAATGACTAACAATTTTTGAGATACAAAAACAGGTAAACATTCTACTTACTTCCAGGAACAGCATCCATTTTGCAGAATTGAAATTGATGCACTAGTTTGAAAGTTATGCACTTTAGAAGGGGGCGTTCAATTTCATACTAATGCGCGCGACAAATGCTTATCAAACGAAGGCTAACTTTGAACTGACTGCAGAACCGTACCATAAACTTTTTATCTTTTTCCTTGGTGGCATTCAGTGGTCATAACATCACTTTACCCAACACTAGAATTACGAACTCCTAGGAGGAAGTTCATTTTTGAGATTTTGGCCGTGTTTTTGGGATTTGGGACCACTGTGTGTTGGTTCGACGAATAGAACAAAAGGACGTTACCCGCTGTAGTTTGTCTCCGGCGTGACGCACACCCACTCGTGATCCAAGCTGTCGGACCGCGACGCTTTTTGATCCTCTGGGCACATGAAGTTCCCGAAGCACCTCTCGTGGACGTCCGCGCCGCTGTCCAGGAGCAACTTGACCAAGGCCGGGTCCTCGTTTACTATCGCGATGTGCAGCGCGCTTTCGCCTGTTGAACAGCATCGACGCGAGCCAAGGCTCGATCACCGGGTGGCGCGGCTGGACACCCAGCATCGGGCATCGTTCGTCGTATCGTTGGGAGCTCGCGAGCTGGCTCTTACAGACTCCCATTCCACTACTCTCCGCATGTCTAATTCTTTACGCGAAAAGACCGTGCTTAAGGGGGTAGTATACCCTCGGATTGTAACTAGAAAACACCTAGAATCTTACTAGATTTTGGGTCGAAAATATGGGTCCGGTACTTAACCCATTTGGGCAAATTTTGGCAAACCCAAAATCTACCCCTACGGCATTTAATTACTCGCCGTTTAACATGCCGTGTGCCACGAATTCCCAACGATCGATTCGTTTCGACTTTTGGCGAGCTGACCGTAATACTCGTCGCTCATGTATACGTCGTTGATAAGCTTCGGATAAAAACGCAGCAAGCGTTTTGCCAGGTCGATGTGAATAGCAGTCGCGTGCAGCATACACAAGTGCAGAATCGTTTCTCCGACCGCGCCTCGTTCGCCCAAACTCCAACAGACCAGCCTATACTTGGATTTGTCTGCGATGCAACGAGAAACAAGGAATAACGATACTTCTTCTCTACGGAAAGATCTGTCGAAATTGGTCGGACGCGGATTTTCTACCTATTTTCGTCTCGTCGACTTCCTCCGTGCCCATGTCCTTGTCTATATCGTAATCGCCCGGGTTCTCCATAGCCCTCAACGGCGGAAGCTGTAACCGGGAAAGTTTCAGGTCAGGAGTCGCGTTCATTAAATGCTCGCGACCCCGCACAGTGGGCGAGAAATCGATCTTTTTGGACAAAAATCTGCCGACAACTCAGTTTTTCATCGATTCAATTGGAATTTTTTTTTAAATGTTCGCGAAGGACTATACTTTGATGATGTGCTGCGCGAAAATCGTTAACTGTCACAAGAAATCAAGAATCCTTATCTACAAAACCCAATAACTCCGATACTTCATCCGCCCATTCTTGATTTCTTGTGACAGTTAACGATTTTCGCGCAGCACGTCATCAAAGTATAGTCTTTCACGAACATTTGAAAAAAAGTTCCAATTTAATCGATGAAGAACTGAGTTGTCGGCAGATTTTTGTCCAAAAAGATCGGTTTCTCGCCCACTGTACCCCGTTGCGTCGTTACCATCCTATGCTTCGGTCTGTCCTTGTTTCGCAGCAAGACTAATTTCTCGATGGGAATCCATTTCCCTTTTCCTTTGTTGTACAGGTATGGCTCCACCTTTGTGCGCAAAGCATGGTCCAGTTCGGCGTACTGTTTCGTCTGCGTCGCCCGTTTCATCATGTCCACCAGCAAACCTCCTCCTGTTCGAAAGGACATCGAGCTTGTCAACTCTCGAGGAGCGGAATCAGCGATCCAGCCTCGCGATTACCTTTCAAATCGACCAACTTGTACAGCACAATGGACGATGCGTCCGTCTGCTTTTTCACTCCACTGGATACGTTACTCTCCGTGTTTCCCATGTTCGAACTATCGCGAGACGCTTCCGAACGAACAGCGGAGCAGCAGCGACTATGTCTTCGGACACTAAACTTGCTCCGTTGCCATAGGAAGCATCGCCTCGATATCGATCGGAAGAATAACTTGACCGTTCGCGAATATCCGAATTTCCGAATAATAACATTCCAATATTGCGAACGAATAATTGTTCTTTCTAGACGTTGGACTCGAAAATTCGATTCGTACTAGTATGGAGACGCGATGTTAATGAAACGCGTGAGATGAAAGCGTTTCCGCGAAAAAACCGGTTTGGTTTAGGCGCAAATCATTTCGTTTGATCGGCAATCTGTTACGGTAAACGATTCGTTCGGCAGTTCGCCCGCGCCATTCATCTTGCCGATAACCGCAGCGTGAATGTTGTTGGTCGGGGTACAGCTTATCGGTACGATAAGAGAAGTCGTTGCAAGTTCAAAGATGTGTTTTAACGATTCGAATGGAGCGCACGGTTATATGACGGTATTTAGAAGTTTTATTCGTGCGAGGCTCGTTGGTCTAGGGGTATGATTCTCGCTTAGGGTGCGAGAGGTCCCGGGTTCAAATCCCGGACGAGCCCAATTATTTTTTTCATTTTTGTCGGTTATAGGTTTACAGCGAGAGCTCGCGGACATATCGAACGAATCAATCGTTCGAAAGAAATTCTACGTAGAGATAATCGACGTCGAATCGATAGCATCCGACGAACGCGGACGCTGCTGCAACGAGAGTCAGAGTATACACAGAGCGAGTCCGAAGAAACGGAACATCTAAATATCTCCGTTACTTTTCGTTGTACAAAAAAACTTCTTAGGACAAAGTTACACTGTTTGAAGGGCCACATGTAACGGTGTAAGGGAAAAAATTTTCAAGGTCATTTTTTTTAATGAGATTTCAAGGTCATCGATGTTTTTATTTAATGGTAATCGTGTAATCTCTAGGCCTTTACATATCCAAGGGATGACGAATCCGATCCGATCCAACCGGATCTTTCCGAATGGTTGTCGCGACAAGTAGAATCCCGCGGAACAGCATATGTAGATGCTTGTATCGCGGAGACATGAATCGCGATACAAGATACAAGGTAGAGCCGCGAAATACGTGATACGCGCTACGGGACGAGACGGGGATAACGATGTCGTGTCGTGCCGCGCCGAAGTTTGAACCGAGTGAAACCGAATCGCGTTGAACCTCGAAACAAGCGCTTACACTCCCGCGTTTAGCTCGCGTTTACCTTGTGTGTTCGCGGGCCAGTCAGACTCGTGCTTCCGAGTCGTCAGCAACGACTCGCTTCTAATCTTTGCCGATCCGGAATCTGCGACGCCTTCCAATTACTCTTCTGTACCCTGTTTCGCGATCTTCCGCGGTTTCGCGTAAGTATTTCACCGTCTCGATCGACTTGATCCACGCGCAAGCATCAGTTTTTCCCGTAGTTTTCTTATTGTCTGTTGGAAGTAAGCGACAGGTTCGTATATCTTCGGCGACGACTTTCTCATTGGACCTAGAGCTTCCAATCTATTGTGCGAGAGTAATCGCGAGGTTATCGATCATTTCCGAACTAGGACGTTTCTGAAAAATCTATCGATCGTCGCATCATTGTGCTCGGCGATACGTCGAAAATAATCGTGTCCTCGGAAGAAGCGTAAGCCGTCTGGTTTGGCGCCACTATCTGCCGTAATTTGAAATTTTATACTAATCTATGGGTCTGCATTTTGACTCTAGATAACGCTGTGTCGGTATGTGTATTTAATTTGATTTCACATTGTGCGCAACTTGTTCGAAGATATTCAAATAAATCTTGAAAAAGATCCAAACTAGGATCGAAACGTTGATTTTGTGTGACAATTAGCAAAGTTGCTTTATAATTCGTAATAAACGATCGAACCGTTGTGCCGAAAACATTTAAAAATTTGTTATGTTCGAAGATGTTTGAAAGGATCGGCGCGGCGTTTACTCGATGATCCGCGACCGACTGGGATTCGAGTTCCGCGGGGGGCGCCTTCGGAATTTGGGGCGCATATGCGTTGATATGACGTTTGCGTTATTTTAGTGCGAACTGTTTGAATGATCGCGTGACATACGCGAGTACGAGCGCAAGTACAAGTACAAATAGGTGTTAATAGGTGTTTTTCAGGGATCGTTACAGTCTTGTTGAACGGAAATTTGTACCCAACAAGCAGACAGACAAGCAGACAGACAAACAGACAGACAAACAGATAAACAGACAAACAGACAGACAAACAGACAGACAAACAGACAGACAAA
>CM052296.1:3571207-3708129 GCA_028455765.1 Lasioglossum oenotherae
CAGACAGACAAACAGACAGACAAACAGACAGACAAACAGACAGACAAGAAAGCGAGCTAAGAAAAACGTGGTAAAAACAATCGCAGTTGAACCGCTGCGCTGGATCGACCGATGAGCTGCCTAAAAGAATAAGCAGAATAAGAATTCTCTCTCTCTCTCGCTCTCTTATTTTTACGTGCTCCGCGTAATCGTTTCGGGAAAGCGTCGCGGGGCCGAGGCTATTTGAGGACGTTCGAGGGTATTGAAAGGATTGTTGGTACACAACGGTCGTCTCAGATATCGTTTCCTTTATCGTCGGCGATCGTTTGCGACGCGCTCTGCCTTCTATCGCCGGTTCATCCATTCGGCGTGGTAATTGGAATCATAACGGGTGCGCCACGAGAGACGAGGCAGCTGCCGTAAACGTTGACGCAAACTCCGATATCTCGTGTTATGTCATTGCGCATCGTAACACCACGCCGCGCCGTCCTCCTTGTAGATTCATTTTCGACATAGCTCGTAGGTGAACGAACGTGTTCGCCGGAATTATTCGGCTCCCGAGATTATTTCTTGATTCACGTTCGATTCGTCATCGGCTTCAGCCAAGATATCCTCGATAACGATGACTTGTCCCGTGATTCCGCATCGATCCATCGTAATCGCCTGACATCACATGGACGATCGTATCCGAGAACGCGGCAAATTGCCTACCGCTTTCCCCAGGCAGGCTTTTTGCATTCGTCATCATTCGCATCCGATAAAAAGTTGTTGAAATTCCAAAGGATACGAGCGAGAACGCGTGACGCGCGATCCAATTATAGATCTTGACGATTCAAGAGCGTCAATCTTGATCGAAGAAGGGGATTATAACTTATGTATACATACAAATTTACAAGCTTTCCAGGTGGAATAAGAATTTCTTTCTTTTCTTCTTCCGACGACCTCTCGCACCTGTTGAAAAATTCGGATTTGATCGTCGTATCGACCACTATTAACTGTCATGCGGCGGGTATTCGTGTTCTCCTAGAGATTCATCTTGTACGCCGCTGCGCGCGTTCGATCGATCCTCAGCAATCATAGACGCGCCACGTTCCAGTCTGGTAAATTCCATTAATATTATAATGGTGTTTGCGATCATCGTGTTGCGTTGCGTCGCGTTGCGCCGCACAGTGGGCGAGAAACCGATCTTTTTGAAAAATCTGCCGACAATTCAGTTTTTCATCGATTCAATTAGAATTTTTTTTCAAATGTTCGTGAAGGACTATACTTTGATGACGTGCTGCGCGAAAATCGTTAACTGTCACAAGAAATCAAGAATCCTATACCATAAATTTGCATGTCCCAGGTGAGTTGCCGACACTTCTTAACCCTAAACTCTAAACCACAAAATTTTAAACTGTAAAAAAAATATTATTAAAATTTATCCATTGTATACACTAACTCCATCAGTTCATAAGGTACTGCAACATGGAAGTGAAATACTTGCTACATTTGAACTGCCAATTGGTTTGTATTCAGAAGAACCACTTATAACTACCGAATGTGTTGCCGCAAAAAGACAAACATAGATATTATACGGCATATGTTATTATGTTAAAGGATGGCAAGCACAAGGAAGTTTTTTCTCAAGAAGCGAAAACGCTGTTGTTGGATCAATAAATTAATGGTGAGTCTCATAATTGCCGAATGTAATTCTATTCAATTGGCAATTCTCAGGGCCAGATTTACAGTTCAAAATTTTGCGGTTTAGGGTTTAGGGTTAAGAAGTGTCGGCAACTCACCTGGGACATGCATTTATGGTATGGGCGGATGAAGTATCGGAGTTATTGGGTTTTGTAGATAAGGATCCTTGATTTCTTGTGACAGTTAACGATTTTCGCGCAGCACGTCATCAAAGTACAGTCTTTAACGAACATTTGAAAAAAAATTCCAATTGAATCGATGAAAAACTGAGTTGTCGGCAGATTTTTCTCCAAAAAGATCGGTTTCTTGCCCAGTGTGCGCCGCGTCGGATTTCCGGAAGTCGAGGGTGTTCGAAACTGGCGGTTCGTGTGCTCGTCTCGCGATTCGCGCTTTACTTTCATCCACTCTTCCCTTCGTTGCATCGGCAACAGACGACAAAAAACAACAAACGATAAGAATATGTATACGCATGAATTAATATGCGCGCGATAACGGGTCCAACGACGATACGAGGAACGGACGTAAAAATATTTCGCTGAGAATTTTGCAACAGAGACGCTGCGCGGTCTTCTTTAAGCATTGATCGGACGTGAATTATCGCGGAAGCGTAGTACGTAGTAGCCAAACGACGATGTAGGTAACTCTACCGGTGCTCAGCCAGAGATAAGTATGATAGATCGAGCTAATTCACGGCGTAAACAAACGCGTAGGTTCGATTCGAACCAGAGCAGAGCAGCGAAGGAATCGCACGAGATCGGCGCGGCGGCATGACGCGGCACGATTCGTTCGTCGCGGTTTCTGGGCCGGAGGGGTTTGCGGTATAAAGATCAAAGCGATCGAATCCGGACGACATTTAACTAGAAAAGCGTGGGGCAAGGTCCACAGTTGAAACAGTTCCAAAGGTGTCGCTCGTTGGCATCGTTATCGACCGCGGATGCCAGATGTTGCCGAATCTCCGACGTCTATCGAGCACATCTGGACGCGAACGCTGAATAAAGAATAAAGAAGTAACGAGAACCCTCGTAGAAGCGTTCGCGCGCGAACCACGACATTCTGTTCGTCGACGAACGAATCGCGCCGCGCCACGCGTTGTCTTCTTTTCCGTTGTTGTTGCGTTGCAGAATCGAAACGAGAAACGATGGGATTCCGGCTGAGTTTAGCATGCATGGTGTTGATCAACGTCCTGTCGATCGCGAAGAGCCTGCCGGACATTTCGCAACTGCCGGCGGGGCCTTACTGCGCCGGCAGATATCCGGCCGGTCGCTGCTGTACAGGTCGACAGGACGAGTGCAGCGCCCCGATCCTCGCCACCACATGCTATTGCGACGATTTCTGCGATCGACGCGGAGAAGAGGATTGTTGTCCAGATTATTGGAGTCATTGCAAGGGAGTCGACATCACTCCACCACCGTTGCCGCCACTGGAGCCAAAGAGACGTTCGTAATCGACGAAACATTCTAATTAGTCCAGTCAATGAATGCTCATAAGGGGAGTGTAGAGGGAAATGGAAGGAACACAATTTTTAACTTTGGGTCTTTGTTTGCACTAGTTAGGAGATAAATATTCTAAAGTCCCTACTCCTAGGAGGTGAACGGGGTGCAGGGGGCACGTAGAATGTCCCCTTTTTCGGTTTTCCGCTTATATCTCGGAAACTCGGAATCTCGAAAAACGAAAAAGGAGTAGGGTAGGTAAGGGTAGGTAAGTAGGAGTGGGGACTTTTAGTATGTTTACCTCCTAACCAGTCCAAACACAGACCCAAAGTTAAAAATTGTGTTCCTTCCATTTCCCTCTAAAACTTTTCGTTGACTGGACTAAATCTTGATCGATCGCGTGCGGACTTTTCGAACCAGATCTTTTAACTCGATTCAATTGCACGTTTCAGGATGTTTCTTCGAAAGGAAATACTACGACCACGGGCAACAGTTCAAACGAAACTGCAACTTGTGGTAAACTATCGACTCTTTTTCCCTATACTGCCCTATACATATGTATATAATGGCGCGGAGTAGTGGATACGTGGATATACAATACACATTATACGCTACACACTACAAATTACATATTACACGAATAGCTATAAAGTAGCAGTGTACTCACGTTTACTTACTCGACGTGGTTTCAGCAAATGTACATCGGTGGGCATGCGAGCGGAAGTGGTTTGCGAACAGAATCGGTGTTTGCAGGAACGAGATCTGATAGAGGAAATTAATCTGGAGAGTCGTAGCTTGGGCTGGAGAGCGAGAAACTATTCGGAATTTTCGGGTAGGACCCTGAGCGACGGCGTGAAGCTTCGTTTAGGTACTCTGAATCCATCACGATCGGTAAGCAAAGACACATCGGCGAATTTGTAGAAATGAAGAAAACGAGAGCGAATAACGTATAAAGCGCGAATCTTCGAAGGTTCACAAGATGCACTCGGTTCCGCGAATCTATGACCCGCAATCGCTGCCACGACAATTCGACGCCAGGTCCCGTTGGCCTCGCTACATATCCGCCGTGAAGGATCAAGGATGGTGCGGTGCGTCGTGGGCAATTTCGAGCGCGGACGTCGCCTCCGATAGGTTTTCCATAATGAGCAAGGGCGTGGAGGACGTGGAGCTGAGCCCGCAACACTTGCTCTCTTGCAACAACAGAGGCCAACAAGGCTGCGACGGCGGTCACTTGGATCGTGCATGGATGTTCATGAGGAAGTTTGGGTAATTGTTCAGTTGAATGCCCGTTCGCAGTTCAAACAGCTCACATCTTGTTCCTATTAGTTTGGTCGAGGAATCGTGCTACCCGTGGACAGGATCGAGCGAGCAGTGCAACCTTCGAAAGAGGACCAATTTGAGAGGCGCGGGTTGTCCTGCAGCGTCCAACCCGCTTCGCACGGAATTGTACAAGGTAGGGCCCGCGTACCGCTTGGGCAACGAGACCGACATCATGCAGGAGATCTTGACATCCGGCCCCGTGCAAGGTAAGAGGCTACGAAAAAAAAAAAATGTAAGCTAGCGCTGCCAACCTTCGCCGGTTGTTCTACTCGTAGCCACGCTGAAGGTCTACCAGGATTTCTTCTCGTACGAGTCGGGAGTCTACAAACGGTCAGCGTTCGCGGAGCCTTACGAGTCTGGCTATCATTCCGTAAGGATAATCGGATGGGGAGAGGAACAGTCTAGTCGTGGCTCACCGGTCAAATACTGGGTAAGTTTCGGTTGTTCGCTGAGATTCGTTTTCGTCTCATAGTCCAGTCAACGAAAAGTTGTAGAGGGAAATGGAAGGAACACAATTTTTAACTTTGGGTCTTTGTTTGGACTAGTTAGGAGGTAAACATAGTAAAACTCCCCACTCCTAGGAGATCAGCGGAGTGCAGGGGTCACATAGAAGGTCCCCTTTTTCGGTTTTCCGCTTATATCTCGGAAACTATGCGTCCTAGCGATAATACCATTCCATACAAAATTAAAGCTGACAAAATGTGCCACAAGATTGATTTGATTCTGTTTTTCGCTATCTCGCATAGTTTCTGAAATATTCGCGCTCAAAGTTCACTAATTGTGAAAAAGAACTCTCCAGCACAATTAGTGAATTTTGAGCGCGGATATATCGGAAACTATGCGAGATAGCGAAAAACTGAATGGAATCAATCTTATGGCACATATTGTCAGCTTTAATTTTGTATAGAATAGTCTTATCGCTAGGACACATAGTTTCCGAGATATAAGCGGAAAACCGAAAAAGGGGACCTTCTACGTGCCCCCCTGCACCTCGTTCACCACCTAGAAGTAGGGACTTTTAGTATGTTTTCCTCCTAACTAGTCTAAACAAAGTCTCAAAGTTAAAAATTGTGTTCCTTCCATTTCCCTCTACACCCCCTTAAGAGCATTCATTGACTGGACTATCGGCTTGTTGTCCGTTTCCCGTTTTTTCCGTAACCTTTTGTTTCAGTTGGTGATGAACTCGTGGGGTCGGCACTGGGGCGAGGACGGTCTATTCCGCATTCAACGAGGCACCGACGAATGCGAGATCGAGTCGTTCGTGTTGGCAGTGTGGGCCAAGACGGCCCTGCCTCAAGGCTCTATAGACATTCAGGTTTAGAATTCTCGATACAGATTCCATAGTCTGTGCACGAGAAACTCTACACAGCGGACAGTGCATTTACGAAATCTCTGTCGTCGATTCGTTGATCGCGAATCGCAACCATTCGATTGTTCCGCGACACGGAAGCTCATCGAATGCATCGACAGTGGTTGCGATTCGATCGTTCTGTAGTTGCGAGTACTTTACGGTGGCGCGCTAGTACGCGTCGAAATGTTCGCGTTCGTTCAAAGTAAAGCGGTGAACCGTGTGCGGAAACATTACGCTGCGCACGAACTATCGATACGTCCAACGATCAAACGTTGGGAGGGAAACAGGAGCTACAACAATGTGACAATCTTTGATGGAAAGCTTTTCTCAAGCGAGATCTATTAGAAATCTTCGTTTCTTTTCTTGTTTGTTGCCGAGGAACGTTCGGGTGTACTATAGGCCGCTCGACGAAGACGTTGCGTGCGTCCAGCTTCGAACGTCCGACACGATAGGTCAGTTGCCACTAGGACAGAGAATAAGTTTTGTGAATCGGCGAACACCGTTGCGGACGTCACCGCCCCTGCCTCCGCGCAACTGTGCGAACGCAATTCGCTATCCGTCACCGTACTACGTGAGTAAGTACATAGTAAGTACTATCATGGACTGGTAAATACTACATACGTATTTACCTGCGTGTTTGAAAGTATCGTTACTTTCGAGTCAAACGACGACGCTGCGACGCGCGCTTCTGCAGTGCGGACTGTACACTTCCAATTTGTCCTTCGGCGTATTCATCGCGGCGTAATCGATCGGGAAGGGAACGTTGTTGCCTCGGATAATGCAGGAATCCGTCATGCCGATGAAATGTTCGCCAGGACCGAACGGACCTCGGCCGAAGAGAAAATTGGCGAATACGAGCTGATACTGCGTCCAACCCAGGGGATAATCTCCGTTCTGCGAAGGAAACAAAACGAATCTTACCGGTGCGCGCCACGTTCTCTTCCCGTGAGCGTTTCTTCTTCGGTCTTATTGTACCATTGTACCGCGTGCAGAGAATAAGCCAATACGCGATGCACGATACGCGAATCGACATGTAACAACAATAATAAGAATGGTTCGAAAAGTTTACCGATGTCATAGAATTGTACGCGATATCCAGACACTTGGCGATTCTATTCATGTCGAGGCCCACGACGGATCCGTAGAACGAGCCGAGCTCCTTCTTCGAGATGATCCCGCTGGCCGAGCCGTTGATCGCGAGGAAAAATATTCTCGGCAAAATCTTCAGCCAGAAGGGGATGTCATTGTAGGAGGTACCGCCAGCCGGGGCGACGACTCTCGCCCACCAACGCAACCATTCGTCCAGGCTAATGCCCCTGCCATCCTCCGGCTCGTAGCGTTTCTCTTGGAGAATCAGCTCCGCCAAACCCTGCTCCGCTTCCATCAATCGCAAGTACTCGGGCCCGTTCCACGACCAATCCGCGAATCTTCGCAGTCGCTTCGCAAAAGTGGTGTGAACGTTAGCGGACACGCGCCTGCTGATCGGCGGCGTCGACATTCTTATACTTACGTTCACGAAACTTATTATGTAAATACCTCCGAGAGCATGCGAAAATCTTTTCTGTTCACGAAGCCGTCTTTGTCGTGGTCCAACAGGTACGCGAACATATGACCGAATTTGTCCCGTTGGATGGGCGCCAGGTCTTTTAAATTCCCTCCGCCGCCGCCGCCGAGACCTAGGTTGTCGTCGCTGGGAAACCGGCTCACCCAAGTAGCTGTTTCGAGATCAAATCTAGTATGTACATACAGAGTTGTACTAATTCAATTACGTTGAATTACATAATTCAAACCTTTCAATTAAGGGGGCCTTTTCCAGCAGACGACGCTCGCGCGTGAACACTCAGACACCGCTACACCACGTATACGTACGCGAGGATTGCAAGGGTCCGGTATTCTACTTCTAATTTCTCGATAATGCAAAGACGGGGCTTTTTAGTAGTCAAAATCGCTAGAGATGAAAGATCAATCTAGTCCGCTGTTTGCCTCAAAAGTCGTTCTTTTACTTTCCGAGCAATGGTTTTGAATATTGGCTGCATGTTGCCGTCGAGCGCTGCAGTCACGCCGGCGTGACTGCAGCCATCGACGGCAACATGCAGCCAATATTCAAAACCATTGCTCGGAAAGTAAAAGAACGACTTTTGAGGCAAACAGCGGACTAGATTGATCTTTCATCTCTAGCGATTTTGACTACTAAAAAGCCCCGTCTTTGCATTATCGAGAAATTAGAAGTGGAATGCCGGACCCTTGCAATCCTCGCGTACGTATACGTGGTCTAGCGGTGTATGAGCGTACTCTAGCGATGTGCGAGTGTTCACGCGCGAGCGTCGTCTGCTGAAAAAAGCCCCCTTAATTCAATTACTAAGTATTTTAATCAGATGTTTAATTGAAATACAACATAATTGAAATACAATACAATTACGATACAGCTCACCAAATTATAGCCCAGAACTTTGAAGAAGTGCGATATATATTATTATGTTTTTCTTTCATATACAACTTGTTTCCTGTCTGTGCGGCACAGTTTCTATTCCTCGTCCTCGTTCATAATACGTAACGCTACACAGTGGTCTGTATGCCCGATTTCAGCGGCTACAGCTAGTTTAAAATTCGCTCAATATTGAAACTGCTATAACTTTGCTCAAATTTATCCAAATTTGATGAAAAAGCAACCATTTTAAAGCTTGAGATTTCTACTTTTTGTACTGTATACGGTTTTCGCTGAAACGGATGTTTTGAGTGCAAAATTTGTCCATAAAGAGGAGCGTATATTAGATTGTAAAATTTGTAGCTATTTTTCAATCAAGTACTGCGGATTATAATCAATATTTTAACGTTATTCGTCTATTTTATGTACACTATCGAAAAGTGTAATCATTTACAATTAATATAGAGGCATAGAGGAAATTTCAAGGTCACCTTAATTTTTTTTAACAGAATGTTCTTTTTTTATACCATAGATCGATCGAGTATCAAATTCCGAGTATAAAAGTGTTGACCTTCGTATGTCTTAAACCTAATAGTTAACGAGATATTATCAAAAGAAGAAAGAAAATTATTTCGATAATATCTCATCAACCATTAGATTTAAGACATAAGGAGGTCAATACATTTTTACTCAGAATTCGATAGTCTATCGATTCATGATACAAAAAGTAGGTCGTTTGATTTAAAGAAATCAAGGTGACCTTGGAATCTCCCCTATGTCTCCAGCCACGCAGAAAATGCTTATGTCACATGTACCCCTCTATACCGTGCAAATTTTGTCCATAACATTTTCACATATTATTACAAATAAAGGCAATATTCAAAGTTGACATAGTTATTGCCCCACCCTGTATATTATTTAAATTTCATGTGTATACTGTTTTCTTATTTTAGTATATAAGTGTTGTGTGTTTATTATTATTATTTAGTATTTATTTAAGTCAATGCGAAGATATAGCGAATGCGAACATACAGGATGTGAGAAATGCTGCGATTTTCGCGCGCGCGCGATGGCCATTTTTTCGTAGATTAACTATAAAACTCAGAGTAGCGCGTAGTAGCAGCCTTTTTTCTTGCATCTTAATTAGAAAACTTCAAAGATCACAATGGCATAGAAATGAACACCCGATCGCACCCGGAGGTATAACAAAGTCATTACCAAAATCTTAGAATCATAAAGAAAATGACTGAATCGTTGGTTATCTTTAAATATTAATAACTAAAAAAATGTATATAGTACAAAAGTGAATTTCTCTTAAAAGGATACCTTATACTTAGCTAAAAAAACTTCTATAAAACAAAAATCTGTTAGCGTACGCAAATAAGGTAACAATTACTAATACGTGAATTCGTTGAAAAATGAAAGCGTGTTAACAGAATTTCAAACTTCCGACAAATCTTAGTGCTTTATGGAGACATGAATGGGAAAACGAATGATGGGAGATTGTGCCTCAGATATTCAACTAACTCAAGCCAAAAGAATTTTACAATTTATGTAAAGTTGTAAAAATTGAATTTTGACCACTGAAATCGGGCATACAGCCCACTGTGCGCTATTTCATGTTTATGGTTGAAATTTAAAAACTGTGTAACCCAGAAGTTATTTCTATTCAGATATTATAAATTTATAAATAATAAATTCCTTCTGTTCGAAACCTTCACATGGATTTTTCAACCTCTTATTCTTACCTGTTACTTTATTATTCTTTAATTTTTTAAATTAATATGTAATTTAATTACAAAGTATTTTATAATTGTACTCTAATTGCAATTACGAAGTACATTGTAATCAATTACAACGTATTTTGTAATTGTACTCCAATTGCAATTACGAATCACATTGTAATTTAATTGAATGAAGATCTGAATTATAAATTACAATGTAATACAATTACTTTGTAATTATAATTCCTGGAGTAACTCAATTGTAATTCTGCACAACTCCGTGCACATATTGGTACATTTTGGTAAATGCGTGCACACGCGATACCGGATACCGGATACCAAACACGGTCGTCGGATCGTTTAGAGTTCGCGATCCTCTAAAAGTCCTCAAACGCGTTTAGGTAGTCTAGAACGGCTTACTCCAAACGTGTACGCTCCAACCAGGATGGTCCAATTGCTTGTTTAGAATTGGTGCGTCAACGATCACCTCGTCCACGTTGCTCGGTGCGGTTCGCCAACGTTTCAACAGATCCTTGGTCCTGTCGCGGGTGCGGTCGCAAGCCTGCCGCCAATTCGTGATAAACTTTCGTGGTACTTTCAACGAATTGGTTTCCTCGAAGCCGAGATCTTGGCTACCCGCGGATCCTCTGCTTCTCTCGCTACCCTCTGTCACCGACGTCGTTTCCATTGCCGTTCCCGTTCCCGTTCCCGACGCTTCCGTCGTTGCCGCGGCCTCCTGCATCGAAGGATAATAGATCGGATCCTTTATGCTGTCCGAACGACTCCCCATAACGGACTACCTGCTCGGTCTTCCTGCAAACGGCATATTCCAACTACCTCTCCTAAAATAATCAATTGCTCGACAAGAGGTCACCGGGTCGCTCGATAATACCTGTAGAACATTGCGAGACCTTTTCCTTCTCGCTCTCTCTCTCTCTCTCTCCTCCTTTCCGTTCCTCTGTTTCTCTCGCTACTACTTCGCTCTCATCTTTTTCATCTGTCTATCTAGCCCTTCGATCCAGTTTATTTTTGCTAACTGTGTACATATATAACCCTGAAATCGATCCAGGTTCGATCACGATTCCAGTCGACTTGGCCAACTTGGATGTTTCCGTTTGTTTTAGGTTTCCAGCCATTCGTGAAAAACGAATTGTCCTTTGTTTTCAAAAAGTAACAGTCTAAAAGAATCGTGACAGTCTCCACATCGGATTTCGTATTTTCAAATTCGAATGCCTGTTGCAGTTCGATCGCTTCGGCGATCGCGAAACCATGCGCCAACGGTAGAATGACCACTCGGATAAATTTCTTCTGTTTCGCTGCGACTGCATCGACCAATAAGATTTCGTCGTTCAACGAAATTTCACAAATATCTGGTAGGTGGCGCCACGACGTGGCTAAAATGTGAATAGGTGGTTTCCCATCTTTCGCGCTGCCGGTCCGCGATGCCTTG
Organism: Lasioglossum oenotherae; assembly: GCA_028455765.1. Lineage (NCBI taxonomy): Eukaryota > Metazoa > Arthropoda > Insecta > Hymenoptera > Halictidae > Lasioglossum > Lasioglossum oenotherae. The sequence continues at coordinate 3,582,570 of CM052296.1, forward strand.
ATGCGTGCCGCACGTCGGACCTTTTCTCTTTCCTGTTGTTCCAGTTGTGAAGGGTGAGTGGTTCGTGTTGGAAATCGCTAAATATCCTGTGCATCCACGTTTTATTCTGAGCCTCGTGCAACGGAGATTCTTCGCCAGACCCATCCGTATAAAATGTCCTTATAATTTTTCAATATTATTCGAATACGAACATTCCAGTTGCTGTTTTTATTCATAACCTACACGCGCATACTTCAACCGCTTACACGAGTTTCGTATACAGTGTTCCAAGGTCTATTAGCTGATTTTCAATCTGTTGGCAGAGTTTCTTTAACGTTTTCTCTTTCGTTTCTGTTACTTTGTCGTTTGTTACTATTATTATTCGAGTTCCAATTCACGATAACATTTCTCGCGTTTGTTTTCTTCCGTAGAATAACATGTTTAACCAATTTGTTTGTTTCTTTTGTTCTGCAGGGCTTCGCAATGGGTGCATACAAGTATATGCAAGAACTGTATCGTAAAAAGCAGAGCGATATGCTCCGCTTTTTACTTAGAGTTCGATGCTGGCAGTACCGTCAATTGACTAAAATGCATCGTGCCCCGAGACCATCCAGACCCGACAAAGCTCGTCGTTTAGGCTACAAAGCTAAGCAAGGTACGAACAATGTTTATTTCTTTGTCCTGTATTTATTGCTTTGTCCATTTCGACTTTCAAATCTTTTCGAACATTCGTATGATGAGTCGTACCATGCACCACTCTTACGGTATTTCTATGGTGATATATGTGTACATACTGATAATACTTCACGCTCTGTTATTTATATAGGAGCATTGCACGCTTCGCTGATATGAAAAATTAATTGAATATACTAATTTCTTACGCACAGGTTTCGTCATATTTAGAATTCGTGTGAGGAGAGGAGGACGCAAACGCCCTGTCCCCAAGGGAGCAACTTATGGCAAACCCAAAAGCCACGGTGTCAACCAACTGAAGCCAACGCGAAAATTACAGTCTGTTGCGGAAGTAAGTATTACGATACGTTCATGTTATATGTATAATGTTGCTGTCGTTGAAACCTAAGATCGTAAGCTCGAATCTACCTTTGTTTTCAGGAACGCGTAGGACGGCGTTGCGGTGGTCTACGAGTGTTGAACAGCTACTGGGTTGCTCAGGACTCCACGTATATGTATTACGAAGTTATCCTGATTGACCCTGCGCACAAGGTACACATAAGAGTCGAACTTTATCCAACTTGATTCGTTCGAAAGCGTGTCAGCCTTTTAAAATGATGATATCGATTGATATTGAAACCCAATGATGTATTATCTTCCTTGGATGTCTGAATTTCGAAGGACGATCAGAATCCGTGAAAACCGTTGCCGAGCTACGCCTTGTTATCTTTGTGATCATTTTGCATTTCAGGAAATTCGTAACGATCCAAAGATCAATTGGATATGCGATGCTGTCCACAAACACCGCGAACTTCGCGGAAAGACTTCAGCTGGCAGAAGCTCACGAGGATTGGGTAAAGGACATCGTTATTCACAGACTATCGGTGGTTCTGGCAAAGCGGCATGGCTGAGACGGAACTCGTTGTCGCTTCGCAGAAAGCGATAGGCAATTCGATCTCTACACTGTTAACACCCGTACGAACAAGATACATCATTTTATTGACATAATACAGCATTTTACGTCGATATTGTGGTATATCATGTGCGAAATAAACATCTCTTCCGTACGAATCGTTTTTACACGTGTTTTTCTTTAATTTCTCCTTTTTTTGACAAAGATAAAGAATACGCTATAATTGAGATAAGTTGAAACTAGCAATCTTTGCGTAACAAGTCTCTCAGTATTCGCACATCGTATATATATAGTATATTCTATAATCACGGTGATGGATGGTTTTTTTTCTCTTTTTTATTGCCCAGGACCAGATAACGATTTATCCATGAACTTCTTTTTGGCAAAACACAACCACCATTTGCTGGGTTTCCCGTCCTCTCCGTAAACCTTTTCCACCAATCTGACACCAGTTTCCTGCCGTATTTGTTGCAGATATTGTCTCATAGTGTCTGCGAAATAATCACGGGTGTAGTAATTGTTATCGCTCTTCTTTAACCCTTTGCACTCGAGCGGCGCACAGTGGGAACTTTCGACCAAACTCGATTCAAAATCAAAGAACTTTCGATAGAAATGAGGTGGAGCGATGAAATTTTTTAAAAATTAAAGCTGGAACTTGGCAGAATATGGGAAAAATAGGGAGATTATAGTACGAACGTTTTTTAACCTTCAGAAAATTCATTAAACTTTCACAATTTTAAGAAAATGTGGTTTCTCCGTTACCACGCGCGGAAAAATCTTTTTTAACATGCTATATATCATTTCCCATAGATTTTTTCACGCTGATTTCAAATCTGGTCTCAAAATTTGTCTACGACCTCAGGATTTTGCAAAATAAAAGGATTTTGCATTAAAAAAAATTTTTTCCGTGCGTGGTACTGGAGAAACCACATATCCTAAAATTCTACATGCTTAACGAATTTTCTCAAGGTTAAAAAACGTTCGTACCATAATCTCCCTATTTTTCCCATATTCTGCCAAGTTTCAGCTTTAATTTAAAAAAGTTTCATCGATCTACCTTATTTCTATCCAAAGTTCTTTGATTTTGAATCGAGTTTGGTCGAAAGTTCCCACTGTGCGACGCCCAAGCGGTTTGGAACTCGATATGTCTCGAGTTGCTGGTTCGCCGTTGCGGAAAGGGCCTCGAGTGCAAATGGTTAACACTCTTTGACGATACAGAAGAAACTTACCTGCTTCCATAGGATTACTAGGTTTGGCGTACACAGAATTTAAGGGAAATCCAGGGTCTCCCGGAATATCAAACTTTGAAATAGCCAGAGAGTACATCTCGTTTGTAGCTTGAGCTTGGGTTGCGCATTTCTGCAACCTTTTCAAGCACTCGGTTATGTACAATGTGATGTAAATTAAGACTCTGTCCGCCTCGCTCTGCAAAATCGTTGTACGATACAAGTGTATTTTCAGGGATACTCTAAAGGGCCACAATAGTTACCTTGATTTCGTATGTTCTGAAGAACACATTCGCTTTAAAGAAGTACAATGCTTCGTCGATTATATCTAAATCTTTCGTAGAAGGAGGTGCGGGACCTCTAAAATGAGTTCGTATCGGCAAAATTGCCATGTTACCGATGTTTCCATTGTTCTCTACGAAACACGAGTGATATGCCTGCAACAACAATTTAATCAACGAATGTATAAATACAACTCTGTATTTATTGTAATTGTTTTCTTAATTCGTATGTCGTATACAACGCATGCACAAATTTGACAGTTGGTTACGCGCGCGAGGTTAAGAGAACACGCCCAATAACATAACCAAGTTTGTTTTGCCTCGGATAATTGTTACATTCGTGGAAAAATGATTACTTACAGGCATAGCGATGATATAATTTCCAAGACAATGATGTATTTTTATGAATTTTGACAGGTATTTCGCGAAAGAAATCACCGCATTCGGGTACCTGCGGAACACACAGATGCGATAAATTCCATGTACATATGCACTGCGCGCATTGCAGCGAAACGTTCCGCTGCACTTCTTTATCTTTTACTCTCTCTTCTTATGCGGAATTCACGAACGCAAGCTGTTTCTACACGTAGGAGAAATCTTTCTCCCGCGCTGCAAAAAGCCAGAATGTGCGCCTAACTTTATTATTTCAAATAATAACAAAGAAAAAGAACATTGGGAAATAACAGAAATTGAAGCAATCTTGAATATGATTCATTGGCTCGTTGAATTCCAATCTGAAAATTCTATTTTGATTTTGCAATGTATTATTATTGTTTCGTCCTTTCAAAATTCTAATTTATGCAACATATATATATAGTGTTGTAGTATGATTATACGCATTAGGTGCGCATCAGGTATATCATTTTCAATAATATTGTCAATACGCCCGTCAATAATATTGACGAGGCGCATTGAAAGGGCATATTGACCGTTTAGAACAGTTTAGAAGGGGTTCAAACGCATTGATCAATATATTGAAGCATACACGGTCAATCAGGAATGACAGTCTGATTGAACAGTCTGACTGATCCTGACTTCAGTCAAAATAAATTCATATAAATTTGCTCCGTGAGATATCGGTAACAAATTCTGATGATTATAAAAATTATTTCCGAATGAATGAAAACCTATTTCTCCACTTCTCATGATTGAAGCTCGGATTTCGGATTTTTCAAATATCTGGAAATCCGTCAGTCCATTTCATCAATCCGTCAATCAATCCGAATGTCAATCTTCGACGTGGCTGTCTTTCCGATTGAAGACAGCGATGAAATTCATGGCGTCAGCCCTTAGACCCTTAGACCATACTAAGTGTCAACCAATGATCGCGTGGTCGGCGGAGTACGAGTAGGGGGATTAGCCAATGAACGAGTTCCGTTAGAGTCATATGCGCAGTAGTCGGCTATATGGTAAGTATCTTCTTATTTGAGCTCAAGCTTACTGCTGCTTACTGCTTACATATTTTCACATATTTTTGAAATGCTACGTAACGGATGTGATCCTAGAGATTTTTAACTACAGAAATATCTGGCCACCGTCGCGTAATTTAGGCCGTAGAGCGCAATGCCGCCGTGGCGGTATGAAAAAGAATTTCTTCGCTCGGATTGGCTGACGATTCGCTGGTATGGATGGAGAAGGATGAAAATGGCAAGACAACCCTACGCAAGATTTGGTTGCGCCGTGAGAATGGCGGGAATAGCGTCGGTCGGGAGATCATGGGAAGAACGTGAAAGGAAATGCTTATATGGACTTATCGTTAGAATCGGTTACTTTGCTTCACTGGATTCTCGGCTTTCCTATACCATAAAACATACACGCCGTGCCCATCCATGGCCGTGCCTAAACAACAATACCATGCCGCGTCTATGGGTTTATGTGGTCCAAGGTTTCCTCCAGTTTCCTCCGTCGCGCGTCGTTTAGGCGTTTAGGTTGGCAGATCTGTTAATTTGGTGCGGGAATTACTTCCGGTCATTTCCGTTGAATGGCGACGGCGATGGATAGTTTATTTCGTAGCGTGTTGTAGTCTCTTTGGCTTCGGGCTTCGGGATTTCGAGAAGTTCTTCAATTTGTATTTCTCGATACGCTAATTTCATTACCTGAACGTGTGTATGAACAAGATTTTACCGATAATCTCGTGTACGCGGGGTGTGAAGTTTTACAGCCTAATCTTGCATTGTGTTGGACACTTTTTACCGAAGAATAATGGCCGATATAGAAGGGAAAAAGCTGACCGAACTTCGAGTGATAGACTTGAAAACGGAACTCGAACGACGTGGACTCGATAAAAGTGGTAATAAAGCGGCACTCCTCGAACGTCTTTCCAAAGTAAGCGTCCTTACTTTTTCCAATTCTCTCTCAAACTATTTGTCTGTAATGCTTTTTACTGTCTTGTCGCCATTTTAACCCTATTGAGAAATCAATGAATATTGGTAGTTCATTGCCAGCAATCAGCATTCGTAGTACAAACGAGACAGTCTCGATTGGTTCGTTCATCGTACAACGTAGTTTTTAACATTTAAACAAAAAGATCCATTATTTCATCTCGGTATTCCTTCGATACGTGTCTTTTTGCACATGCCGCTATTTATTTATGTCGGATCGACGAAAATGTGATTCATTGTATTTTAATTTTCGTTGGAACAATCAATATGTGCTGTTTAGAAAGTTAGTAACGATAACTCCGTTATGGTATTTTATATACAGTCCATATCCGACGAAGGGGAAAATCCAGACGAATATCTGATCGTACCTTGTGGTGGTACGTGCAAAATCAACCCCAGAAAAAATAGTGGTTAGTATTGAACTGGAAGCGTAATACCTTTGGCATTATGGTTGTCGCATTCATTTTTCTTGTTTGGATTTCCAGTAACCGGTACAACCAATTCTGACGAAGCGACAGAAGTCGTGGAAACCCAGAAAGAAGATGCTACGGACACGTTGGATGTTCCTGACGTAAAGCCAAAGATGGAAACAAAAGTTTCCACGGAGAAAGAAGCGATTCCACCCAAGTTGGAGGTAAGAGAAACGGATGTATTCGTAAGTATTTTTTGGAGTATTTGATGATCGTGGAACAAGAATCTGACAAACGTCGTACTAGGAATCTCAAGGAGAAGCTCAAAATAACACCAACAAAGAGATAGAGTGCAAAGTGGAATCCAAGATTCAGACGAGCAAAGCGGTCGTCGAGACTACGCAGATCGTCGAAGTGAAAATTGAACCGGAAGCGGCACCGGTGGTGAACGATGTCACGACCAATGCAGCCTCGACGGTCGAAGCTAATGGCATCGACAACGAAGATTCGATAAATTTGACTATCGGCGAAGACGAAGAAAATCTCCTCGCCGAGGAGGTAAAACGATTTCCCCTTTTGCTGATAAGCGAAATGAGAAAAATGAGCTACCATTTTTGGTGTAACACGTTATTGTTTCTGTTGCAGACCGAGTCTCACGACAGGCACAAAGGTAAGTGTTACGACGCATCGAATCGCCTAACCTATCTAGCAGTTAAGTAAGAATTAAAGGAATAGACGTAGCTATACTTTTATTTATGATGACACGAGTAAGTTATTCGAAACTACGGCATCAAGATCAAGGGACCGTATTTTCTTCGAGCGATACACCTCGTCTATCCAGAACCACGATCGTGCCGAATCCGTCTACAAAGTTGTACGCGCGAAGGCTCTCAACTTACGCCCGTTCTTCGAACTTCTGAATAAGCACCAGCTGTACATGATGCGATGCGACCATTCTCGGCACATGGACACGGCACGGCACGCAACGATTTAACTAGAAATTGCGACGGCTCGGCAGTCGACGGTCGACGAGGTTTCATCCAGACTGAAACGCACATCCGCCGTCGTGTTTGCATCGTGGTTGCCGACAATGTATACACAAAGTTTTTCCCATAGTCTATAAGTTAGTTAACGCTAGAGTTTGATATACAGATGCATTAATTCTACCTAACCGCATAGAGCATCGTTGGAGAATCGTTCTACTTCCAAATTATATGGATTCAAGAAGACTGAAGTGTTTGTCAAGCCACGAATCTTCCCCATGCATAGCTAATGCTACGACGTCGTTCGTCCCATCACCGAGACTCTGACAAATCGATACTTTCGAAGCATAGCAGTCATAGGAGCTACAATCGGAACCATAGACTTCGAAAACAGACGCGCGTTCGCTCGTACTCGTATAAAATTTTCTGGCATCGGCGTAACACACCGTAGACCTCTATAGAACCGTATATAGACTTATCGGGGGAACTAATCGTCGTTCTCCTTCGGTTAGCCCGCTTTCTATCGCTTCCTCTCTCCCAGATTGGATTCCTCGTCCGACCGTGCGTTCCAGCTTCCAGTATTTTTTGCTCGGAAGAGAATCGGGGTCGGGTCGCGGGTCGGGTCGAGTTGTGGCAGGCTTCGATTCGTGGTCGCGCTACTAAGGTAACCTTTAGTCGCCTTCCCCACCCCCACCCCCAACCGCCCCCTTTCATCGAGTAAAAATCGAGAGGAACGGAACGGTAAAAGTAGGGTCACACCGTGGAACGTACCCATTGAAGAGTGAATTTGTGATGTTTCGCGCGATCTTCATCGTAATTGAGTGTGTGCACTCTGTTAGTGGCTCGGACGCAGTTCCATGCTATGGATGCAGGAAATGCAGGCCACTAAGCAGGAGCGTTAGGGAGGGAGAAGAGATCTGGCCTCGCAGAAAGTGACCATGGTACCTTGATTGTCTCTGCAGATGGAGGAGAGAAGAAGAAAGTCGAAGAGAACAGCAAGAAGGGAGAGTCTAAAGGGAGCGGTAGAGCAGAAGCCGGCGCCAACAGCAAGGAAGGGACCTCGTCAGGCGCAAACATCGGGACGAAGAACAAGCTGGACGGTGGAGACGGAAGCAAGAGGTTGGTCTCTCATTGCTAAAACAAACAAAAAAAAACAAAACAAACCATTCACAGTGTGGTACGACAACGAAATATGCCATCCGAATCCAACTCTATGATAGCGATGCTCTCTCTCTCTCTCCTCGGCTGCGCATACGAGTACGAATATCATCAGGATAAGATAACTGTCGGAACGATGGATTTCCCAAGATGAAATTATTCGTCAAAGTCGCACGCAAGATTACTTTATTCCATTTTTTTCAATCGCATACACGAAGTTTCTTTCCGCTCAGTACCGTTTTAGGCTGTAATTCCTAACTCTGGAAAGTATGTTAAGAAATCGAGAAATTGGCTAGCAAACTTAAAATATCAAAACGAACCAAGTCCCATATACCGCTCCTATTCGTAAACGACTATTTTCCAAAAGGTGTTACACGCTCTACGATTATGAAGATATTCGTTCTTTAGAAACCAAACCAAATCGAACCAAAAAAAATATATACAAAACGGCAGCTGCATCGAACAAGAATACTTAGTAAATCTCGAGGTTAAATTCGACTCTCGGCAAGCGGCTGAGAAGCAATTTTATCGGTGACCGGAGATACAGATGTATCTATAAGCGTATCTATGTACAGATACCGATATACCGATACCGATACCGATACCGCTACTCTATCTCTCGCGTGTGTGTCGATACCCGTTTCAACTCGACGAGAAGTGCCCTCCCCGGAAGAATCGCCATGGAGACGATGATGCTCCCTTTCTGGATGTCTATTGTGTAGAGGGACACGCAGTACGATCCCGCACGGACAATACTTTTGTTAACACGCGAGTGAGACGAGAACTGGAACCGCAGAACGCAACGAAAACATGCGTAATAGAAAGATAATAACTAGGAAAAAAAAGATCAAAGTGGTAACGCTATCTTGTGTAACAACGATGCATACATAAGTGAACGCCAAAGTGCAATTGATCGTATTTCGTTACTGTTGTTGATGTTAATTGTTGTTGTTGTTATTATTATTATTATTATTACTATTATCTTTTATTATTACTATTACTACCGCTATTATCGCTGCTGCTATTACTACTACAACTACTACTACTACTACCACTACTACAACTACTACTGCTACTATTACTGCTACTACTACATACTACCACTACCACTACCAATACTACTATTACCACCACCATCGTTATCATCGTCATCACCACTATCAAACCACTATTCACCATCACCATTGTCACTGTCACTGTCAATATCACTATCACTACCACTAGCACTACTACTGCTATTATAATTATCGATTATTAGCATTACTATTGTTATTACGATTGCCGAGGACAAGAAAAGTTGCTAGCCAAATTTATATGCTTAACATAGTTACAGAGGTACTTATTGAGCCTCAGAAAAGTCATAGTTTTTAAAGGCATTACTTCTTGTACATAAGAATATAAGGAACAGTTTGAACTATTTTGTTGGACGTAACGAATAAAATCGTTATTTTCAGCACGGAGTCTAGTAACAAGAACCAAAAAAAGGACGACAAAGGTAACTATCCGAAGCGCGTTCGAAGCGAAACGATCACAGGGAGAAGAATATTCTCCTGATCAGTCAGGGGCACGGCTCGATCGTCTCTTTTGTTTTCGCAGACAAGAAAAATTGCCAAGTTAGCCCAGTTAACGCAAGCAGCAGAAACTTGTGGGTGTCCGGATTGTCCTCGAGCACTCGTGCGACCGATCTGAAGCAAATATTCTCGAAATACGGAAAGGTGATCGGCGCGAAAGTGGTTACGAACGCGAGGACACCCGGCGCAAGATGCTACGGATACGTGACCATGTCGACGAGCGAAGACGCCGCGAAATGCATCCAGCATTTGCACAAGACGGAACTGCACGGCCGCGTGATATCCGTCGAAAAGGTAGGTGCTGCCTTGGAAAAAGGGGAAAACGGGAAAAAAACGTGTACGTCTCTAGAGCGATTAGTGATATACCGGTGAATCACCGACGATATTCTTCGGTTTGCGTTTCAAGGCGAAAGGCGACACGCAGCAAAGCCACATGCGCAAACGGGACACCGCCAACGGAAAGTCCGAGAAGAAGGAGGAAAAGGAGAAATTGAAGGATAATCACGAGACAGCCGACCGCAAAGAGAAAGAGGCGAAAAAGGAAAAGAGCGAAGAGAAGGGATCGGAAGCAAGTGAGTGAGATCGAACGACGCGGCGCGCGGTGTGTTTCTCTAGGCGAAAAGAGCCTAGGCGAAACGACCATTAAAAGAAACGTTTAAATGTGCGGCAGTGAAAAAGTCGGACGAGAAGGGCGAGACCGGCGAGAACAAGAAGACGGACGCGCAGGAGAAGAAGGATGAACCTCTGAAGGAGTCGGACTCCCGGTCGACCAAATCGACCAGCAAGAAACCCGACAGCGAGCGAGGAAGACGCGACGAGAAGAGGATTCGGTCCTGGGATCATCACCGATCTCACACTCGGTCTCGTAGCCGCGAGCGACGCAGACGCGACGACGTGCTCACATTCGCGAAGATCAGGGTAAATGACGCGAGGGATATTTCAGCGATTCGCTTCGATTCGACTCTAGTCGACTCGACTCGATTCGATTCGCTGCGTTGCGTTGCGTTGCGGTCTTTTGTCACCGGCATCGCATATTCGTTCGGTTGCCGATCGCGTTACTCACGACTAGTCGGACCTCTGCTTTCAGGAGGAACGAGAGAGGCAGAGATTGCGCGAGAAAGAGAGAATGCTTCGCGAGGAGGAACGTAGACGGCGAGAGGATATGGAACGGCAAAGGGAGATCGAGCGTCGACACAGGGAAGAGGCGGCACGATTGGAGAGAGAACGGGAGAAGTTGCGCAGGGAGCGCGAGAGGATCGAACAGGAGAAGGCCGAGCTGCTTCGTCTGGAGCGGGAACGTCAGAAGCTGGAACGGGAGAAGCTGGAACGCGAAAGGCTCGAACTCAAGAGGCAACAGATGCGACTCGAGGAGAGCAGACGCGCGCCTCCTCCACCCTCGATAAAGCGTTCCTCTAGCGACCGAAGAGACCCGAGAGACATCTATGTGGAGCCGGACAGGAAACGCATAGCCACCGAGCACGGTCGAAGACACTCTCCGGACCGGGTGAGCGATCGTCGCGGCGAGATTCTGGATCGCGTTTCGGACAGACGGTTGGACTCGTCACCGCCTGCTCGTTACGAATCCACCAGGTAAATAGTACGATCTCTGTCGGATCGCAAACGAGACTTTTCGAAACTCGATTCGTTTACAGATCCACCCAAGATTTAGGGCTGAAGAAGGAATTTAAGCGCAGCAGCGACTTCACTTCGCGAAGCAGCCGTCCGGAAAGCTTCTCCGATGTGTCTCGCGGAAGGGAGGTGATCGTCCGCCGAGAGCCGCTCAGTACGACTACCTCGTCGATCGATCCTCGACAAGTTAAAGAAAGGTAATTCAGTTTTCACGGTCTTCCGACGAACGGCTGTGAAGTCGTTTCGGTTCTCAATCGAGTCGGCTCGAACTCTGCGGAATCTGTTCTGTTTTCCAGTAGATACGAGCGACCCAGCACCACCACGTATACTCGCGAGCGCGAAGTTCGTCGCTCCGAGCCCGAAACCCATAGAAGCTCCAGAGACGGTCATACCCGTTACAGCGACAGCTTCAAACCCACGGGTTCGACCACGCCGCGTAAGTAGAAATCGCGACGCGCACGACGACTGGCGACGATTCCGCTCCAACGCCCTCAGATCGAAATCGAAATCTAAAGTCGATTCTTCGCAGGTGACAGTCGGTACGTGGAGAGCAATCGAACCACCAGCAGCTGGCACTCGGGACCGCCGTCCACAAAATCATTCAATTCTGTGCCGAGCAGCGGTACCCGGGATCCTCGAAACGAACCATCCAGCTGGAGTTCAAGATCGTCGGACAACGTAAACAGGTACGCGCACCCGGTAAAGACTTTCGGCAAAGATCGAATCCGGGAAAACGTACCGATACGATGGACGATCGATCAATTCCAGATGGAGTAATTCGAGCAGCATGGGAAACACGTTGCGCCATCCGGTTCCGCCGACTTACCAGAGCGGTCCCATTCAATCCATGGGATTGACAGCACCCGGAACAGCGCCATCGTACGATCGTTTCGATCCGTACAAATCGTCCATGCCGAGCATGAGAAAATACTGATTTTCTCCGTAACCGATACGGGCTATCGTAAACGAGTGACCACACCTGGTTCCGTTCGGTTTGTTTCTTGCGCGCGACAACGCCTTCGCGTTCACGAACCTATACCAACACCACCAACCCTATCTCTATACCTATTCTCATTCTCATCTTCATTCGTATTCGTATTCGTATTCGCATTCGCATTCGCCCGAAACGCGGGGGAACACGTTAGTTACGTTTGCGTCGCATCGAACATTTCCTAAGGCCAAGCACAGAGCGCAGTTTCAACGAGTCTTTGTTGCGACCAGGAGCGCAGCTTGTAAACGTTTGGAAGAATCGCGACACGCGATCCATTATCGATATTTTTCTTTTCCTTTTTACTTTGATTTCCGAATTTTTTATTTCCGCGCATACGCGACGAAGCGGATAGCCGGCACGAATCGCAACGATCCGATCGACATCGCGACACACCGATCAATCTTTGTACAATCATGATTGAACCGTACGATCGAATGCAATTCGTTGTAAACACCGTTCATTCAACCAACACCAACGATCCTCATTCGTTTACATCGATGAATAATATTCTTGTAGCACGTTAAGGTATATCGCAATTTACAATTTTATCGTGTACCTTTAACCGACGATTCTACGTAACCACGCATACACAGACATACCCACGCGTAAATCAGAGCGCACGCACACACCAACACCGCGCATCTGAAAACATAAACAGATACACACACACTCGATCTTTGTCGCGCCAGCGCTCGTGTGCTCGTGCGCGTACATATTCTATAAGAATATGACTGAATTTGTATATTGAATTCCATAAGAATTGTATATCGAGAGACGTTGAAATCTACATTCGTACGTGAAGATATCACGTACCACGTTTCAGTGTAGCGGTAATTATTACGGTATAAATAAATTTATGGCATATTAGTAGCTGTCGTTTCGTAATCTCGTTGTATTCTCCGTTCATTCGCCCGTGCTCTATTGTCTATCGTTCGTTTGCTCGGTTTCCATTGGTTTCGTCGATGAACCAAATGAGGCAAAACGAAACGACCTAGGAAAGGTAGACGCGGCTGTAGAGGATCGTAGTTGCGATCTCTCGATCGCGCGACCTACGATCCGAAAGTGGAAAGAAAGAGCAACAGGTAGCAATAACCGATGGGAGGGAACACTTTCCCTTGGTCGAGGCGGCGAGTCAGGGACGATGATCGTCGAGCGAAGAAAGGCGAGATGGAAAAGAAACCGGAGAGAGTGAGGGAACGAGTCCGTCGAAAGCAAAGTGTGTCGAGGTCTTTCCACGGACAGTCGTCGCACGACCGAGCTTCGGCTCCGAAGCACCCACGGTGTTGCACGGGTTCCACCTTCGTTCTCTGTTCATATCTTTCAGATCCGTTCCTCCTTTTCTATCAGGTACGGGCCTCCGCCACCTCCTCGATTGGGTCTCGGTCTTTTCAGACCTCCCAACTCCCATCGTCCCTCCCTCCTCCCTCCGAAACCTCTCTTCCACTGTCTTTCCCCTCTCTTCTCATCTATTTGGTTTTTCCTGTCTCTATACCACGCGTCTCTCTTTCTTTCCAATACGCGCGTAACGCACACTCTCGTTTGCTCCTCGACGTACTCTCTGTCCGTCTCTGTCCCGCTGACTGTCGGAGCTCGATAGACGATGAAGAATTCGCCGGTACCGACGCGGACCCAACAACTCTATCGAAATAGTTTGAGGCCGTGCGTCTCCTCGCAGGCATCGGTAGTGGTAACGGCTAACCATCTGGAATGTCTGTGAATGGGAATCGTTGAGGTTTCAACTCTGCTGCAGGATGCTGTCGTCCGTCGCTCTTTTCGGTAAGTTGGCTCTCGTCGTTGAACGTTCATCGATAATCGACGTTTCGATAAGCTTCGTTTCCTCGTCCGGATGATATGAAGAAAAGCAATTTCAGCTACGGAAACGAAATTTTTCCGGCGAGACCATTGGAATCGCGCGCGCGAACAATTTTGAAAGGGGCGCTTGTCTCGACGCGCTACCACCGTCACCGTCACCGACCTCTCGGACGCGCTTTATGCGCTTACCTCGAAACGGAAATGTATTTACGTTCGATCGTTGATCCTTTCGCGAGCCCGCACGATGCGGGCTAAACGATTGCTTTGTCTCCGAAAGCTAGAACGAACGACAAACGTTCGGTGACGTCGGTTAAATCGGTTCTCGCGTGTTTTCAATTCAAATTTCTTCGACGCGATCGGCGCTGTACTTGTCATTGTCGGATCGTTCGAGATCCTCCGGTGGCGAAACAACGACGGTCGGGCATGAATCGACGATGAATCAGTGAACGGAAGAAAGAGGCGCGCTTTCTCGTCTCGGGCAACTTTCACCGTCGATAAAGTTCGTGCGCGTCAACTCGTCCTGAAAAGACTTTTCGTTCGGTAACCCTTCGCGACTTTTCTTTCTCTTTCTCTCTCGTTCGCCAAACTAAGGCGATCGGAATTGAGTCGGCCCTCTTGAGGGGAGGAGGGAGGGGGAGAAAAATCGGTATCGTGGACTCGGTCCTCCGACGCGCGTCATTGATTGCGTTTCTCGGAAGAGTCGAAAGCTGTCGTCCTCTTCGGCGTAAAAACCTCGTATTGTTGCGCAACGATCGTCGGCCGTTGTCGTCGATCCTTGATCGTTGGACAATTCGATCACTCTATCCGCGAAGGAAAGAAGTAAGGGAACGAATAGTCCAGTCAATGAGTGCTCATAAGGGGGGTGTAGAGGGAAATGGAAGGAACACAATTTTTAACTTTGGGACTTCGTTTGGACTAGTTAGGAGGTAAACATACTAAAAGTCCCCACTCCTAGGAGGTGAGCGAGGTGCAGGGGGCACGTAGAAGGTACCCTTTTTCGGTTTTCCGCTTATGTCTCGGAAACTATGCGTCCTAGCGATAAAACCATTCTGTACACAATTAAAGCTGACAAAATGTGCTACAAGATTGATTCGATTCAGTTTTTCGCTATTTCGTATAGTTTCCGAGATATCCGCGCGCTCAAAGTTCAGTAATTGTGAAAAAGAAGAGCCTTATTTGACCAGCTAACTCTTCAGCACAAGTAGTGAACTTTGAGCGCGGATATCTAGGAAACTATGCGAGATAGCGAAAAACTGAATCGAATCAATCCTGTGGCACATTTTGTTAGCTTTAATTGTGTATGGAATGATCTTATCTCTAAGACGCATAGTTTCCGAGATATAAGCGGGAAACCGAAAAAGAGGACTTTCTACGTGTCTCCCTGCACTCCGCTCGCTTCCTAGGAGTGGGGACTTTTAATATGTTTACCTCCTAACTAGTCCAAACCTGTGTTTGTGTTTAACCCAAAGTTAAAAATTGTGTTCCTTCCATTTCCCTGTACAACTTTTCGTTGACTGGACTAGTAAGGCAACGAAGAGTAAACGGCCGTTCACTCGGCCGATCGAATGTTTCAGAATTTTGCGCGATATGGAGTTTGCTAACGACTTCCTGGTGCTACAACGACGAAGTAGCGCGATACAATTACCGTAAGTAAGAAACACGTATGCACGGGGTGTATCCGTTTCGTAAATCGTAAACCGATGTGGACGGGGTGAGTCGCGCGCAGTCTTTCTGCAGTCTTTCAACTGATAGAGTACGCCCCCGTGTCCGTGTTTTCAGCAGCGAGATACGGGATCCCGATCTCGCCGATGTTCACGGGACCGATCACGAGGATAGAGCCGTGGCGGCGAACAGTTTTCGATGACCCCCGAAGATCCTCGATCCCCGGAGCCTTCCGCAGGGAGACCAGAGACCACGGGAAACTAGTCAAGGTGGAGTTTTCGAGGCGCGAGGAGCCAGATCCATTGATCACGATCAGCGAAACTCTGGGCGCCTTGAACACCGTCGGCAGTTACATCGTCAACATGACCAGGGGCGTGGAGAATTCGAATTATCCACCGAAGGAATTGCCGTCGGCCATATATACCATCTCGAAGAACATTCTCGGTAGAATAATCCCAATTATCGATCGAAAATATTGAATATCTAATTTAAAGATGCTTTCGGCGCTACCATTTCGATCAATTTTGCAAGAAATTTTAGTACTTTCCTAACTTTTCTTGTAGACGCAAATTTCTACCTTTGAGAAGGGTTCAAAACGGAACCGAAACGTTAGGAAAGAACTAAATTTTTTGAAAAATTGCCTTATTTATTAATCGATCGAAACGGTAGCGCCGAAAGTTTCTTTAAATTAGATATTCTCGGTAGAAATCTCACGGATGCGTATACGGATGGGATAGCTTCTTTCTAGGCGTTTCGATAACGCATAACGTATCGTTTTTCTTTTCCACGCGTTCCTTAGGCCGCAACGTGACGGATAGCATAGCGCCGTTGGTTCGCGGAGTGGCGCTGCCCCTGCGAACCCCAGCGATTTCTTCGGATTCTCCATCTTCGTATTCAGCCTCGACCTCTCCGACTGTTTCCTCGTCCACGAGCCCGGATCCGGGTCCATTTTCATCTCCGTCTTCGTCTACGTCTCCGTCTCCGTCCACATTATCGACGGAGGTGATCGCGAACAGAGAGAAAGATTCGTTGTCTGTGTCGTCGTCCGGTTGCACCACGGCGGACGGCGCTTCGGGAAACTGTCAGGATCTGAGCAACTGCCCTCAACTATTACTGGATTTGACCAAACTCAGGCAATCGCTGTGCTTCAAGAGCCTGTTTGTCCCTGGCGTTTGTTGCCCGTTGACCGACAAGACCGAAATCACGAGGTAAGTCGTCGCAGAGGTTTAGTCCACTCAACGAAAAGTTGTAGAGGGAAATGGAAGGAACACAATTTTTAACTTTGGGTCTTCGTATAGACTAGTTAGGAGGTAAACATACTAAACGTCCCTACTCCTAGGAGGTGAGCGGAGTGCAGGGAGACACGTAGAAGGTCCCCTTTTTCGGTTTTCCGCTTATACCTCGGAAACTATGTGTCCTAGCGATAAAACCATTCTATACAAAATTAAAGCTGACGAAATGTACCACAAGATTGATTTGATTCAGTTTTTCGCTATCTCGCATAGTTTCCGAAATATTCGCGCTGAAAGTTCACTAATTGTGAAAAAGAACTCTCCAGCACAATTAGTGAACTTTGAGCGCGGATATATCGGAAACTATGCGAGATAGCGTAAAACTAAATGCAATCAATCTTATGGCACATTTTGTCAGCTTTAATTTTGTATAGAATGGTCTTATCGCTAGGAACCATAGTTTCCGAGATATAAGCGGAAAACCGAAAAAGGGCTCACCTCCTTGGAGTAGGGACTTTTAGTATGTTTACCTCCTAACTAGTCCAAACAAAGTCCCAAAGTTAAAAATTGTGTTCCTTCCGTTTCCCTCTACACCCCCCTTATGAGCATTTATTGACTAGACTAGTTGTTGCCTCCTTATTGTTCGACGATCGAAGAACGCGCGCTACAATTGTTGAGAACAATTGAAACTTTTAGCGAATCGATCGGTATAATTCCGGCGAATGGAATCATCGGCGCGCATACCCAACGACCGCCAATACGGCCGACGAAGCTGCAGACACCTCGACCTATTCCATTGTTTCCTGTATCGTCGACGACGACGTCGACGACCATACGTCCGCACCTCGGTCTCCCGGGTGGACAGAGTCCGTCGACGACCGAATCTAACGTCGTGACCGCTGCCGAGTCGATCGTCTCTAGCATCGATAACAACTTTATTCAGGACGACGAAGGTAAAGATTACATAGACGAATCGCGGTAACGATATACAATGGATAAGAAAAGTAAGTTAATACTCATATTTTCAATAATGAAATCACGATAACAGTAATATTTATTCACTTATAAAAATGAACAAGTTGGTTACATATATAATGGTAATGTTGAAAACAAAATTTATCACGATGATCACAGTGATCTGAAGATTTATCAAGATATTGATCTTTCTATACTAAATATACAAAATTTGTTGTGCCGAAAGTAAGTTAAAGTATCGTTTAATAACACTGTCCAACACCAAATTTGTTTCACAATTACAACGCGATGATGGTACTTATAGAGTTTTATGCACTGATTCCGAATCTGCCCTTAGTTTTTCTTCTAGACGAACCATCGATTTTTTCTAGACGAATAAGTACCACCAT
The DNA here is from genome assembly GCA_028455765.1 of Lasioglossum oenotherae. NCBI lineage: Eukaryota > Metazoa > Arthropoda > Insecta > Hymenoptera > Halictidae > Lasioglossum > Lasioglossum oenotherae. The sequence goes on from CM052296.1 coordinate 3,600,834, forward strand.
CACAATGTAATTGTGAAACAAATTTGGTGTTGGACAGTGTTATTAAACGATACTGTAATTTACTTTTGGCACACCAAATTTTGTATATTTAGTATAGCAAGATCAATATCTTGATAAATCTTCAGATCACTGTGATCATCGTGATAAATTTTGTTTTCAACATTACCATTAAATATGTAACCAACTTGTTCATTTTTATAAGTGAATAAATATTACTGTTATCGTGATTTCATTACTGAAAATATGAGTATTAACTTACTTTTGTTATCCACTGTACGTCTTGTATGGATACATGATCGGGGACGGGCATTTCTCTTCTCTGTTTTCGTTTGTAGAATGCGGCGTCCGAAATTCGGGCAAGTATCGAGTAGTCGGCGGCGAGGAAGCCTTGCCAGGACGTTGGCCATGGATGGCAGCGATATTTCTGCATGGCGCGAAGCGCACGGAATTCTGGTGCGGTGGTTCGCTAATCGGCCCGCGGCATATCCTCACCGCTGCTCACTGCATGCGCGACCAACGCCAACGACCGTAAGTGCTGCGTCAGCTATCCTATATGCATACAGTCAGCGGCAATACTAAGTGGACACCCTTAAAAATCGCATAACTTTTTAGAAATTGGCCCGAAGGACTTGAATTTTTTTAAGATGTTAGACCGGCTAGTTCGCTAGAGAATAAGTAAACAAAAATTTATTACGATTGCAATTGGTAGGGATTATACAAAATTTTAAAAAATGACGTTTTGTCAACTTTTTTATCTGGGCCTATAACGATAATTTAAAAAATGCGTTTTATAGATTTCGGTAACTTATATGCATACTGAAAATTTCATCGAAATCGGTCAACATTGCAATGAGCTACATACGTTTAAAGAGAGAGCTTAGGGTGAAAGTCGCAGATTTTCAGCCTTGCCAGGGCATTTCGCCCTTACGTGATCATCTTTAAACGTTTGTAGCTCATTGCAATGTTGACCGATTTCGATGAAATTTTCAGTATGCATATAAGTTACCGAAATCTATAAAACGCATTTTTTCAATTATCGTTACAGGCCCTGATAAAAAAGTTGACAGGACATCATTTTTAAAAATTTAATAAATTTTTAATAAATTTTTGTTTACTTATTCTCTAGCGAACCAGCCGGACTAACATCTTTAAAAAATTCAAGTCCTTCGGGCCAATTTCTAAAAAGTTATGCGATTTTTAAGGGTGTCCACTTATTATTGCCGCTAAATGTACTTGAAAATTTCAACATATGATAACGATAACGACCGCTATACATATACGTATACTCGTGTACCGTGCACAGGTTCGCGCCGAGACAATTCACGGTGAGACTCGGGGACATAGATCTCGAGAGAGACGACGAACCGTCCGCTCCGGAAACCTATACGGTCAAGCAAATCCACGCACATCCAAAGTTCTCGAGGGTCGGCTTTTACAACGACATCGCGGTCCTCGAGCTGACCAGACCTGTTCGAAAATCGCCGTACGTGATACCGATTTGCTTGCCGCAATCGCGTTATCGAAACGAGCGATTCGCTGGTGCGAGACCCACCGTGGTCGGATGGGGCACCACTTACTACGGTACGTACGAGTCCTTCATCTATAATACACTCCTCAAAAGAATAAACCCTTTAGACTTGAAGCAATTTTAATTCCGAAATCAAGGTGTATCTTTCAACCTAGAAGATTTCTATTCCATATAATCTTTTTTACGCTATTCGTATGGAATTGAACCTGTTCTCTCGTACGACATTTGAATTTTTACCAATTTCTAGAGTACAGAAGAATTAAATAATGGTTAATGGATCACTTGTGCGAACCCGAAAAATTGCTCCCACTTTACGTGATCATAACTCCGTCAAAAATTGCTGTATCGATATCGTTAAACAATGGCTTGGAAGCCTGAAACCTCTAGTTTCAGATGCTCTGGTGAACTGTTGAGTTCATGGGGTACTCAATCGAATCAACAGAATCTCTGCTTCGATCTGACGTTCGGATCATGGTATTAGGATCATTTCTCGCCGAGATACAGCGAGTTAAAGGAAACATGGAAATTGTGCATTTTTTAAGCATATTTTCAGGAACACCTGGTTTATCGAAATGTTAATGAAATTGAAAAAACAAAAAAAGTGCCTTGAAGAAAAAAAGACGCTATTTCTATTGCTTTTTTGCACAAGATTCTACGATAATTTTTTCGCTTTCTGGAGCCAGTTAAAGTTAAAAAGCCAACATTTACTTCGTTGTTGAATAACTCGAATAAAAAAAATCGCACAATATTCAACAACCACACAATTTACACAGGAAAGATAGCCCTTCCAAATGATATTAATGCGATTTATCAAAAAAATTTGTTTCTCCCCGTGTGATGTTCCAAAGTTGCACAAAATTTTTGTTACCCGTCAATGTTGTCTTCATCTCGCTATAACTTTGTAAAAAACCAACATAGCAACAATTTGAAACAGAGCATCTGAAACTAGAGGTTTCAGGCTTTCAAACCATTGTTTAACGATATCGATACGGCAATTTTTGACGGAGTTATGATCACGTAAAGTGGGAGCAATTTTTCGGGTTCGCATAAGTGATCTCTTAATTCTTTTGAGTTCTTTTAGTATTACAAATCTGTCCGGTTCGGTCGTTCTTGAATCATCTCGAATCGTTTTCGAATACGTATCTGTCGACAGGTGGCAAAGAGAGCACCGTGCAGAGACAAGCGGTTCTTCCGGTATGGCGAAACGAAGACTGCAACTCGGCTTACTTCCAACCGATCACCAGTAACTTTTTGTGCGCTGGATACAGTCAGGGTGGCAAAGACGCCTGCCAAGGAGATTCTGGAGGTCCTTTGATGCTCAGAGCCGATGGTCGTTGGATTCAAATCGGTATCGTCTCTTTCGGCAACAAGTGCGGCGAACCCGGATATCCTGGCGTTTATACGCGCGTTACGGAGTACACCGACTGGATCAAAAGCAATATCTGATTAATAGCGATCGCGAATAAGACCGGGCGGCAATTGCGCCGTCTACATAGACGCGGACAAAGGAATCGCGCGTTCCTTTCTTTTTATCGCAAGCGCGTGTGCGTGCCAACAATTATCATTATCGTTACAATTACCGTTGTTATTCTTATTGTTACCGTATATCTTAACATTAATTTATTATTATTGTTATTATTATTATTAATTATCTATATATATATATATAAAAAGACAGTCCTGAATTACTCACTCACTGATCAACGCCCAGGCTAAACCCTTGAACCTAGAAAACTGAAATTTTGCACAGAGGTTTCCTTTATGATCTATACAAGGGATAAGAAAGGATATTTCGAAATTCAACCCCCAAGGGGGTGCACAAGGGTTGCGACGTTTGTATGAGGAATATTTTGTTCGTGGTCGGATTTACTTCATAATTGGTCTTAATGCTCTTTGATATAATTAATCAAACACCTGTTTCGGCATTTTAAAAAACTGATCCCCTTAGGGGGTGAAAAGGGGTTTTGAGATTTAAGATGGCGACGTGACATAAAATTAAAACTCTATAGGGGTGAATGGGGGGTTAAAAGGTTTTATGGAGAAACAATATCAATTTCCGAGGGCATTAAACGGTTTCCTGTGCGAGCGAAGCCGCGGGCGAAAGCTTGTTGTTAATATTAATATCCTGATTGTCGCTATATGGAATGGAATACGGTACGTGATCGCGTACACGAATGAATATCCGTATATTACTTTCATTTGTGCGAACCCGACGCATCTGAATTTCAAGGAATCTCGATTCGACGAATTTCAAATAAACGCAAGTGTCTGGCAAGAAGTAAGTCGTAAACGTAGTCACGATTTCTTATTGCGCGCGTCCGTTGTTCCGAAAACACGTTACGCGATTCCCTCTGAAATTTTTGCCGATCACCACCCGTTCGCATCTTTTCGCTTGCCGGCCACCTAAAATCGAGAGTTCCGAAGCCGTTCAAGATGAAAAGCAAAAGCGTTTCGGCTCAAAATTTGGAAAGCCTCGTGAAGCAGGTCGTGAACGAAGCGCTCGAAGATAACGGTTAGTGCAGCAAGTGCAACTATATCATGGAAAGTGTACTATGTACGTTGGCATTTTCATGCAGAACAGATCATCAAATTTCGTCGAATGATCTATGAAGAATGGTATTTCAAGAAATGGTCCGAACCGAAGGATACGAATCGGAAAGAAAACGAGGTAACTCTGGCAACGATCTAAATTGAATGCGAACCCTCACTTCTCCTTCATGCCGACCCCTGCTGGAACTCTTTCTCTCTCTCTCTCTCTCTCTCTCTCTCTCTCTCTCTCTCTCTCTCTCTCTCTTTCTTTCCAGAATATATCGGAAACCGTGGTCCACCGAAGATCGAATTGGTACAAATTCGAGCGCGAAACGAGTTCATCCTCCGAGCGAAACATCGATCCGTCGAACGATGAAAATCTGAGAACAACAAGATCACTTTCCGAGAATCGTGACAAATCGCAGAGAACGAACGTCGAGGACGTTTCAGCTGCCAAAGTAGACGGTCACGATAAAGCTGTGACCGACGAAAACTTGATCGAAATTTGGCATAACATACCGAAGCGACGAAAACCAAAGAACGCGTCGAATACCATCTCCGAAAAAGTTCGTCCACGCTCCACCGACAACAGGTTATCATTGTTTCGTGTTCGCCAATGTTCGATCGGTTTCTTCCTGAAAAATACATGGATCAATTTTGATATCTTAGGTCCTCGGCGAAGCGTCAAAACGAAAACGGATTGTCCTTCGAAGCTTGGACCGCTAACAAGACTTTGGCGTATCGAGAGGTTCTGAAACGCGAACAACGACTTCGTCGGATATCGGTGTCTCGGGCTAACGCGGAACGGGAACGAAAACATAGATTGTTTTCGCGGCAGGTGTGCACCGTGCTTTATCACCATTCCAAATAACGATTCGAACCGAGCGCAATTTCTATTCTACGGGTCTAATCGATTTCCTCTGGTAAGATACGAGCTCGGAAAAGACACCAGCGAACCCCAATACGCGCAACAGAACCAAACTTGAATTCCCCTAAAAAAGAGGAAGACGCCAGGTTCGACGAAGGAGAGACGCGAATGCAGACAACGCGGTAACGTAATCAAATTTCCGTAATATTTCTCTGTACGTTTGTACCGAAAAACGTTTGGAACCGTTCAGCAAAGGAGCTCGCGCGAGTACTCCACGGAAAGGAAAATCAGCTTCGATGAAAATTATGGAAACGTTTATCGTCGATTCTTGGTTGAACCAATTGAACTCGATTCTGCACCAGAGGTGTTTGGGAGAACGTCGACACCTTGCGCAAACTGCTGGATTTCACTGATTCTCTCTCAACGAATTCCACCGTTATACATAAGGAGACGAAATCTTGCTGGCAAGATGAGTATTGTTTCAAGAATTTGCTAGTCTTGCGTTTTCCTTATCATTTTCATTACTATCCAAGTGTAAATTTCAAACTTTAACTATTTCGTACGTTAACAAAACAGGTAAGAAAATACCTGCCGCAATTTATTGTACAGACCCTGGATTTTGAACATCGGTACTCTTTACTCTTTACTTCTCGGTTTAAACTACAATAAATAACGCACGGCCAATCTTTGGTTCTGTCTTATGAAAATCAATTATGGATATTTTCACAAAATATCTGCACTTTCCCCGTATCGTTCTCCTTTAGATTGTTTATCGCCTTTTGAATTAAAACCCTCAAATTTTTCGGAAGGCTCATCTGTATGGAATGCAACTGATGCATGATTTGACTTTCCGAAGAAGAAACGTTGGCTTGCGCGCCGTTGCTATTGTCCGTTGATTCGATGTCGCGGATCTCTTTGTCGTTTTCTACGGGATATGCGGTCGTCTCCTCGAGTTCCGCTATATCTTTGTCCTTGTCACCTATCAGAAACAGGAGACGAATCGGTTAAGATTAAGTGATTTCGCGCGACAAATCGTTTCGTTTTGTTTACTCACATCTCGCGTCAACGTTCGCACTCGTGTATCCTTCCAATAATTTCGTTGACGGCGATTCCACTGTACTGTCCAGTTCGCATATTCTCAATGCCAATATTCTGTAATTATCATTATCGTCATCTTCGTAATACTCGCAACTCTTTTCAATTTGTGTGAGCCGCGAAGGATAATAATTACACGAAATACCCTACTGACTTGTTCGCTTTCTTTTGATGTGCCAAAGCTAAAGTTTTATCGTTCAATGCTTCCAGCAGAGCCACGCACAGACATCGTAAATCCGACATCGCTGCTGCAGATTTTTGAACTGGTACGTGCGAATCGCGATGCAGCAACTGCTCCACTGAAAATTCATATTTCAAACTGTCGATACACATTCGTATATGGTGTACACGCTATCGTGTCATTGAACGCGTAACAGCAACCAACCTTGTTTGTGGGTCAAAATCGTGCCGGCAGTCGTGTTGGCTCCCAATTTTACAGATCCTTTTACCCGTTTGCTATCCAGCATACTCTAAACATTTCATTATTTGATTACGGATCACGACAGACGGCAAGTTGCCAGTCGGCAAACTATGCCAAATATCGAAGTATGTATGTCTAAATAAAACTGTACATCTTTACTTTGTATTTTGAAAGCGATTGCCTCGTAAGTTCCTTCTCCTCTAGTAACTGCTGCAGCCTCTCTTGCAAATACCTGAAACGATACAAATTCCCAATACATTTACACTTTGACGCTTAACTGTTTCACATTTCAAGTCGATATTCAGAACTTTACCTATTCTCGTTGATAAGAGCATCTACGTCCACCGGCTTGGATGCGTTTAACGCTTTTGATAGTTCATGATTCAGTCTGTGCGCTTTACATTTAAACGCGTCCCTCTCCATTTCTAGTTCGTGTTTCTCGTCTAAAACCGTTTGTAAATCTGTTTGCAACTGTGTACACTGAAAAACAAATATACCACGCATCGCTTTCTTGAAATCAACGATCAACACTGCTTTTTTCTATCGCTTTAGTATTTTATGTCCCTGTAGAATTACCTTAACATTTAACTTCTCCAACTGTTCTATCATCTCCTCCCTCTGATGAACAACAGGAGCGCATCGGGTGTCGCGCGGTTTAACCTCGGCTCCACACTCTCCTAATTTTCGTCTTAAAGTCGAGACTTGCAGTTTCAGACATTTGTTCTGTTCGCAAGCTTCCATCAAAGAATCTAGATTCTTCAAGTGGTTCTCTAAACTGTAACACCTTCAACAAATATTTGGTCTTGTAACAAATTTCATTCTAATTCCATCCTAATGTTATCGTGTAGAGCGGTATTACAATGAAAATGTAAATTGTTTTACCCGCTTGAATCTTGTATACTGTTTAGCTTCCACTCCAACTGTACAAATTTTTCCTGCATCTGTTCTGCCATTGACTTGAATTGATCTCGTTGCGATTTACATTGGTGTAATTCCCTGTTTAAGGACTCGACGTTTTCGGATTTCATTTGCAATCGTTTCTCCAACATTTCCTGTAAATTCAACCATGCAATTTTTCACACGAACCGCCAAAGTAGAAAAACATTGTCGATTCGAATAGTATAACTCACTTTCGACGCGAGAATGTCGTTGTCGTCATTCCCCGCTGTCATTATGATACCCAAATTTTCCTCGTTTGTTCCGTGAGCCATAATTCAAACGCGTTTTCGAAATCAAACAGGATACATTCGCCGATATTCGCACGTACACTTTGTAAACAACACTGTTTGTGTTCTACTCCAAAAGAAGAGAGAAGTGTGAACGAACGAGAGACACAAGAGCGACAAAGAAAGAGTCTATCGATTCATTTTCGTATGTCTTATATCTTCTTCTACTTCTTCTAATATATAAAGTAGAAAAATACATATGTCTGGATGTTCCGACCATAGACTTAAAGAGATAAAGAGATAAACCAAGATAAACTGCGCGGCCTGTACGTGACCTGTACGAAGCGTTGAAGCCTGCCATGGCAGCCGGGGTATAAAGAGTGGGAAAGAGTGCTTGCTGTGGTCGTAAGGCGCTCTCTTTCTAATTGACGAGTTGGTGGGGAGAGATTCGCCCAATGAAAGTGAGGAGTCTGAACGGGCTATATATATATATGGAAAACGCGCGTTTTTGACTGCGCGATTTTTGTTTTTGAGGGCCCGTTCAGACACGGCGGAATCCACGCGTTTTCGATCGCGTCAAAATTGACAGTCGTTCAGGATGAGGCGGTAACCGCGCAGACATGCAGGAGAGGCAGTGATGCAGTGATGCCAAACCGTGGTACTGTGTATTGTGGTCAGTGATGTGATTGAAGCTGCCGTAGCAGGCCGTGGCTCGCGCATGCGCGGCAATTTCAGCCTCAGTAACGTAACTATTTTCGATGAAATCGGGTAGCTTGAGCACCCCGCAGACTTTTATAATTGAAACTTATTCTTTATTTTGAGGATGGGATAGGAAAAGAGCACTGCAATAACTACGCAAAAGAATATATAATCGTCTGTCGTCCATCAGTCGTCCCGCCAATAACACTGGTACATTTCCGCCAGAATAACTGCCTCAAGGCGTCAGGGCCCTGGCCGCGCGGCTGCGTCATTGTAGATACGCTACTGTCTTGGCCGCGCATGCGCGAGCCAGAAGCTGCCGTCGGCAGCTTCAATCACATCACTGATTGTGGTACTAAACCTGTACTAAACCATACCCCCACCATAGCCTACTATTGTCCCTACGTTCCTTTCCAACGCGCCAGCGCGCTACACTCACCTTATTCAAGGGCGGGTGGGTGTATACTGGAGAATCCTCTGTGTCTGTATTGTACAATAAAGATAATTTATTAATGCAAAATGAAAAATATTGGATATTCATTACAGTAGCAAATGATTCGTGCCGCTTTTCCCATAAGACGCAATGTTAATTCCGGCACAACTTATTTGCGCTTCATATTGTAGGATAGATGTGTAGATGATTTACTCGGAGAGAATCAGAAGCTTCGGGGAAGGTACCGAAGAACGTAGCCTACTCTACGTTTTGCTTGAGACACGTGGTTAGGACTTCGGGATAAAATTCACTACAATATTTATAGTTCAACGAGAACCATTTAAATATACTTTATTCACCACGGTAGTGACGTCCGTCGTAACCGTACGACGGAGAATATCTTACAGAAGAGGTAAGCCTCTAAACACAGTACGACTGGATGGTGTTCAATACGTCCGAACAAATGGACTGACTATTTTGAACTGCTAGGGATGCCTAGCGTAACGGTCGCTACGAGAGACGGTTGGGAGTAGGACTGCCAACTCCATATATGTAATCTCCCTAGGCGCGACCTAGGGGAATGGCGACACGAGCGCCATGATCCCTACAATATACGTACTTACAGCGCCATCTAGCGGCAGAATGCTCAAACTGTTAGCCAAATTTAGTTCCGAATCAACCGCTAGATGGCGCTGTTCAACACTGTCCATACAGCGCCAATACGTGCAGCGGCAAAACGCTCAAACTGTTAGCCAAATGTTACCGACAGAGGTACCAGTCGGTAATCCCGCCATCTAGCGGTACATTCGGAACTAAATTTGGCTAACAGTTTGAGCGGTTTGCCGCTGCACGAAATGGCGCTGTACGGACAGTATTGAACAGCGCCATCTAGCGGTTGATTCGGAACTAAATTTGGCTAACAATTTGAGCGTTTTGCCGCTAGATGGCGCTGTAAGTACGTATACGAAGCGCAAATAAGTCGTACCGGAATTAACATAGCGTCTTATGGGAAAAGCGGCACGAATCATTTGCTGCTGTAATGAATATCCAATATTTTTCATTTTGCATTAATAAATTATCTTTATTGTACAATACAGACACAGAGGATTCTTCAGTATACACCTACCAATTTTTTTAGTCCTCGAATAACAATTTTATTGAATATTTAGCCGGTCCACTGAGTGTAGCGCGCGGGCGCGTTGGAAAGGAACGTAGGGGCAATAGTAGGCTATGGTGGGGGTATGGTTTAGTATCACAGTATGTACCACAGTCTGGCATCACTGAGGAGAGGGCCAAACTTTTAGCTCAGTACGAAGATGAAAATCGCGCGGAAACAGCGCGGATTTAATTTCCTGCGGTTTAAAGACGGCAGCCGCACGGATGTTTAGACCGCACGGTCACGTGTGTACGCATCCATTTACGGCATTTACGCCAATGTAAATAAGGTTCGCGCGGTTCAAATCGCGCGGTCGAAAACGCGCAGATTCTGCCGCGTCTGAACGGGGTCTATATATAAGTCTATGGGTACGGCAGATCGCGAGAAACTGTTCGATGTAAATTCACCTTAAAATACCTAACCAAAGTTGCGCAAATGTCAAAATAATCTGGCACACACACATTCACTGTGTTTAAACTTGTTTAATTTACTCGGAAACGTTATTTCCCAGTTTTCTAATCAACAATTTTCTAATATAAACGTAGATTAGCAGAAACGGCTTTGAAAATGGAAGACCTACAAAAATTAGAGGAAGAGGCGAAAGCGAGAGCGACCAAGTATGTGTCGAATTTGTTGCAACGTCCAGGTCAATTGGAGAAAATTGATATGTACAAACGTAGAATAAGCCGGAAAAAAGCTTCCGTGGAAACCATGCTCAAAACTGCAATGCAAAGTCAATTAGATGGAGTACGCGTGGGCTTTGAACAACTCGAGAGTTCTTTGGAAAGTATTGCTTCGGTAAAGCAGGAGCTAAACGAGATAAACGAGCTATTCGGTCAGGTTCCCGAATTGAATGGAAAATTACAAGCTGTTCAAGAGGAGAACATGCGTCATTCTCAATACGTTACCGCCAAAGAAAACTTGAAGCATACGTTCACCGTACCTGACAGCGTTGAGAAGACTAAACAATGGATAAACGAAGGCAAATTGTTACACGCTCATCAGAGCATTATGGATCTTGAGAATTCGCGAGACGATTTGCTTTACGAGCTTCATAAACTTCCGAATCAATCACCAGCCGACACAATTATGTTGAAAGCTTATTTAGAGGATGTCGAAATGCTTTCACAGCTGATGGAGAAACAAATCAGATTAGTATTGAGTCGTACCTTAAATACTGTTAGAAAAGAACCTACCGTTATCGTGACGGCGTTAAGAATTATAGAGAGAGAAGAGAAGGCGGATCACTTTGCTATTCAGAGACATAAACAGAGCGGATTTATGCCACCGGGTAGGCCTAAACGATGGAAAGACATGGCTATGAAAGTTCTCGAAAAGTCTATAGCTAATAGAATCGAATGCACTCATGTCGAAGAAAGGGTAGACAACAAAATGTGGTTAGTTAGATACTTGGAACTCACGAGGCTCCTAATTCTAGAAGACTTGAGAGTTGCTAAAACATTATGCGAACCCTGCTTCCCACCTTGCTGGAACATTGTGAGAACTTGCGTTAAAATGTATCACACAAGTCTCTCGCAGCATTTGAAAGATATAATTGCGAACGGCTTGGAAGGAAACGAATATGTATCTTTATTATCCTGGATTATGAACACCTATACAGGACCAGAGTTGATGCAACATACGGAACTGAATATCGATACGAGCGACATCGGTCCGCTGCTGAGTCCTGAGATTATAAACGATCTCCAGGAGAAATATTTGAAGAATATGTGCCAAAACTATGAGGACTGGATGAGGAAAACTTTGGAAACTGAAAAGGTTGATTGGTGGAGTGGCACATTGCCAGAAAGTAGCGCTCAAGAGGCATACTATCATACCGCGGCGCCTGTAATAATTTTTCAAATGATCGATCAGAATCTTCAAGTAACGAAAACGATTAGTGCCGACTTGACAGCTCAAGCACTGATTCTGTGCATCGAGCAAGTTATTAAATACGGCTTTATGTACAGACAAGCGATATCGGAATTTAAAAGTAAACATTTCGAGGACAGAAGTCAAGTACCGTACTTCACGCATCATATGATTACAGTTGTTAATAATTGTTTACAGTTTACAGAGCTAGCTCAGCAAATGAAACAACTTTATTGGGTTCCAAATACTGGTGGAGATGTCACTGTCAAATTTGAAAATCTGCTGTCTAATTATCAACAATTACGCAACGAAGCGGCAGCGATATTACTAGAAGAATCTTTCCTAGATTTAGAATCACAATTCCAAGATCTGATAACTCCCAAGTGGTTATCATCTCCGATTCCTGTGGAGACCGTCTGTGTAACTTTGGAAGATTATTTCCAGGATTACAACCACTTATCCCCTAGGAGTTTTGAGTATGTCATTACAGAGGCGCAAAACCTCATTGCGAAACGTTACATTTCCGCTATGCTGCAACGAAAGATATCGTTGAAAACGTACGACGAATGTCTGACGTGTACTTCGAAGATAATGACAGAAGCAGATAAGCTAAAGAACTTCTTCGATAGAATAGCACCGAAAGTAGGAAACTTCAATTCTCCCTTTGAAATAATCAAACGTCTTGCCGAAGTATTACGTTGCGAAGATTCTGAAATTCTTTCTCTTGATTTGCACTCCTTGGTAGAAAAATACCCAGATATGACGGAAGATCATCTTGTTAGACTGCTCGGTCTTAGAGGTGATATTTCGCGTAGCGAAGCAAGAGAGAAAGTCTCGTATATCTTTGAAGCGCAACGGAATCGCAAAATACCGCAAACTATTACACACAGCATATTCAAACAGATAGTTATACAGGATAGTTTTCTCAGTTGGAAACCTTGAAACTCAAAAACAAGGAAAGAGGGAAATTAGAGTTTTACATATCGTTGCTGGAAACGATGTACATTTGGTACAGTGTACTTAGTTAACAGAATAAATTATTACAGTTACTACAGAAATTTGAAAATCCCAAATAGAAATGATAGATATTATAAAAATCTGCGTGTAAGTATATGTATATATTGATATACGTATGTGTATATTGTATTACAGATGCCTAAAATTTTAGAAGATTTCTTACTTGATCACAGCTTAAAGTTAATATTATGTGAACAAAACAATAATTGATTCACTGCCTTAGCTACTAAACTTGTGTAGATTTTCACTGTAAGTACTGTTATTTATATGTAGTCATAAATGTATATAACATTATACGATAATTGCTACTATACGCGTATACCAAGAAGATCGAAGAATGTTTAAAATATAATAAAAACGGTGTGCTTATACTTTAGAGACCAACAAAATGTTATAGAAACAGACCTACAGAATGTAAAGAGACTTAAATTTATATGTGATAATTTTAGAAAAGATCAGAGATCAATTTATAATAATAATAATATGTAATAATAACAATCTGTGAATTGTATATTATCGTTAAATTTCTTATTTATCTAATTTATTAAAAGCTGTGTCAGTTTTAGATATATTTTTTGTATTCTGTATATAAATATTGTATGGATTTCTTACTGAAATTAACATTTTGTACATACAAAGAATATTTTGTTTTTGAAACAAAATATTCTTTCAGAATATATATATATATATATACATACTATGAAGTCCTTTTATTTTAAATATTGTAATCGTATTTATTTGCATACGTATAAAGAACAATGTACATTTGAAAATCTGGATGAAAAGTACAGTATAGTAGGACCTTGATTAGCCAGATCTCAATTGTTCATGGGATGGATCAACCGAGGTCCGATAGTCCCATCAGTTACTAGGGGTCTCTGTTATCCAGAGTCCTCTGTTTACTAACAAACGCTTTTTAGTATGTATAAGTAAATACATACATATATTGCGATTCTCTTCTGTTTCTATATAAAGCTCTTCAGTATTTAGGCTCTAAATAAATTCTAAATTTTAGTGGAACAAGAAGACATGCTAACAGAAACTTTTAGTGATGATGAAAAAGTAATAAAGTACTCGTAAATGCAAAAAAAATATTTAAACAGATATAAGTCTGCCTATAATTGTATTATAAATGAAAATATACATGTTCTAAAAATACAGAGTTTATGTTGGTATGTAAAATGCATTTTAATTATTTCCCCCGGGTGTCGATTATAGATTATCCATCGAGCCGTCACATCTTTTTAGACTTTTTCAGAATAACGCATCAACGACTAGAAAATGCACGGAAAAGCGCAAAATCTTATGTACCATGTAACCACCTGTAACTACCCTCGCGGGAAAGCTAGAGGGCTGAAATTTTACTCAGAGGTGTTTTTCTTGGTCAGCTTCCGAATGGTTCGATAGTCCTTGAAAAACCTCTAAGGGCAGTTTTGTCCATGTTATAATCGATTAGGCATAAATATCTGTAGTCTGCTTACTATATTAAGTATATGTACATATATGTATAATAAACTATATAATAACCTATAAACGAAGAAATTAAGAAATATATGCAGAATTGTAAATAAATATACGATTTTAAAATGTTTCGTTCGCGAAAACAACAATTACAATTAAATTTTATCATGAGCGCTTGAATAATAATAATAATAAGATCGATTAATGAGTGTAAATAAAATAGACAGGGTAACAACTTCTTAGTAAAAAATTATATATCTTATTTATAAATACATGTATCGCTAAAAGTAGTTAAAAATAGTGTACAACTTTAAACATAGTCATTTAAAAAACTTCATACCTATAACACACTGAGCAACGCTCAGCTACACTGGAAATACATTGTAACTTAAATTGTTCCACGTCATGTTGCTTTTGCATTTTCTTGTGTACATACTAATAATACAACTACTAATCTTTCTTTTATCTTTCTTAGAAACAGTGAATATTAATTATTGTGAAATAATTTTAAGATGGTACTTACAATAACGTCTAATACTATGTTAATACTACGTTAACTTACATGTATTTAAGATTTACCGATGCTTTAACATTACACAATTTTAAAATGGAAGTTTTTCTGCCGATTTTGTAGTGATTTTTATTCAAAATTGAAATTATATATTATTATTAGACTGCGGATCTTTATGCAACAGGAATAAGCAGCAGAAATAAAATTAAAATTGATTTCATCCCTTAATGATTTTGTTGTATTAAAAACAGCGTTACAAGCGTTCTTCTGATCTTTTATTGTTTTATATTTCACCCAGCCAATTTCTTCATAATTGCATAAAGATCTGCAATCTAATTATTATACTTCTTGATTCACAATAAATTAATAGGAACACGATGACGATTCTGAATCTGTATCGAATCTCGTTCGAAAATGTAAATAATTTGTATCTAGCCTCTTATTAGTCTTTCCAACGTTTACATTCTTCTGTTTCTGTGAAACGACTTCCTTTCTTCGGCTTCTGAAGTTCCAGTCTCTAAACGTACATTTTGCAGAACTTTGACGAAGCATTGTACTTCTTTGAGAGCTTGATGCGCGTGTAACTGTATTGCAACTGGCTTCGGTATCGCTTGTATCTGTCCCTAAACTATTTCTGAAAGTTTCAGGTCTGTCCTTCGGTATAAGTTTTATAAATTCATCGCTATCATCGCGCAATATAAGGAAGTTCCGTTTTTTATTACACTTGGATTTCCTAGATTGCTTGCAATTACTGTTGTACAGTATTTCTACCTCGTCAGAATAAAATCTATTATTGTGCTTATATGAACAAATCGATACCTCTGGCATACCATTTATAATTTCTATGCAATCAATATTATTATGATTATTAATATTATTTGTTTTGTTCGATTTGCTAATACTTAAACCACATCCATTTTCATTATTAGGCTTAATTCCTTTATTTCTCTGGGAGTTTCTCGTTTCTCGAATACAGTTATCGGGATGTTTATCGGTAGCATTATTTAGCAAGACTATTGTATTATTTTTGCAAATTTTATTGTCGGTTGTTTCTAATTTATTTGTTAGGGGGACATTACTTGCACTTTTCAAATTGCCTGTCAATTGTTTCGAATTAGGGTTTCCACATTCGTGGATTAAGAGAGTGCTCTGATTGCTATCCGAATCCTCGAACAAATTAATGATATTGTTATTCTGTGGTAAATTATTTAAGATATCTTGAGAATGCGATGTATTTTTAGTAATACTTGTACCATTCTTTTGTATCCGGCTAGTTTCAGACAATAAATTATTTTCCTTTAGCTCGCTCTGGTTCGTATCCGATACGATGGCTTTAATATCACGTTCCAATAGTCGTGTTAAACGAACTGTTGGATTTGTCATTGTTTTTTCTACATTTTTGACTACTTTATCCGCCTTTTTGTATTTTTGTATATCGGATTTGGATAATCGGTTTAAATGAACTACCGGATTCGATAAATTGTTAATTAAAGTTTTCAGCTTTTTATATTTCTCTATTTCGATCTCTGATAATTTTGTCAAACAAACTACTGGGTTTAAGTTCTGCAGCGTTGTAACTTCATCCGACTTCTTGTGTTTCGATAAGTTTGATCTCGATACTTTCCTCGAATCAGCTATTAATTTTGGTTTCTTGAATATTGTCACAGTACTGGCGGGGTTTTTAAATTCATTTGCACTTTTTACCGAATCACCAAATTCGCTTCTATTACTAATTATTAGAGAACTATCCATATTGCGATTCTTCTGTTCTATAACAGTATTATTAGCCTCGATGCAAGTAGGTTTTGTTTCTTGAGTTTTCACTCCATTTACATTCAGCAAAGTGCCCTTGGAAGAATTTTTTCTATTGTCCGTTTTTTTACGTGTATTTTTGCTTGCAAGACTCAACATGCTATTAGATGCGAAACTCGTCCGATACATATTTATTCGTCGTGCCCTTCTTTTGATGAGAACTTTAGAATTCCTGCTAATATTATGCTCGGTATCTAATGCTGGATGCGAATATCGTTTTGAGTTTGGTATAATTTGCGTGCTCCTGGGATTTGTAAAAAGAATGTCAACAGGTGAATCTCTACCACTGTACAACTTTTTACGTTGACTTAATTTTATAGAATTGTTTGACAAAGTAGAATTGTCTTCCGTCTTGTATGTTTGCGAAAGTTTATTTATTTCTGTATGTAACGAACTATTGTGCAGATTCGTAGTCTTGGAGATTAAGTGCATCAATGTCTCAGTAAACAGTTTATTATAAGCAGATTGAGATGCTGTAATGTCATTAGTATGCGTATGCAAATGTTTTTGCACCTGTGTCACATCTTCTTTAGGATCAACGCTTCTTTCAAATATTACAACATTCTCAGTTTCGGACAAAGGCATCATGGAACTATTACTTTCGTTGTTATGCTGTACAGACTTTCCATTACCACAGCGTGTTCTATCCTTTTCGTCTTCATTAAGTTTTATTGTTTCCATAGTTTCTAGATCTTGGCACTCGACGTTTAGTAAAGCGTTCTGTTTTGCTCCCTCTAAGATAGCCATAGCATCTACCTTATTAGTTGTATTCATATTTGACAAAATATACGCAGCTGTGTCAACAGAA
Source organism: Lasioglossum oenotherae (assembly GCA_028455765.1). Taxonomy (NCBI): domain Eukaryota; kingdom Metazoa; phylum Arthropoda; class Insecta; order Hymenoptera; family Halictidae; genus Lasioglossum; species Lasioglossum oenotherae. The sequence continues at coordinate 3,618,210 of CM052296.1, forward strand.
CTACTGGAAGAACTTTCTGATGTTTCTTTCACATGATGTTGTTCCGATTGTTTATCTATGTCTTGCATACTTTTATAAGGCAAGGTGCCAGTATTTATCCAATGTTGTATAAAGCTTAATGATTTTCTATGAGGTCTGCTGACACAAAAATCATTTAAAAGTGTCTCATTCTCTGCTAATGACTGAAATCGATAATAACAGTATTATTATTGTTATTATTATTAAGAGACGAATATATTATGTCCGAAGAGACTCTGCAATCAAGTACAGTATAATTTTTACTATATGTGTGTATTCTATAGTACAAAAGAATTGCTTATCGAAGAAACTACATATAAAATTTTTCATACCTCGTTTGTATACTTGGTAAAAAAGTCAGCCCAAAATTGTTTCCTCCTCTCTAAATGTTCGGGAGGTAGTTTAAACGGCGAATTATTTTCGGAACTAACGATTCTGAAATGTATAAAAAGTTTCGATAATTTATTAACGCGACTAGAAGTAAATGACACAGTCAATGAAGATATAATATGGAGACAATGTTTAGGTTAGCACTGTCGATTAAACTGCATAGAAAATGTTTTTTATACCATGACAACTGATGGACACATTCCTTCAGTTTACAATAATGTATTGTATGTACATTATTTAAGAAAGTTTTAATAGTTTAAATAATTATAATATCACATGTCAGTAGTAAATTTACCTTTCGGTACCATCGTTACAAGATTCGGCAAGATAACGATCATTCACATTCTGTGTTCCTAATTCTTTTTCCATGACGCATGGTTGTGTAAGCGCGTATTATAAAACAAAAGTTTCGAACAATATTGTAAGTAAACATCTGTGCATAAGAGATACGTCAATGTTGTACTTATAACAATAACACTATTTATGTACATTATTTCCCACAGTTACATTTCGCGCAATTCAAACAAATAAAGACGCGACATTGTGTATACGACGATTTGCATTTTTCTTGTGCAATTATAGAAAAATACTAGTTATACGAAGTTTACGAACATTATATTTACATTAGATTTATGTTATTATTATTTCGAATGTTTCGTTCGGTTATGAACAGTTATGAACAGTTATGAAGCACTAATTCAAATTAGTTTACTTGAATGGCTTGAATGTGGCTATAGACCACTATAGACACGCCATACCACGGACTGAGACCTGAGACACGCACAGTGGGACTCAGTGGCTCCCACTGTCACAGTACGATGGATGGCCGCTAGAGGCGTTGCGCGGAAAAAACAGTAACGTATCTATGATGACAGTTATATTGACAGTATTGAGACAAATATATTGGCGCGGAAGTACCGAAACAATCTGTTCCGGATAAAAAAACTTCAGGACGTGTCCTACAAGTTACGAAATATACACAAATGTATATGTTATACATTCATGTTTCAGAATCAAATCATACAAATCTTTTCAAATTCTGCGGGGTGCTCAAGGTACCCCATTTTATCGAGAAGCTTACGTTACTGAGAAAAATGCTGCACGATATCGGAACCGGAACACTGAGTGGGAGTGGGAACTGCGCATGGATATAGGAATAAGATGTCCATGGAACTGCGCGACTGGAAATTCTCTCTCTCTCTCTCTTTCTCTTTCTCTTTCTCTCTAGCTACACTGAAAAGAGCACGAAATTTGAAACAATAGATTTTCTCCAAGCAAAAGGTTACTTCGAACGACCTCGGGGATTATCCCTTTCAAGGAAATACTTGAAATTACTTGCCTAAATATATATATAATATATATCATATAAGAATACTCTGAACCATAGAATATCATGTTATAGAGAGGAGTGCGATTTTACACACGATACAGTGGACCACAGTGGACGACGGTGGTCAAGTTGTAAACTATTATTCTGGACTACTTTATTTAATGTACCAATGAGAGCTCGATCATATGACAAACGAACCCGTTCTGGTGTTACAACGGGAACTATAATATTTATATATATATATATATATATTCGTAACTTGAATGCTTGAATATGTGGTAAACACATTTTATAAATAAGTTAAGAAATAATAGGCATCCAATTCGAAATGATAAAACTGTCAAATACTGAAAAACACAGTATAAATTTATTATGTTAAAATATAGGTGATGTCTGTACAATGTTACATATACTCGTAAAGTTATGAAGATAAAAATAACTATCGATTATATATATAGAAGCGTATAGACACAGAAATGGCATCTATTCCATTGAAAATCAGCCGAGAGGTTCAAGATAAGTACACGAGGAAGCAGTGACCTTTCGTGTCCTTAATCAGTTTCCTACTGACTGTGAAGTCGACGACGTGAGATTCAACCGATTCTATCGTAGCTTATCCAATTTCGTTTCGTTAAATTCGTGCTTGACTAACAACTGAGAAAAGGTAACGACTATGGTTTTTATTACAAAATTACAAGCATTTTGATCGAATAGTCTGGCAATTGAGATATCTAAAGGAGTTTAACAATTCGACTGCCTCGCGGTTAAAATTTCTAACATGTATTAAAAATGTTTATTCGTAAAGACGAGTTACGAATTTCATATGAGATTAAGGAGGCTGGTTCATGTGTATTTATGGATCTACACAGAAGAAACCCATGTATTTACATACAATTTATACGCAAATGCAAGGGTTCTCACGAGAACTCAAACTGACGCTTCGATATCGCAACGAGCAGTTCAGAAGTGGTCAATTGTATTCCGTAATAGTTCAATCTAGATTGAATTGGATTGTTCGGTCTCGAAAAACCGTATTTTTACGTTATTCGGCAGCATTTTGTCTTTCGTGACACTTCCGAAGCAAGTGTGACGTCACAAGATGGCCGCCTCTGACAGATTTTCTTAGATATCACAGGTTTGTCGTTCGTATCGAAAAAACAAGACCGAACACCGAAAAGTCCTAAATAGTTTAAGGTAGTGTTGCACTATCAAATGGTAAACATTTCTGTACATAATACTCTCATTGAAAATATACACGTATATGTATATGTATGTAGAATGTATAGGATAATCTGATGAAGACAATTTTGACCTTGAACATATTTACATATAATACAGTTGTGTAAGGTGCTAGGCAGTGTATAGGCAGGCTTAATGCTGTTTTCGAGACTCTTACATGTTTACAAGGTACACATTCAATACATTACCCTCTCTTATTTATTTCAATTAAGACGCAAAATATTCTATTCTACACGTTATTATTGAAACGTACGTTACTACGCGTACATTTGTGTTTATCCTAAAACTTCAGGTATAATATTTAGTCTGTCAGATGTGAATCAATCAAAATCATTAATTAATGTGCAGGATATAGTTGAAACAATTATGTTTATTTTAGATATTGTATTACCGTCTTGTATCTTTTGAATTCACTTTTTATATGGACAGCTTTATCGTTGTGTTGGCGTAACAATACTCCATTTTATCGCCACACGTTTGCGGACCATAAGAATTTAGAAATGGCTATGTTTGATGACTAATTAGTAATAACGAGTACTAAAGTAAATTAATAATGGTTTATTTGCACGCAGACTATCGACATCTATACTTAAGAGAAACGAACGCATTCTCTCAAAACAGTTTACATAAATGTATTTTATGTAAAGAAAACCAGAAAAACGAATGTTTAGTCTGTGCGAAGATGAGAACATCGTTTTTGTCGTATTATACGTACTACATAGAATTAGTAATATTTTAACACTTTACCTCTGGAAGCCTATTAATAGGATTTTCAATCATTGTGCTGTACCAAAAGAAAGCATAGAAATTTTCTTTTATATTGAAATCTTAACTGAAACTATTAGTTTTTCCATTAAAAAGTGTTTAGCCATGTACCATAGATTTCTTAAAATTATGCAATAATCACTGGTCGGTAATGTGTTAACGTATGTGATATAATCGATTGATAAAGATTGCTGAGAATGTTGTCCGAGATTTTCTGTACAAACGAAAAGTGACACACTTATGACTTCTGAACTGCTGTATCCAAGAATCCAAGCAGGACTTTGACGTCGCTTATGCATTTATACGATTACATAATAGTTCACATCAACGATCTTCCGTTGTCTTCGTATCTGTTGTTTATCGTCGCATTGGTCAATAAAAATGGTTTAACATTAGCGACATTAAAGCAGCCAGGGAAAAAGTTATCCACGAGACGACATAATCTTTATAACACTAGCCTCGCACGGTGATCTTATTGCCGCGCGTAATTCATATCGTTATCCCCCCCTAAATCGGATCCCCCTAACCGAGTGGGAGTGTGATATCGTTTTTGATGACGGGAAAAATTATTATTAGCAATCCTTCGAATAATCTCTTGAATTCGTCCCAATTTTTATAATTTTATCTTTATTACTATTATCTTTATTATCGGTCAATTATAACGCGCACGAATCGCTCCAATATAAATAAAATACAATATTGGGAGTTTGATAGCGTTTTCGATAACGGGAAAAATTATTATTAGCAATCCTTCGAATAATCTCTTGAATTCGTCCCAATTTTTATAATTTTATCTTTTTTATTGTTATCTTTATTATCGGTTAATTATAACGCGCTCGAGTCGCTCCAATATAAATAAAATACAATATTCGAAAAATGAAATAAATTAAATTAAATGGTTCTTTAGAAAATTGGTAGTACATAGTAGTAGTCTTTTTAGTAGTAGTAGTGGTAAGAAAATTAAAAATCCTACAAATCAGGACACGGAGGGACCATTTTGGCCACTATTGCAATGTTTGTTCCTTGGAAAGGGAGAAGAAAGACGATGGTGTAATCGGAAAATATCGTATGATTATCCTGATAGTTACTATAGTTGTTATATTCTATTTATTGTAGTTGGTTCAATAGACGTTGAATGATTCCCATGGAAATCTCATTCTTTTGTGTCTTCAAACGAATATTCACGTAGGCCCGAAACAAATGAATTTATTAGGTTTAACGACACCGGTTCCTTGTTTCTTATCTACGACACCGACATCGATCTCACAATTAAATCGAATTTACGTGAAAAAGAAACTCGTGATTGTCACACATATGCATAGCGATACTAGCTAACGAATTCGAATTGAAATTCGAATCGATCTCCAGTAAGTAACGTGTTGACAAAATGATTGCGAAAGCGATAGACGAGAAAAAGGCAGGGACTTACGATTGACCCTGATTCGTACGTTCTAGCGAGATGCGGTTTTCGTAATTAAATCAGAGGTTCAGAATAGAATGTGCCCCCCAAAATTTTGGTACACCTGCTGCATGCATTGGTACCGTGGCCGTGTATCGCAACCATCGAACGTCTACAGTTACCCTCTCTACTTGCGCACGTCGCGATACATCCGTTGCTTGTCCGATAAGCAGTATGCACTACGTGCGCGGACGAATGCAGCCAGACGTAGCCGCGGTACCAACGAAAACGTATTGCCACTAATTCCTGTCTCCTATTTATTTGCGCAGCCTGCCAAAATGGTCTGGATTACCGCCGACGATAAGGTACTATCCTCACCGTTCAGTTAGTAAACGAGTTGACTTTTTGCAGTGATTAGTGCTCTCTGTGTTTCGATTGCTATTACATATGTATGTGTTGATTTTCGCAAGTTTCCGCACAGACACACGGCAGACCTTGCGATTAGAAACTCCCACGCGATCTTAAACTACTCTGACGAACCGTCCGAAACGTTCATCCGTCGCGTCGCACAGTGAGCTGTATGCCCGATTTCAGCGGTCAAAATTCAATCTTTAAAACTTTACATAAATTGTGAAATTTTTGTGGCTTGAGTTAGTTGAATATATCTGAGAAACAATCTCCCATTCATGTATCCATAAAGCACTGAGATTTGTCGGAAGTTTGAGATTCTGTTAACACGCTTTCATTTTTCAACGAATTCACCTATTAGTAATTGTTACCTTATTTACGTACGCTAACAGATTTTTGTTTTATAGAAGTTTTTTTAGCTAAGTATAAGGTATACTTTTAAGAGAAATTCACTTTTGTACTATATACATTGTTTTAGTTATTAGCATTTAAAGATAACCAACGATTCAGTCGCTTTCTTTATGATTCTAACACTTTGGTAATGACTTTGTTATACCTCCGGGTACGATCGGGTGTTCATTATTGTGCCATTGTGTTCTCTGAAGTTATCTGATTAAGATGCAAGAAAAAAAGGCTGCTACTACGCGCTACTCCGAGTTTTATAGTTGATCTACAAAAAAAAGTCGCAGCATTTCTCACATCCTGCACGTTCGCATTCGCTATATCTTCGCATTAACTTAAATAAATACTAAATAATAATAATAAATACACAACACTTGTATACTAAAATGAGAAAACAGTATACACATGAAATTTAAATAATATACAGGTTGGGGCAATAACTATGTCCACTTTGAATATTGCCGTTATTTGTAATAATATGAGAAAATGTTATGGACAAAATTTGCAGGGGGACATGTTGTGACGTAAACATTTTCTGCGTGGGTGGAGGCATAGAGGAGATTTCAAGGTCACCTTGATTTTTTTTAATCGAAAGACCTACTTTTTGTATCATGAATCGATAGAATATCGAATTCTGAGTAAAAATGTATTGACCTCCATATGTCTTAAATGTAATGGTTGATGAGATATTATCGAAATAATTTTCTTTCTTCTTTTGATAATATCTCGTTAACTATTAGGTTTAGAACATACGAAGGTCAACACTTTCATACTCAGAATTGAATACTCTATCGGTCTACGGTATAAAAAAGGACATTCTGTTTAAAAAAATCAAGGTGACCTTGAAATCTCCTCAATGCCTCCACCCACGCAGAAAATGTTTGTGCCACTACATGTCCCCCTCTGAACCGTACAAATTTTCTTCATAACATTTTTCCATACTGTTATAAATAACGGAGATTATTCTTTGTAATAACTATTTTAAAAAGATATTTTAATCGTAAATGATTACACTTTTCGATAGTGTAGATAAAATAGACGGATAACGTTAAAATATTGATTATAATCCGCAGTACTTGATTAAAAAATAGCTACAAACTTTACAATCTAATATAAGCTCCTCTTCGTGGACAAATTTTTCACTCAAAACATCCGTTTCAGCGAAAACCATATACAGTACAAAAAATAGAAATCTCAAGCTTTAAAATGGTCGTTTTTTCATCAAATTTGGATAAATTTTAGCAAAGTTACAGCAGTTTCAATATTGAACGAATTTTGAACTAGCTGGGGCTCTGAAATCAGCCCACTGTGCGTCGCCTCGGGTTGTTGACAAAACGCAACTTTTCTCCGAAATCAACCTACCGGTCAAAGTAATGAAAATTCGTTTCCGCGTTTACGGTTGAATCGAACACCTATGCATGTACATATATACATACATACGTACATATATTCCTAGCTCGGTAGCTATTCTTACCGAAGTTGGTATTTTACGAAATTAAACGTTACAATCAGCAGCAATGGTAAGCTATTCTTAGTGTGCTATTCTTAGTCGATCATCGAATTGCATTGTAACACTTTATCTACCGGAAGTCTATTAGTAGGCTACCCATAATTATGCTGTACCAAAAACAAGCTTAAAAATCTTCTTTTACGCAATACATAATCCCAAACAAATTTATTAGATTATATTATTAGTCATGGAAGATAGACTTTGAAAAATTATACATAGAATACTCATACGTTGATAGATAATGTGTTAATAACATTGTGTAAGGGACGGCTTTTTTCGCACCTGACAATAAGTTTCGCTTCTTTCTTATAGAATTTTAGGCACTGATTTCGAACTTATCAGCGTATTTTCTTCATCGTACGTATTAAGCTCTTTAGAGATAAAGGTTTAATGCGAGTAAAAGCTGATAATGTCCTTTTTCGTTTGAAGTTTGCAGGAATTGAAAGGATTTACCGATTTATTTTTCATTGAAAGCTCCAAGTGGGAATGCGGTGAAGAAATATTTTCAGTTACTCCATGTTGCAAATAACGTTCGCGGAATTAGTTTGACGCATTTTTATTTTCTAGCTATGTAATAATTGGAAATTTTTATTTGTATGTTTGCATGTATTATTTATTTTCGTTTTCGTAGAATTTTTGTTATTCTTGAATACCTTTTGTATATTTCTGGCAAAATATAAAAGTATGCGCTCAACATAAAAATGTAAAAGTGTCACAACTTCAGAATATAAGTAGTATAAAGGGTTGTTAGCGGTTGTTGTTTTGAGCAGCCTTTCGACGATATTTCTGTAAAAACAGATTTTATCGAATTGTTTTATATTATTATAGATGGCTGGGAAGCCGAATACTCTGGCTTTGTACGCCCAAAGCCAGTTAGACCACATGTGTGCCCTCGATATTGAAAGTCGCGCGTCGTTCGTGCGTCTTTCGGGAATTATTTGCACGATCGGGCCGGTTTCGAGGCCCGTCGACATCCTCGAGAAGATGATCGACACGGGTATGAACATCGCCCGAATGAACTTCTCCCATGGATCTCACGAATACCATGCCGAGACCATCCGCAACGTCAGAGAAGCGCAGAAGAACTACTCTGCTCGCAGCGGCGTTAACACCCCTGTGGCGATCGCCCTCGACACCAAAGGCCCCGAGATTCGTACAGGACTCCTCGAAGGCGTAAGCTAATTTTTCAATATTTACGCTACAACTACCGGAGGCAATTATACTGACACACTGTATATGTAGTTAGTTTTCAATCATACACACCTCAAAAGAATTAAGGGACACGTGTGCGAACCCGAAAAATTGGTCCCACCAATCATCATCATGGTATTGCGATCATTTCTTGCCGAGATACAGCGAGTTAAAGGAAAAACGGAAATTGTGCATTTTTAAGCATATTTTCAGAAACACCTGGTATATCGAAATGTTAATAAAATTGAAAAACGAGAAGAAGTGCCTTGAAGAGAAAGAAACGCTCTTTCAATTGCTTTTTGGCACAAGATTCTACGATAATTTGGAGCCAGTTAAAGTTAAAAATCCAACATTTACTTCAATGTTGGATAACTCGAATAAAAAAAATCGCACAATAATCAACCACCACACATTTTACACAGGAAAGACAGCCCTTCCAAATAATATTAACGCGATTTATCAAAAAAATTTGTTGCTCCCCGTGTAATGTTCCAAAGTTGCACAAGATTTATGTTAACCGTCAATGTCGCCTTCATCTCGCTATAACTTTGTAAAAAACCAACATAGCAACAATTTGAAACAGAGCATCTGAAACTAGAGGTTTCAGGCTTTCAAACAATTGTTCAACGATATCGATACGGCAATTTTTGATAGAGTTATTATCACGTAAAATGGGACCAATTTTTCGGGTTCCGCACAAGTGATCCCTTAATTCTTTTGGGGAGTGTATATTGTAAAAAAATTGTACAATACATATACATACGTATTACGATATGATTCTGTATTATTTTATATTATAAACTTGCATATCATTAGACTGCGGACCTTTATGCAAAATAAAAATTGTATGCATGAATTGCGAGACATAGGAACCGAGTAGGAATTTATGTCTCTCATTAGTGGTTTTATTAAGCTGTAAGAAATGTATTGATACTCTTACATTCTTGTAATTTCTATTTTGTTTGAAATTACACTCATCCATTTTTGTAATAAATGCATAAAATCCGCAGTCTATATATCATACCGTACCATGAATATCGCGGTAAATACCATGACCATTATTCTTTTGCGGAATACATAACGCATAGTAACAGTATAATTAGTATAATACATAGAACTAAAACGTTTTTCTATTAGGGTGGGTCCGCTGAAGTGGAATTAGTCAAAGGTCAGACTTTCAAATTGACCACTGACAAGTCGTACATGGAGAAGGGTAACAAAGACATAGTATACGTCGATTACGTAAACATTTCGAAGGTGTTGAAGGCTGGAAATCGGGTGTTCGTTGACGACGGGTTGATATCTCTGATCGTCACTGCTGTCAGTACGTAACGTTCGATGGCGCGTTTCTACGTTTCTACGCAGTCTATTAATTAATTTCCGATATAATACATCGTTGTTTTGTTTGTCCAGATGCCGACAACGTTGTCACTACCGTGGAGAACGGAGGCACGTTAGGCTCCCGCAAAGGTGTCAACCTGCCCGGTGTGCCAGTCGACTTGCCAGCCGTTTCCGAGAAGGACAAATCCGATTTGCAATTCGGCGTGGAACAGGAGGTCGACATGATCTTCGCCTCGTTCATCAGAAACGCCGAAGCCTTGGCCGAAATCCGTGCGATCCTCGGCGAGAAGGGAAAGAACATCAAGATCATCTCAAAGATCGAAAATCAACAGGGCATGACGAATCTCGACGCGATCATCGATGCCTCTGACGGCATTATGGTTGCCCGTGGTGATCTCGGTATCGAGATCCCACCGGAGAAAGTGTTCCTAGCTCAGAAATCCATGATCAGCAGGTGCAACAAAGTTGGCAAACCAGTGATCTGTGCTACTCAGATGCTCGAGTCTATGGTGAAGAAACCGCGTGCTACTCGAGCCGAATCGTCCGATGTTGCAAACGCTATTCTCGATGGCGCTGATTGCGTCATGTTGTCCGGTAATATACTATACTAAAAAAATGCTGTTGGTGTGTGCAAACAAGTAAGATACGCGGTAATATACTCGATAGAATCGGAGTATGTACAGCAATCCTTCAATCGAAGCCCCAACACCCGTGTTTTGAACGAACTTCAGTAGCTTTGAGACGCTATTTTTTTATGACTGCGTCTACCGCGCCGACCGCGCCGAGACTTCAATCGACGAGCCGAACATAGAGAAGGACAGAATGAAATAAGATCGCGTGGCCGAAGCGTGTCGCCGTTGCCAGCACAGTTTAAAGGCCCGTGCATCATCACCAAAGTTGTATCTTCTTTATTTTCCATTATTTTTTAATGGAACTTTTACCAACATATTTGTAGCATTTTTCTAATGCAAAATGATACCAAACACGATATAATTTCAACTCTATTTAGTGGTTTAATCGACGATGAAAGTTTTGAACGAAACGAGGAAGAGCGTATGGGAAAGAAAGAAACTGTCCTTCCTTGCTCCCGAAACTTTCACCGTCGATTAAACCACTAAATACAGTTGAAATTATATCGTGTTTGGTGTCATCTTAATCAGAAAAATGCCAGGAATAAGCTAGTAGAAGTCCCATAAAACAATAATGAAAATTAAGAAGTTTGAGAATTCGATTCACTCGAGTCAATGTTGTGGTGTTCACACCGATATACCCGAGCCGAGATCAATTATCGCCGCCCTACGGCGCGGCGCAGCGTTGGTCGGCAGTGGAGTGAGTAGGCACTGGACTTCGATTAGATAGGCGACCCAGGACTTCGATTGAAGAATTAGTGTACTCGGCGCGCTGTCCTAGCGTGGAGGTAAACTAGTCTAAAACGTGTCGAAACATCTCTGAAAATGTCAAAGTAACGTTAAGTCGTAAGAAACGTATTTCTTATTGTGTTTCTTGTTTGAAACTAAGCACACCCATTCTCTTTCCATAAACGTATAAAATCCGCGGTCTATTAATAAGTGACATTTATCTGTGTTACAGGTGAAACTGCCAAAGGTGAATATCCATTAGAATGTGTTCGCACAATGGCTAATATCTGCAAGGAAGCAGAGGCCGCTATTTGGCACACTCAGATATTCCATGACCTCGCGAGCAAAGCCATACCTCCGATCGATCAAACTCATGTCGTGGCGATCGCCGCTGTCGAAGCATCCGTGAAATGTTTAGCCAGTGCCATCATAGTAATCACGACTACCGGTCGGTCTGCACATTTAATTTCGAAATATAGGCCGCGTTGCCCGATTATCGCGGTGACCAGGTTCCATCAAGTTGCGCGACAGGCCCATCTTTACCGTGGTATTCTGCCGCTTTACTACGAAGGTACCGCAAAACGTTCCTAGGTTTACAACACTCGGAACACACGCTTTAGCAAGAATAATCGAATTAATCTACTAATTGTTTTCAGGCGCTCCGTTGTCCGATTGGGTAGAGGACGTGGATGTACGCGTCAAGTTCGGTCTGAACTTCGGCAAGGGCCGTGGTTTCGTTAAAACCGGCGATTCAGTGATCGTGGTTACTGGATGGCAGAAAGGCTCAGGATTCACGAATACGCTGCGCGTCGTGTACGTAGATATTCAAGTTACTCGTGACGATGACGATTGCAGTGTGCGAACCATAACAGATTCTTACGAAGATATTTTGTAGTTGCATGCTTAACGTTCCTGCGTGTACTAATATTTTGTTCCTATCCAGTGTACCTTGATGTTCACCCAATACATTCCTTTGAAACATCCTACGTTCGTTGTACCTTTATGCTTTTAGGCGAGTTTTGTCTAGGTCTACACACCAGAGTTACAGTCTATTAAATCACACTTATGTACGTATAGTCCAGTCAATGTGAATGCTCGTAAGGGGCGTGTAGAGGGAAATGGAAGGAACACAATCTTTAACTTTGGGTCTTTGTTTGGACTAGTTACTAGGTAAACATACTAAAAGTAGAAGGTCCCCTGTTACGGTTTTCTGCTTATATCTCGGAAACCATGCGTCCTAGCGATAAAACCATTCCGTACAAACTTGAAGCTGACGAAATGTGCCACAAGATTGATTTGATTAAGTTTTTCGCTATTTCGCATAGTTTCCGAGATATCCACGCTCAAAGTTCACTAATTGTGAAAAAGAAGAGCCTTATTTGACTAGCTAACTTTTCAGTGCAATTAGTGAATTTTGAGCGCGGATATCTTGGAAACTGTGCGAGATAGCGAAAAACTGAATCGAATCAATTTTGTGGCACACATTGTCAGCTTTAATTTTGTACAGAATGGTTTTATCGCTAGGACGCATAGTTTCCGAGACATAAGCGGAAAAACGAAAAAGGGGACCTTCTACGTGCCCCCTGTACCTCGCTCACCTCCTAGGAGTGGGGATTTTTAGTATGTTTACCTCCTAACTAGTCCAAACAAAGATCCAAAGTTAAAAATTGTGTTCCTTCCATTTCCCTCTACAACTTTTCGTTGACTGGACTAATAGAAATCAAGAGAAACTTTGATTATTTGAATATGAAATCGTTTGTTGATGGACATCGATGCTCTTCGAGATGAAACATTAAAATTGATCTTGGTATGAAAAATTAAACAACTTGGCACGAATTTATTTTGACTATAGGAGAGAGTGAAAAATCCGATACGGAAGACACATGTGATACATAATACATACATATGGTTGTGTTTTAAAAAAGTGGATCTAATAACTCTGGCCTTGGTGTGGAGTGGAAACATGTGTTCGAACGTGTTTTTGATTGTCGTTTTTTTTTTGAAATGCTTGCTCATAACTGTCGCTAACGTATGTAAGTTTGTATATTTTTTTTCTACTTTTAGGACCGTTGATTAAGTACAACTACTAGCTGGTCTACAAAGAGAGAAACCTGGATACAGTGATTGTAGATGTTAAAAATTCATTCTGTATGTAACTCATATGTATAATTAGTTTAGTAAATTTTTAAATTAATAAAACAGTTTAAAATTTGAAAAATTCCAGTAGGTACAGTATTATACATATACTTGACCTCGCGAAGGTCTGCAGTAATACCGTATAGAGGAAATGCGTTTACGTATGTGTAAATAAGTATATACATATTATTGCTATTACACACGTACGCGTAAGTACTAAATACACACTACATTAACGGCTAGGTATAGTGAGATATGTAATTATATAAAGCAAACATGACATACATTGGATTTTCTAATTTCTGTTTGGAGGTGAATAAAAACAAATTTTATTTTATTTTACTACGGTGTTTTTATTACACATGCAACATGCAACGTGTGTGCATCGTTTTCTAGGTGGATCAATTGCAATATTCAGACTCTATGTCGTAAATTGTAAACACAAGATTTGTAACAGAGCAGAATAACAGAAATCCTCTCCTCTCCTAACCTGAACCATATCGGCAATAAAATGGACAAATAATTCCTAATGGAACTCTCATAGCATTTATATTTGTCCCTCTGGCCTCCGAAACTGGTCAAATTCACAGGTATATTGCACCAACTGCAAGCCATACACTATGATATGTTCCAAAGAAGTTTCAGCACCAGCCGAAAAGATCAAACCTAATCACCGAGTACCATGGGTATTTCAAATTTATATACTCGATATATAATATTTCAACATATTATTAAACTATCGATTTTTGTGGAAATTCTCCAGACAAATTTAAAGAGTTTATAAAATGTCGGGAAATGCTATTTTGACTAATTAGAAAATTGCTTGCAATTCACGTTCAGATCACCGATTTTGAAGATTGTATTACATCCAATGACCAAGTAGGAGCTATCTGTCGAAAGACACGTCTTGAACATAATGCGCAACTAGATATACATTCTAATCCTAAAATAGCAAGGCTCACTAAAATTATGGTCACGTTAGGTGAGTTCTCCAAGATCTCATTATGCTACATATGTATGTGTATACATATATGTATAATTCTGATGTCAGCGTCCGCTCTAGCGGTTATGTGGCCCCGGTCAAAAGGACAAATTGCCGCCCCTTAAGAATATATATATTTTTAAAATAAAGGTACATATTTTCTATCTTTAATAAAAATCAAATCATTTTATTTAAATTTTAATAAAAGCAAATTTTCTATTAATTGGGTATTTAACACATCAATATTTTTCTCACAGTTACAGCCAAAATGGCGCCCCCAAATTTTCGCGCCCTGGACAAATGTCCGGGTTGCCCCCCCCCTAGAGCAGGCCCTGCTGATGTATGTTATATACATATATCTATAATTCTGCTATTATATTTACCTTCTGTAGTACTGTCGTATAAACTAATTATGTTAGGAAAAATAATATTGATGCAGAATTGATATAGTTACAAGTACTATGTACTACTACAGTGTTTGCGTTTGCTAGTAGAACTAGTACAGTATTAGTCGGACCAGTTAAGAAATCACATTAATTAAACGATTTCATTGTACAAATCCATTCTAATTCTCTAATTTAAATTGAATATATCGAATAGATCACAAATAAGATTGCGATAATTCAATGGAATAGAGAAAACATGTACATAGTTAGAAACTTTTGACTTTAATCGATGCATCGCACAGTGGGCTGTATGCCCGATTGCACCCGGAGGTATAACAAAGTCATTACCAAAGTGTTAGAATCATAAAGAAAGCGACTGAATCGTTGGTTATCTTCAAATATTAATAACTAAAACAATGTATATAGCACAAAAGTGAATTTCTCTTAAAAGTATACCTTATACTTAGCTAAAAGAACTTCTATAAAACAAAAATCTATTAGCGTACGTAAATAAGGTAACAATTACCAATAGGTGAATTCGTTGAAAAATGAAAGCGTGTTAACAGAATTTCAAACTTGCGACAAATTTCAGTGCTTTATGGATACATGAATGGGAGATTGTTCCTCAGATATTCAACTAACTCAAGCCACAAAAATTTTACAATTTATGTGAAGTTTTAAAAATTGAATTGTGACGGCTGAAATCGGGCATACAGCCTACTGTGCATCGCTACGATTTTCTTGTTTTGCACCGTACCTATAAGTACTTACAATATGTCATCGAATTTCGTGTGATGAGTAACAGTACAATGAAATTGTATCCATCGTCTATCGTCAAGGTTGTCCGAACCGTAGACAGCACTGTTTGTGTTTTCTTACCGTTTGATCTAGGTGTCGCGAACTCTGATCCCACAGCTATCGTTGATATGATGATGGCGGGTGCAAACATAGTCCGTTTGAACATGTCTCGTCAAGTTGAGAAATGGCATGCAATCACTGTACAGTCTATCAGAAACGCTGGGAATAGAATGTATGAGTTCACCGGTGAGATTTACCCTGTAGGGGTGGCGATGAGCCTTCGGGGACCTGAAATAAGGACTGGCATATTCCGTGGCGACCAGAATAGCATAGTAAACTATATATACATGTATTTCTTTTCGTTCGCAGTTTTCGATTTTGTATTACCTATTATGTTCTTGTAGTTTCTACAGTTTATGTATACTGGACGAGTCTGAAGAAACAGAACACCTAAACATCTCCGTTACTTTTCGTTGTACAAAAAAACTTCTCCGGAATTCGAAAAGACGATAACTTTTTTAATATTGTATTATACGATTTAAACTTTTTTGGTAAGCTAGAGCAATTAGTTTACTAAAGGTTGTGAGAAGAAATTTTTTCAGAAATTGCAATTGATCGGAATTGTTGGAAAAATAGTGAAAGTTGAATTTTTAACTTTTTTATGTGGGCCAATATTGAAAATTTAAAAAATACGTTTTGTAGATCTGTGTCAATTAAACACATTCTGAAAATTTCGTCAAAATCTGTCGACGTTGCAATGAGCTACAAAACGTTTAAAGATGGTAAAAATGGCAGATTTCCAAGATTTATTGCCGAAAATCGTGAAAATCTGCCATTTTTACCATCTGTAAACGTTTGTAGCTCATTACAACGTCGTCCGATTGTGACGAAATTTTCAGACTACGTTTAATTGACACAGATATGTATAGGCCCACATAAAAAAGCTACAAATTCAACTTTTAGTATTTTTTCAACAATTCCGAGCAATTGCAATTTTTGAAAAAATTTCTTTTCACATCCTTTAGTAAACTAATTGCTCTGGCTTCCCCGAAAAAGTTCAAATTGTATAGTACAATATTAAAAAAGTTATCGTCTTCTTTAGAGCGGTCTTATACTTTTGTCCGCTACTGTTTATTTATAATATTTATTTATTATAGTTTCCTACAATTTCTATTACTTGTTTTCCAATTCGACTGTTTCAATCATATTCGTATCTGCAGGGCTACGCCGAGTTGAAAGAGGATCACACGGTAAAATTAGTAACAAATATTGTTGCAAAGCGTGCAGGATGTACCGCTTGCTTTTGGGTTTCTTATCCCGAATTGCCAAGAGTATGTCGACCCGGTGATAAAATTCTCATCGATCGAAGCGTTTTGTTGCAAGTCGTTTGTGTCCGTCAGTTACGATTCTCAATTACCTTTCCTCATAATTTCTTAAATACATATACACATATATACGAATACAGTATACAACAAATTTTCAATAAACTGTCGAATATAAACGTTCGACTACATCGCGAAAACTAATTTATTTTGAATACAGGTGAAACGGACATAGTCTGTAGGATTCTAAAAGGAGGTATAGTGCGGGACGAAGCGCTCGTGCAATTATTAGACAGCGTAGTTGCGTTACCGCAATTGTCAGAGACGGACGAAGAACATATTCAATTAACTTCGTTTCTGGAATGTGATTTTTGCATAGTGAATCACGCGCGGAACGAGAAAATGGTGGAAGCTGTTAAAACCGGCTTTAATGAAATTGGTGGGCTAGACATGAATTGAATTATACCACGGAGCAATCGAGATATGGATTTTTCGAAATAATGTTTAAACTCTTTCCCTAAACTTCGTTCCTAAAGGTACCCTTAAGATTTGCGTTATCGCGAAGATCTCCTCTCAGCAAGGTCTAGACAGCTTCGACGAGATTTTGCAAGTATCCGATGCTATCCTTCTCGACCGAGCGAGTATCGAAATCGAAGTTGGCTCTGAGAAATTATTCCTCGTCGAGAAAGTTGTTGTTGCAAAGTGTGTCAAGGTATTTAACAAGTTAACGCTCGTTAGAATTCTTGTCAAATTACATACAGTGGATAACAAAAGTAAGTTAATACTCAGTTTTTCAATAATGAAATCACGATAACACTAATATTTATTCACTTATAAAAATAAACAAGTTGATTACATATTTAATGGTAATGTTGAAAACAAAATTTATTACGATAATCACAATGATCTGAAGATTTATCAAGATATTGATCTTTCTATGCTAAATATACAAAATTTGGTGTGCCAAAAGTAATAATAACACTGTCCAACACCAAATTTGTTTCACAATTACATTGTGATGGCGGTACTTATAGAGTTTTATGCGCTGATTCCGAATCTGCCCTTAGTTTTTCTCCTAGACGAACAGCGGAAAATCGAACTATACCACGCGAACTATAAATTGGTCTCATGCCGGGTGAAGATATTTTCCTTTCTGGTTCGGGAAAAAACATCGACGTAGCAAACTTCAAAGAGTGATTTCTCAAGATAAAAGTCTGCTCTATCGCGTGGTATAGTTCAATTGTCCGCTGAACCCTTATTTTTTGAGATAAATTCAAAAATATCCTGAAAAGTTGATGCAAAAGTGGTGTCTCTTCGTCTTTAATGATTGTTTAAACACATTTAAACATTCAGAATGTATTAGTATTAGATATCACTACTAAAGATCATATCTTTTATAATACCATCGCAATATTTGTTTAAAGTTGAAAAATATTGTTATTTTTTCGAAGTCTTGTTTCTCAAGAACTGTTCGTCTAGGAGAAAAATTAAGGGCAGATTCGGAATGTAATTGTGAAACAAATTTGGTGTTGGGCAGTGTTATTAAACGATACTTTAACTTACTTTTGGCACACCAACTTTTGTATATTTATCATAGAAAGATCAATATCTTGATAAATCTTCAGATCACTGTGATTATCGTGATAAATTTTGTTTTCAACGTTACCATTAAATATGTAATCAACTTGTTGATTTTTATAAGTGAATAAATATTACTGTTATCGTGATTTCATTATTGAAAAACTGAGTATTAACTTACTTTTGTTATCCACTGTACCAGCTTATTATTATAATTGTGCTTGCTAACAGCGATCGTTTTATTCGTTAATCTTATTCAGGCAGGGAAACCCGTTATACTAAGTTTTCACATGTCCAAGGACAAAGCACTCGACGTAAACCTAATTGCAAATGCTGTTTTAAATGGGGTCGATGGTATTTTTCTTAAAACCGGCGAAATGGACGGAAAGGAAACTAGCGACTTAATAAAGAATGTAGACCTGGTCTGCAGACAGGCAGAAAGTGCACGGTGTCGGAGAGAAATGTTTGATGAATTGATTTGCAAGGTATATACGCATTTTCACGCATACACGATTCACTGGAAAAGAATGAATAGTTTATGTTTATACCGTGGCTTGTTTCATTGAATGAAAATAGATGCGAACAACTTTGGATCCCATAAACGCTGTCATTATAGGAGCCATCGAGACATCTATAAATTTAAATGCTGCTGCAATTATTGTCGCAACGACGTCTGGTCGAAGCGCTGTTTTATTATCAACCTATCGTCCTCGTTGCCCAATTCTTGCCGTTACACGTTACGGCGCAGTTGCAAGATGGCTGCAACTGCATTACGGGATCCGTCCATTTCATTATAGAAGTAAACACTCTAATTTTTTCATTTAGCATACAGCAGTTCTTAAATACATATAATACATACCTATCACATAATATACAGGGTCTGTCCGGAAAGTAATGCAATCACATTTTAAAAAAAATCTATTGAACATATGAGTACAAACCTTTAAAATTCTTCAACGTAGGACCCTTGGGCGTCGTCACATTTTTTCCAGCGCGATTTCCATGCTTCGTATGCTCCCTGGAAGGCGTTATCAGGAGCCTCTCGTAGTACCGTCGTCGCAACCTCGTCGAGCACTTCCAACCAAAACTTTTCCGTAGATTACGGGGAAAACAGTAAACGGTACTTCTTAGTTGGATCACAACACTTCCTCAACCCCCCCGTACAGTCCTGACTTCTCTCCCGCCGACTTCTTCTTGTTTCGAAAAATTAAAAATGTGCTAAAAGGATGCCATTTTGAAAGCGTGGACCGCGTCAAAGAGGCTGTGACGAGGGTACTACGAGAGGTTCCAAAAAGCGCCTTCCATAGAGCATACGAAGCATGGAAATCGCGCTGGAAAAAATGTATCGACGCCCAAGGATCCTACCTTGAAGAAATTTAAAGGTTTGTACCCATGTGTTTAATAGATTTTTCTTTTTTAAATGTGAGCGCATTACTTTCCGGACAGACCCTGTATGCATTGTAGTTTCTCCAACTGTTTTCTTCAAGTATGAATGCAACGGGCTGTAAAGAATTATTTTTCAGTTGAAAATATCTTTCGTCACATAGAGAAAAATGATGTTTATGTACTTTCAAGTTATGTATGTACGTATAATTGCAAATACAGAGGAGCCATTACCTGATTGGAACGACGACATGGACTCGCGAATACAAACTGGCGTTGATTCTCTTCGAACAAGCGGGTGTATAAAAGTGGGAGACGCGGTCGTTATAGTTAGCGGATGCCGTGAAGGATCAGGATTTACAAATTCCATACGAGTAGCTTATGTATCGCCAGGACACGTGGAAAATCAAGTAACTAATAACTTTGAGCCTTGCTGGTGAAACATTTTATCGACAGTATCAATTTCTCTCACGTTAAACCAAATAAGAAAAGTAACATATTAAAAAGCGTAACTCGAATCTCACAATGTCTTGTTTTATTCTACAATTATATTTACTACCTAAAATACGATTGTCCAGCTTATTTTTATAGACATACCACATGTACATATGGAGTATGTATTTCTTCGCAGTTTAATATTTCCTTGATTGTTTAGGTAATAATGTAGCAATCTTTCGATTACCTTTTATTCAACTGACAATGAGATTCGTTTGAATAATAATTTAGTTTGTCATCGACATTTAAAGTTAAAATAATAAAAAAAAACAAAATCTCTTCATATTTATTCGAACATTTTAATAAAATACGTGAGCTTACTCGGATGATTTTTATGAATTTATGATAATGTTTATCTTTGATACTCCACACATCTGTTCCACGTGTTTTCAAAGAACGAATTATCGATTGCTCTTTCTCGCATACGCCATCATTTATTAAGCTTTTCATTGGCGATTCAGTATTCTTCCGAAACATGTGAATTCGCTATTTCCAGCGAAATCGATGCGCGCTTCAAAAAATACAACAAGTAACGCAACTACACTCCTCAAAAGAATTAAGGGCGAACCCGAAAAATTGCTCCCACTTTACGTGATCACAACACCGTCAAAAATTGCTGTATCGATATCGTTAAACAATTGTTTGAAAACCTGAAACCTCTGGTTTCAGATGCTCCGTTTCAAATTGTTGCTATGTTGGTTTTTTACAAAGTTATAGCGAGACGAAGACAACATTGACGGTTAACAAACATTTTGTGCAACTTTGGAACATCACACAGGGAGAAACAAATTTTTTTGATAAATCGTGTTAATATCATTTGGAAGGGCTATCTTTCCTGCGTAAAATGTGTGGATGTTGATTATTGTGCGATTTTTTTTATTCGAGTTATTCAACATTCAAGTAAATGTTGGCAAAATCGATTTCTTGCAAAATCCTGAGGTCGTAGACAAATTTTGAGACCAGATTTGAAATCAACGTGAAAAAATCTACGGGGAATGATATATAGCATGTTAAAAATAATTTTTCCGCGCGTGGTACTGGAGAAACCACATTTTCTTTATTGCATTAATTTAGTAACAATGATATCTTGTCAAATTTTCAAAAATTTTGTTGCGTTTTTATATACCTCCAGAACATCGTTATCAATTTCTCTATTTGCCAATTTATCAAAGACTATCCCTCGCACAGATTTAATATCCATAAAAAGCCGTATTCAACTGTGCACTATGCTTATTAGATTTCACATACAGTATCTCTCCCGTATCGGTTAATGATTGCGCCACGCATACGGCAAAGTTTCCGGGGTGTTCGATAATATACAGGTGTCAGGAATCGTGTTTGCATTCGATGGAAGCACAGTAGTCGCGTTATCGTACACCGTGGAAGCACCTTTTCTACCCTGTGATCGATTCGACTCTGCGATCGTTGCGTTGAAAGAATGGCTAACGGAAGAACGGTCTCGGTAGACATAGTTTTACGCTTGTACTACTTACTTCAGTTTCAGATGAAAATCTCAGTTTCTTGCTGAAATTTCTTACTGGAAAAACGAGTTGGCGACAATAATTCTCGCTTTTTAACGTATCTTTTAACATTTTCAATCTTTCTTCTATGGAAACACGGTGACAAAACTATTTCGCGCATGCCAGCTTATAAGACATTATGGTATTTAAGAAATGTTAAATGCTTTCGGCGCAACGGTTCGATCGTTTACTACTAATTATTTCAAATTTACCGCCTTATATCGATAGATATAACCTAGATCGTTTTCAATACGTTCTTACATCAGAGTCTTGAAACAACAAGCATGTCCGACGCACGTAACACACGTGCCACATAATTATTATAAATTTATTTTCCCCAAAGCAAACGCGATACAAATAAATCTTGAAAAGGATGCAAACTAGGATCGAAACGTTGATTTTGCTTGATTATTAGCAAAATTGCTTCGTAATTAGTAGTAAACGATCGAACCGTTGCGCCGAAAGCATTTAACATTTATTAACAGCAAATACGATCGATAGAAGAAGCACATTTATTACGGTATTTGTCAGAAATGATTTATATCCGCAAATCTTGTGTAACTTGGTGTAGAATGAATCGCAAACACATTAGAAATGGCATTCCCTTGAATTTCATCGATACGTGATCTACCCTTATGCGAGGCCAATTAATGTGTCTGTCACCGTACGCCGCGCGGCGTGTTTATTCAGACATTAACAGCGAAGATGTTCAAGTGAGCATTAACAGGAATGTCAGAATGGAATTCTATACGCTCTCGAACTTCGTATGTACATACGTCTGTATACGTATGTATGTATGTACTGTACGTCTGGCACAATTATCGATTTCTCACCATTTGTCTTCCGGTATGAAAGAAGTATGACGCTCTCCGCATTAAACGTTTACACAAAGTGTAGACATTTAGGCTTAAAGTAAATGCGATTCTATTCGATCATTCGAGGAGGGATTACAATAAGAAAACGAACAGAAGACTCCCGAGGAGAAGCGGACATTTAACGTTCCAACTACCGGTAGACACTTAACAGGCATCTCGATAACTCTCTGTTGAATATCTGAAAGAAGCTCGATAACTTCTCTTTTTAGGCAATCGTCTGAAAAGACACTTGGAAACTCTACGTATGTAGAATTTTGTGAACGACTGGTAATTGAACTACGTTCATTACACTATTAGACTGTTCGTATTTTGTCATTTGAATAATTTGGTAATAATGTACGAATTATTGTGAGTTTAAGTCATTTTTTCATTGTGAATATTTTATTTAAAACATTTAAAGCCCTTCGATCGTTTTAATTCTGTCGTTGTTTCAAGCTTTACCTACGCAATTTTCTTATAAATATATGTGCATACATACAATCACAATCCACAGCGCATTCGTTATTAATGAAATTTCAGCGGTTCAATTTTCAGTTTACTGCCTCGTTATACGCGAAAGAAGCTTAAT
Organism: Lasioglossum oenotherae; assembly: GCA_028455765.1. Classification (NCBI taxonomy): domain Eukaryota; kingdom Metazoa; phylum Arthropoda; class Insecta; order Hymenoptera; family Halictidae; genus Lasioglossum; species Lasioglossum oenotherae. Next base: position 3,641,604 of record CM052296.1, read on the forward strand.
AATTTCGTTTCGAATAATAATGTCAAGAGAGATTACTGGAATGTATCAATCAAAATATCTCGGCGATGTACAGATGAAATTGTTAACGTTGTTGAGCGAGTATTGATTTTCCCATTTCGTAAATTATTTAGCAAAAATTCGAACGTGGGCTAAGAAATTCCTACGATACGTAGTAGCACTAGTATTAGTTCAGTCAACGAAAAGTTGTAGAGGGAAATGGAAGGAACACAATCTTTAACTTTGGGTCTTTGTTTGGACTAGTTACTAGGTAAACATACTAAAAGTAGAAGGTCCCCTGTTACGGTTTTCTGCTTATATCTCGGAAACCATGCGTCCTAGCGATAAAACCATTCCGTACAAACTTGAAGCTGACGAAATGTGCCACAAGATTGATTTGATTAAGTTTTTCGCTATTTCGCATAGTTTCCGAGATATCCACGCTCAAAGTTCACTAATTGTGAAAAAGAAGAGCCTTATTTGACTAGCTAACTTTTCAGTGCAATTAGTGAATTTTGAGCGCGGATATCTTGGAAACTGTGCGAGATAGCGAAAAACTGAATCGAATCAATTTTGTGGCACACATTGTCAGCTTTAATTTTGTACAGAATGGTTTTATCGCTAGGACGCATAGTTTCCAAGATATAAGCGGACAAACGAAAAAGGGGACCTTCTACGTGCCCCCTACACCTCGCTCACCTCCTAGGAGTAGGGACTTTTAGTATGTTTACTTCCTAACTAGTCGAAACAAAGTCTCAGAGTTAAAAGTTGTGTTCCTTCAATTTCCCTCTACACCCCCCTTATGAGCATTTATTGACTGAACCATATACGAATAGTAGGAATCGTTAGAAATCGCATACGAGTACGCAAAGGTCGAAAATTGTACGATTTTATCATAAGTAGAAGTAAACGATAACGAGATAAGTCGCGTCAGTGATATTGCATTGCCATATGTCGGACAGATTATCAAAGGCGACTTTCTCGGAAGGTGAACTTACAGTTAGTATCATACGAAGTATCATATTCTACGAATAAAAGGGACTTCAAACTCGCATTTTTGTCGCAACGTAGAAAATTTATCGACCACCTACGCTGCTACACTTTAATACTGTTCGCACCTAGAAAACTCTGAACGATAAAGTAACGACTAACAAGAATTCATTTATTAGCCAATGCAAGTCGCGACAAGATATTTTCTTGCTGCCTTCTAGCCGTTCTAGTAGATACATCAATAAAATTGTAAGTAGAATGAGCAAGCGATGGTCAGACACGCTAGTCGTCCGGATACTGGATACGAAGCCCAGGCTCTTTCTAGAAAAGAGAGCTGCGCATACGATCAAATGTTATTCCAAGTTATGTATTGGTTCCAGTATGTGTCACATTTTCTAGTAGTATTTATTTATTTCAGCATCGCGACCAAGAAATTGGACTTGGATTACAGATCTCTAAGTCATTCATCCCTCCATCCGTTCCTCCACCCATCCATCCCTATCCCGTGCCACATCAAATGTCTTATTGTCTATAATCTTTTAGTTTGTAGAAGGAAATTCAGTGAAAATTGATCTAGGGAATAATCGACAGTTCTCTCATGTCTATTTCACGATTAGTTCTTGTCTGCGGTAGTTGCACGAGTTTCTGTCGTCTGCCCACACGAACAAGCTAAGAGGTAACAAGCCTGGAAATCAATTTGGCCATAATACCTGTTCACTGTCCCGTTCCCGTTACCACATACTGTTCAAATTTCTGTTCCGCCGCGCCGTAAGAAAGCTAATTGTAAGCAAGATGACGAGACGTGCTTTTTTCGCGGTAATAACTACATATAATGGGATCCGTTTCTACCGCGGACTATTGTCGATCAAATCGGAGACGATCTCGTTCTGCGCGCCGAAATGTTCGTTGAAATGCGCGGTTCGCTGCGCCGTTCGTCCAAATGTTATAGTCTGTACGAGGCATAACATGAATTTGAATAATCATGAATTATTAGAACTCGTGTCTCTCCGGAAAGAGGGAGGCTGGAAGATTTCCTATCGAAGAAATCACAACGCGAGGGATGCGAGTCCGAGTAGGACAAGAGCGCAGCGGGCGAGAAGAACGCGTGCGCTCGAGATCGCTAGCGGTTGCTTTCGAGTGGTCATCCGTGTCTGCGCCCACACTCCCCTTCCCGAGAAAAACCAGCACATCCCCCACATCCGTATATATACGAAGACACCCCCGACGCTCGACACTGTCTCACTTGGCATCGTTACCGTCGTCGTGTCGTGCAACTCGCTCAATTCCCAAGATCGCACCACCCTCTCGAAGAAGCGAATCTACTGGTCTAACGGTTAGGATCTCCTTGATCTTCTTTCCCTTTACACGGTGAGTTCGTCTCAGTTCCCATTTTCCTACGGTAAATATACAGGGTGTTCGGGAACTGGTGGTACAAGCGAAAAGGGGGTGACAATACTACATGAAAAAATAAGTCGAACAAAAAGGAACAACATTCTTTCGTTTGGCAACTCGTTTTCGAGATTATCGCGTCTGACCATAATCAACCAATTCTACTTTCTGCATACATATACTAAAGCACGTACCTAAAATTTTCTTCCTTTTTGTTCGACTTCTTTTTTCATGTAGAATCACCCTTTTCGCTTGTACCACCGGTTACCCTGTACACCCTGTATCTGCATGTATGTGTGCACGGTGTGAGCTTTCCTTTTTCTTTTTGCTTTTTCTATAAAATTCCAAACGATGAAGAATTTCTAATCGCTACAAGAAAAGTAGTGCAAGGGGATAAACCGGCTGCTAGAAAGTTTAATTTTTGGTGGGACGTTTGCATGCTCGGGTGAAAATTGACTTTCGATAATTGTGCTGTACCAAGAGGAAGATTAAAAATCATTTTTCACATTATATGTTCTGAAATTGAATTGTTAGATGACGTTTTTGGTGAGTGACATGTTGGTTCGCAATCGAAATTGCTGTCGCTGCCGAAGGCTAAGTTCGTTAAAGCGTTTAGAAAATTATCGTAGGCGTAGACTTTGAAAAATAATAAACGAGCATGCAGAGACTATTTCAGGAGAGATTATTATCGGGAACATTATGCAAAGTCTTTTCAGAGATAGACGCGTTCGTTACCCTTGTGAAGTTTCATTATTCCACTCGATTTCGATTCAATTACTTCTGGAACGAATTTACGTTTCAATCGACATATTAAAAGAGCGAAATTCCGAACCACTTGACTTGTCGTTGTATGAACAGCGAAGAACCTTTGAATAATCGGGCATTGTTTTAATGGAACAATGATCGAGTTTTAAAGGCATGGACTAATCGATTGTGTAACCGAGTGCGCACTTGTAATATTTCCATATTGCATGGAAATTGATGAATATAATTGCAACAAACTCGAGCGAAATAGAAATGTTCTTTCTTAACACTTTACCTACCGGAAGCCTATTAATAGGATTTTCAATAAATTGTGTTGTACCAAAAGAAAGCATAGAAATTGTCTTTTACATTGCAATTTAAGAATGAAACTATTAGATGACGTTATCGAGGGTGACTTGTTAGTTCACATAAAAATTGCTGTTGCTATTGAAGGTTCCATTAAAAAGTGTTTAGCCATGCACCATAGATTTTTCAAAATCATGCAATAATCACCGGTCGATAATGTGTTAATATATCTCGAATAGGTTACAGATAATATCAGAGTATTTTGAAATTCTTTGAATGTTTCTACCGTTAATATGTAACTGTCGTTGATAACAAAGCCGCGGAGAACATTTTCGCACAGGAAAAAAATTACATACATACTTCGAAAAGGAATCGTCCCTTTTAAGGAGGTGTAACATGTATGGGACATTTATGGAACAGCCTCTAGACAAATTATTACTGGATCGCTACTAATGAATTTTATGCTATTTTGATTTTAGAACAGCTTAACAAGATGTCCAGTCAATTATACGCGAAATCCATTTTGCTGTTTGCCGTTATGGGATTCGTTTTGGCAGCGGAAAACTACGTAGACTATGCAGGTAATTTCACTTGGCAAAATTGAACTAGGAATTATAATAATCCCGAGCGGAAAAGCCACTGATCGATAACATCCTGATAATAAAACTTTAATACCAGTTTAATAAAAGATAAGCTATTCGAGTTGTATTTGCGCACGAGGTAAATAATCTAGCAGTTTTACTATTGGTAAAAGTGTACGTAACTTCAGTTTTTCAACAATTCGCTTGAATGGAATGTTTGTTTTGCATAAAGATCGGCGATCCGCGTCTACCGATTAATATAATCGCTGTTTGTCGATTCTTTCTTTCTTTCTCTTGACTATTATAGATGAAATAGCCGATAAACCACCAGCAGAGAATATTCGCGAGCTCTACAGACTTCTAATGCAACGCAATGCATATGAGAATGCTGGGCTCGGTGATATTCCGTTCGAGCATTTGATGATTCGCAAGTCGCAACGGTCGCCATCTTTGCGGCTACGATTCGGACGTTCGGATTCTCGATTACCGGTAAGCGTTCGCTTTCCATAGTTCCCTTTCAACTTTTATAAAGAAAACTATGTAATATATTAGGTATTCGAATAAATTCCTGCCGTTCACTGATACGATAGATGTCCGAGTTAAACACTCCTCAAAAGAATTAAGGGATCGCTTGTGCGAACCCGAAAAATTGCTCCCACTTTACGTGATCATAACTCCGTCAAAAATTGCTGTATCGATATCGTTAAACAATGGTTTGAAAGCCTGAAACCTCTAAATTTTCTCAAGGTTAAGGAACGTTCGTACCAGAATCTCCATAATCTCCATTTTAAAAAAATTTCATCGCTCTATCTCATTTCTATCGAAAGTTCTTCGATTTTGACACAGATTTCGGCGGTTCGGCCCATAGTGCGGCGCACACTGGACAATTTGGACCAAACTCGATTCAAAATCAAAGATCTTTCGATAGAAACGAGGCAGAGCGATGAAACTTTTTTAAAATTAAAACTGAAACTCTGCAGAATATGAGAAAAATAGGGAGATTATGGTACGAACGTTTTTTAACCTTGAGAAAATTCGTTAAACGTGTAGAATTTCAAGAAAATGTGGTTTCTCCGGAAAAATTTTTTTTTAACATGTTATATATCGTTTCTCGTAGATTGTTTCACGCTGATTTTAAATCTGATCTCAAAATTTGTCTACGACCTCAGGATTTTGCAAGAAATCGATTTTGCCAACATTTACTTGAATGTTGAATAACTCGAATAAAAAAAATCGCACAATAATCAACGACCACACAATTTATACAGGAAGGATAGCCCTTCCAAATGATATTAACACGATTTATCAAAAAAATTTGTTTCTCCCCGTATGATGTTCCAAAGTTGCACAAAATGTTTGTTAACCGTCAATGTTGTCTTCATCTCGCTATAACTTTGTAAAAAACCAACATAGCAAATATTTGAAACGGAGCATCTGAAATTAGAGGTTTCAGGCTATCAAACCATTGTTTAACGATATCGATACGGCAATTTTTGACGGAGTTATGATCACGTAAAGTGGAACCAATTTTTCGGGTTCGCAGTAGTGATCCCTTAATTCTTTTGAGGAGTGTAGTATACTTGTACGTGATTCAGGATGTTGTAGCGTGTTGCGTGTACTACTTATGCGATAGAGCTATAAACAAGCTTTGAAACTTTCGTACGTGTTGCAGATTGCAGCATTGTCAAAGGCCATGAATAATATCGCATCGTCGAGGTTCAACGATTGAAATAAATCACCAATGTTCTTTCTTCTTCGCTATTTTTGTTACGCGTGCGCAAACTATAGAGCTTGTAATCATTATTTTCGCGTGGTATACCATTTTTGGTAGCTATTGTCAACCTATTGTTACGTTCAATTATGTTATGGAAATATAAACAAGCGAATATGTATAGGACATATTGACTAAATCGAAATCTGTGTATCATTTCTTATTAGAAAGAATGAATAAAGACTGGAACACTGTGGAATGTATAACGAAAAAAGGAATAAAAATTTTATTGACGCAACTAAACTAAATAATACATTTCGATGCTAGTAATACTACCAGTATTTAGTATGTAGTAGTAGTAGTAGTAGTACACGATATATGTAAATTATTTAAAATGTGCTGTTTTCACGGTAGAACACAACTTTTTAATGGAATTCATTGCCTCTCTATCCTCGTGCGACAGTTCACTTATATTTTTAAACTCTGGTCGCATAAGTATCTGGCTTCGCGCACGTGCCACTGTGATGGAAAGAGGTAGAGTTAGAGCTTTTCTCCAATTAGTCCTTTCGTACTGAACGAGAAACTACAAGGAACATGGTAATGTAAAAATGATTAGTGTTATCGACTATTCTATAATTACGTACAGGGTCTGTCCGGGAAGTAATGTGACCACATTTTTATAAAAAAATCTATTAAACATATGGGTACAAACCTTTAAATTTCTTCAAGGTAGGATCCTGGGGCGTCGATACATTTTTTTCAGCGCAATTTCCATGCTTCGTATGATCTCTGGAAGGCGCTTTTTGGAACCTCTCGGAGTACCCTCGTCACAGCCTCTTTGACGCGGTCCACGCTTTCAAAATGGCATCCTTTTAGCACATTTTTAATTTTTCGAAACAAGAAGAAGTCGGCGGGAGACAAGTCAGGACTGTACGGGGGGTTGAGGAAGTGTTGTGATCCAACTAAGAAGTACCGGTTACTGTTTTCACCGTAATCTACGGAAAAGTTTTGGTTGGAAGTGCTCGACGAGGCTGCGACGAGGGTACTACGAGAGGTTCCAAAAAGCGCCTTCCAGAGATCATACGAAGCATGGAAATTGCGCTGAAAAAAATGTATCGACGCCCAAGGGTCCTACTTTGAAGAATTTTAAAGGTTTGTACTCATATGTTGAATAGATTTTTTAAAAAATGTGGTCGCATTATATATATGTATATGTGTACGCGTTCACCACCGTTCCACACGAATATTACATAAATACGATCAAGGTAATTTGTGTTACGTATCGAATCAAAACCCTCAAGGTACAAAGATGGCAGCGAACGTGAAGGTTGGTAAAGAACTTCGAACACTGACCTGGTCAAAGGTGGTATCCTCGATATGAAACATTATGTAAGTTAATGGTTTAACAAGTGGATCGGTCTCTGGGATATTCGTGCGATATGTTTCACTGTCGCCGTTCCGACGAAGACTATTTAATAATATGTCTGACGTTCGGACTAAACATTCGTGTACCACCTGTATCGGAAACAAAAATTCAACTTGCATTTTGCAATAATATATTTAATCGTTCGCAGAGGCTGTCGTATCTAGCTCAATTATTTGTTGACTTAGAACATAGGAATATTATTATATTTACTTTTAATGCCTGTCTCCCGGATTCGGTAAATAATAATTCATCGGTGCTTGTTTCGATGATAGAAGGCATGCCAGTTACCTCCTTGTTGTGTGGATTTTCGTTGATCCTTTCGATACTGAAAAGTGCATGTCTCTTGCAAATGTATTTCGTGATTTAACAAGATTTTACCTGATATTTTGTTCGCAGTGTAAACTTTTTCAAAAGAATTAGCTAATTTCATCTGAAAAGTGCCCAGTAAGCAATTTGCTGGAATTTGGACAGCAGCTGCTTCCGCATATGCCAGCACTACGCTGCGGCAGCAAAAGCGGGCATGCTGCCCTCGTTAAATTAAATTAAATTATTATTTTAATGTGTTAAATTTTCGTTATTGGCCCAGTTAAACAAGTTGTAAAAACTAATTTTTACCATTGTTTTTCACAATTCCGTCCAAATGCATTTTTTCTACATATTTTTTACACTTCATTTATTACACTAATTCTTCTAGCCTTACAGAGAAATTGAAATCGTTTGATCCATTCATAAAAAAGTTGGTCTGATTTAAAGGGTGTGGAATCAGTTATGCTCCTTACTGTAATTAAGAGTTTGCGTTTCAATGAAATTAAAAATATACGTATAGGATACCAATGTATCACACTCCTTAAGTGTATCTGAGAGAGAGTTAAATACAATTCCTGTTAAAATGGTAGCAATTATCAAGTAAATAGCAAATTGTAAACTAAATTTTCTTTATCTTCACCCAGGTCCATCGTTCCTGGAGGCCACCAGCCTCTGCCTCGACTGGCGTCCCACTCACACGACGCTGTCAAACCCACCAGCGTCAATTATTAACGAATATTTCCGTTTCATAGAGCTATTATTTTACATGTCGCTTTGTGGTCGTGGTTTAAACGATAATGTATTAGTGTCTTTTTCTTTTAAACTACGCCTCTCATATTAGACGTTGCAATGTTTAATTAGTGCGACCGTGCTGCCCCCTTAACGAGGGCAGCTTGCCCGCTTTTGCTGCCAGCGTAGTGCTCGCATATGCGGAAGCAGCTCTCGAAATTGGCTGACTGGGTGTGCTTGCAGGTAATCGCACAATTCATCTAGGAACGTAGGAACTAACGTTTCAAGTTAAAAACTTGAAGAATGAGAAGAAAGAAAAGAAAGCTTGGTATTTCTAATGACTGAAACGAAGATTTGAAATATCTTACTTCTGATTTACCAGCAGGAAGAAGTCATCGATTTGCGACGTGTGTTTATTGTCCTCGTCGATGCCACAGATAGCTTCAGCTAGAGCAATCGCGATCGTCGAATCATCGTTGGATTCGAACAAGCTCGGTTCACGAGTTGTTCCTACAGGTAGCGAACCGACTTTCGTTTTCGTTTTGCAGTTCACCGAGAACTCGAGAAGAGCGGAATAAAGAGCGGTGCACAGAATATGAAAAAGAATGTTGCCACCGATCGGATGACAATGTGCAGGGGCGTTATTATTTAAGGCGAGTGCGATTCTCAAAATGGCGGTCGGTAACGTTAGATACAACTCGGTGAAGCAACCGATTACCAGCGACATTGCCTGATACATGCTGGCTCCAGTCTGCAATTTATATTTAACAAAAGATTTATGTATATGTATATGTAGAATGTATGGTAGAGAGCTTCTGCAAATTAACGTGAATATTTTCCAAATACTCGAATTCCAACAAGTTAAATATTGGCCATTTTTTAATAGTAATCCTTTAATTTTTACCGTTAGCGCAATTAGGCGTTCACACGACTTACTTTTGCAGCTTCCAGCAGTAATTCGATGATTGGCGGCATCATGTTCTTTAATGGTCTCAAAATTGCATTCACCCACGGAGGTCTGCATTGATTCCAGACCTGCATAAGTGTAAAAAAGTCACACTTTTATTTCATTTACAAGGCGAGTCCAGAAAGTAACGAGACCAGTTCGGTGAAAATGTTTGCCGATTATCTCCTTGAAAACAGCGCTCTTGCGAAGCTATACACTATACAACTGACTATATGGCATACGGCATACTATACAATAAAACTTGTAGAAAACTAGCTGCGAAATCGCTAGCGATAGATCACATTCAGATTGACGACGCGACGCACAGTGGTCTGGTAGCTCGCTTTTTATGGTCAAAAAAATATTATTTTAGGTCGTTGGATTCGTCTTGATACTAGTTAGAATATTATGAAGTAAAAAATAGATGTTAATATTTAAAACATTGAGGTGACCTTCATTTTTTATAAAAAAAGAGATTTTTCTTTAACTTTTTGTATTAAAGTTTGTAGAAAAGTGAATACTGATTAACTTTCGTTGCAAACATTTTTTTGTCAGATCATCAGAAATATTTGAAAAATCTTGTTAACAATTATCACAATGCATACTATTGTCTAGAAATCTCGGAAAAGTAGCTAGTTTGAATTCTTCGTAGGAATTATACGAAATCTAGTAATGAGAAATTTCCAGGGTCTCCGATTGGCGCAGAGAAAACATATACATACATTGTAATTCCAAGCTGCTTTGCAAGATTCAATTGGAACTGCGTATCCAGCCGTCGAATAACCACGGGTCCGTATTTGTTAAAATCCGTGTATAGTTCAAGATTGCGGGAGATTGCAATTAAAATTTATATGATCTTCTTAGTAAGCTTAGTAAAGCTTAACCTAGTAAAGCTTTTTAAGCTTTCATACAAAACTAGTCCGACGCTCAGCGGTCTTAAGCGTTTTTGTATAAATCTTTTCAAAGTTTGAAATGCTATTAATTTACGCTATTCGTGTATGGACCTTACAATGCTTAAAAATGGAATAAATATTTGAAATGCTATAAAACCATCGTTAAAATCTATTTTCTGATATTCGATGATTGAAATCTAAAACGTTTTAATTTACTTTGAATTTAAAAATTGAATAATATTTTGGATTTGGGAGTTTTGAAGGGTTGTTACTTTATAGGAAAAAAAATTCTTTCAATGTATTAAAGTTGAAAAATTGAATTTTGGCCACGAAAACATAGTCTCCAGACCACTGTGCGACGGCAGAGTAGAGCTATACATGTAAGTACCAAATTAGCGTCGTCAAACATTGACGATGGATTTCCGAAAACCGGTATCTGTCTCGTTACTTCATGAAACAGACCTCGTACATTTTTCAAGTTTGATCCGGTACCTGTTGTCGATCGAGGTAAATTGACCAGTCATGATTTTGCTTCAAACATGGCACGATAACGTCGTCAGGATCCTGCACTATGTAAGTCAAAACGTGCACTAAACTATACAGAATCAACGCCGGCGTTATCTTCATAAAATGATTGCACAATGCGCTATTGCAAAGAAAGCCGCCGCAGTTTTTCACATGTTTTTCCGATTTCTTTGAAGTATAATAATCGTCTTCCGACGTGAAATTACCACAATCGTGGATTAAAATGTTCAATAGAATCTTGGATACGGCGTAATCGTTCATAGAAAGGACCTATGAAAATTCTAATGAGCATTTTACAGATTTGCTTATAGCATGAATGCATAAAAATTCGTAGTCTAATTACGAACTTGTCGAAACTATCGAGAATGTTTATATTTATAGCTATAATAACTGATAACACAGTCCGAGAGCTGTTTACCGTTTACCTTGATTATTTGAGGCCAATTCGGTTGAGGTTGGTGTCTAAGTATGTTCAATTCTAAAATCACTGTTCTGTTTTCTGGCAGACTTGAAACGTATATGTCGGAATCAACTGTACCTAATAAATTAGGCGCGCATATTAGCAGCCAGGGTGCAGGTCCGTGGCGTGGTTGCAAAATTTTTAAACGGTCGAGCCCTCCGCGAAATGCCTATAAACAAATTTAATGGATTTCTAGCTAAAGGTCGTGTGCTACGTTTCACAGATTTTCAATCGAACCTCTACATCAGGCCTGGTCAATACGCGGCCCGCCAGGCGGTTTTATATTTCCATTGAAACTTTTGTTTCTTGTTGTGTGTGTACAAAAAATATTAAATAAACGAAGTGTCATTGTTGTAATGCGCGATTGCGACTACGAACTCCAGTTTTATGTTTGATATCTTCGATATAATTGAGTTACAGTGCAACAATGAAATGAAACTTTTTGCGTCCACATCAAAAATTAATTTTTACTTATTAATTTACTTATTACTAACAAATTATTTTTTTTTGTAAAGTAAAAACATATCTACAAACACGAACGTACAGGGCGAGTCCGAAGAAACAGAACACCTAAATATCTCCGTTACTTTTCGTTGTACAAAAAAACTTCTTAGGACAAAGTTACACTGTTTGAAGTGCCACATGTAACGGTGTAACGGAAAAAATGTTCAAAGTCATTTCTTTACAAGATTTCAAGGTCATTGATATTTTTTTAAATGAAATGAGGTATTTTTTAAATACATCAATCGATGCAACTGGACATTCGCTATAAAAAGTATTAACCCATGTATGTCGAAATGTTAGTAATTCAGGAGATATTTCCATTTAAATAACTCTAAAACACCACTGGTACCTGATACAGCTCTTGAAGTGGCGTCCCCCTCAGTAACAAGCAAGTTAACAACTCGTTGCATTTCGCATGAATGTCCCTAATAGCGACAGGTAATTTATTTAATTTCATTCCAATCATTTCGCTGGCGCCGACACACGCGCTCAAAGCAAGGTATCCCGTGCAACAGAGCACGTTGAAGGCATCTGTCCAAAATTGTTCAGCCCGTGCTAAACTCGGCCGAGCCTATTACATACAATAGAATATACATATTGTGTATCTAGTATTGTCCCATAAATATGTTCGGTGAGATACGTGTAGCATTAACGAAGCGCTTACATAAATAAACCGTGTCACAACGATAGACAGCGACTCGTTCAATATCCCAGAAAAAATACGCTGCGCCATTTTCGGGGAAACAGTGTCCCATAAATCTGTTCTCGTTCCTAAAAATTAGGGATACGTTGACTTTTATCTTTATCGAACCGAGAGACTATCCTACAAGCTTACTTGAAATGGAACAACGATCGAGTTACGCTACCTTGCATGTACAGCCACCACATTTGTATCACATAGGAGCAACGTTCGCGTTCGAAAAATGATTTTGCGTCGTGCCAATTAAGAGAGTCTGCCTCGTTGAGAATGTACAATGAAATCAAGCGACAATGCAAGTCTAATAATCTTTCTGCTACAGCTTCAGCCATCTCATGGTACGATTTGTACGATTTGTTTATCCTTTCGCTGTTGGTAATTGGAAAATTCTTTAATTTCCTTTATTTCGTAGTTGAAATTCTTTGAATATACAGGGTGAGTCCGAAGAAACAGAACACCTAAATATCTCCGTTACTTTTCGTTGTACAAAAAAACTTCTTAGGACAAAGTTACACTGTTTGAAGGGCCACATGTAACGGTGTAAGGGAAAAAATTTTCAAGGAAATTGTGAAACGTTCATCGATAAACTGATAGATTAGAAATCTTAGAAACAGTGGAAATCTGATAGCAAGAGGGTTTTCAGAGTAATTAGTAGTTGATAAACACGATTCTGCACGAAAGCATAGGTGAAGGTATATCATAAATGTCTTCCTGTCAACACCGAATCTGTTATTATGTTGTGTGTTGCGATACATTTGAATGTATAGCAGCTCAAGGGAATATTTTTGAACATTTTGCGTAACAGAAATAAAGCAAATGAATCTTACACGTTGAATTTTATTTATTCCATTTTTCTGAGTTGAAGGTCATTTGTAGGTGATATTGTGTTATATGGATGAATTCGTTATTTTGTCAGCTACAACATTACGTTAACGAAGAGATATATCATCCCATTTTAAAAAATATCAATGACCTTGAAATCTTGTAAACAAATGACCTTGAAAATTTTTTCCCTTACACCGTTACATGTGGCCCTTCAAACAGTGTAACTTTGTCCTAAGAAGTTTTTTTGTACAATGAAAAGTAACGGAGATATTTAGGTGTTCTGTTTCTTCGAACTCACTCTGTATTTTATGTTATCGTATAGCGATAAATAAATGTACCCGATGTACGCAGAGATCGTGCTCTTAGACTGTTGACTGTAACACCATAAACAGTTTCGGATCAACGCCGCTGCACCCAATGTGGCTGTTAGCACCGTTAAATCCGCGTGATCCAGCGACTCTTGAATCAGCAGATGCAAGTGTTCTGAAATTAGTAGAATAGCTTTCAATATTGTCCTACTCTGTTAATCTATCTCTCTCTCTGAAAAATTATGACGTTAGATATATATTTTTGACCCGCTCGAGTACATACATACATTCTACCAAAAGAGTATTATCGTTCGATCGTTCATGAAATTTCTATATCCGAGATATATGCTTTGAATATTTACGACGAAGACGAAGACCAATACCTAATAATTGTTCAGAAGTATCGACAATCGTCGATATAAAATCGGACGGTTGAATTTGTTTGGTGACTCTGTCTTCGGCTCCTGCGCTTCCAGCAGCTTCGGAACTTGTTAATCCGGACTGGCGTTTGAAAGCTGCTTGGAAGTCTAACTCCCACCATGTGACAATTTTAATTGCAGCGAAAGACGCGTGCCTTGGAAAGTCAAGTTTTCCACCGCATATACGCGTGCATAATGGCTCTTTTAGTACTGTCTGCATTTCCTGCATCGTTACGACACGTTACGCTAATTTTCTCAATTTATTTTGCGATAATTATATTACCTGATAATATTGCATATCGCGTTGCAATAAAATTCTGACGCGATCTACCAAGTTGCCATCTTCCATAATCTCCATGATTGCGATTTGTTTCTTAACAATTAATATTCAAAATTCCTTAATGTCCTAGTCAAATAATATTCGTTACTCGTTACCAATAATTAACTGCTTTAAAATGTTTGTTTGTTTATTTACATAAATATTCTATAAACGATTTACAATTATATTAATGTACAATGTGCATTTGCATGTAATTTAGGTGCAATTTAAGTTTAAGAGAGAAATTTATTATTGAAAAAATTAAGCTTTGCGAAAAGTTCTAAAATGATTGTTGTGGAAAAAGAATGACTACGTATTGTAAAAATATAAATACTTACATGCGTCTACGACAATATATTATACTATAATTTATACACGCTAACTGAGATTTTTATATTCGACACGGAACACACCCAGTCGCTTTAATGAAGATTACAATATCGTACGATAGAAACGACGTTATCGAAGACTGTCCCATACAACATCTTTCTCTTTTCCACTGAACGAACACTTCTCAAAACACGTTGGATTCATTACAATCGCTGGTATTTCGTTATTAAGTAATTCGTGTAACGATTTCCCGTCGTGTTTGTAAATCCATGTCCCATTCACAAAGTCGTATCTCTTTGGGCCAGACTTTGGAGAAGAGAGCCAAATCTGTTTATTCGGCGTTTGACGATTTATTACGTAAGTACCATATGATTTACCAAATTTAATAGTTAACACGCCATCCTGCAATATTATTATATAAGAAACAGAGTCGCGAAGTATATCTTAACCTGTTGCCTTACGATTTCATTGCAAGTTCCAAGAGCGCGTGCCGTAAACAACAACAAGGTCGGTCACACGTCGAGCCCTTTCCGGTTTGGCTGAGCATTCGAAGTTGTGGAAACCGCACGCGTCTTTTGATATGTAAATACATATTCAAGGTATAACTAATTTTATTTTGCAAGATGTTTTTTGTTTCCAGTTATTTTGACTAGTTTGGTAGTTCGACTATGTCTCTCACTTGTGTTGTTTACGTTTGGCCCGATCGATGTACCATGTCTCTCACACGATATTGTAGGCGATTGGAATAAAGAAAGAAAAAATTCATCAAAATATGGAAAGACTTACTCCGTACGATACATCTGCTTCTGTTAAATGCGATGACTTTTCGATCAATTCGTCAAAGTACTCGGTTAAAGAATCAAGAGTTTCATCCGTGACTTTTTCAAATTGTACAGGCGTGAGTTCTCTGTAACAAGGGAAACGACGTGTTAACATTTTCGATTAATCGACTGACAATATTTTGGAATGATTGCTGGCATCATTCTTTTCCTTTTTATTATTGCATAAAACATTCTACTGAAACTTTTTATATGTAAAACCTCGGCTTTATAACTACAAATAATTAAGAAATTAACTCACGTGTTGGACAAATATTCCGGGCCTCCCGAGTTTGTACTAAAATGCGTTGTCGTTATCAATCGATGATTTATGACATTCAAACCAGTTTTTTCACTGAAACATTTTCCAGGTTGCAACACAAGATAACCTATAATATTTCGTTTACAATGCACACTGGTTCCCTTTGTGAAATATCTATTTATAATGTTCCCTACGGAATCACCGGAGATAATTCTAAAGTAGCCATACTTGGTTACGTTTTTTGTCAGCAACATGTTAAATTTCTTATATTTCGCCTATTGATCAAACAAACCCTTTATTTAGATTTGGACAAAGCATGCCTGCCGCCATGAGCGCATGGCGCGCTGTGGCGCCGATGTCACAGCATTTAAACGTGACGTAAAAATCACGAGAGAAAAATACCTCACACCTTTCTTTTCTTTTCTATTCATCGAGTAATCGTATTTCGCTTATAATTACGAATAACATGTTAATTATATGTATAACTTCTTGTTCACCTTCTGTATCGTTTTGTTTCAGAAATTGGGATGCCCCTTTTGTTAGACTATCTATTTAGATCGAAAGTCTAAGGGATGCCCCGCAACCGCAACGAACCGGTCCGGGAAACGTCAGAAAAGAAGAACAAAAAGAGGAGAGGCTCGAAGATGTATAAAAGTTATCAAGACCGCGTGCTCAGGTCAGAGTCAGTCGGTGTATAGTGCCAGTAGTTGATAGCATTTGCAAACACGTTTGTCGATTCGCTACGCCGAGTGAGTTGTGTTGCAAGCAGTTGATATCTCATTGTTTATAAATTGTTAAAGGAAAATGTTCTGTCGTAATGGCCTTATCGCGTTCATCGTGGTTTTTCTTAAATTTCAACAATTCACTGCACAAGAAAATTCTGGATTTCCACCAACACCAACATTTCAGATCTTGGAACCGAATCAGATTCGAATTTCAATTCCAAGTAAGTATAAATAATAACAACAGTTATCGAAATGTATAAAAGAAACTACATATACGAATGTGTGTGGCAATAGTTTCTTTAGATATACACATGTTTCCATAGTTCATATTTGGTTTTTTAAATATTAACGATCTTGTAAAGAATCGAGTGTATGAAAAATAATTAATCTGTTTCGATGTATTTGCGCGTAAATTCGTACATAGCGTATATATAAGCGTTTGCGAGTTCCCGGAGGCACTATAATCGCCACTAATCGGGTTTCCCCGACGCGACACGTAGAACTCTGCATCGTTCGTCAAAGAGGCTGAGTATGTAGATTTCTAAATTTTATGGGAAAGCCAATTTGCTTTTTATATTTCGTTAACTAAAAGGTTTCTTGCTTACATATTATACGTCATTTTACGAATTAAAGTAAAACATTGTTTAACGCTATATTACCAACAACATGTCTATGTATTATTATATATCGCAGGAACACGTTTGTTTTGAACTTGTAGAAATTTCATTTAACTCGTAGGTCAGGGGATTAATCGTAATGAGTCATATATTGTATAATTGAATAATGAAAAATATTTGTTCGATTTCATTTACAGACGAAATCGGACAGCAGTTTTTTGCTTTCAATGGGAATATAAATAAACGAATCGAGGTAAATAGCGCGGGAGAGATATCTGGCGAAGCTTTTAGGGCAAGAGATGGAAAATGGACAATTCAAACACAGCATGGTACCTTGCGGAATGGGGATATCCTATATTACTGGATCCAAGGACAAGTTAATGGAACAATGTATAAAAAAGTTGACCAATGGATAGTGAGAAGTATGCACAATTTAATTATTAGTCGTTAAATGTTGGGTTGGAAGTTCGTCGCGTTTTTATATTAAAATAACATATTTTCCATTCTATTATTGTTGTCCATTTCTGAGGTAACTTTATAATTACATCCACAGAGGGTGACGAAGAAAAATCAGCTTGGACGTTATCGTTCAATGAAGATTTTGATAGTTTGCAAGAATCGGTTTGGGAACGTGATATTAGAATACCATTAGGTCCTGTAAGTGAACGTGTACACTCTGCACGAATTACATACATCGAGTAACGTGTATAGTATAGTACTTACATTAAGAACAGAAGTAGAAGAAGCGACGAGCAATGTAGTTTGAATAGTAGAGCTGTGCGGGACGGAACGGGAATTCCCGAAAATGTCCGGGAATCCCGTGAATGTGTTCGGAATCTCTAAGACGAAAATGTCCATTTCCTACCCATTCCACTGCCGGCCAAGGAAGGACAGCGTATGAGAAACAGTCACAGACAATCGCCGTCGCCGGCACAGTTCAAAGGCCCGCGTGTTCTTTGCGATCTGTATTTACATGCTGTCCTTCTCTACGTTTGGCTTCCGTCTCAGAAATCCCGAACACATTCACGGGATTCCCGAATATTTTCAGGAATACCCGAACATTTTCGAGATTCCCGGACATTTTCAGGAATTCTCGTCCCGTCCCGCACACCTCTATTGAATAGTAAAAATTCTACTTGTACAATCATATAACGTTTATGTTGCAGGATTACGAATTTTGCATATACCACAGTGAACGAAACCCGGCTTTCTTACAAATTCACGATGGAAAACTTCGATTCAAGCCACTGCTTTTAGAAGATCAATATGGGGACCGCGCCACTGCGTTTGGAAGAATGAAAGTTAGCGGGTTAGTGTACCAAAGTGTACTTGATATAATAAAACGAAAAATTTGTATTCATTGCACTTTGCTTCTTTCTAAATGATTTGCACCTTTGATTTTTAATAGCTGTACGAGCCTTATTTCTGAAGAATGCGAGCGTAACGCGACGGCTTTCAGTATTTTACCACCTGTTCTGTCATCCAGATTAACCACAAAGAAAAGCTTCAACTTCCGTTATGGTAAAATTGAGATCAGAGCGAAATTTCCTCAAGGTGATTGGTTATATCCAGGTAGATAAACGTTTTCGTTGAATTTTTCAAATATTTGTTACTAGAATGCAGATTTTATGCATTTCTAACAAAAATTGGTATGCGAAATTTAATGTAGTCTTTGTTGTAATAGAAATGTATCTACAACCACTATCCAACGTTCATGGTTACGGATATTTAAGTGGTCGCGTTATTCTTGGCCTTGCCAGAGGGAACGATGATTTAGTCGATCGTAACAGGAATCGCACTTTCGACTCAAGAAAGTTGGATTTTGGAGTCAGATTCGGCACAAGCACGCACGTCGACGAGTATATTGTTGATAAAATAAAAGAATTCGGTCCAAAATGGACGGAAGATTTCCATGTCTACACAACAGTGTGGAACAGAAACGGATTTACGTTTTCCGTCGATGACGAAAAAGTTGGCCAACTGTCCCCTGAATCGGATGGATGGTTGCATAATTGCAGTTACGATAAGATGGCACCGTTCGATCAACAAGTAATTTATGTACAATTAGCTACTTGAATAAGTTTCTATCGTCGAGCGGACCACAACTCACTGGTCATTGCCTGGTCAGTCACTGGTCAGTCAATGGTCAGCCACAATATATCCTAGTGGAAGTAAGAAAACACCGATTTATTCGAGTGACACGATCTACAATAAGGCTGGCAGTCTTTAAACTTTATCAGTATCTCGTCGGTACTAATGCCATTTAGTGTATGTATCAGGATTATTTCGTGTTACTTACAATATTTCATCTTTTTACAGTTTTATATTTCTATTGGTCTCGGAGTTGGCGGTATTCGCGTTTTTCCAGATGCCGTAGAAAGTTCAAACCATAAGAAGCCATGGCGAAACGTCGGAGCAAAGGTAACTATTTTAAATTAGATCTATTCATTTTTATCGTAAATGCATAAAATCCACAGTAATACATACAACTCCTGACAGAATGTTTCCGATCGGAGGCATTGATACGGATTTTAGAGAAAACATTCGCAATTTATAAGTATAAAATATTACTTTACGGAGTTAAAACCGATGGGAAGAAGAACAACAAAATAACATAAGCTTCCATTTATTATGACAAAGAAACGAGAAAATAAACAAAATGCTTCACGGAAGAAAGTTTCCGATTAATAGAACAGCTGGAAGAAAGTTTCCGATTCGATTTACACTGTCCAACACCAAAATTGTTCAACAATTACGGTTGGATGATTCTTATAGAGTTTTTGCGCTGATTCCGAATCTGTCCTTAATCTTTCCCCTAGACGCACAGTTTCTGAGAAACTTGATTAAAAAGAAAAACATATTTTTCAATTTTAAACAAATATTGTGATGTTATTATAAAAGATATTGGATTGTTCTTTGCAGCAAAAGATTCTGTAGGCTTTCCCGAATACAGTGATATCCAATATGAATACATTATGAATGTTGAAACATGTTTAAACAATCGTTAAAAATGGAGAGACACCACTTTTGCACCAATTGCTGAGGATATGTTTCAGTTTATCTTAAAAAGTAAGAGTCCAGCGTAAAATCGAACTATATCACGCGATAGAGCAGACTTTTATATTGAGAAACCACCCTTTGTGACGACGAAGTTTGCAACGTCGAGGTTTTTGGAACCAAAAAGCAAAATATCTTCGCCCGAAATGAGTAACATTTTGTTTATTTTCTCGTTTCTTTGTTATAATAAATGGAAGCTTATGTTATTTTGTTGTTCTTCATTCTTCAGTAAGCCCCTTTTCATTTCCTATCGGTTTTAACTCCATAAAGTAATATTTTATACTTCTAAATTGTGAATGTTTTCTCTAAAATCCGTATCAATGCCTCCAATCGGAAACATTCTGCTAGGGGTAGTATATGTAGAGTACAAACAATTATAAAGTAATAAAAATGAATATATTCTAGGCAATGTTGCAATTCTGGCAAGCAAAGGACGACTGGCTACCAACTTGGAGGAAGAGTGATAGTATAACGACGAATTTTGAGATTGATTATATTCGAGTATGGTCAGTTTGATAAATATTGATATATGTAGTAAAATTAATGTCATTATTTTTCTGTTTATTACTATTTTATAAAATGAATAAGAAAATCAATAAAATAAAAAATATAACAAAGTTGCACAGTTTATTCGACCGCTGACTACAATAAACATAATAACAGTCCTTACCGTTAATCCTCTGTACGAGGGGCTTGTTCAACCGATTCGGGCAAAGTTTGCAGTTCAACCTGTGGAACACACATTTCAGCTGGTTTAATAATTTGCCATTATTTTTATGAAAAACTAGCGAGCGTCACTTGCGAATATGTCTGGTCAAAAATAATCAAATGATAATTGTACCCTTGTAGCTTTCATCGCCACTCCTTCTGGAAGATTTCTTTGGAGATACTCTAGGAAAGTGTCCGCCGTTGATCCAGTCAGTCGGAAAAAGTCAAGATATCTGAAGTGTGTTCTCATTTCGTATTGAACACGGTGATTTTTGTGGACATGGACACTCTTTAGCAACGTGTATCTTTCATGGACAGGTTTCTTTGGTGCAAGACTATAAATTTTAACATTGTTCGATTAAATTGAATTCCTTTAGAAAAACGTAAAATTATGGTCGCAAACGTGTTGAAAGAAAATTCTTGTATCGAAACGTACTTTCTGCCAGTAGTGATGTTTAAGTTTTTAGCTGCCATAACAGCAAACTCTCCGTAACTCCTTAAAACCGCAGGATCATTTCCCCTGACTTCAATTTCCAGTTTTTTGTACAATTTATCAAGAACAGGCTGGAATATACGAAATAAAATATAGTCGTATTTTGATAAATTAGGAACCTCTGAAAAGAAATCTCCGGTGAAAATCGTGTACCTCGTTACTAGCTGCTGAAGAATCGACATGTGTAAGTTCCGTGGAAAAGAACGAGCATGGTAATAAATCGATATGCTCCTTTCGATGTAAGCTGTTATTTGCTGCGTTTCGTAAAAACGACGATATCTGGAAAAGGGTACAGCGGTTAACCTTAACCTCTTCTGAACTAGTATAATAAGTATCGAAATAACATACCTTTGAACGAAACATTTGTTATTCTAATTTACATAAATACGAGGAAGGCCTAAATTATATTATTCTAAACCTGAATAAAATTGATCTTTTGCTGATTGATCGTATTCGTCACACATATATGTAAATGCAACGTAAATACAATGCAGTACAATTCAGTACAATTGAGTACAATGCCCCAAGAGCCAAGAGCCAAGAGCGTCTATCCGTCTATGTATACGGAACACATATAAAAGTGATCCTAATTCTAATCACACACATGTTCATATTTAAATGAACAGTGATTTATGAAAATCATTTTATACGTAATCGTATCAAATGAGTATACTGAAAGTTCTTAATATTAAACCGATCGTTGGAAATAGAAATATAAACAAACGAAGATGGGACCGACGAAAGCGATGTAACGATTGCTCATAAATTGATTCATAATGATTCGGTGATACATAAGTACCTTATTATGTACAGTAGCGGATAAAAGTTTAAGACCACTCTAAAATACGGTTTGAACTTTTTTTGGGAAGCTGGAGCAATTAGTTTACTAAAGGATGTAAAAAGAAATTTTTTCAAAAATTGCAATTGATCGGAATTGTTGAAAAAATACTAAAAGTTGAATTTTTAACTTTTTTATGTGAGCCTATATTGAAAATTGAAAAAATACGTTTTGTAGATCTGTGTCAATTAAACATATTCTGAAAATTTCGTCAAAATCAGTCGACGTTGTAATGAACTATGACGAAATTTTCAGAATATGTTTAATTGACACAGATCTACAAAACGTATTTTTTCAATTTTCAATATAGGCTCACATAAAAAAGTTAAAAATTCAACTTTTAGTATTTTTTCAACAATTCCGATCAATTGCAATTTTTGAAAAAATTTCTTTTCACATCCTTTAGTAAACTAATTGCTCTAGCTTCCCAAAAATGTTCAAATCGTATAGTACAATATTAAAAAAGTTATCGTCTTCTTTAGAGCGGTCTTATACTTTTGTCCGCTACTGTATATAGAAAAGATAAATTTCTATTTTATATGTTCTTTTTTTATTTTGTAAACAACATATTAAAATATTATAATTACTTGTTGGACAAGTATTAAATGTAAGATATAAAGTAATGTTTTAGGTGACTTATTATGTACCTTAGGTACCTTATTATGTATACAGAAAAGACAAATTTCTATTTTATATGTTCTTTTTTTATTTTGTAAACAACATATTAAAATATTATAACTACTTGTTGGTCAAGTATTAAATATAAGATATAAAGTAATGTTTTAAGTGAATCGAAATTTCATTGTTACATGTAAATGCAACTTTATTTAGAAAGTACAATTGTTCTATAATTTGAGAAGTGCACGACAGAACAATAATTAAACTTACTTTTTACACTGTCTCACGTAGAAGGTTTACGTAAATACCGTTTTCTAAATTTTATAATACCTTTAACTTATAATAGCTTTAACTTATAGATCCTATAATTATAACCAAGTTACGTTCTCGATCAATACTTTTGATGCTTTGTGAACATGCTCTCGACATTTAAATAACAACAAAAAAAAATAAGTTTAAAAGTAAAGGAGTGTTTTGTTTATATCGATTCGTAAAAAGTGCAGCGAAATACTATAAGCCCTGGTCTTCTATCGATGGTAGCTATCTCGTATAGCCGATGATATCGCTCCAATTAAAGTTCATAAAATGGTAGAACTTATAGCATCTGTTTCCGATGCAAGGTAATGCGACAATAAGAATTTGTTTAAGTAAATTGTGAACAATTAACGGTAGCGTGAAATTAAGGAACGTAAATCTTAATGAAAACCTTTGAACTGGTTGGTAGAAAAGGAACGTTGGGGTTGGAAATTTGAATTCTGCGGTTGCCACGAGCCTACGTTCTTTCCACTCTGCCAAGTGGACGACGAAGGCTTCTTGTCGTTATCGTTTTGCGAGGTCCAACGCGACTCCCTCATATTTTTAATACCGTTGTTTTGCCACTGTGGTTTCGCCGTGAAAGCTGTATCTTTATTCTGCCAGTTGTCTTGATGTTTCAACCACGTGTCTGCTGGTTTATCGTTCTCCCTGATCCACATGGACGACGACGGAGCGGTATTTTCTAACTTGAGCCACCTTTCCTTCAAACCTAAATTATTGCCATCGTCGCCCCAAGGATCTCTCGCGTCTTCCGGCAAATCGTTCAAGTCGTCTTTGTCGTTTTGTTTCCAGTTGTCTTTCGCGTTGAACGTATCCCACCGACTCTGCTTCTTGTTGTCCAACCAGGATTCTTTGCGAGGATTGAAACTCTCTTTCCCTCGAATGTTCCAATTATCGTTGCTGCTTCCCAGCATGTTGGGCGCGTTCGTCCACCTATTATCGGAACCGGACGACCATGTTTCTTTGGCCACCGGTTTCGGACACGTCTGTTTAGGATTCCAAGAGGTTCCGCCAATGTTCCAGGCATTATCGCGATTCGAGTCCTTGGCGTCCCACTGCTCCAGATTGAAGTTCTTACGATGTCTGTCGTTGGACGAGTTTTGGTCCCAGGTATTGGTCGAAGTCGAAGGTTTGTCGTTTCTCCAGAGGTTCTGAGTCTGCAGCTTCTCGGTGGGCCGTGACCAAATGTTTTGCTCGACGGCTCCTCTGCTCGGTATGTCCCATTCGTCCGCGAATCTTTGCGGTGGCGACATTTGTCGTCTCGGCGGCGATGGTTGCCTCCTAGGAGGCGACGCGGGCCGTCCAAACATGAATCTCTGCGGCGATTCCGCGCGTCTAATTGGCGACATCTGTTGCTTTTCGCATAAGACGACTTGTCGTCTGGAGAGCAACATTTCCTGCGTGTTTGGAGACATGAGTCGGTTAGGAGAAGGGATCTGCCTTCGCGGCGTAGACGTCTGTCGTCTTATAGGGGACATTTGCCTCTGGGGGGGCGACACGATGATTCTCAAAGGCGACATTTCTCGTCGTATAATCGACAACTCCTGTCTTATTGGCGACATTGGACGATTGATAGGGATTTCAGGTCGTTGGGGCGGGGATGCGCCGCGTCTCGGTGACAGAGGTCGTCTGGGTGGCGATGCTCGCCTAAGCGGAGACACGGGACGCCTTAAAGGCGGAGACTGTGGACGTCTCATGGGAGGAGAACGCTGTCTATATAACGACATGTTATAATTGAAATGTCTTCTGGGAGGAGAACATACACGTCTTGGCGGGGACAGCAATGGACGTTTAGGCGAGAATCTTTTCGGAGGGCTTTGACGATGCTTGATCGGGGACGCTTGCCTTCTAATAGGCGAACTTGGTTTTCTCATGTTGCCCATTTCGTTCCAGCGATTCCTTTCGAACGGCTTATCTCGGCTCCAGTTGTCCTGAACTGGTTGCTCGCGCATGTTTGTTTCGTGATATCGGTCCGGTGATATGCGGAATGGATTTTGTGTTCTGTAATCGATCGCGGGTCCCACTGGAAGCACCGTGTTCGGCTCCAAAGGCGGTATGTTGTTATACTTTTTGTAGAAAGTCTTCTGTTCAGAGATTTTGTTATCTGAAAATTGATTTGCCGTGGCGATTACAATATCTTGGGCGTCCATTTTTTGCACGTATCGACCTGCCAACAGAGAATCGTCCTCCGTTTTCACGTCTCGTTGACCCGCAGTGTTTTCTGCGGGCGCTATACGATCCCAAACGGAACGGGGAAGCTGACTCTGAAGTTTGTTCGTTTGCTCTAGAACCATGTTTAACATGCTTTGTAGTTGTTTCGCGGTATTTACGTCCACGGTCGGCGCCGGCCCGCTCAGCTTCTCCTTCGCTATCTTCAGAAGTGCCTGATGTTGTTTCACTCTTTGGGCGATGTCCGTATCGACCCGATTATTAGATAATCTTTCCCTTAAATCTGCTTGCTCTGTGTGCTCTCGCAACTTTTTTTCGTACAGAGGATTGATCTGCAAGTGCGGGCCCTCTGTGTTCCATTCCTTTTTCTTTTTAGCTGTCGTATCTAATGTTCGAGAAACACACTTTTACTTTTCTGTACTGTTTACGACTAAAGGAGAAAATACCTCGCGTATGTACGACCGAAAGAATATTGTAGCTGGACAAGGGAATGAAAAATTACACCGAATGAAACTTCGCACAGAATTGTTGACCCCTTGTCCAGCCATTCTTTCCTTTCGTTTCGTTTCTTACTAACAAACTAACGCATGAGAGTTGAGAAATGCTTAATAAACTATCAACTTACCCGCCTGCCAAGGTTTAGGATTGAATTTACCAAATGTCTTCATCACTTTCTTTGGCGGAGCAGCTGCAACTTTATCCGGTGAATGAGGACGTTTGCCCTTAAATTTACTTTGGGAAGGCGTAGCTTCCAAATTTTTCGGGCGAGCAACCAGATTCTTAATCAGAGGTTTCGCTTTCTTCGCCGGGAATTTTCTTAACAGTTTATTCAACGACTTTCTTGCTTCGGCTTCTTTGGCTGCTGTCTTTTTATCCGTTCCGTTGGTTTTTTGCTCGTTTGTCTTTTCTTGACCTGCCTTGCCAGCTTCTGCCGGTTTAGCCATTTCCGGGGTAAGTTTTGGGAATCCTAGTTTATGTATCGGTCGTCGCTGAAGTAGGATCACAACTTCGAAATGTGGACCAACCGGTAAGGTGTCAACGACGCATGCTACGATGGGAATAAACGCGCATCCGAATTGGGTCGTTTCCATTGGCCGAGCTAGTTCTAATATCGCGCGAACCGACTGCTTCGTTAATGTGGTTATCATCACGATTCGTTTAATTGATACAATTTTCCTGAGGCATGACATCACTTCGATTGCTGCAAGACATACGAAAACATATCAGATCTTGTATTAAACTTGTACGAACATAGTGGTAAATTATATAACTATAAACTGACGCACCTCGACCAATGTTGGTGTTTGCATTAACTATTGCACATGTTTTCCGACCTTTCGCTTTTTGCACAATCTTGCTTGTTACTTCGGATGGGGTTCCCATTATGAAGGAAGCATTCTTTATGTTATTTAATTCACACGTCATTTCAGCTTCTTCCACTTCGGATGGCAGATCTACCCCCACAACGTTCTGACATTTCTGTAACGCGATAACAAGATTTTATCGCTTTGGTACTCGGAGTAACTAGACAAGTAGCAGTAGTATACATGTATATTGTACATACCGATGCCATCATTAAGCCGATCAGACCAATGCCACAACCTATTTCGATTAGGGTTGTTTTAGGGTTAAGCGCTAGTAAATCCATCACTGCTTTCGCTACATTCTCAGCTCCCGCAGTGTTCGACCAAAAATTTGTTTTAGGCGCAAGCTGCACTTTTAATCCTCCAACAATTTCATCCAACGCTTCCGATCCTACCAAGAACGTTGTGTCCGTCACGATGGCATCGTTAACTCTATAATTAGGAAATAAATCAGCCATTTCTTTCCGATGATCGCGTGTTATTCGTAGAGGCATACAAGATCTCGAAAATCTCGGAAATCCCAATATATTCGAGGATCCCGAATAAAATTCTCGACCCGTCCAAACCAGAAATTTTCAGGTTCTCGCACACACGTCTAATTATTTCATATATCATAGTACTCTACTTACTTATTTATAGATTTGCAATACAGTGATTTCACATTACAATCTTTGCCTGACCCAGATTCAAAAGTCTGTTTTAAACGATCCATTGTGCTGCGACTAATGTTTTTTCCAGTCGCAAAAAGCATAAGTTTATCCATGCTGTTGCAACGTACCACTAACCAGCACCATTCCTGTTTACACTCGATGTTTGATTCTTTTTTTACTTCTCCTTCGGTAACGTCGGGCGCCTTTTCAGCTATACCATTTTGATCGGTCGGACGTTCGGTTGTTTGAAGAAATTCTTCAAATACCTATGTGATATAAGTAAACACACATGTGACTATAATATTGCTTCGTATCCGTGCTCAAGTATGGACGAATCATATTGCGTTGGGCATTATACCATTATTAAATAATTTCTGGATGTATGGTATAGTTACTAAAAAGTCTATTAATAGGTTGTAGTAACAGCTGGTAGCTGAAGCATATACCTTTACAGCACGAAACACAAAAGGTGGAAATTCGAGTTCATTGTTTATATTGACGCCCCATGCTCCGCTCGGTTCCAGTTTCCAAACTGTGTCTACATTTTTGGTATTAGAAGTGTCATCGTTGTTTTGAACCTTCTTTCTACTACCTGAACATATTATATCGACATCGTCACTTAATTGAGGAAATGGAATCGTCGAGCATACAGGACGAGTCTCGTAACATGACCGTGCACCATTTGTTTGAAAAATCTTATGGTACAGCAAATAACTTGTCAGCTGTTCGAAGTCGTCATATTACGAGAGTCGCCCAGTATATTCTGTAATTCAAGATTTCAACTTTCACACTAACAGAAGGGTATAGTTAACAAACAATTGAATGTCGTATCGCAGTAGAAATTCTCATTTTTGAATAGTTGGATTTGTAATGAGAGAGTTGATTTATACTTACAGACGAATTTCCACCGGTTATTATATGGTTTTTTCAAGCAACAACGTCGAGCTGGTCTCAATTTGCATAGAGGAGATCCATTCACTTCCATTTCCCATTGTAACCACCTCTCGTAACACGGATATGAAATTCCGAAAATTCTAGCCATTTTCGTCAACCGTTCTTTTACAATTGCCTCTTTTACAGCTAGCTGCACCAAATAAGAAATTGAATGTATAACTTTATACGATAAAGTAAGTTACGATATTATTTTCATACTTAATTATATATTTCTTTATATACCTTTTTATCATACCACTCATTCTCTGCAGAATTCTCTGGTTCTACTTTTGTTTTCACATCTTCGCTATCACTAACCAAAGATACATTCTGTTCGACCTTAATATCTTTATCCGTTTTAATCATTTTCTTAGCTTTTTCTTTTTCTAAATTGGATGCAATACTCTTTTTCTCCGCTTTATTATTTTCTTCTTGTGCTCGAAGGTCTGAAGAATTCTTCAAGAAATCTTCAAGCGTTACATCCTTTTGTTCGTGTAATTGATCCAAACTGATATCGGCAGTGAAATCAATCGGATCTGTGTTTGACGACTGGGTATATTTGTCATCTGTGTTTGACGCGTTGTTTTCAACATTGTTATTAACTGGTTGTTCATCATGCGTTAAATCTACAATCAGTATATCCTTATCTTTTTTCGAGTTATTTTTTTCTATGATATCGTCTTTCAAGGTATCTTTTTCTAAGACATCTTCTTTCAAATTATCTCCTTCCGAGTTATCGTTTTGCTTGCCATTTGTTCCAATGTTGCTCGTTACAGTAACATCTGTCTTTCGTTCATCCGCTTTGCATCCATCCATAATCTGTTCGTCTATAGTTTCTTTGGGTATGCTTTGTTTCTCTACATTTGCAGAATCTTCTATAGTCTTACCTAGAGCGTTATTAGACGCATCCTCTTCTTCGTTGCATTCGTCTACTACTTCGTAGTCTTTCCCTTTGATTGTGACTGCTCCTGGATTTTCTGTTAACAAAAATATTGTTCTCTATAATCTCCTCGATAAAGGAATATAAAAATAAAATAATTAATGTGTTACTTTATAGCAAGCCAAAAACTAAAAATTCAGGCTTTGGTTCTTTACAAATTTAAACCTAGGAGTATAAAAACAAATACAGCAAAGAACATTTATAATGTATGTGGAGAAAATTGTGGAATTAAAAATATACCGCAAAAGCAAACGAAGGACAAATCATGCTTAGTATATCTATCTGCGATGAGAGATGGGAAATTGCATGAATATACACAGCAAAATCTATGCACAAAAAGAAAGCATATTTCTTTCGTGTAATAAATAAAATAAAAGATTTCTGCTAACAATAAGAGGTTCTCTCTGTGTGTGTGTGTTGTCTGTTGCAAATAACTGCTATAAAAACAATACCGAAATTAAAGAAATAGTAATTGGTTAACTTTCCACAAGTGAACTCAGAAATTGTGATATAAACGAAACGTATTGGCTTTCAGATCGTAGCAATAACATTAAGGAAATAGATGGTGACGAATACTTTGTTGAATAAAATTATGCGCCTATCTCATAAAATTCGACAGCTGTTTATATTTATACGAAAATATAGAACCGCTTATCGATGAAATGGTAAAATATGAGGAGCGAAGGTTTACCCATTTTCTCGTTGACCTTTATGTGATTTTCGAAGTCTGTAATCCAGGAGACAAACTGTTACTGACGTTGCACTTAATTTTGATAACCAACTTTGTGACGTAATTGACGCATTCAAAGAATCGATGAACTAGTGGAATTAAATCGAATCGGTTATCAAATAGTTTACTGTTATTGTACGCCTCTGGCTCATCATGAACATTTGACTTATATTATGGCGATCACAAAAATAAATCTTCTAATATATATTAAACATATAAATATATGTATATATGCATATACAGATATACATATATATACAGGTATATATATGTACGTGTATAACTATTATTCTGTGATACGGTGCTATGTTTTCAATATCCTTTATTACAGATATAATTCCCGTATTAAAAGAGATTTACATAATCTGCACTTTATTCCATGGTCCAGCTTTATGCCAAATGATGCCAAAGAAAGTTTTGTCGCGCGTCGCGACGAGCAATGAAGAAAAATGGCGTTCCAAAACCAATCGACTACGGTTCTACTTTCGTAACAAGTATTCTGTATATATATATACCACCTGTCTGTGAATGAAAATTTTCATTGCAATCTTGCAATAAGAATGTTATTTTCGAGTTGTTTATGAAACCGATACTTTTACCGCCTTTTACTTGGTATATTTTTATTCGACCACCATTTTACATAATGCTAATAAAGTTCAGAAACACATCGATAGAGGGGTTCGATCGTCGATTTTATCAGAGAAAGAATTTCTCTACACGTATAGTCTTTGGTGCAGTTGTTTAGAGTTTATTTAGAGCACGGTGCATTATACAGGTGTGCTGACTTCCTGCTTCCCTCAAAAAACTGAGGTAGATGAATAGTAATTCTCTGGTCGCCGCCAGACGGCGTATGGTCGTAGGTACCGTACGTGTGCGAATCAGATTCTGTGTATTCGGGTGCGCTGCTGAATACACACAACTCATTCGCACACGTACGATACCTGGCCGTCTGGCGGCGGCCAGAGAATTACTACCCATCTGCTTCAAAATTTCAGCCTTACAGAGATGCTAAGTCGCCACACCTGTATAATGCACCGCGGTTTAGAGGCGGTTATAGTCGTAGAGTCGTCGATATTATAGATTGTCTACTCTCCCGATTTTAGTGATCACAGACGAGATATATATTGATATATTCTTATATCTCGTCTGCTCGTCTGTGGTTGCATATGGTTTTCTTATCATTTCTAATTAATTCAAAATACTTCATGCACATAGTCACGCACATGCACATAGTCATGCACATGCACATAGTCATGCACATAGATAAGATATATCTCGTCGGTGACATAGTTTCAGAATAATTTTTATAAGCGGACCCTACACGGTCAATCGGAATGACAGTCACGTCGAAGATTGACATTCGGATTGATCGTGAAAGGTTAATACTGACGGATTGATGAAATGGACTGACGAAATCCGAGCTTCAATCACGGGAAGTGGAGGAGAAACTATAGTCTTCAATAGGTTTTCGTTCATTCGGAAATAATTTTTATAATCATCAGAATTTGTTACCGACATCTCACGGAGCAAATTTATATGAATTTATTTTGACTGAAGTCAGGATCAGTCAGGATTGACAGTCTGACTGTTCAATCAGACTGTCATTTCTGATTGACCGTGTAGGGGCCGCTATAGAAACTACTCTTACAGGTAACAGAATTTTAGTGGACTTGACCTTCTTGAAATTTTGTTTATGTGCAGTCTAGTTGTAACTTGCATTATGATTATTTTATCTGAAATGTTTCAGACTTTCTCGTTTTATTATAGCAACAATCACTTATTTTATTGTCTATAATAAAAGTCTAAGAAGATGACATATTCATTTTATGTTGAGAAGAGCACGTTTACGTTTAGGTAAGAGTTTCATTTTGAAAATGCTATCGCACATAATTATAATTTTCTATGGTTATAAGATTTTGTTAATAATATTTTCTTGGGAAGAAAAAATTGTGTTTTGACACTATATACTATATATATACATATTAAAAATTTTAAGTAATAATAAGGGGAAGTAAAAAGATTAAAATAAAATGTGACAAAGTATACGTACGTAGCATTGATATTTGAGAAACTTTGTGAAATAGTATTTTAGCCAGCTTTGTTTGCGTATCGATTTCGACCCGGTGAATCGCAGAGAATTTGTGAGCAGTGTGCTCAAAAATCTTTCGATAGAAATAAGGTAGAGCGATGATTTTTGGAAAAACCACAATTTTCTTGAAATTGTGCAAGTTTAACGAATTTTCTCAACATTAAAAAACGTTCTTACCATAATCTCCCTATTTTTCCCATATTCTGCAATGTTTCAGCTTTAATTTAAAAAAAATTTCATCGCTCTACCTCATTTCTATCAAAAGTTCTTTGACTTTGAATCGAGTTTCGACCAAATTGCCCACTGTGCGGCGCGGCGCGGCGCGGCGCGGCGATTAGGCTCGCGCTACGCGCCGCGTCGCGCCGAGGAAGGCGTAAGCGCGCAAATTCACCCTATCGTGTTTCGTTCTGCACGAGAGCGCAGACGCGGCTCATATAGATTTTCCCCGTTGGTACCTTCGTGTGCGAGTAGTGCCGATAAAGTCGCGGGGGTGGTCGACGATGTGGCGAAGGGGGTTGCCGTGTCGTGCGTTCCTTGTGCGCATCGTTCGCGCAAGGGCAGGGGGACGGAGCTGCGCACACTGCACACCCGGATAGCTGGTAGAATAGGAGAAACACGGACAAGGTGGCAAGAGGAAGAGGAGGAAAATACGAGGCAGAGTAGGAGTAGGATACAGCGAGCGAGAACAGAACCGACGGGCTAGGCCAGCCGTCTACAACATGAATCGCTTGATCGGGAATAAATCGTTTTGTGCGTAGGTGGTGCCCGGCCAGAACGATTTTGGACATGTGACCGAGAGCGGGTGCATCATCGGGGTGCATCTTCGTGGTGCACTGCTACTGTTTCGCGGAAAAAGACACGTGGTATCCCCCGTTCTCCAGTATGTATCTCAAACAGTAAGTGTCTATATATTTGATTCTCTCAATATTTTTTATTCTTTATTCTCGCGTCTCGAACACGTCCTCGCCTCTTTTCGTAAATTAGCTTCGTTATCGTTTAGCGCGGCTTGTTTGTCTTTCTTTCTTTTTTTTCTCTCTATCTCTCTTTTCCTTTTGTAGCAGAGTAATTTGTCAGCAGTAAAGTAAATATTTGTCGTGTTCCGTGTACGGGAAAGTTATCGGTTAATGTCTTTGGTCGATAGTGGTCGATGAGTTCGGTATATATTAATTACAAAGCGAAGCTGTTTTTGTTTCTGTTTCGGAAAGCGTTTGATACGGGTATCTGTATTTGACCTGTGGGCGCGGTTTCGTAAATCTTGATTTCCGAAACACTGCTCGCTAACAAGGGACCGCCGCTTTTTACATAAAGATCCGTATCTTTTATATGGGGGGACGGTTGATCGAATTTTCTCTGTATCATTGTTTGTAGGTAGCTACCGTCTACTATGATAGTAATTTTTATTGAATTTATTTCGACGTATATGTATATGTCAGTACATATATCATCGCTCGATTAAAGTATTTATCGCTACTCGATTCAGCCATTTACTGTTTCTGCTTACTGTAAAACGATCTATAAATTCTTTCTCCAGCAGAATTTTATCCTTCTATCTTAATAGAAGCATGATTTTAACCCTCGTACGTTCCTCGAGGACTCGTTTCATCCTATTTTTACATACCGTAAAATGATTAATCCCTTTCTGTCTTACGTTTGTCGGACGTATTCCTTTAAAATATTATCCTGAGCCATTTCATGCAACTATATGTATATCTGGGGACTCTGGGGGGTTCAAGTTGTTTTGTTTGCTCGGTGTAAAATTAATGTGATTGCTGTTCGTCTCCCCTTTGCGATTGCTATCCCGTGCAGTTTCTAACACAGCGTACGCGCGCGCTTAAGTCTACTACATATACACGAATATTTTACGCTTTCACTGCGTCTTATAGGATGATTTCGATACGAAACATTGGGGTTGCTGTTGAAAGTACGCGGGGGTGAATTGGGAAGTGGGCGTGAAAGTTGATTCATGCTGGCTACCATACATCGTTACGTGCATACATAATAGTACCATATCTGGCTATACTTTGATACCAGATATAATACAAGCTGATACGATTTCTAAAAAAAGCACATGGCCAAGGCCATTAACTTTGTTCCGTTCAATACATTTCGTACACGACACGTATCTATAGCCTTCAGTCGAAAATACAGGTGCAGAATATTTTGAAATAATTATTGCACCGTGCAATTTTCCGTAAAAGCCGGTAAAAGAATCGACAAATAACCACAAGGCGAATATCTTATTAAATTGTAGTGTAGCTGCACGCTAATCTATTTCCACTATGCAGTTTGGCATGGTCGTTTCTCTCTCTCTCTCTCTCTCCCTCTCTCTTATTCTAGGGTAAACTCGGAATAGACACCGGTTTCTAGACCGTCAAATGAATTGTAGAAATAAACCGATGCACTCGAAACAGGCGTACATGTGAAAACAATACGGAACGTTACAACAAATCGTGAGTAAACAATACGACTCGTTCTCCACCGGCCGCCATCTTATTCGTCGAATCAATCAAATATTACAGTTGATTGACTTCGCTCGTCGAATTAGTCAGCTTGCGAATATTTCATGGAGAATGATCGAATATTTATTTGTAAAAAATGCAGTGCAGCACAATCGCGTGGTTAATTTTCAAAGAGTTTTTAGGAAATGCTCGTAACGGGTAAATGTTTCGACATATTTCGTGATATTTGACATTTCGAACTGGCAAACTTATGCCACTGATAAAAGTGTTTGCTGATCTCGTCATGCAATTTCGCAAAACCACGAGAAGCGTCGTACCTTGCAATTAGGGTGCAACAAACAAGGATTCTTTTGTTCATTCGCAATATTTAATAGGAAGAAAGTAACACGGTAAGAGAACGCTTAAATTATACATGAAATTGAAAATGTAAACTGCCAGATGACAGTTTTTCTTTCAATTTTTTTTTTGAAAATGTAAAAGAAATTGAAATTGGAAACTGTCATTAGACTGCGGAAATAATTCAGCAGAGATAAATGAAGAAGTAAATCTCGTGGAACATATGTGTCCCCTTGAATTAGGACTCAGATATGAAAGTATATACAGCATAGTGATGTAAAACAGGTAAAACCTATCAGTTTCCTGTTACACGGTTCACCATTAACACATTCTGTCGTCACTTCCTGGAGCGCAGTAAATCGGAAAAAACTCGCTTCTCATCTTATCTAGGTTATCTTGATACTATAAAACCGCGCGCACACTGAGTATGTTCTGTGAGCTGTTGATATTATCATTAAATTCGTCCATTTCTCATAACGTGAAATTTATCTGAATCCCCTTTCACATGGTTTGTATGCCTTTTTACGCTTATATTAGCTTGCCGAGTTGTCGTCGTTGTTGTTGTATGCGTCAAATCTTGTAATCGAATTTTAACACTTTACCTACCGGAAGCCTATTAATAGGATTTTCAATAATTGTGCTGTACAAAGAAAGCATAGACATTTTCTTTTACACTGCAATTTTAAATCAAACCATTAGATTACGATATTAAGGGTGACTTGTTAGTTCACAATGAAAATTACTGTTACTATTGAAGGTTTCATTAAAAAGTATGTAGTCATGTACCATAGATTTTTCAAAATTATGCAATAATCACCGGTCGGTAATGTGTTAAACCACTTCCCGATGAGTTAGAGACTTGAAACTTCAAACATAGTTCAGAACTAGATGGCAATGCAATATTAAAAAACAAATTTTTAAAAAAGATGTGCGTTCAGGAGAAAAAAATGTTAATATTAACCGTCACACGTCGTCGCGCGACGCTCGGTAGTACGTGATCGCGTTCAGCGATCCCCACTCCGCGCGCCAGCACTCCCTACTCCACTACGCGTTCCCACTCCGACTCATCCCCACTCCACTGACCCATTTCGCACCGAAGAAGCTCTGTCAGTGTGGTGTTCCGTTCATTCAGTTCCATTTCTAGTCCAGTCAATGAATGCTCATAAGGCGGGTGTAGAGGGAAATGAAAGGAACACAATTTTTAACTCTCGGACTTTGTTTAGACTAGTTAGGAGGTAAACATACTAACAGTCCCTACTCTTTGGAGATGAACGGCGTGCAGGGGGGCACGTAGAAGGTCCGCTTCTTCGGATATCTCGGAACCTTATGGCACATCTTGTCAGCTTTAATTTTGTATAGAATGGTCTTATCGTTATAACGCATAGTTTCAGAGACATAAGCGGAAAACCGAGAAAGGAGAAAATAATTTTTTTAGACATTAGTGACTATGAATAAAAGCGTGGAGCGCCCACGAAGATTAAGGTCAATATAGTTTTAGCGCTCCACCCTTTTATTTATAGTCACTGATGTCTAAAAAAATTATTTTCTCCTTTTTAGTGCATTTTAATATAAGTGCGGTTTTTAAAAAGTTTTTTTAAATATATTTTCTTTTAAAACCCGTTTTCCACCGTGTAAAATAGGCTGGAAGTATGAAATGCAATATGGCATTTATGCTATAGAATATAATAATCAATGTTTAGTTTAGTTTTTCTACAGTGAATCTCACGATCAGCGAAAAAGATGTTGATTTAACGTTCGCTGACCCTGTCGTAATAGTAGCTGATAAACCGCTGATATACCTTGGCACGACGCGTGACGGCGCGAGCCGCGGCGGCACCGGCATCGGCATCGGCTAATAGTAATACTCAGGTAGTACGCGAAGCAACACCGATTGCCATCAGTTTCGCGATTTAGCGGTCGCTGTGCTCGTAAAATAAACAAATTAAATTGTCCAGTCCCAGGGTCGCCACTATACGCTACACTGTAGTATAAAAAGTGAGTTTCCATATTGCTAATTTTACATACAGCGAATCTAACAAGTATTTCTACACTGATTCTTGAAAAGTTGCCTATATTGAGGATATGATAATTTCGTAAAAAATTGTCTTGCGACGATAAATTTGGACTCGTTTTTTTAGAAGCCCCTTTAGTACCATAATACATCGTTCGTTTTATTTATTGCAAGATCTTTTCCGTAAAAGTTTTACGTATCATAGCAGTTACATAATATTCTTCTAAAAATCGAAAATAAAAGATTGAAGATTTGTTGGTTGATCCGTTAATATCGATAACATAATTTCGTTGGTAAGTCGACAAGTCGGCTTTAGCAATCTAATCTACGATCTCTCTTTTCTCTCTCTCTCTCTCTCTCTCTCTTTAATGGTAGAATTCTACTAGTATTAAACTAATTATTACTAATTATTACTAGTATTAAACTATTAAAAATGTTTCTACTGTGACTCGATCAACTACGATATTGTACGGTAAAACAAACACTCTCTTGTTAACTCGTTTGTGAAATCCGAAAATTTCCACTGGACACTTCAGCTGTTGTAATTCCGTAAAAATTGTTATCTTTATAATCGTGGGATTCGTGTTGGTAAAGATCAATTTAATTTAGCTGATCGATTCTGTTTTTCACCGAGAAAGCTCTCGTGGAAAAGTGTTCTCAGGTTGCGAACCTGCTCGTCGCTGTTATGCCAACGTCCGCAGGATATTCAGTATGTGGGCGATAACACGGAAGTTTTCTACATATGTACCTTGGATATTATCATAATAAACATCGCTGGATAGAACCTTGGTAATGAATGAGCGGGAAGTAGGCAATTAAGAGAGTTTCATTCTACATATTATAATATTATATTATATGAACTGTTCGTTCAAAGAAAAACTGAAGAAATTTCATCACTGATCGGATAAATGAATAACGATTGAAAAGTACATACGAAAAAGTGTGAACTCATGTTATGGAAATTTTAAGGCAGATGTGTTATCGAGCTGATAACAATATTTGATTTTGTACAAGTCAAAGCCAAAGTAATATAATTGAGAAAAGTAATGAAAAATAATTAAGAACGAATCTAATCGAAGCCTGACAAATCGTCTATTCCTATTCCAATCCGAGACATCCGCGTAAATTCGATATGACGGGAAGATTTGTCCGACATATCGATCGCGCCGATCACGCATCCAGTACTAAATGAAATTGTACGGTTGTAATTTTTTCTCGCTAGGTGTCAGTCTTTCAAAGTAGTAATAGCGACAAATACAAAGATTTCACAGAGTCGTTGACTTTTGAAATTAACGAAGAATTTAGGATTTTCTAGTTCTCGTAAACATTGCGCTTTAGATTATGAAATCTCAGCGGCCACAGCTAGTTCAAAATTCGCTCAATATTGAAACTGCTGTAACTTTGCTAAAATTTATCCAAATTTGATGAAAAAACAACCATTCTAAAGCTTGAGATTTCTACTTTTTGTACTGTATATGGTTTTCGCTGAAACGGATGTTTTGAGTGAAAAATTTGTCCACGAAGAGGAGCTTATATTAGATTGTAAAGTTTGTAGCTATTTTTTAATCAAGTACTGCGGATTATAATCAATATTTTAACGTTATTCGTCTATTTTATGTACACTATCGAAAAGTGTAATCATTTACGATTAAAATATCTTTTTAAAATAGTCATTACAAAGACTAATCTCCGTTATTTATAATAGTATGGAAAAATGTTATGAACAAAATTTGCACGGTTCAGAGGGGGACATTTAGAGGAGATTTCAAGGTCACCTTAATTTTTTTAAACAGAATGTCCTTTTTTCATACCATAGATCGATAGAGTATTCAATTCTAAGTATAAAAGTGTTGACCTTCGTATGTCCTAAACCTAATAGTTAACGAGATATTATCAAAAGAAGAAACAAAATGATTTCGATAATATCTCGTTAACTATTAGATTTAAGACATACGGAGGTCAATACATTTTTACTCAGAATTCGATAGTCTATCGATTCATGATACAAAAAGTAGGTCTTTCGATTTAAAAAAATCAAGGTGACCTTGAAATCTCCTCTATGCCTCCACCCACGCAGAAAATGTTTACGTCACAACATGTCCCCCTCTATACCGTGCAAATTTTGTTCATAAAATTTTTCCATATTATTACAAATAAAGGCAATATTCAAAGTGGACATAGTTATTGCCCCAACCTGTATATTATTTCAATTTCATGTGTATACTGTTTTCTTGTTTTAGTATATATTGTGTGTTTATTATTATTATTTAGTATTTATTTAAGTTAACACGAAGATATAGCGAATGCGAACACGCACGATGCGAGAAATGCTGCGATTTTCGCGCGCGCGCGATGGCCATTTTTTCGTAGATCAACTATAAAACACGGAGTAGCGCGTAGCAGCGGCCTTTTTTTCTTGCATCTTAATCAGAAAACTTCAAAGAACACAATGGCACATAAATGAACACCCGATCGCACTCGGAGGTATAACAAAGTCATTACCAAAGTCTTAGAATCATAAAGAAAGTGACTGAATCGTTGGTTATCTTTAAATATTAATAACTAAAAAAATGTACATAGTATACAAGTGAATTTCTCTTAAAAGTATACCTTATACTTGCCTAAAAAAATTTCTATAAAACAAAAATCTGTTAGTGTATGTAGATAAGGTAATAATTACTAATAGGCGAATTCGTTGAGAAATGAAAGCGTGTTAGCAGAATTTCAAACTTCCGACAAATTTCAGTGCTTTGGATTGTTTCTCAGATATTCGACTAACGCAAGCCACAAAAATTTTACAATTTATGTAAAGTTTTAAAAATTGAATTTTGACCGCTGAAATCGAGCATACTATGCGACGCCGCTGCTTAGAGCTCGAGTAAAATCCAGTTTCTGGTCTGGTTGTCACCTTCTTCCACTTTATTTACACCCCAAGGCTGCAAATTAAGCGGAAGAGAGTCTCGACGAGCTCGAGATAACCAAAAAGATGTTCCGTTATGTTTTCGCAATGTTTATTTCACTCTTCTTTGTTAGAGCTTCTCGTGTATGCTTGTTGCGAGGAATTGTATGTATATTAAAGAATCGAAAAGCTTCGCGTGTACACTTGTTACAACAATCAGAAATCGAATGTTCGAACAGTCGCTCGGTCATAATGCTAGATTAAAAAAATGTTCACGTGTCAGTATATAATGTAGTTAAAAGCGACCACACGAAATATGGTTGTTGCCCTTTGTGCTGCCGAGCTAACGAAGCCGAAATGAATATAATTACACAGGCCAATGAATATTTATAGCTTGTTCAATTCAGCGCATGAACAAGTTTCTAAAGAGAATTTCGTACATCGTAAATGAGCGGTGGATTAAGGAGTACATACATACATATAGCGATAGTGCCCGCATCATGCATACAAGTATGTACTGTATGTATTGTAGTATGTATACATAGGGTTACCAACCGTCCCGGATTGGCCAGCATTGTCCCGGTATTGAAGTTGATATCCAGAATCCCGGTTGAATGTCAAATTGTCCCGGGATTTCAGAGAAAGCTATACATACTACTGGAAAAAACTCATAATTAGACTGCGGATGGGACTTAAACAGAAATATGTTTTGCTATTAGAGGATTCCAAAAATATGATTTTTATTTTGCATTTTTTGCAGAATGCATATGTTTTGAATATTTCTCTTTGAAAAACATATGCGATATATTGTTGCATATGTTTTTCAAAGAGAAATATGCAAAACATATTATTTACCGTGTATATGCATATCTTGTGCTCATATGAATCATTTATCTTGTTAAATTTATTTAATCTATTAATAAGCACTCGTATCATAACCGAATAGCGTCGATAATAGTGATACGCCGATATAATACTGAAGAAGCCTCAACAAGTTATGATGTTACGACCTATATTGCTTGCTGAATCAGCTGTAAGAACACATATAGCTGTTGGTATTTAGAATTCGAATAGTTCAGTTTAATACTCGAAGTGGTATGGCGAATTTTGTGAGAGTGCGTGCGATCATTATTAAAATGCCGAAAGTTCGGAAAAGTATGGTTTCACTGATGAAAAGCTGGATCGAGGACGATCCCAATTCCATTATTGACGAAAATAATGAAAGTAGTATTTACTGTGAAATGTGTAATAAAAGTGTAAAGTGCGATAGAAAATCGCAATTAATTCAACATATTAATACCTCCATGCACAGAAAAAATAGTGATCAAGCAAATATTACGATATAGGTTTATCATGAAATGAATCAATAGCAATATACAGTAGCAGACAAAAGTTTAAGACCGCTCTAAAGAAGACGATAACTTTTTTAATATTGTACTATACGATTTGAACTCTTTTTGGGAAGCTAGAGCAATTAGTTTACTAAAGGATGTGAAAAGAAATTTTTTCGAAAATTGCAATTGATCGGAATTGTTGAAAAAATACTAAAAGTTGATTTTTTAGCTTTTTTATAGATGCCTATATTGAAAATTTAAGAAATACGTTGTGGATCTGTGTCAATTAAATATATTCTGAAAATTTCGTCAAAATTCTCGAGAAACACGGACCAATCAAAGCGCGACCTAGACACCAGTTGGCATCATCGGCCAATAGACAGTTGGCGCGCCGGGCCGACTGTGGCAACTCACGTCTAGATCGCGCTCTGATTGGTCCGTGTTTTTCGTTAATAACTCCTAAACAAAGCCGCGGATAACATTTTTGCAACGGAAAATGTTGCTTCAAGTGATCTCAGGAACCTCCCATTTCCGGCTGTTGAAGAAATTTTGGGACACCCTGTATATTGTCTGGTAGACGCAAATTTTTCCTTTGAAAAAGGTTCAGAACTGAATCGAAATGTTAGGAAAGAAGAAAAGTTTATTGCAAAATTGCTAGATTTACTAAGTGATTCCACTATCAATATCTTGCAATAACTTAACATATAACTTATAGTTTCCTATATGTCTTTATATCAATTTAGCAATTCGGTAAAACTATGTACTACACGATAAGCAATAATAATCGGTTGGGTTAGAACTAAACGATCAACTCGACGAACACGGTGTGACCAATTTATGTACTTGGCCTGATTCCAGTGTAGCTGAATGGACACTGTGAGTGGAACGGAAAATAGCGCATGGATTCCTAAAGATTTCTGACAAGAAGGAAACGTGCGGCATGGGTCTGCCGCGTTTCTCTCTGAAGGGATCCTTTTTCTACGTGCTATGCTTGTCCGGCTTGTTGTTGGTCATCCTGAACCTGTTGCAAGACGAAATATGGCATCGTATGCGACCTCATCCTGGACAGACTACGTCTGTCCGCGTCTCCGACAACACCAAGGTACAGTAAATTTCGTCTCAATACTACATCATCGTATGGACCTAATATGTATCTCGTATCCTTCCGAGGGCTTTAAGCTGAAAATAGCAAATGACCAGTTGTAGATTTGTACATTTGTCGCGTACAAGTCGTAGTCGTCGACGACAAAATTAGGGGGCGAAGAGAAAACATTTATGGCCGCTATAAATGTCGAATTTTGATCGCAGATCAAACGAAATTGGCCTTCGAAATTGAAGAAACCGACGATGCAGGTTCTGCAGACTCGGGAAAATCTGAAGAAAAAACTTCCGTTCGAGGTACAGTCATTAGATCGCAGAATCATTAGATGGCTGTAAGACAGTATCTGCGAAAAACACGGCTGAGACAACCTTGCCATCTACCTGAAATTACCACACTCCTCAAAAGAATTAAGGAATCACTTGTGTGAACCTGAAAATTTGCTCCCACTTTACCTGATCATAACTCCGTCAAAAATTCGATATCGTTAAACAATGGTTTAAAAGCCTGAAACATTTCCCGTAGATTTTTCACGCTGATTTCAAGTCTGGTCTCAAAGTCTACGACCTCAGAATTTTGAAAGAAATCGATCTCTACCGCGCGGTAGCGTATTCAGAGATGTCAGACAGCCGCTGTACGTGGCGCGCTAATTTCTGCGAAGCACTAACTTCAAACACAGCTGCCATAGGTAAAACATTGTCGCAGCGAGTTCATGGGGTACTCAATCGAATCGACAGAAATTGTGCATTTTTTAAGCGTATTTTCAGAAACACCTGGTATATAGAAATGTTAATGAAATTGAAAAAACAAGAGGAGTGCCTTGAAGAGGAAGAAACGCTCTTTCTATTGCTTTTTTGCACAAGATTCTACGATAATTTTCTCGCTTTCTGGAGCCAGTTAAAGTTAAAAAGCCAACATTTACTTCGTTGTTGAATAACTCGAATAATAAAAATCGCACAATATTCAACAACCACACAATTTACACAGGAAAGATAGCCCTTCCTAATGATATTAACGCCATTTATCAAAAAAATTTGTTTCTCCCCGTGTGATGTTCCAAAGTTGCACAAAATTTTTGTTAACCGTCAATG
Source organism: Lasioglossum oenotherae (assembly GCA_028455765.1). Classification (NCBI taxonomy): domain Eukaryota; kingdom Metazoa; phylum Arthropoda; class Insecta; order Hymenoptera; family Halictidae; genus Lasioglossum; species Lasioglossum oenotherae. Next base: position 3,684,564 of record CM052296.1, read on the forward strand.
TTGTCTTCATCTCGCTATAACTTCGTAAGAAACCAACATAGCAACCATTTGAAACAGAGCATCTGAAACTAGAGGTTTCAGGCTTTCAAACCCTTGTTTAACGATATCGATAATTTTTGACGGAGTTATGATCACGTAAAGTGGAAGCAATTCTTCGGGTTCACATCCCTTAATTCTTTTGAGGAGTGTATAATCCCCATTTTTAATAATGTTTCTGATCACAATATTGCTAAAAAAATATGTACGAATTATATTCGTTAACCTCGTACATTTTTACAACAAACGAGATCTCGATAAATCCATAATAATGAATAAGTATTAGCATTAGATCGCAGCACGAACGCTTATGGATCGATAGCTGTCTGTTACAGAGAAGCATAGAAGTGCATGAATCGCTATGTTATTTCTATAATAATGTTATTTGTTTTGTTTAAAGGTTGCCAACTTGACCGACATTACAACGTTATCGCGAAACACCGTGGACGCGTTAGATCCATCGAGGAGACCTTGGTATATGAAAGAAGGAATCAGAAGACCTTTTCCTGCTTTAAAATCAAATCGAACTGGACGAAGACTGGCCCGACTGTGGCCCGAAGAAGTTGCTTACGATGACCGTGTCACGAATCAGGTAAGAATTATTAGAAATAATTAACACGACTTGATATAACGACCTCGATGATTTTCCGCAGTCTGTTTCATTGTTTGTCAGCGAGTCGGTTGATCATCTACGTTCGTTAACGGGGGGGGGGGCGTACGGGCATTTATGTCACCGTAAATTTGCTGATAACATAGAGCTACGCGAATCGAGTGATGCATCATCAGGTTGAAACAAAACCCAAGTCTAGTTTCTTTATTTTTATTTTAAGGTGACAAGTTGATTGATAAATAAAATTGCTATGGCCATTAATAAACCCTTAAATAATTGCTGAGAATATGAACTACTGTCTGAACTGTGTGAACTACTCTCCTGTTAATTTACCATGTCAAATGAATTACATATATACTACGACGTGTTGTACCCGAGTGCACTAGACTGAAATAAGAACGCCGCGCCGCAACGCGCCGCACCGAGTAGCTTTCATTGAAATTCTCCAAGCAGACGCGCTACTTTTCAGCCCTTTTGTTTACGACACAACGGAATCTATTGTTCGCGTATTTGGGGCAACGTTCTCAAAGAATTATCGAATAGTAAGAAACATTTTTAAGCGCTGCTGTGATTCTTTCCTCGTTTACCCATTTCTCGTTACTCGTGACTGTCGGTGCTTCGGCCGCGAATTGTTTTACTCTGGAAAAGCGAATTCTGCATTAAACATATAATGGACAGTGGATTTTATACATTTGCTGCAATCTGAATGTCCTAAAACCCAGTGTAATAAAACATTGAATAATATTTCGTTTGAATACTATATTTACAGTTAATGTTCGTGCCACATGATTACAATAAAACGCTGTCAGAGCATCAATTAAAGAAAATAATGGTACCACATGGTATGCCTGAAGCTAAAGTCGGTCAGGACATATTTCTTCAGCATCGTTGTCCAGTGAATACGTGTACAATTACTAGAGAAGATGCGGCCGATGCCGATTTAATCCTTTTTAAGGATTATGTGACGCATGTGGGCAGAAGATCGTCCAAACAAGTATGTAACACGAATAATTACAATCTGATCGATAAAATGAAAATCACCCACTAAACGCGAAGCCTTTCTTTTAGTAAGCCGCGAATGTACATGTATGTACATATACATATGTACTACAGTCATACGTATTGAATTATTGTTTATTGTAGAATATAAAACGAAAGATTTTTAATCGATATCAGATATACAGGGTGCGGCGAAAATTAGTCCCCACGATTTTTCAAGCCCGTTTTAAATGTAGCTATTATGTGTATACGTCGAATGAGACTTATGCGATTTTCAACAGGTGTGGATGCTGTATTTTTTAGAATGTCCTTATCACACGCAAAGCGTGAAGAACGCCGTGATCAATTGGACGGCAACTTATCGGCGTGACAGTGACATAGTCGCGCCCTATGAGAGATGGCAGTATTACGACCCTAGCATTACGCAAATATCGCAGTCGTTTAATTACGCGGCGAACAAGACTAAAAAGGTAACGATATACGTACTTATGTAAATAGAAATTCTTTGTTCGAATTAATTTTGTTATGTTTCTTTTTGTTCTTATCAGTTATACTGTAAAACTGTGTACATTTGTATAAAAGGACCTCGGTCCGTATATAATAATAATAATAATAGACTGATGGATACTGCATTCAGGTAGCCTGGTTCGTTTCGAATTGTCATCCCAGAAATCAGCGTATGCTTTACGCTAAAGAACTATCGAAACACATTCAAGTGGACATTTACGGGACCTGCGGTACTCTACGATGCCCACGGTCGCAAGCTCAAGCGTGTTTCGATATGCTTGACGAAGACTACAAGTTCTACCTTGCCTTCGAGAACTCGAACTGCAAGGATTACATCACGGAAAAATTTTTCGTGAACGGCCTTGGGTATGACATAATTTGCCTACATTTTTCTATATCGATTAAACATGCTTAGAACACGGTCTACTGTAACAGAATTATGTATATCGCAATTACAGAAGTCTAATTTCATTGTCAGTTTTACGCGCATCTTTCTGTCCACTATCTCGAAAAAGATATGTTGCATTATTTTATTCTTCTTTCCGCATTAGAGAATACTCTTTAAATAAAAAGGTATAATTTTAAAAATTCGAGCGATTTCGCGTGCGTCTTTGACCGCCATTTTAATAACTCGTCGGAACTCGGAACTCCGATGGCTCTTGCATCGAATCAATATTTTTAATGAGACTTGTCCTCTGTGAAAAATATTTCTAAACAATTTGTTTAAAAATGCTCGAATTCTAAGTCGTTTAAAAAAGTTGAGAAAATTTTGTTAGGATCTTACAGTAATTACGGAAGTATGCTTTTCACACAGCTGTTGTCACCCCTGTTTAGTGCACTTTAGTATATGTAGTGGTCCTTAAGATTCCCTCCTGTCCTACTTCGTTCGAGTGCTGTCATCGCCGAGATTTCGGTACGAGGGTGACGCTATTACCAGAAAGCAAAGTATCATTAAACTTCACTAAGATATGTCCCACTTTCCGTTTTTCTTTTATATTTCCATAAAAAACTCTTTTCACTTCATTTTAATGAGACACGCGAAGAGAGAAGAGTTAAAATCTTGAATTAGAATTGAATGGTTCAGCTTTCGAATGGTTCGATAGTCATTGAAAAACCTCTAAGCGCAGTTTTGACTAGGCCCATTGCATTTGAAAATTTTGGGAGAACAAAAGAACGAACGATCTAACTCACAAGCACAAGTGGTTATATATATATATATATATATATATATATATATATATATATATATATATATATATATATATATTTGAATAAGAATAGTATCCATTCAAACTCCTTTTTGACCGAATGTTTGATTGTTAATACAACAAGTAAAGAATGTAAACAAGTAACCACAAAAATTGTTAAAGAAGAATTCCATTAAACATATGAGATTTGGTTGAAGTACTTTTATTTCTACTACCACGACCATTTCGACGAGCATTTCTATGGCCATTACCTCCACTTTTGGAAACGATTTCCAAACTGACACGAGATTTCTTCCGATTTCTTGTTAGACACAACGTTCTGCCTATCGTGATGGGCGCGCATCCAACGGACTACGCTCGCAGTGCGCCCTACCGGTCCTATATTCATGTGGATGAGTTCGAGTCACCAAAGGAACTTGCAGAATATCTTCACCGTTTGGATCGAGACGACGAGCTGTACAATTCGTATTTCCGTTGGAAAGGCACCGGAGAGTTCATCAACACGTATTTCTGGTGTCGAGTGTGCGCAATGTTGCACGACGATCGACCGCCAAAATCGTACAAGGACGTGAACGAATGGTGGAGAGGCGAAGGCGTCTGCACAACGAGCTCGTGGCGCGAGCACGACTTGGCGCGCGCGGGAAATTTGAAAACCACTTGAGAACAGTGAGAAGGTTCCTCGCGAGATTCGTTCGAATTTTGTGAAGCGATGCGACGCGGTTCGATTAATAATTACGCTTTCCTCGCTCGGACCCGGACTTCCAAAAGGAGTAAAAACTTTTGTTGTCACAGAGAACACGGGCAAAATCGCCACGTTCGGTTAGGCTATGTCGATTTTCGACACCGACTCTCTCGTCTCTCACTCTTACTGTCTTGCGTGACAGAAGGAGCGGCGCCGGCGCCTGCGTAGAAGAGACTGCCGGAACCCGAGCCGACTAAATACGAATTTGATGGAACACAAGAATTTGTACTTTTTGACGAACAACGTGGGCTTTTGCGCATCAAGCCAGCATCTAATTCGAAGGGGAAACCGCTGCTGATCTCGGGAGTGATTTAATGTTGGTTTACATACTGTGAGTTACGAGTACTTTAACTGTTAATTATTATTGAAAGTTACGCACAGAGCAATTTCTTCTAAATACAGTGACTCCCATGAATATTCGGACACTCTTGCAAACACCATAACTTTTTAAATATTGGACTATGCGATTTGAACTTTTTTGGGAAGCTAGAGCAATTAGTTTACTACGGGATGTGAAAAGAAGTTTTTTCAAAGATTGCATTTGGTCGGAATTGTAGAGAAAATACTGAAAGTTCCATTTTACACCTTTTTTATGCGGGCCTATATTGAAATTTTAAAAAATACGTTTTGTAGATCCGTGTCAATTATATGCACTGTGAAAGTTTCTTAGAAATCGGTTGATGCGGGAAAAAAACGACGGGCATTGAAAGATGTAAGAATCCTTAGAAACTTTAATTTTTACAATCTTTAAACGTTTGTAGCTCATTACAACGTCGACCGATTTTCACGAAATTTTCAGAATATGTTTAATTGACACAGATCTACGAAACGTGTTTTCTAAATTTTCCATATAAGCCCACATAAAAAAGTTAAAAATACAACTTTTAGTATTTTCTCTGCAATTCCGACAATTTGCAGTTTTTTCTCAACAATTTTTGTCACATTGCGTAGCAAGCCAACTGTTTTAACTTCTCCAAAAATTTCAAGTCGTATATTCCAATATTACAAAAGTTTTGGTGGTTTTGAGAGTATCTGAATATTAGTGGGAGTCACTGTATATAGTGCTCCTTCACCGATTCTGTCAATTTCAACCAGATTTTACTTTCATTCCTTTTGCTATATTCATTCAAACCAAGACTTTCCCAGATGTTAATTTTTTCAAACATAGTTGTATAATGGTTAAGGATAAAACGGTGGCGGTTGAAACAAAATTATTTGTGGAAGACGTTTAACTTTTCTCAAAAATTAATTGGCCGCAACCTGGAAAAATTCACACTCGTAAGGGAATATGGTGAGGATATTGTGCGAAATATACAAAATTAAAGTCTCTGGTTTATTAGTTAACTTATCGTCAATCGAAGAATGCAGAGAAATTCTTTTTCCATCGTATTACTACATATTGCACACAATTAATGTTGTCAGTCGGTACGTACACACAAAACGATATTTTTTAATTCTAAAACTAAATAGGCAGCGCAGATATTAATTGATATAAAAGTATCAAATTTGAGCGTATAGATGTTACCGTAGCTTTAAATGTTCCTGGAAAACCAAAGATGTAAGCCTGTAAAGTTTCTGTTTACCCGTTATTTAGATTTAGATATATATTCATTGTACGCGTTACCAGCATGTTCGATGAATATTTATCGGTTTTTAGATAAACTGCTCGTGTGGGTTCGAATTTGGAGGGCGCTCGCTTTACTATTATTTAATGTCTGTCGGTTACATAAACTGCATAGACTGTATAGACTTGAAATCGTAAACTACACTGTATAGAAAATAGTGATAATTTTTTCTACTCTTTCCATGACTTTTGATAAAAGGAAAAAAGGCAATATTTACACTAAAAGGAGTGTTCAATGTTATATAACATACATCACCCACCGAAAATGTTCATTTTCAACTAAAAAATACCGACGATAATTAATTTGTTAGTTTTTGTTCTAATAACACCAATTCAACGGTTTTAATATATGGTAATATCAAATTATTCTCTCCAAGACTTTAATGTCATAATCAATTGTTCAATTGTTAATAAATTTTCGTTTGATTTCGTTGTTTTCATATCGTTAAGAATGTTGTAATGAGAAAACTGTCGGCATAGCACGTCGCTGTTTTATATCGAACACATTTTGCAATTGCGACAAGAATTGTGTAGATCGTTCGAAAGAATGGATATACTTGATGTCTCGTATAATGAATTATATATGTATATTTACACGACGGTTTCAAGACAAATCGGAGACAGAACTCGGAAAGTTGGAGAATTTAGGAAATCGTGTAATCGTGTGACCGAGTAGACTAATTAATTTAATGGAATTCATTTTCTGTTAAATAATACAAATTATTATACGAAAAATTTTGCTCAAACCAAGCGTTCGCCGGCATGTCTTATTGTTTTTGACACTGTTCCACCAAACGGACACTTCTGAGATTTTTATACAAAATAGGTTAGCATCGTAGCAATATTTTAGAATTTTTTGGTAGGTGTCAACCCAGGGGAAGATAGTTAAAAAATTCCCAAAAAATTAATCAATTACTTTCAACTATAAATAATTGGCAAAAAATTCTGAAAAAAATCTCAAATATAGAGTGCATCTATATCTTTTGTTTGCCGGGATCTTACGACGCAAACACAAATTAGGTCCGTATAACAAATGAATGTGTCTATTTGCACACAGATGTCATAATTTTCTGAATCATCTTAACTTTCTCTATGAGTAGATTACTACGAGCGTAGACTAAGATTTTGAGAATGTGTGTGATCTCTACAATTGATGATATACATACTAAAGTCGATGTACAATGATAGGGTAATGATTTCTGTGAATATTCTTGAGCTTTAAGTGCAGCTATGTGTGTGTATATACAATATATGTATATATACATACAAAATATAATAATTCAAGTTTTAAGATTATTCATGATGAATGGAATTGATAAATGTACAAAGCCTAACGAGATATTCGTGCATAAACGAGAATTGTTTATTATTCGTATAGTACTTTAGAATTCATCCCTTTCGGTTTGAACCTACATGCGTGAGTTTCTAGTAGTATGAGTCGGCGTTTGGTGAGCACACGTTCTCGAACTTTCTGTAAAATGATTTATTTCAATCTTTAGTTGTCTTCGAATTTTATTATCCGTACATTCAGAAGTCAATATGTATTACGTTCTGAAACGCAAGTGTTGTGAATGAGTAAAAGTTTGGCCGACTACTGCCACGGACAATGAACGTTCATATGTTACGTCACATCGCGTCGGTATGTATTCGCTACATTGTAAATGTCCAGTTGTTGTTTGTAACATATGTCGTCACGTATGTGAGATTTTTACCGAGTCTAGTCGAGAGTAATTTCGTCGAGTTTCTTTCATCGCTACCACACCCATACTCACAATCAGAGACACAGCACTCACTCACTCATGCACACACGCACACACAGCGAGTACCTGTTCAAATGATTTCGAATACGATTTATTTCCAATTGCAATTGATCTTTGTAGGTCAATTTTCCAAACTTAGAAATTCAGAAAACTGTGAAACTTTTGAGATGTGTAGATGTATGTATAGGTATTTATCATAGAATTTGAGTACTGTTTAAATTCGCTATAAGGGGTTCGTATTATTCCTTAAAAATTTGGCTATGCGTAATAAGTAGACTGCGGATCTTTATGCATTCATAACAAAAATTGTTACGTACAATTTAAAGTAGTGGACATATTTAAAAAATTCAAGAACACCAACGTATTAGTTTCAGTTCAATAAAATAATTAAAACAAGAAAGAAATTTTTATGTAACCTCTGTGTCTTGGAAACGACGTAGACATTTTTTATTTTGCATAAAGATCCGCAGTCTAGTAATAAGTATCTATGTACACTTGACATGTACTCAAAATTTCACACAACTTTTTAAATTATCCAGCTGAGGATCTTCTCTTCTAGATTGATTTACGTAATTATTTAAATTTAAACGATGGTCTTGACCGTTGTTTACATTAAATTCGCGCGGAATTGTGCAAGGGGTTTGCGAATACCTAGCTAATTGAAATTATTATAATAATAAAGAAAGTCATAAATTTGTAAACCCTTTTTACACTTCGCGCTTATAATAGCAATCAATTTTTGTTTATTGGCTAGTGTAATTCAGCTTTTTGTGTAAAGACATGATTGTTTTTCATTAGTAATTTTGTATTATTTGTGCACGAACAGCGCCCGCTCTAGTGGTTACGTCGCCCCGGACAAAAAGACAAAATTGCCGCCCCTTAAGAATACATATATATATTTTTAAATAAAAGTACATATTTTTTATTTTCAATAAAAATTAAATCATATTATTTAAAATTTAATTAAAGCATTTATTGTAATAAAAGCAAATTTTCTATTAATTGGGTATTTAACACATCAATATTTTTCTCACATTTATAGCCAAAATGGTGTCCCTAAATTTTCGCGCCCCGGGCAAATGTCCGGGTTGCTCCCCCCTAGAGTGGGCCCTGGCACGAGCTGGTAGCGTCAGCGAGACACGAGTTTACGTTAACGGTATCGTACAAAGGCTAGTATAGCAACTGTGAAAGACATTCTATTTTAAGCAGTAATTTGTATGATAGTGTTCAGCCATTTCATTAGGGTTGTAAAAGTAATCATCCATATCATCTATTAAAAATTATTTCTATACTGAATGGAAATGAAAGACAGTATGTGAGAAATTTTAGAGAATGTATAGTTTTAGTTTGGTACACATGCACTATTAGTTAAACAGATAAAACTGTTACGGTGTAAAGCCGAAAAAAATTTAACCGTCGATAATAGGTTTGGATTGTTTATTGTTTATTTTCTACGTGCAATAGGGTAAATGCTATGTAGCACACATCAGTCGTATAATTATAAATTGTGCTGAAATTGTATGGGAAATTAAGTGTAAAATTAGGGGCTGGCTTTAAACTTAAACTTTAAACCCTCGTCTTACGATTTTCGCGTTCACAGTTATAATTGACGAATTTTGTTGTCGTTAAGAGGTTGTACAATACATTCACGGTTATGTTAGAACAGTTTGTTTATAAAATTTGATTTCATTTTGTGTGCGTTGATTATAAACTTTCTGTAAGAACGTTCCAACAATGATTTGTAAAAATTTCATTAACCAATTCGAGAAAATGGCGGAGTTATACATACATACATATACGTATATGTATATTGGTTTGTGCGACAAAAGCTATAAGACCGCAAAGAGATATTAGATAATTAATTTATATAACATATAAAATCTAAACAGTATTTATAATATAGATCCGAAAACATGTAAAATGTACGGATGGTGCAATAAATATTACTACTTGTTTAAATAATTATACACTAATTTATAATGTTGAAATATACTCGTGAAATTTATTCCTCAAGATCCAATTATTCTCTGTAATAATAACAATCAAGGAGAATTCAATTATCTGATATCTATATCTATTTATCTATTTATCTATAAAAGTATGTGTGTATGTATGTATGATTCCATCGATCTGATTCGGTGGGACTGTCGCGTGTGTTGTCCATCTGTTGGGGTTGATGTTGTCTGAACGCGGTGGTTGTAAATTGTATATAATCGGCCGGTTCGGAGCTGATCCGTGCGCGTTTTTTGTTTGCTATAATAACCTTTTCAGGTAAACCGCCAGTGGTCGGGCGCAACCCGCCCGGAGGGCGTGCCGCCGCACAGTGGGCCGGATTGGTGTTAAGTGTGACATTTACTCGTAACTTTTAATTCGTACAAGATATGAACGCAAAACTTTGACTGGACAATGTAGTAATGTCAAATGAAGGATCAGTTAAGAAAAAATACATCAATTACTATTATTATTATTATTATTATTAATATTGCCATTAGTTTTATAATTATTATTAGTATTATCATTATTATTAAATTTCTTGTTATTTAATTTTTAATTCTCGTGCTTCTGGACCTAATTCCTTAATTTTTTATACGCGATTTAACTCTAATAGTGCTCATGTACGGATCTGAAGTCAAAAGGAGGCGATGTAATATATGTATCTGTGTTTGTTTCAATTCTGGAATATTTTCTAGTGTTTCTCGTTCTAAATCGTTTAAAATCTTTGTTATATATATATTATATATTATATTATATATACCTTTGTTATATATAATAACCGTTAACCGGGATTAAGTTTTTAAGGATGTTGTAAATTGCAAGGAGACAAATTGGGCTATTGAGCCATGTCCCTCTTTCGCCACGCCCTCGTTACGGCACTGTTTATTACAACTATAATATTTATTAAATTGTACTATCTTCTTCATTTCCGTGGTTTATGGACATTTGGGAAGCAATGTTCATATATTAGATATCGATACGAGAATGTCACACTTTTCTCCAATCCTGATAATTAACCCAACAATTATCTGATATTAATAGATGATATTTTTTTGAGTCGGTACAATAATAAAAAATATGGATTCTGTATCATCATAAGGCGAGGGATTGAGGTCGCTTTTAGGTGCCCTAATTGGTAGGCCAGCAGTTAATGAGCAATTAATCGAGACCGGAAGTAGGGTAAAAGTAAAAATCTTACACACGTGAAATGCACGCATGGAAAACTATAATCGCGTTACTTCATTGTGGATATCTTGCCACAACTTTCAATTGGTTCCTATTATAATGTCCATCGTTCGGAATACGCACAAGCAAAGTTATAGGTAATTAGATAATTAATTGACTGATTGATTATTTCGATGAAATCAAACGATCAGGCATATGCAATCAGGGAATATGCGGCAATCAAAGCGAATTCTCCACATTTTTCCCCGTGTACAGGGTGTATAAAAAGTATTGGTCATCCGTCGTTACTATGGATTTATAGTGGAGCAGCGAGGTGAGCTGTGCGGTGAAAAAGTAGAAAAACTAAGAACATATATATGTACTTTTTCATTAGTATGTGTCGAAATGTTGTCACGAATGTTGGTTTCTTTTCACCGCGCCGCTATCATCGATGCTCGCAGCTCCACTATAAATCCACCCTTAGGGGTGAATCTACGCCTCTGGATCGGTGGACGTTTGTAAGAGAACTTGCCGCAAAATTGTTTATAACAAAGAAAATTGTCGTTAAAGTTTGTTTTTACATCAATAGCCCTTCTACTCATCGAGAAGGGAAGAAGTTTGAAAGGAGCCACATGTCGCAAATAAATAGTTGTCGAGATAAATAATAAATAATAGTTGTCTTGCAAAATTTGATTGTGTAGAATTATACATATAGACAAAAGCATACTATATTATACTACAGTCCACACGACCGTGTCGATATCGTGTGCGTACTTCAAGCCAAACGAAATTTAAAGGGACATTCGTTGCTAGGCCCGTACCAAGTGATCGTCTCCCTGCCCATTCGAATCATAAATTTCAAGTTGCAAAATGTGAAAGAATACGTTATATCTATTGTTACACATAAGAATATTAATCCTGGGTTATAAAATACTAAATAATGTTAAGTATAGGTACATACATACGTACAAAGTCAGAATCTTCTGATTCTCCGTTGGATCAACAGGACACTGCCATTTGCGCGAATAAGTTTGAAGCACAACACAGCACATTATCCAAAATTGTGACAGCGAACGGGAACAAGTTACTTCGACCACAGTCAAAATAGTACCGCGGTTGTCACGTCGGTTTTTCGTGAACGGTTTAGGTGGGCAAATGTTGCGTTTGTTAATTGGACGGGGACGGGGGTGTGTCGGAGGGACTTTAGGTTGAGAAGTGGCGAAAGTGTCAAAGAAATTCTTCTTTTACCACGCTTATATTAACTTGCCGAGTTGTCGTTGTATGCGTCAAATCTTGTAATCGAATTTTAAACCACTTCCCGATAAGCTAGAGACTTGAAACTTTAAACATAGCTCAGAACTGGGTGACAATGCAATATTAAAAAACAAATTTAAAAAAAGAGCTACGCGTTTAGAAGATATAAACTATTAAAAATTTAACCATTACACCTCCCCGCGCGACGCTCGGTAGTACGTCATCGCGGACAGCGATCCCCACTCCGCGCGCCAGCACTTACCTACTCCACTACGTGTTCCCACTCCAACTCATCCCCACTTCACTGGCCCACTTCGCATCGTAGGACCTCAGTTTACTTATTGAGTTGGTTAGGATCAGGTCGGGGTGGAGGGCGACAAGGACCGGCGATTCTGCTCGGTAAGCGGCTCGCGGTCGGCACTATAAACCAATATGGCGGCGCCTTTACCTGTCAAAAACACTGCAATAGCTCCTGAACGATTGATCCTACAGAATGGAAACTTCGATTTGCAGCCGCCATGACACAATATTTTTCCTTTTACAAAAGATGGTTGAATTTACTGGTTGAAGTGGTAATTAAAATCGATTACAAGATATGTAAAGACTAAAAAGTAGAAAATAAAAAAAATATATAAAAAACTTTTAAAAACTACGCTTATATTAAATTGCACTAAAAAGGAGAAAATAATTTTTTTACACATTAGCGACAATAAATAAAAGCGTGGAGCGCCTATGAAGATTGCGTCAATATAGTTCAGCACTCCACGCTTTTATTTATTGTAAAAAGCGTAAAAAGGTGTAAAAAAATTATTTTCTCCTTTTTAGTGCAATTTAATATAAGCGTGGTTTTTAAAAAGTTTTTTTATATATTTTTTTTTTATTGGTATTGTCTTCGGTCGTCAATGATGTGACGTATAAGGCAGAGTTGGAGAAAATGTAATTTCAATTACAATTACTTACCAATTACTGTAATTTGAATTTGCAGAAATAAAATCACAATTACATGTAATTGTAACTGGTAATTGCAATTACTTGACGAATCACTGTAATTGTAATTGTGGTCCGCAATTACAATAACTGGTTGAGTCAAAGTAATTGCAATTACCAATTACAATTACATATGTAACTGTAATTTTATTTCTCGAATTTTCAAGTAATTTTAATGCAATTACAAGTAATTGTAATTGGTAGTCGCAATTACGTAACGCCAAAATGGCACTTCTTTTTGCCATGTATTGTTTACCTTTCTTGGATTCTCTTTGTTATACGCAATTTTGCGGCAAGTTTCTCTTAAAAATGTCCACCGATCCAGAGGTATACACCCTACATACTATACATATATTCTATACATGCAGTCAGTCATAAAAATTTCTATACACGCGCACTCTCAACTTAAACAAATTTTTCAATTCAAACGAACAATGTAATTTTGCACAGTTCAAAACGACGATGCTTGTTTACGCTTGCCTGCTCGAAAACAAATAAAGGAAAAGTGCGAAATGGTGAAATTCACGAAATTTATTATTACGTTAGTTATCATTATTGGAATAATGAATTTTATATAGTTTAATACATATCTATGACAATTCTTCATAGAGATTGATATGTATACGTTCCTGACTTGGGTTGATTTTTATGTATTCTTGTAAACTTGTCATTGGCTGAGAGGCTGTCTAATTTTAAGTAATAAATTTATAACCGGCAATGAAACATGCCAAGTTTTGCATCTTTATTTCAAAATTCGGCGAGTATGTGTATAAACTTTTATGACTATCTACATGTCCGAAACTATTTTTATTTAAAGCAAAGTTTGTTCATGTGTTTTCGAGATTTTTGTTAACGTAGACGTGTACACAAGTCTAAGCAATATGTTATTATGGCGAAGAATGGAGTTATGTACCTCTAGACTCTAGGCGAAAGTTGTATGCGTGAAAGAGTATCGTTGCAGGGCAATCCTGCGAGAAATACCGATCTGTTAATCATTTCTTTTCGATTGTTTAACACTTCAGCTAGCGGCAGTTACCTAATATGTAGTCTTTTAAAAAGGTAATCGTTTTATAGTACATTTGATTTGTCTAATGTTCATTCATGGGTCGAAATGTATTTCGAGTCGACTGTTTTATACAGATTAATCGAATGTCACGGATGAATGTTGCGATTGTAACAGTAGAAATAATAGCAAGGATGTATACTATAAATCATTTCGGTACTGTAATACATATGTCATTTCGATTAGTTCTTTATCGATGGTTGGTGCTGATTGTACAATTTGGTGCTGTTGTACACTGTATAAATTGATTATTGTCAGGTAACACTGTTCGTTTCTAGCGGAGAACGTTCATCGATAATTGTATAAAAAAAAAAAAATAGTGTACGAGCATTAGAGTGTCCGCAAGAAGATAAAATACAAAAAAGGTCTGCTTCTTCGATATGATTTCTTGTTCTATTTTCATTCGCAGGTAAACCAATTAGAATATTAGAGACGAAACTAGTGCTGTAGAAATTCGATTTCTGCAAGTAAATTCGCCCTATTTAAAACTTACAACGATCGACTTTCGGTTCTACATCAAACGATAAAGAAACATCTATCGGAGATGTCTATCAAGCTAAATCGACTAGTAATCTTATAAAGTATCGTATCCACCAACTCGGAAAATATCGTTCCAAGCCGTTTTCAAGGCCTTCAGCGTTCTGTGTTTTGTGAATTTATTTCTAATGTTTCAGTCTTGCATGTGCAAGACATTTCTTCTAGTTGAAGATATGTAAACGGTTAAATTCTTCTTATGTGTACATATTTCAACCACATACAGAAGTATGTAAGAAACCTTAAGAACAAACCTTATACGAAACGCTAGTTCGAAACTTTTAATCAGTGCTGTAGATGCAAGAATTACTTGGACAGTTCGCTAAATTAGCGTCTACAGCTTTACTAGGATCAGTCCACAGTTCGTTGATAACAAGAAATCGTCGAACAAGACGCAGCTATAGCGCGATAATATTAAATTGGAAAGTTCGTGGACGAACGGTTCCGACGCGCGACGTTGGAAATATATTTTGTCCCCATTGAAAGTCCCGACAAGCTCAACATTCTCCCGTATATCGTTGACTTCCCTTGCTGTGTTTCTATTTTCTATTACGTACATACTTCTATCTTTTATCCGCTGTATCCATTAGTCCCCTCCCCCGGAAGAGAAGAGGTTCTCGTTCTCGGAGCAGATGCGGCACTTCTGGCCTGGGCTGGCTTATTTATTTTATTTTATCGATTCCCGATAGTCACGAAACAACGGCTTTGTAGCAACCTCTTTATTATTACCTGCCCGGTAATAGATAGTTTCAGTCGCACGAGTTTCTTCCAGTCCACGCCTTCGTTACGATTTCGTTCCAAAAACAAAAATGATTCGTCACTCAACCTAGTGCATACAGTCAATCTCCGTACTTCATAAATTTATGCAATAAGAACATAAAGAGGTTTCACGTATGTTACTATGCAGTGTGTAGTTAACATAAACATAACAGACATTTATTTATGATAAGTGATTATATAAATAATAAAAGAAAAATGGAAAGTACGCTCATTTTCATGTCATGAAAATATTCGGACACTATCAAAACTAAGTTTATAACACTATGTATATACACTCAAAAGAATTAAGGGATCACTTCTGCGAATCCGAAAAATTGGTCCCACTTTACCTGATCATAACTCCGTCAAAAATTCGATATCGTTAAACAATAGTTTGAAACCTGAAACATCTAGTTTCAGATGCTCTGTTCCAAATTGTTGATATGTTGGTTTTTTTACAAAGTTATAACGAGATGAAGACTTTCATGAATTTCAACGATTTTCAACACCACAGTAGCTAGTACATAAAAGACATTACTCTTAGTATGTATGTACATACATATGTATATGTATCGCTGCTCCGGAAGTATAATGACGTAACTGCAAAAATTGAAATTTTACAGGACAGGTAAAAGAAAAATAATTCTACGATTAATTTTTCTGCGAGAGTAGTTCATAGACATTGTGGGTTGTTATTGAATCTTTTAAGTTATTTCAATTTATAAAATAATAAATACCAGCCTCACAGTAACCAGTACCATGTAAATTGAAATGCATCTTGAAATGCATCACAAATTTCACACTTCTGTCGTTATAGGAGTAAGGAAAACAAGTAAACATTTTGTAAGTACAATTATGTCGATTTACAAACATCTAATAAATGCATTTTTGAGAGCCCGCCAACACAATAAAGTCAATTTCACAAAATTTTACAGTTGCGTCATTACACTTCCGGAGCAGCGATATGTACCTATTCATCGTACACTACGTATTATCTTTTCTAAATGCAGAATAATTTATGCTAATACAAGACCGCGTAACAATCACCGCGAACAACCGACAGAAAACATTGGCAGCATGATTGCCGAAACAGTCCGCGTATTCGTCTGTTTTTTAATGATTTACGCAAGCGTTGCAATTCGCCCCCGCGTCGCGTGGCAGAGATATTTACACAGTTGCACGGATTGACAAGCATGTTTGATTATCTATTTTGAACTCGCGTCGATTCCGCGATTTTTCATGTTTCGGTTGAAAAAATATTTATTACGCATTGTCGATCAGCGGCAATCAGAATCGTTTCAATATTTTCTAAAGTACAGCCTTGTACAGTCTGAAATCAAGTGCACTTTCGTTATACGATTAATAAAGAGCAAATTCAAGACAAACCGAAAATCGTATCAGGACTCTTGCAACGACCTAATAGCCAATATATGAAAGGGTAGAAATTAGTTTATGTTATCGGCGCACAGGTTCGATCCAAAATCAAGACAAAACAATTTTGCAATTTAAAAGATTCTTCCCAACGTTTCGATCCAAGTATGGATCATCTTCAAGAGAATGTTGCGTTTGCTATGTGTAAATTGTTTATAAGTGTATAAATTTGCAACTGAATTCCATGCTGGCACGAACTAAACTTCTATGAAACTAAACTATGTGAAAGGGTAATGGAAAACCGAGAAAATGATATACGTATGTACATATGTATGTAGTTTGCTATAAAACGTGCAACGTTTCTTCAGCAATAAGGTCCTACTGGCCGCTAGATAAATAGTACAAACGGTTAGAAAAGAGAGAAGCTCGAGGCGAGCATAATTATTAACCGTACAGACAAAAGTTCAAAGTGGACGCGAAGGGAGCCGCGAGATGCGAGGGAAGGTTATTTTAAGAGGCTGAAAGGACAATCGAGCGTGCGGCAAAGTCTCGTTAGCTCCTAGGGTTCGTTTGACGGAAAACGCTGTGAAACCTCCGCCGTACATACATACATATATTCCGTGACCGATCCAGAAATAGGGTGTGAGCCGAAGACACCTCCCTCAATCAGGGGGCTGTTGCGCAGCGATCGCTAAGGGAAGCATGGATAAGCTCGACCAAGCACTAATCGAGAGCACCGCGAGCTCTCTTTCATCAGGGGCGTAAGTAATTCGTTTAGTAATTTACCGAGCGAAGCAAATAAAAGATGTGGTGTTTCTTCGCATGAATTAACAAACCGGTCCGGAGCGCGGCGGTCCGCTGACAAGACCTGGCGTTAATGTACCCATTAGAGCGTAATCTTTCTGTAATCGATGCACCTTGCAGCCGCTGTTTCATTTACCCTGCAACGATCCGTCGTTGTTTGTGCTCGTTTGACCGGGATGTTCGTGCGGTTTCTGCGATCGACACGGTTAGGGTTACCTGCCCAGCGAACGAACGCTTAATATGTTTGTAATTCAGTCAACGAAAAGTTGTCGAGGGAAATGGAAGGAACACAATTTTTAACTTTGGGTCTTTGTTTGGACTAGTTAGGAGGTAAACATACTAAAAGTCCCCACTCCACTAGAGCGGAGTGCAGGGGGGCACGTAGGAGGTCCCCTTTCTCGGTTTTCCGCTTATATCCCGGAAATAATGCGTCCTAGCGATAAGACTATTATATACAAAATTAAAGCTGACAACATGTGCCACAAGATTGACTTGATTCAGTTTTTTGCCATCTCGCATAGTTTCAGAGATATCCTCGCTCAAAGTTCACTAATTGTGTTGAAAAGAACTCTTCAACACAATTAGTGAACTTTCAGCGCGGATATCTCGGAAACTATGCGAGTTAGCGAAAAACTGAATAGAGTCAATCTTATGACACATATTGTCAGCTTTAATTTTGTATAGAATGGTCTTATTGCTAGGAACCATAGTTTCCGAGATATAAGCGGAAAACCGAAAAAGGGCTCACCTCCTAGGAGTAGGGACTTTTAGTATGTTTACCTCCTAACTTGTCCAAACAAAGTCCTAAAGGTAAAAATTGTGTTCCTTCCATTTCCCTCTACACCCCTCTTATGAGCATTCATTGACTGGACTATTAAGCAAGCATGCCTAAGTAAATTATTATTTCGAAATGGTTACTTCGTTTCCCGAGTATTACACGCTTCTTTCGATATACTAGGTGCGCAACTGAGTTTCCGCGTCTTTTCGATCAATTGAAAACAGAAAATTTCAAAAGAAATTAAAAAAATTATTTATTCAAAATATCGTGCCTCGCTAGCTACACAGTTTCGCCATTTCTCTGGCAATACACGAATACCGCGACGATAAAACGACGCATCTTAATCAGTGGTTCGTGTATGTATCATATTTCTATCATGAAAACTATAGTCAGAGACAAGAACTAAACTTTGGTGACTCGAATCGTTGAACACTGTGGTGGTTCCATAATTGTATGGGGCTACTTTAGTAATGAACAAGTGGGGCGTTTAACTATTATTTAGAGCATAGTAACTGGGACAAAGTATGTTTGAAATGTCACGGGAACATTTATTATTCCCGATTCCATGACTGATTAACTAGAACCAAACGACGGAAAGAATACATAAATATAATGACCAGTTAGTTGTTGCTGTTGCAGAAAATCAAACCTGACACGCGTACAGAGAAATGTCGTAATATTTTACAGAGTAAAGGCAAAAAAGTTTGCAACTTCTGCGACATTCTCCATTTTCCTCTGAACGGTTCCTTGTCCGTGTTCGCTGCTACAAGGGTGGAGACTACATCCTTTCTCAGGGGCGCACACAGATGCGACGCGACTGTCTCAGGGGAACATGTTGAGCGTTGTAGAAGCGATGAACTTTTCAGTTTTGACCCGGAAGGCATTATTGCACTCTGCTGCGCTATATCTTTAAATACTGGAGGAGTTAGTATTAAAACATTTATTCAAATGACTCGAGTAGTTTCTGTCGCAGCATTGTGACTTGCGTGCCGAATAGCGCCGATGTGTTCCGAGGTCTCATCGGTGCATAATTGCTTTTAAATTGTTCTGCAGTGACACTCTTTCTAATCTTGGTATTATCATTTCCAGCGAATAATACTGTACAACAAATTTCAACCTTTTTTATGTTTCCTAATTACTGTTGGGTCCTTCTTATAGAGTTTTTTGCGCTGATTCCGAATCTGTTTTTAATTGTTTCCCTATACGTACAGTTTTTGAGAAACATAACTGTGAAAGAAAAACATATTTTTCAACTTTAAACAAATATCGTGGTGTTATTATAAAACATATTGAATTGTTCTTTGTAGCAAAAGATTCTGTAGACTTTCCCGAATACAGCGATATCCAATATTAATACATTATGCTTGTTTAAACATGTTTAAACAATGATTAAAGACGGAGAGACACCACTTTTGCACCAATTTTTCAGGATATTTTTCAATTTATCTAAAAAAATAAGGGTCCAGCGAAAAATCGAACTATACCACTCGATGGAGCAGACTTTTATCTTGAGAAGCCACCCTGTCAAGTTTGGATCGTCGACGTTTTTTTCCAACCAGAAAGCAAAATATTATTTCTAGTGGTGAGCGCCACTGGCGGCAACTCATGTCGGGCGGAGATATTTTACTTTCTGGTTCGAAAAAAACGTCGACCATGCAAACTTGAAATGGTGGTTTCTCAAGATGAAAGTCTGCTCTATCGCGTGGTATAGTTCGATTTTCCGGAGGACCCTTATTTTTGAGATAAATTGAAAAATATCCCCAAAAATTGGTGCAAAAGTGGTGTCTCTCCGTCTTTAATCATTGTTTAAACATGTTTAAACAAGAATAGTGTATTAATATTGGATATCGCTGTATTCGGAAAAGTCTACAGAATCTTTTGCTACAAAGAACAATGCAATATGTTTTATAATAACACCACAATATTTGTTTAAAGTTGAAAAATATGTTTTTCTTTCAAAGTTATGTTTCTCAAAAACTGTGCGTATAGGGAAAAATTAAAAACAGATTCGGAATCAGCGCGAAAAACTCTATAAGAACCACCAAACAGTAGTTGTGGAACAAATTTGGTGTTGGACAGTGTAATCGGTGGTATAAAAATGTATCGAGGACGGAATTACAGGCTCCGAGCTTTGAAATGAGTCGAAATTTATTGTCGAAACATCGACTATTTCTCACATTCAGCTGTTTAAATGAGAGTCGAAAAATTCACTGTAGAATCGGTCTTGAACATTTCAAGAGTATCAAGTGTTCGCGATAAAAATTGATCGAAGCGTGTCATCGGCTAGTCTAGCCGGGCTAGGCCCCGGGATCAAAATTTTCAGCATCGATCATCCCCCACGTAGCGAGATGGACAAGCATTTACATATATGTATTCCGTGACACCCACATCCAGGCTGCGCAGCGCGCACGTCAACGTAACGTATTACATCAGCATAATACATAACGTAGCTATAATAATAACCATTATTCATTATTCATCTGTATCCTTTCGAGCTGGCGATAATTCGATTCGAAACCGTGCTGGAATAAATCCGCACGTTTTTAGGCTGCGTTTCCAAGGCAGTTTTTCATTGAATCGCGTCGCAGCTTACACGTATTACATATTCATCGCGGAAATTCTGGTTTGATATAATTTCCACGCAAATCGAGAATTGCTTCGAATACATCACACGAAATATTCGCGAATGCAGCGAAACCGTGAAACGATCGCGAACAGAAAATGCTAATCGATATTTCGATAATGATATTTATTTTTAGCCATCATGTGCTCGTGCATTTCGAAATTCTTGCTAATTTTTGCAAATAACATTGTTTTTCGATGAATATTCTCGTGAGTCAAAGCGTCCCGTGACAAATTATTTGATAAACTTATCGACGAACGTGTTATAATAAAAATGCTTTCATAAAGTTCTGTGAAAAATTATTTTTCGTACCGCGTCAGATGTTAAATTTTCTCACGGAAATGTATGTTTAATAGCATTTCAGATTTAATATCTAATTAAAGCATGATATTACAATTTATTATTATACAATATGGAATTTACTAGCAATTCTTCTTTTCTTTTTAGCTGAGTTTTATACTCCTCAAAAGAATTAAGGGATCATTTCTGCGAACCCGAAAAATTGCTCCTACTTGACGTGATCATAACTCCGTCAAAAATTCGATATCGTTAAACAATGGTTTAAAAGCCTGAAACCTCTAGTTTCAGATGCTCTGTTTCAAATTCTTGCTATGTTGGTTTTTTACAAAGTTATAGCGAGATGAAAACAACATTGACGGTTAATAAAAATTTTGTGCAACTTTGGAACATCACACGGGGAGAAATAAATTTTTTTCATGTATCACGTTAATATCATTTGGAAGGGCTATCTTACCTGTGTAAATTGTGTGGTTGTTGAATATTGTGCGATTCTTTCTTATTCGAGTTATTCAACATTGAAGTAAATGTTGGCTTTCTAACTTTAACTGGCTCCAGAAAGCGAAAAACTTATCGTAGAATCTTGTGCAAAAAGCAATAGAAAGAGCGTTTCTTCCTCTTCAAGGCACTCTTTTTGATTTTTCAATTTCATTAACATTTCGATATACCAGGTGTTTCTGAAAATATGCTTAAAAAATGCACAATTTGCATTTTTCCTTTAACTCGCTATACCTCGGCGAGAAATTATCGTAATACCATGATCCGAACGTCAGATTGAAGCAGAGATTCTGCCTATTCCTCATGAACTCGCTGCGACAATGTTTTACCTATCGCAGCTGTGTTTGAAGTTAGTGCTTCGCAGCGCGCCACGTACAGTGGCTGCCTGACATTTCTGAATACGCTACTGCCGCGCCGGCGCACAGTGGAAAGGACCCAACTCGATTCAAAATCAAAGAACTTTCGATACAAATGAGGTGGAGCGATGAAATTTTTTTAAAATTAAAGCCGAAACTTGGCAGAATATGGGAAAAATAGGGAGATTATGGTACGAACGTTTTTTAACGTTGAGAAAATTCGTTAAACGTGTAAACTTTCAAGAAAATGTGGTTTCTCCAGTACCTCGCGTGGAAAAAAATTTTTTTTTAACATGCTATATATCATTTCTACGACCTCAGAATTTTGCAAGGAATCGATTTTGATTTTGGAGCCAGTTAAAGTTAAAAAGCGAACATTTATTTCAATGTTGAATAACTCGAATAAAAAAAATCGCACAATATTAAACAACCACACATTTTACACAGGAAAGATAGTCCTTCCAAATGATATTAACGCGATTTATCAAAAAAATTTATTTCTCCCCGTGTGATGTTCCAAAGTTGTACAAAATCTTTGTTAATCGTCTATGTTGTCTTCATCTCGCTATAACTTTGTAGAAAACCAACATAGCAACCATTTGAAACAGAGCATCTGAAACTAGAGGTTTCAGGCTTTTCAACCATTGTTTAACGATAGCGATACGACAATTTTTGACGGAGTTATGATCACTTAAAGTGGGACCAATTTTTCGGATTCGCAGAAGTGATCCCTTAATTCTCTTGAGGAGTGAAGTATTTGAGTAAGATTTGAAAACAGGTTTGAAACAGATTCCAATCAGATTATCAGTTATTTATTATTATTAGACTTAGTAAAAAGATTGAGTTATGTGTGATCCAATAAATGCATTGAAAACAATTTCCAGATATACCGATAAATAAAGGTCAAGTTCGCGTGGAGAAGTTCGCGAAAGTGATAAATTAGTTTCGAAGCAATAACTGTTGGAGTTGTAAGACTCGATTTCCTGAGAATTGATGTGTCGTCCGATCGGAAAATCCCAAATTGACCAGAAAAGTGACGTCAAAGATCGCTACGGGCAGTTCTGTAAATTGAAATAGCGCAAATATTAACCCTTTGCACTCGGACCTATTTCAACTGGTAAATTAAACATTTCTTTCGACCTAGAATAATTTCATTCTGTATTAATTCTTTTCTTTGTATGAACATGAAATTGATATAATACCTCACACGGTACATAAGTGTTTAGTAATTGATTAGATACTAACATATTTAGTAATGTAAGCAATATTTTGAATAATGGTACAGCAATTTCTAGTGGCGCCTCAGAGTCGGCACTCGAGTGCTAAGGGTTAAAACGATTTGAGAACACCGATATGTATATTACGTGTAGTTAATTGAATTTATTAAAAGGAGACAAAGAGAGAGAGAGAGAGAGAGAGAGAGAATTTTCTGTTCTGTTCGGCTCTCGTTTCTTGCAATTACGCAGTAGTATACAGGGTGGGGCAATAACTATTAGCACCTCAGATATCTTCGAAACTATAAGTTTCACAGAAATATTTGCTGAAATAAAATTGCACAGTACGAAGGGGGCCATACGGTGACGATAACAGTTTTTTT
>CM052296.1:3708229-3741434 GCA_028455765.1 Lasioglossum oenotherae
AAAATACCATTACCGTCGTGCTAAGATGTTACACAAGTAAGTAAACACTAACGTCTTAGTACGACAGTAATGGTATTTTAGGGTTTTTTAAATTGAAATATCTCCTGAACTACTAACTTTTCGACATACATAGGTTAGTACTTTTTTATAACGAATGTCCAGCTGCATCGATTGATGTATTAAAAAATACCTCATTGCATTTAAAAAAATGAAGGTGACCTTCAAATGTCCGAAGTACCTCCACCCGCAAAAAAACTGTTATCGTCACCGTATGGCCCCCTTCGTACTGTGCAATTTTATTTCAGCAAATATTTCTGTGAAACTTATAGTTTCGAAGATATCTGAGATGCTAATAGTTATTGCCCCACCCTGTATACAGAATCCTCGAAGACCTCAAAGTTCGAATACTCGAAAACATTTTGCCCCGATCACCGGGGGTATTTTTCTCTTTCAAATTTCAACCTGAAAGAACTGGAGAGGGATTTCGTAATCCAATCTGGTAATAGGCTGTTTCACCTCATTCAGGCTGCGGCTCATTCAGTTGCCCTCGTGGAGGTCTTTTCAATTCAGGAAACAAATGAAAGTCACTAGGGGCGAGATTGAGCGGGCACGGTGGATAGAGCACTAATTCTCAATTTAACTCGTGCATAACATCCATGGCTAGCCACGACCTCCCGTTCACCTGGCTCATCAATGATCTCTATTATAACTTCTCTGACCGCTTATGACTAATTGCAACTACTCGCTTCGATGTACACCGCCGCGCAAAATTAGAGGACCATCGAATTTTCAACAAGGAAATATACTCGAACTGTTATAACCTCGTAAAAAATGATTCTACGACAATAAATTTCGACTGGTTTTAAAGCTGCGAGCCTCTAGCTTCTAATATTCTAGGATTTTCTTCGCATTCGCTTCGTTTGTTTCGCCTCGACTAAAACACTTGGCTAAACGCGCGACTATTGGATGGCGGAACGAACGATTAGGCGACAGGCGCCACAGTGGTCGGAAATCGTCAAATCGTGGCCAAAAGTCAAAAATTTTTTTCCGTTGTTTAAAAATCTGTGTAATAGTACTTCATTTGTAAGGCTCCAGAGCACGTTTTTCCGTTACAGCCAATATTTAATACGTACTTCGGTCGGAGATACGTAAGTTCGAAGTTAGTAGTTCTAGAAGACCGGCATTTTCAACCATAATTGAGATTACCTCTGCGATTTATTATCGCACTGGTTTATGTTGTTGAAGTTTTTAAGGGTGTTGTAATAACAGTATTACTTTTATTAGTTTGGATACAACACTTTAATCTAATAAATGTATATGAAAGACCTTCTTGTTAGGCCGTCGTACAGAGACTGGACACACACGTTGTACAGAGTATACGTAACAGTATTAATACATAACAGGTGTCACTACATACGATAATTGTTCGCACCTACTTTATCGACATACTTGTCGTTATTACATTCAACATATGTAATGCTGGTTTATCATTCTTGCTATTGCTGGGCATGTTCTAATTGAATATAATATTGTTTACGCGCGGCGCGGCGTATCGTCGGAAGCCTGTGTTGTGCATAATAATAAACAACGCGCGCGTTTATGGGGTCGCCTTTTAAGTCGTCGGTCGGCCATATTCCACGGGACTAATAATACGTGGACATAAATCACAGAAGACTGGACAATTCTGTTAGCACGGTGGTTGGAGCCCAACGAGGTGCGTTCTTAACAACTTATCGAAGCATACGGTGGATAAGCTCGGCTCACTGATCACTGTGTGTAATCAGGTATAGCGTTACACGATGCTTACACGGGTCCAAGAGCCGGGCTGTCTACTATTTTGTGCGCTAGTAGAGCTGTGAAAATGTCTTTTTACAGGGCAGCCGAGCATATCCGCCATCGTAGCTCAACCATACACTGTCACAGCCCCGTGGTCCGAGTGAGACATTGCACGGGTGAGGTGTTCCACGAACGAGACTCAAAGGATAGTTAACAGCCATGTGCATCCCGCTATCCTACCCGTTTCTGCACGCTGCATGCCCTCGCACCCTTTATCCCCGTTTTCTCGCTTTGTTGTTCCGCTGTATTTTTTCTCTCGCGTGCTGCCGCACCCCCCTCGCACCCGCACAAGCCACACACGCCGCGCCGTACCGGCTCGTTTCATCGTTCCACACTTTGATAGAGGTTGCCACCGCGATACCCTTATTTCATACGCCATACGCCGCGATCCGACCGCACGATAAGCCCAGGCACGTCTCGATCGGGACGATTAGCTGGCTGGATTTGGGTCACACAGAAATATTTTTACCCAGCTGTACCCTGCATCCACCGCTAACGTTCAACTTTATGGTCTCTTTTAGAAAATACAGCTTGACCCGCCCGCCTGTCCAACGAATATATATGCAGTACACTTCAACTTCCCTCATGATATTTCTACAAGGATGCTGCGCCACTCTTAACCTTTAACTAACCGCGCTGGTGTAAAAAGTACACCAATACAATAATATATGTACTGTCCAGAGCACGAGAGGAAACTAGCGGGAGGGGAACGGGGCAATAGGAACGCAAAGGCGATCTTCTTTCCCCGTTCCGTGCCCGCTAGTTTTCTCTCGTGCTCCGCACAGTACTCAGTCACACAGTGAGATATCTGGTGTACTAAATTGTACACCGCGCGGATAGTTACGTGAAAATTCAGGGCGCGGTTTAGTAACTATGCACAAAAGAAAAAGGAATGGATCCTCCGAAAAGTTACGCTGTTATCGAAGACAACTGTTCGTAAATACACGAAACGATTTCACTGGTTGCTTTTGTCCGAATGTCAAGGCTGGACTTTTTGTTTCTTGATTCTTTTCGCATACAAGTCTGCCCGTTACGTAAAAGGAGGCTAACGATAACGAATAAGTGTTGGCGAACGAGAACGAAACCGGCAGTGAACCCACGGCCGTAGTATGTAGTACGCAAGGGAGCATCGATAAAATGCGGCGATTGTTCCCGCGGTAGAAACTGAGACTTGTCGGGTCGACGACGGTGTGGCAAAAAATAGATGGAACACACAAAAGGATAACACGGTATCACACGTGTTGGTCAGGTGAATGTAAGAGAATTTCGTGACGAGATTGCATTGCCAGTGTGTTCGAGGATCCTCACTATTTCGTCTAATCTGATTCCGCGCGACTTTGTTCTGCTCCTCAAAGGCAAGGAAGTCATGTGGTCATTACGATGGTATCTACACTATCGAGGAGGAATCGACACAACGGCCGCGGCGCGTAAAAGCTGACGAGCCGCGCGATAGCTCCCAACAGCGAAAATGAAGTTGTAGCACACAGCGTCGCGTCGCCACACTGGACCACAAATCGGTCTTTTTGGACAAAAATCTGCCGACAACTCAGTTTTTCATCGATTCAATTGGAATTTTTTTTTAAATGTTCGTGAAAGACTGCACTTTGATGACGTGCTGCGCGAAAATCGTTAGCTGTCACAATCAAGAATCTACAAAGCCCAATAACTCCGATACTTCATCCGCCCATACCATCAACCGAGCGTTCGCCGGCATACTTCATTTTTTTTATACTGTTCCACCAAACGGACACTGCTGAGATTTTTATACAAAATAGGCTAGCATCATAGCAATATTTTAGAATTTTTTGGTAGGTGTCAACCCAGGGGAAGATAGTTAAAAAAATTCCCAAAAAAGTAATTATTTTCAACTATAAATAATTAGTAGACTGCGGATTTTATGCATTTATGACGAAAATGGACACGTTCAATTTAAAGCAGTGGACGAATTAAGAAGATTTAAAGACATTAGTGTATTAATTTCAGCTAAATAAGACAATTAAAAGAAGAAAGGAATTTCTATTTGGCTTCTGTGTCTTACAATCAATGCAAACATTTTTTATTTTGTATAAAGATCCGCAGTCTAATAATTAGCAGAAAATTCTGAAAAAATCTGAAATATAGAGTGTATCTATATCTTTTGTTTGCCATTTATCCCATGTCGATATCTTTTCTCGTTTTAGAGCAAATTGCAATTAAGTGCGGGGGAATTTACCTCAATATCACCCCTATCGGTAGGGGTAGAGATTTAAAATTTTACACAATGTTTTTGTAGACATAAAACTACGTTTTAAGACAGGAATCAGGAAAATCGGAGCGGGGACCGCTGGCCCATGCTTATCCGGCTATACCCTTTGGAAACGAGGATCCGATACTTGACGAGTTTGCGACAAGAATGAGTCGGTGAAAAACGAAACTGTCGAGAAATGTTCGATTCAAATCTAAAGTATCTGTATAATTTTTATTTTTTGCGAAATAAAATATCACAGAGGTCGGTAATTCGACCGGCGTTGACTTCCTGCAACATTGAGGAGGATCGTTGGGATTTGAGTGGCAAGTCCAGCGTTCAAAAGGGGAATAATATTAGAAAACCGGCCACGTGCGATGGAACGGTCTCGGAAACGGAAATAAATACTGCCGTGCAACCGGTCCGAAACCGTGTTCGGTCTCCTTATAAATATGCTCTCGGATTTCCACATTGACGCTAAGAAGAATAACTAAACATAGTTGAATCGCGCGTAAACAAATAAGCCGTAAACGCGCAAGGATGTGCAACGCTACGCGCGGCGCGGCATCTTGGCAGAAACCCGGTTGGACGGTTAGCATGTTTCATAGTTATTCAACAGTACAACCGACAGACGGAAGAGAAAACTTCCTGAGCGACCTTCGATTAATTAAATATACTGGGATCCGTTCCCGAACAGCAAACCATTCAACCTTACACAGGCACGCTTACGGTCAGTCTTACCATAATTGATGGCGGAACAGGAATTTTGTCGTCGTCTCAGATCGAAAGAAAAGTGCAATACAATGTAGTATTCGCGGGGCTCACGGGGAAAGGTACAGTTGACGAAATTTCTATAAGAACACTACTATTTTGAACAAAAAAGTGAAGTATTTTGATAATATGATTAAAAGAAGGCTAGAAAATAATTAAGGAATATAAGAAAGCAGAAATCAATATTCCGTATTAAAAAAAACTGCTTTATTTTTGTTATAAACAAAATATTACAACTTGATGTACATAAGTATAACGAAATTTCTATAAGAACAGTCTAATAAATTCGAACAAAAAACCAAGTTTATACTTCCACCGTTACTAAGTACTAAGTACTAAGATTGGTCCAGCAGCCCCACCCACAATTTTTATTGATATTGTGTGGAAAATAATGGTTTTAGGTTGAAAGATAACCCCCTAAAATTTGAAGTCGCTAACCCTTCGTATAAGGATGATATAAGGTTAAATACCCTTAACTGTATCATTTTTTTCTCCGTTGTTAATTAAGATATTCAGATAAAAAAGAACGAAAATACTCTCGAACTTACCTCCTTCATATCATACATTTTATCACCATTGTGATCAAAATATTAAGGGTAGAAAAAAATCATTTAATTTTTTAGGAGTGGGAATTGCAAGCAACCCTTGGAGTAACCACTTCCAAAAAATTCAAGAACAATGTTCTGTTGCTTATCTAACGTATAAAAAAGTTTCAAGATGGTCGGATTGGTGAAACATAGTTAAACATTAAAAAACAAATGAAATTACGTCATTATAATGGTATAATGTACAGTGCAGGGTTTCTTACGACTACAATTAATAATTCTTATCTGGATGTTAAGTCCCTTCTTGATCAATTATTTCTCTTTAAACGCGACGCATAACATTACGTAAGTGGTGTATAGTTTTATATGTGGTTATATTATACATATATACCACCCATTTATAATCTAGAAAATAGGTTATTTTCAAAAATTCAAAGTGTTTCTTTCATAAAAATTCAGATGCGCTGTATCAAATGGTGATATTTTTCACTTCCGGTTTCGGCCGGAAATAGGTGATTGAGACCGGAAGTTACATTTTTTAAATGGAACACGGTATTTTTCATCACGAATTCGGATTTTATGCGAAAAAAAACAAGAAACTGTTGTCTGAAACATTTTTTCAAGAAATGTCATTTTATGTCCTTTATGTGACCTTCAAAATGAGTCTTAATAATGTTCTCACCGAATAAATGAACTTTTGGCAGTAAATTACGATGTTCTTATAGAAGTTTCGCCCACTGTATTGGCTCGCTGAAAATTTGATAGTCGGACCATGGACCCATGGAAAAAACGAGGTCTTTCGTGCGAACGAGCTATAAATATTGTGTGCCCTTGGTGACGACCGAACGAGATATGGATGAAATGAGTTCGCCAGGGGCTGACGGAGGTCGTGTCGGGGCTGCAACGTTTAAAATCTCCAAATCGAGCAGCGGTTAAATTAAACTTCTTGCACTGCGACTCGCCGATCGCGTTTGTCGTGTGTCCGATTCCGAAAGAATCCTCGTTGCGCCTAGCCGAGGCAAGGGAGAATATTGTACGCAGGCATACGATAGATGCAAATTTCCTTCTTCGTTTACGAAATTCTGAACGTAAAAGAAATGACAGCGCAAAAAGTTAGGGGTGGAAGATCGTTGGGTTCGAAGATTTCTAGTTTGCATAAAAATCCCTAGCTTAGCGACCGCAAACTCGACCGACGAATGAACTCGTCGTGCTCGGTTGAAGGGTAGTAAATAGCACGCTCGCCTCGCGACAATTCAATCTCGTTTCTCTCGCAAACATATGGTTCTTCCCTGAATAATGGAACACCCAGTATTTTGCTGTGCGGAGCACGGCGAAACAAGCACTACAGAAATTCAAATGAAACGATCGAAACATTTCCGATCTGCGGAGGTGTTTTGATTAAAAAATAAGACCGTACTCAGCGGGATCGATCGGTGGAAATTGTCACGGAGAACTAACGATTGCATAAACATCCGCAATCCCATTGTTAACATATTGATGTACATATATGTACGCTCGGACTATTGGTTTCTCATCGAGGGTCGTCTCTGACAATATTTTTGTTATCGTGTCTCCCCCCCACGACATTCTTTACGTACGAAAAGCTGAGGGACACACGCGGAGAGTACACAGTATCTTTTCCTGCGTTTCTGCACATAAACTTGCTTGTCGGTAAACGGTAAACGCTAGAGGAGAAGAGTCCCGTCCTCGGAGGAAGTAGAAAGGTCTCTCTTATCTCGCAGGGCTGAATCCTATTGTGCCAGCAGTGCCTGGGACACCGAAGTTGGTCACCGCTTCGCTTCAATATTTTTCTTCGGGAAAAGATGGACGACCAATAACGGAATAACTTTAGCAAAATATCATATTTCCCGTAAGGATATTGCATTCGGTCCTGACCATTCTTTTCAATTGCCATAGTACTCGACCCGATTTTCTCGATAACAATTCGGCGGTAGGAAATTCTGTCGAATTTTATATTCGAGCATTTTTCTCGAAAGTTTCCAAGTTATAACTGTACAAAGATCCACAGTCTACAGAGGATTATGATAAACTCCGTCGCTTAAATAAAGTAAAATCGACAGATAGTTTTCTTATGGGGGAAAATCGAATATGTAAATTCGTCGACCTGATCACGGTCTCGTCTCGTTTCGTTACCGTTCTCTGTTCGCGTTTCACGTTTCACGTTTATGTTTACCTGTTCTAATGCTTATACAAACAGCGGCACCGATACGATACAATCTCTGGCTGCAGTAGTTCAATGTTAATCGCCAAATAAAATATAACTCGGTTTAGCGGACTGAGACAACAACTTGTTAGATTTCATTAAAATGAGATACTGATGCTACATGCTAAAATGATATGATCATGCCCGGCACGGCAGTTTCTATTGAATGATATTCAGGCTTTTTCATCGAGGAGCAAGCTGAACAAACAAGAAACTAATAAAACTCCATTAAAGAGGTCGATCATCAAGACAAATGCAATTACTTCATCGTTGTTGTTTTTCCCATATTCTGCACGGACTTCTTTCTTCCGACTCAATCGAGTTCTTTTATAATTATGAAATCAATATTTCTATTTATAGCGATTAATTGCGTATCATTCTGATAGACCTGCTGCTTATTGGTAAAACGTCCTTTTACTTATCGAAGCTGTTTAAAGCATTAACTTCGTCTCAATATAAAGAGTGTCCCAACATTCTTTCTACAGCCGGAAATGGGTGATTCCTGAGATCATTTGAAGCAACATTTTCCTTTGCAAAAATGTTATCCGCGGCTTTGTTTAGGAGTTATTAACGAAAAACACGAACCAATCAGAGCGCGACCTATTCTGTACAAAATTAAAGTTGACAAAACGTGCCATAAGATTGATTGTATTCAGTTTTTCGCTATCTCGCATAATTTTCGAGATATCCTCGCTCAAGTTCACTAATTGTGAGAAAGAAATTTTTGCCTCACGTTTTTTGCCTTATTTGACTAGCTAACTCTTCAGCACAATTGGCGAACTTCGAGCGCGTATATCTCGGAAACTATGCGAGATAGCGAAAAACTGAATCGAATCAATCCTGTGGCACATTTTGTCAGCTTTAATTTTGTATGGAATGGTCTTATCGCTAGGACGCATTATTTCCGAGATATAAGCGGAAAACCGAGGAAGGTGACCTTCTACGTGCCCCCTAAACCCCGCTCACCATCTAGAAGTGGGGACTTTTAATATGTTTACCTCCTAACTAGTCCAAACAAAGACCCAAAGTTAAAAATTGTGTTCCTTCCATTTCAAATCAACGTTTATAGTTATCACTAGACTGCGGATTCTATGCATTTATGATAAAAATGAGTGGGTGTAATTTAAAATAGCAAATATATTAGAAAAATTCAAACGTACTATCATATTATTCTCAACCTACTAAACATAATAGGGAAAAAAATAAATTTCTAATTCACTCCAGTTTGTTGCAATTCAAGTAAGAAATTTTTATTTTGCATAAAGATCCGCAATTATTATAAATCTTTATTTTAAATGATTAAATGTTATTGAATATTTAAGTACAAAATATATTACTGAAAGAATACATCTATCGTGTAAAATAGTAAGTTGTTATCACGAAAAAAACGTTATTTACATCGGATTAAGAACTGCGAATGATTTTTAATTACACAAGTGTGTCTATCTATCTATCTAATCGTAACTAGAGTCGGTAAAAAAGATGGAATGATTTTTGCTGATTGTAACGGTCTCGCCGAGACAATTCCCCGGAGAGAATACGAGAATGAAGAATGTAGAGCAGAATTTTAGCGGAAGAAGATTACACGATCGTACACCGCGCCTGAATTTTGGATACAGCGCGGTGCAAGCTCTTTTAGTTTCGCAAAACAAACAGCCACCTCAAAGGGGAACAATTTGAAGGAGTAGCAAACATTCAGGGAAACACGGGATTGCAGCTAAGGACGATATCTTTCGTGAATTTTCGACATTGTTTCATTCCACGGGAGAGAACGGTGAATGGAAGCTTTGCGTAAACTCGGCCAGGGATTATTTCGGTAGGAGCTAAATAATAATCAACATAAAGCACAATTGAGCGCGAACCAGGGTGGTACGATAAATTTATATCGCTATGTGTAATTAATTATTTTGAAATTCTTTTCGGTCCTATTAAAAATTCCCAGTCCGATTTCTCTTGCAGATCCCATCGGATCAGTTTGGGTTTGGGGCTAAAAGATTTCTTGATAAAGCGACGCACCAACGAGTCCTTGATAAAACGATTCCAAGTGATTGTACGGAGAAACGTGAGCCAATTAATATCACGCAATTAATCCTTCGAAGAGCCCCAGATATCGTATCGAATGGTTGCATGCCATTTGTATTCTAAACTTTTATCTTAGAGTAACACGCTTGCCGTAACCGTTTTCATTTGACTCGTTCGGTGCACCGCCAGTCGTGGAAACAGCGAATAAATCAATTTTTTCGTTCTCGTATCTGCAATTTATCAATAATGTTCCGACGACGGTTGGTCACTACGTTGGTACAATAAGGAACAAAAGAGACAAAGGATAAACGAGATAGAACGGGGAATACATAAAAGGAGGAGGGGCTTCTGAAATCGGACATTTCTGTACTCGTGAGATTTGCATTTTTAAATTTTATTTATCATACGATCGTAGTTTAAATAATCCAACGTTCTAAAAAGCATCTGTCCAATCGTGTTTTATTCAATTCGAACGCAAAAGTCTTACGTATCTCGAAACAAAAAAAAGAATAGTATACGACTTGGACCACTTTCCTAATTGCCGTAAATGAAAACTGAAAATAGTATATGTTAAAGATTAGTTTCGTAAATAAATGTTAAATGTTTTCGGCGCAACGGTTCGATCGTTTACTACTAATTGTAAAGCAATTTTGCTAATTATCAAACAAAATCAACGTTCCGATCCTAGTTTAGATCCTTTTCAAGATTTATTTGAATCGCGTCTGTAAAGTAAATATGTTATAATAATTTCAAAAACTATTGAATGATTGAATATAAGGAATATTGTTCATAAAAACTCACTCACTTGCTTTGGGGAAAATAAATTTATAATAATTGTGTGGCACGTGTGTTACGTTCGTCGGACATGCTTGTTGTCAAAACAATGATGTAAGAACGTATTGAAAACGATCTAGGTTATATCTATCGATATAAGGCGGTAAATTTGAAAGGTCATAGTATGTTCTTAAATCCACTCTTACGTATACATATACCTTGATGGTAAATCGTTATTAACGTTCAACTTTTATTAGAATCAGTTTCATACAGTCAATTGTATGTGAGAAACAGCTAGTTCAAAATTTTCAGATAACGACAAAAGTAAGGTTTATTGAAAAAAATTCATCAATTACTGGTTTCGTCGTCAAACGTTGATTAAATTTTTGCCCAACTCTGGTTTCGTATCTTGAAACGATGTAAAACAAACCTGTAGATTATGACAATATTTCTGGATTAAAACGCTTCAGAATATGTGCGTTCTGCTATCGGAGATTTCATACGCAACGAGCTAATAATAAAGATAGCATAAGCTATTTACTCACATCGTCGTCCACGAAACCCCACTCGAAAATTCCATAAAACCTCTCTCGCTCGACCCGTCCTTTAACCACGTCCAATCACCACGTACCACAAAGCGGTTAATTAACCCTCTCAGCAGTTGCCACGCATTACACCCATCCGACTACCAGAACCACCCTGACTAACCTATCAAACATTTTATAAAAAGCTCAACAGTGTCCCCCTTTAGAAGGAGGTTGAGGTGGTCTCCGATTAGAGAGAGCGAGAGAGAGAGAGAGAGAGAGAGAGAGAGAGAGAGAGAGAGAGAGAGAACCGTGCAGAATGCGTTGCGTCCGTGCAACCAGCTAAATCAGGCTGAACATGGTTGTCCAGTGAGTCGCAAGCTCACAAAGAGTCTCGGAATAGCCAGGGATCCGGGGTAAGGAATCTTATCGGTCATTGGGCATAATCGGTACACAGGCGCAGGTAGCTGAACGGGGTCTACGTATCGCGTATAGTGTGTGGGGATACAGAAAGACAGAGACAGAGGCAGGGGCAGGGGCCGATTACCCCTTAGGAATCGCTCTTGTTACTCTAGCCGGGCTACCCTCTCGCCGACTAGCAACCCTGTCCTCGTCTTGAATCCTCGGAGCGTGAACGGAAATAGCCATCGGTGTGCACCGGAAGCTCCATCGCAAAGCTCCCTCCCTGTTTCAGAAAAAGGGATGCCATCCCCCTGGATGTGCTACACGCAGCCACCAGGGGATGTGCACAGGGGTTCGTCAGGGGGTGTGCAGGTTCCATGGTGTGTGCACGGTGGCGTGACAAGAGTCGCCAACACCGCGAAAAAGAGTGAGGGAAAAAAAATAGAAGGCGCACACACGCTCGCGGTATACGCACACGCTCGCGCATCCACATGCAGGAAGATTGTTGGAGCGCGAAGGGATGAGAGGACGAAGAGGGTAGAGAGAGCTAAGCGAAAGAAAGGAAGATATAGAGAACGATAGAGAGAGGGAGAAAGGACGGTAGGGGGTGGGTTCGATTCGGTGGCGGCGCGGAGAATAGTGTGGTCGGGATCGCAGGAGAGGGGTGACATTATATTTGCGCAGGGCTGTCCGATAGGGCGCAGTATCGTCGCGACCGCCGTCGCGTGCACGTCGATTTTTCCGTGCGTTTACGTGTTTTCACCGCGAGTGCGTCTGCACCAAGTTTTCCCTCTCCGTCGGACACGGACTCTCGCCTCGTCTCGTTTCCTCCCTTCTGACTCTCTTTCTTTCTATCTCCGTCTATTTAGCCATCTATCTATCTATCTATCTATCTATCTTCTATATCTGTCTATCTGTCTATCTCTCTATCTATCTATATTCCTCAGAGTCTCTCTTCTATCTTTCTCTCTGTCTTCTCTCCTCCTTTCTCTCTGCTCCGTCCACAGTCCAAAAAAAGCTGTCCCCTAATCGCAGCCTCGTGCGCTCCGCTGTACGACGAACCCGTTCGGACAATAGGAGACCGCGAATCCTCAAGCAGTCGTGAAGTGTTTCTGGCTCTAGAAGTGAGTAGCTAAAACAGTGTTGTTTACGGTGGGTGTTTTCTGTTTTGCATCGGCACTTCCGGAGGAAAAGAAGGGATCTTCGATCTTTTCGCTCCCATCGTTTCGCTTCTCTTCTGTCAAGCACTCCCTCCCTCACTCCCTGTTTTGTTGCACGGTTTAGAGTGATTGTTCACGCAACGCGAGTATAACGCGTCCCATTCCGGCCCGGCCCGACTCTGCCCGATTCGATCGCCGATGATCGACACGGGTTGTTCGATGGTCACGGTGCGCGTATAATTGCCGGTAATTGCTGCGGGATTGTCGGGCTTCTCGGACGGATTCTCGGCCTGCGTTCCGTAGCGCGCCTCTCTCTCTCTCTCCCTCTCTGCAGAATAACAAGATTGCACGGAATGAATGCACTCGTTTTCGACAGCGGTGAATCTCCCGCCCCTTCACAACCCCTCGATAACAGAGGGTGAATCATCCGGGTAGCAAATGCTAGGACCTTTGCTGCCGAACGTTCTCTCTTTCTCCCTTGCTCTTCCGTTCGTTCGTTCGTTCGCGGTGTGTGTGTTCGTTGACATTCTCGCGTTGCGTGAAAAGTCACCGGGATAACGGGCGAAATCTGTTTTCGCCAAACGGAAATCGTCGCTCCCGAACGGAGCCAGGTAGGTTTCGTTTTTCTTTTGTTTCTACGGCTCCGTTTTGTTCGGTCGGATACTCTCTCTCTCTCTCACGACGATTTGTTGATCTGCAGGGAAATACTGTGCTCTTCGAGAGGACTCTGTCTGGAGCAAGTGTGAAACTTGTTCTCGATGTTCGTTGCTCTTAATTGTTATAGTGTTAAAACCGCTGTTTCATTTGGATAAATAATAGTAAAACATTCTTCGTATAATGCTCTAAATTAATATCGTTAAAAATGATGTGCGCCGTCAAAATGAAAGATGAGGGACGTGTGCGTCATGTTAAAATTGTGACTGCGGAGAGCCACTGCGGGGTTAGAACCACTTATTGTATTTAAGGATACGGTGAAACTTGTTGTTAATAATTGCTTGAAACTGAATATTATCGATTTCTTTTCATAGTGAATAGCGAGACTGTGACACTGGGTCATACTGCTCTAAATTATGGTCCAGCGAAGAATTGCTATAGCGTTGAAGTAATTGATTTATGCGAGGAAATAGCGAAACCTTGCTTGGGACGTCGCGATAAATTCAATGAGAACTTGTAAAACTTGCAAAATAAATTAATGTCGAAGCTTGTATTTTCCCAAAGGATTGTTGAACCGCGTCGAAATCGCTTGTTTGTTCGACGAAATCGTAAAACACGTTTTACTTCGAACTTGATCAATTTCTAGCTACGATTGCGAGTGGTTTAATTTGTGTACGGTGTACACTGTTATATAAAACATTGTAACTCCCAGGTGAGTTGTTATAACATTTCAACCACCTGCTGGTTCGAAGGAATCGTGAAACTTGTTTCAAATGCTATCTCTGGTGTACATATGATTCATTTCTATTTTAATTGTACAGAAGAAAAATGAATAATAATTGTGCTAGCTATGGGAGTGGCTTCGCGAGGATTTCTTGCTTCATCTTCGCGCGATTCGAAACCCAATTAGAGTGCAATTAACAAATTATTTTCGTTCGGAACGGTACGGCGCGGCGCGGCGCGGAAAACTTGAAGAATATTTCGTACGGCCTGTTGTTGATGTTTCTCGATTGTTATGTATTTATAAAGTGCATTGAAATGCGGGTACACCTTTAGGGAACAGTCGCTTCTTGTGTAGAGGAGCCCTTGTCTGTGAGTCGAGAGAAGCATTCGCGGAAAATAGAAGCTGCACGTGCTCGACGTTCTCACGGTATTCGGAGTTTTGAAATTAGTACTGTGTATTGGATAAATGTCAAACCGTTATTGAACCGGGGAAACATTTATAAGTATTCTCTCCGGGAAGAATTGTTGTTTAAATCTCTGTCGCGTTACAATTGAAATCAGTTCGGTACACACAGAGAAGCAATTTTATCGTACTCGATAAGTGTCGATCATCGGCATTCTCATTTTCTTTTATTTTCGATCTTTCTTTCACTGTGCGCATCTGTTATCGATAGGCTAACGAGAGTCGACCTGAAAAATTTAATACAAATAAATGGATAATTGGTAATAGAACTAAACGCATATTCTTCTTAAAAAATGTTTTTTTAATATTGCATTGTCATCCAGTTCTGAGCTGTTTAAAATTTCAAGTATCTAGCTCATCGGGAAATTAGATTTGTACCGAACAAACAGTCAAACAGACAGACAAGGAAGCGAGCTTATAAAAACGTGGTAAAATATAATAGAATTTTGAAAGTATAGAGAATGAGAGAAAGAGGAGAGGTATGACGGTATTTCTGAAAATTCGCCCGTCGCGTCGACGCGACGAGGTGGAATAGCCTACGCCTACGACATTGGGCATGTAGGGTATGCGAAAAGGGTAGAAATTCGATTTCCTTGTTATTGTCGTGCCATTGTGTATCAACTATATCATCCTTATCCGAGTTTGAGTTCGTCCCGGCATTGTCCAATTCTATGCCAGATAATATTGTGAACCTTAAAACTCAGCCGATGCGCGGATACGTTTCTGCAACAGCGTTCAAATAGAATGCCTCGTTAGCTGAACGGGAATACATAACACGCTAATGAACTTTCAAAAAATTCTCTACAGACTCTTCCGACTATCGTTAACGCGTTGCCTGCTTGTTGCATAACTTTCTTCGCAATTACGATCATTGAAACTATTATCGTAAAATCTTTAACAGATCACCGACCGGTGATTATTGCATAATTTTGAAAAATCTATGGTACATGGCTAAACACTTTTTAATGGAACCTTCAATAGCAACAGCAATCTTCATTGTGAACTAACAAGTCAGCCTCAATAGCGTTATCTGATAGTTTCATTAAAGATTGCAGTGTAAGAGAAAATCCTATTAATAGGCTTCCGGTAGGTAAAGTGTTAATATTTAAATATCTATTAGAAAAGTCTTATCGCATCTCTTTGGCAGAAGTTAACGGCCAGTTTGCCGATTTGCCAGTTTTATTACTGGGAGGATGAAATTATTTTCAGTAATTTCCCTGACAGTATGCAAACAACAGTTTCGCTACACAATTAAAAGTGTAACTTGCGAGGCGTAGGTGGCGTATTTGTGACATTGGGTTAGTAGCTACCGGTGAGGCGCGGCGCGGCGTCTCCAATGAAACGTAATTATCGGTGCGGCATTGAAACACTGTACGAATAAAATTCAATAATTATAATTACGTAGCTACTAGAAATAAATGACGCGTATTATCGGGACATTGTTCACAGCATATTTGTACGGCGGTTATAGAGATCACGTCGTATCGTGCGTTTAATCATGAATAATCGTTTGTACCTGGTGAAAATAATTATTGTTACACCGCCGGTCCAGATTTCATTTTTCACATTACTACTATTTTCAATATTTTCAACAACACTACTATTACACGAACACTACTATTTTCAACAAAAAAAGGTTAAGTACTTTTGATAATATGATTAAAAGAAGGCTAGAAAATAATTAAGGAATATCAAAAACCACTTTGTTTTTGTTCTAAACAGAATATTATACAACTTAATGTACATAAGTATAACGAAATTTCTGCAAGAACAGTCTAATAAATTCGAACAACAAACCGAGTTTATAATTATTAGTATTTAGTACTTCCACCGTTACAGTTAATCACTTCAAATAAGCTATTTTCCATACTACAAACTAATTTCTGCAACGTTGTTTTATGGATTTGATTCCAACTTATATCTTACTGCGTTTTCTAACTCTTTAATGTTATTATACTGCTTCCCATTTTACCACGTTTTTATTAGCTCGCTTTCTTGTTTGTTTGTCTGTCTGTTCGGTGGCAAATTTTGCAATTGATTTCAAATTTATATATTGCTCGTGATGGGATTCCCCATAAATTTTCTATTGGGTTTAGATCGGGGGAACGTGACGGCCAGTTCATTAGTCGCAAATTCTTTTGTCTAAACCACTCCCGAGTCTTCTTAGCATTGTGTATGGCTGCGTAATCTTGTTGAAAAATAACGTTGTCGTCATGATTTTCTTCGATGAAGCAAATTAAAGTGTTCTCTAATAGGGCAACGTATTTTTCTGCGTTCATTCTGGTACAAATTTTGCACATTGTTGTTTTTGAAGTATAGCTAAATCATGCCAACAGTATCTAAAACCGTCGGGACCGTCTAGATTAAATTTTTTTCCATCGGAAAATATAACATTTTTCCACTCCTGACGCCATGTTATGTGATCTCTTGCGATTTTTTAATCTCGCAGTTTTGTGCTCCTGGGTAAGAGGAGCTTCATTACTTTTTTACTCAATTTTAACCGTGTATCGTGTTGCAATATTTGCTGTACACGTCGTGTAGTTACTGGCAGATCCAAAACTCTTGTTACTTCACTGGCAGTGCTATTATTAGTTGATATTTTTCTTTAAAGATACGAGAACGATGACGCCTTGTGAGTTTCGTATCTCCAGCTGTATAATGGTTTTTGCCATATTTTTCACGCAATTTTAGAAAATGATGTATGCAAGTAGATCTATTAATTTCTTTGGCTATCTTTCGAATAGAGAAACCTGCATCGTGGTATGCATCTATTTTTATTCTTTCTTCGGAACTTAAAACTTTTCCGCGTGGCATTCTAATAAATGAAGAATTATTATATATACCTATGTTAAACAATTTTGTATTTAAATTTCAATATTTACTCTGTCTGAGGTATGGACGATGTTTCTTGTAGTAATGATTATATACAGAACTGAGAAAAACTGATCGTTCTTATACAAATTTCGTACTTACTGCGATCAGCATTCAATTTTTTTTATTTCCAACAGTGAGAACTTTCGAAGTTGTTTACAGGCGCTGCTTTACGGTAATAATACATTGGTGTTCATAAGGTTTTCACACTATACTCTAACATAAATTTACCG
The DNA here is from genome assembly GCA_028455765.1 of Lasioglossum oenotherae. Lineage (NCBI taxonomy): Eukaryota > Metazoa > Arthropoda > Insecta > Hymenoptera > Halictidae > Lasioglossum > Lasioglossum oenotherae. The sequence continues at coordinate 3,725,656 of CM052296.1, forward strand.
AACAAATGAACTTTTGGCAGTAAATTATGATGTTCTTATAGAAATTTCGTCCACTGTAGCGACTGAGCGACATTATAACGCTTAAACTTCGCGGTTGACTGTAAGATTGAGGGTGTGGAATACATTGTTGTAGAATTTTAGGACACCCAGTGTGTGCATAGAGCGTAGAACAGGGCAACTGTGTGAACGGAAACATTAGCAGCTGAACGTTTTCGAGTAGAATCAAGTTCGACTCGATCGCTGGGATAGATTAACGGTCGTGGCACACGAGACCCACCAACTCCAGCCTTTTACGCAACATTGCAAACATTCTGCCAATATAAATTGTAAAGATACATGGTACTCATTGTGTTTTTTCCTTCGAAATGTAGCACGTTTGACGCGTGCTCGAAATTTCGTAATTTTGAACAATTTGTTCATTGCCAACTCTCGTCAACTATGCGCCTGACAATCGATGTATCGAATGTATCGATTTCCTTCTAGAAAACTGATATTTCCACGTGTTCTACAGTGGAAAAATAAAAAGACATAACAAATGAAAAGTTGCTGCATTTTATAAATTACTACAGATAGATACTTGATAAATAATTTTTCGATTTTATTATACCTCGATTTATAGACAGGTGTTTCATGAATATTTTGTAGATTCGACAGATAGAAGTTTATAATGTGTAGTTTCTATGTATATTTCATGGACAGATATTCAATAAATATATTATACAGTCTACACACAAATACGAAACAAATATTTCATACATTTAATCGATATTAAAAGTCTAGTAAATGTTTTGTATTTCCCGTGGATCGGTCTTGGAAATAAACATTAAATTCTCGTTATTATCATACAGGGTGTCGCGAATTTAAATGGCAAAACTTCAGGAGCGTGTAGGTGACCGAAAAACTAAGACAAAAAGTCGTAGAAATTTGCTCGTTTTTGCTTCGTTTTGGAGAAAACCGCAAAAAAGAAGCAAAACAAGTTTTCATTTTTGTACTTATTTATTTACATTTTATTTACGTTATCATCTATTTAATGTAGATATTGTTCAAAATGTTACCCTCTTGCAGCAATGCAAGCATTACATGTAGCACTGATTTGATAAATTGCAGCTGAACATTGTTCTGGTAATATTTGGTGCACTGCAAAACGAAGCAAAAACGAGCAAATCTGTAAAAGACATTTTGTCTTAGTTTTTCGGTCCCCTACACGCTCCTGAAGTTTTGCCATTTAAATTCGGTACACCCTGTATATCTGATAATTTCATTCTGTGTACCGAATAATTCTTTTGGATGAGGAATAATCGAAGATTATGGGACATTTTATTGAACTGTTAGGAGGGTTCTTCGAGGATTCGTTCGAGTTATTATTGCATAAACATTCGCGGTCTAATAATAACTTATTTTGGCCGGTCTCTTTGCGTTCGCATACTTTCAACGAACAGATGGAGCACGTGTGAATAATGTATAGTCTGACAAAGCGAGTTTGGAACCGGCAGGAGGGTGGAGGGTGACAGCGAGAGTGGAGCGGAAAAGAAAGGAGGTCAGGAGGAGTTGTCCTAAGCGAGTAAACGTAATAGAGTAATGTTAAAAACAATACTCTATGCGTTTTACATACATAAACATAGGAGGACCGATCGTCCCTGAAGAATGTTTGATGCGTTGCAAATTGCAACGCAGTAAATGTTGCAATATAGTCCAGTCAACGAAAAGTTGTAGAGGGAAATGGAAGGAACACAATTTTTAACTTTGGGTCCTTGTTTGGACTAGTTAGGAGGTAAACATATTAAAAGTCCCCACTTCTAGGAGGTGAGCGGGGTGCAGGGGGGCACGTAGAAGCTCCCCTTCTTCGGTTTTCCGCTCATATTTCGGAAACTATGAAACTATAAAAATTTTTCATTTTTCTCAAAGTTCACTTTGGTATTACTTGTTCGAGGTAGTGTTTCTGATTCAATTTCAACGTTTCAATTTCAACTCCACGTTTCCACTCCCCTGTTTCAGTTTCAACATCAATTTCTCAATTTCAACATCAATTTCTCAATTTCAATATCAATTTTTCAAATTCCACTTCACTTTCAACATCACTTTTTCAATTTCAACTTCAAGTTTTCAATTTCCACTTCAATTTTTGAGTTTCAACATCATTTTCTCAATTTCAACTTCAATTTTCCAATTTCAACCTCAAGTTTTCGATTTTATCATCAATTTCAAAACTTCATTTTCGATTAAATTTCAACTTTAATTTTTCAATTTCAACTTTATTATTTTCACTTTCAACTTCAATTTGTCATTGTCAATATCAATTTTTCAATTCCAACGTCAAGTTTTCAATTTCCACTTCAATTTTTGAGCTTCAACATCAATTTCTTAATTCCAACATCAATTTTTAAATTTCAACTTCAAATGCACGTAGAAGGTCCCCCTTTTCAGTTTTCCGTTTATATCTCGGAAATTATGCGTCCTAGCGATAAGTCCATTCTATACAAAATTAAAGGTGACAAAATGTGCCTCAAGATTGATTTGATTCAGTTTTTCGCTATCTCGCATAGTTTCCGTGATGTCCGCGCTCAAAGTTCACTAATTGTGAAAAAGAACCCTTCAGCACAATTAGTGAACTTTTAGCGCGGATATCTGGGAAACTATGCGAGTTAGCGAAAAACTGAATCAAATCAATCTTGTGGCACATTTTGTCACCTTTAATTTTGTATAGACTGGTCTTATCGCTAGGACGTATAGTTTCCGAGATATAAGCGGAAAACCGAAAGAGGGGATCTTCTACGTGCCCCCTGCACCCCGCTCACCTCGTAGGAGGTAGGACTTTTAGTATGTTTACTTTCTAACTAGTCCAAACAAAGACCCAAAGTTAAAAATTGTGTTCCTTCCATTTCCCTTTATACCCCCCCCCCCCCTTACGAGCATTCATTGACTGGTCTAATACTCGTGAAATAGAGAAGAAAATAGAAGGCATTCACTTGTTCAACTAACAAATCCGAAAGTCGAATGCTCCATATGTCAAAATGTCCCGATTAGGAAACAATCGTCGACGAATACTGTGTTAAAATCGCGATTTTCGAGTCGCCGTTGTAACAAATGGCCGACATGATTTTGCCCGAGTCGGAATTCTCCAGTTCCAGCGAAAAGAAACTAATTTGTAGAGAAAAAGGGGTTGCAGAAGGTGGCCCGTAAATTGTGATACAAGTGGGGTTGGCCCTGTGGCTCTCGCAATGGCGTAATCGATAAGGACAGTCACTCCGCATGGCAGCTAGTAACCAAAGCGATCGTCACTCGCTCACAGTCGAAAGGCAAGTTCGTTCGACGTCGCGCGCCGCGGCGCGGCAGTGCTTGATTACTCGAGATGATTCGTCGACGCGCCGCGCCGCGTAATCGATGCTTTAGAATCCGTATTTTGTAAAGATCCGCTGTCCAATTATCGGCCTCTTTCTTGATTTGTTGTTTTCAATGATTTGTTGCCTAAACGAGTGTAGATATAATAGATTTGTAGTATGTACGTAACATGTAACGCGCTTAGCATCAAACGCTAAAGCCTGTGGGAAGTTGATGTTTTCGATTGCACGGTGTGAGCCAGTTTAGCCCTTAATTAAAAATAAAGCTTTCTTCTGACCTTATTTCCCATAGCATCGTGTCCGTGCACGCATGTGAACTAGTTGGTAATTCCGTTAATGACACTTCCCTAAGGAAGAAATTATGGGCAGGTAACACGCAATACTTTTACCAAGAAAGGCGTTCGAAACCTGGGTTTTAGCGAATTAAAACCTTCTCAGGAATCGCTCGTGACCACTGATATTTTAATTCGTTTTCTAGTTTACCGTGTCGTAACAAATCATGCTATAGTTATATTTCCCTCCCGTATCCGATTCCTTCCTTAAAATACAAGATAAAATGAAAAGTAAAAATGAAAGATTTCGAACGATGAATGTGTCATAAAAATACGAAATAATTTGCGTGAACAAATTTTTCAGTTTAAACTTGAAATCTCGTCTACTCTAGTTGAATGAAAAGCGACGCGACAAAAATTGCATCCAACAACAAATAACTTTTTTATTACGTAGCTCAAAAAGTCAATTTTTAAAATAGTAACACAGAAGTAAATTCGGAATGAATAATTCTAGGGGATATATTGTTGTTTTCCATTCCATTCGTGAATATATCCATGAAAAAACCCATGAAAAGTACCTTTGCAGCTTTCGGTCTTGCCAATCCGATCTGTTTTTCTCTCGCGCGGCTGTCTCTTCGTTTTCCACTTCGGTCGTGTTTTTATCGGAAACAAAAAGGCTCCGTTTGTAATCGGAGAAAGATAAAATATGCAGGAATTGGTTTTGCATCGCATGAATAATCGAAGTTTGATCCAGTGCCCGTTGTTTTGCCCTGCTTTTATTGATTACCGAAAGCCAATACATTAATTAATAATAACTGGCAACAGCGCACGGAACATATTATTGTTCTCCCCATTTTTCTGCTGCGACGATGACATTCTACTTCATACCTACTCTACTCGATTAACCTGTGAATCTTTTTCATTTTCGAAGTACTTTACATACATTTCCTCGTAAAAGTCTAAACTGGCAGCTGTTTTCATTGTTCGTCGACTTCAATCGCGAAGTGTGCGCACAGCGAGAGCATAATGGGGCTAATAAAAAGACTAAAAAACAGAAAACATTATTCACAGTGGATGAAAAGAGTACTTACTCCGTTATGTATCAGAGTTGGGCAGTAATTAATTACATCCTCAATTACATGTGCAAAAGTGGACTATAATTACAATAAGAAAACGGTTAAATGGTCCAAAACATAAAAATTAGTATATTAAAAGAAGAATTACACTGATGCAATTGCTAGACTCAATTGCAATTACTGTAATTGTGTTAAGTAATTGTAATTACTCCTTTCACAATTACTGGTTGCGCCAATTGTAATTTTATTTCTGCAATTTAACATTACAGTAATTGGCAACTAATTGTAATTGTAATTGAAGTAACGTTTTGCCCAACTCTGATCTGTATAAGAAAGAAATGCAAAAGTCTCGTCTTTCCTGGTTAAAATGTGGAAAATTACAAGCTACCTATACATACCATCTACATAACATGTATACATACATTTTGAAAGCAATCAAGTGGAAATTGTCACGTTTTGTGATGGAGCACTGCCACTCGCAGTGCATTTCCGTCGAGAATCTCCGTTTCCAAAAATATACTGCGTTGCGTATAAACCAGTTTCATTTACAGAAAAAAAAAACGAATGAAATGAAAAAATTCGTCGCGGTGAACGTGATTTCAACTGCGACTGGCTAATGTGTCTGGTATATTGCGCACCATTTCTACTCGTAATGGACATAATGACGCGTTGTTACCTTCTCGGTTATTCGACCGTCCCCCTAATCATTGGTTTCTGCTAAGTTATAGCAGAAAGTAAATACCGACACGACATTTTCAATTTATAAATATTCGAACAAGTTAAAATATGAATATACACTATAACGAAAATATCAAAATTGAATTTAGTCACGAAACTAGCGCATATAAACGCGTTGTTTAAGAATATATCGGGTTGATCAACTTTTCAAATTGAAATTTTTCAAACTGTCTATCACGCGTTTAATTTGTTTTCTGTTTGCAACGAAATATAACTTCCGATTAATTGTATCGACCGCTACAGCATTGAACTTTTTCGAGAAAAATACGTTAAACAGCGGCGGGTCAAAGGGGTTACAAAATGTCGAACTGCGCGTATTTTCCTTCTACCAGAACGATATACACTTTCTGATCGTGCGGGGTTAGTTTAGCTGCGAGTAACCACCGGACTGAGAGAAATAAAGCATTTCAAATTTTTTCCACCAGAACCACTGGAACGATGAAATCGGTGTTCTGGGACCGCAACTAAACATCGAATATGTACAAAAGTTTGCGATATCGTTGTAAAAAGGACGCACAGTGGGCTGTATGCCTGATTTCAGCGGCCACAGCTAGTTTAAAATTCGCTCAATATTGAAACTGCTGTAACTTTGCTAAAATGTATCCAAATTTGATGAAAAGACAAGCATTTTAAAGATTGAGATTTCTACTTTTTGTACTGTATACCGTTTTTGCTGAAACGGATGTTTTCAGTGCAAAATTCAGTGCAAAAGGGGAGCGTATCAGATTGCAAAGTTTGTAGCTATTTTTCAATTAAGTACTGCGAATTATAATCAATGTTTTAACGTTATTCGTCTATTTTATGTACACTATCGAAAGGTGTAATCATTTACAATTAAAATATCTTGGGAAATTCATTTGAACCATCTCGAAGATTTTCTATTTTCCAGTTTCTTGGGTTTGAAATGACACACAGTGGACTGTATGCCTGATTTTAGCGGCCACAGCTAGTTCAAAATTCGCAGAATATTAAGAAACTGCTGTAACTTTGCTAAAATGTATCCAAATTTGATGAAAAAACAACCATTTTAAAGCTTGAGATTTCTACTTTTTGTACTGTATACAGTTTTTGCTGAAACGGATGTTTTCAGTGCAAAATTTGTTTTAACTCGTCAAATTAATTAAGCACACAGTCCACTGTGGGACGCTTCGCTTCATTCTTTTTCACAGCTGCAATACACGAGAAATATGAACGATTCGCTCTCTTATCGTCTAGTCTGTTTCATCTGTTATCGTTTAAGTCGCTGAGGCCGACAGCTGGTCGAAGGCTAGTTAGTCATTCTTAAATGGCATAATTCCTTGTACTTGGCGATCTATTAAGAATATCCCGCTGCTCCAACTTGTAAATTCAAGCGTGTGTAGATCGCGCGCACAGGCAGTCGTGGAGAAGGGGGATCACGAAGTTGGACGAATTTAATTTTCTAAATATTCATAGAGTCCTGTGTCCCTCTGGCAACGATGGCGGCGGAAGACTAGGTGAACACCATAAATATTCTATGTCGCGACATCGTAACTTGAAACAAGAGACGAATACGGGATACCTCGGGTGGCGCGGCGGGCCGTGCCTCGCCTCGCTACAACCGTAATGAATCCAACGAAATATTAAGTTATGCAATTATCCATGGGAATTATAAACTTTACTTTCTGTGCCAGCTATTCCCAGACCGGGCGAATGGACGAGATCCGATCGCGGTTAGGCCCGCTCGATCGTTTAACGATGGAGTGGCCGCGACATCATTTTTAATACTTTACCTACCGGAAGCCTATTAACCCTTTGCGGTCGGAGCTATTTTAACTCGAAAACTAAACATTTCTTCCGACCTAAAATATTGCCATTTTTTATGAGATTTTAAATTTGGTGGATATGAAATTGATATTACAGTTTATGAAATAATTAAATGTTCAGTAATTGATTATATACCTACATATCTAATAATGTAAACAATATTTTCAATAATGGTACAGCAACTTCTAATGGCGCCTCAGAGGCGCCACTCGACCGCTAAGGGTTAATAGAATTTTTAATGATTGTACTGTACCAAAAGAAAGCATAGAAACTTTGTTTTACACTGCAATCTTAAATGAAACTATTAGATGACGTTATTCAGGGTGACTTGTTAGTTCACAATGAAAACTGCTGTAGCTATTTTAAGGTTACTTTAAAATGTTTAGCCATGTACCCTCGATTTTTCAAAATTATGCAATAATCACCGGTCGGTAATGTGTTAAGATTTTCAATCTTGCACACTGAGAAAAAAAAGTAGTTACTTCAATAACACGCGTGTTATTGTAATTTTTTTACTTCGATGAATATCAATGTATTCTTTTCAATAGTATGAAATTTAGAAGCAAACCGTGATGTATTTGAATTGTCTATCATGAAATGATTGAAAATACTGTTTGATTCAATACCGCATATTATTATTCGTAATATTTCTTTTTTTCCTTCAATCAGATATGTTGTTAAAAAAATTTGAGAAATGTATTGATTTATACTGGAATTGGTTCGAGGCCATATCTTATTTTTTTGAAAACATTGATGGTCAAGCTATTGGCTTGTATGATTGGCGGAAATGAGTTTTGCTATTGAAATTCAATAGTATTAAATATTAAAATAAGTTCATATGATATTGGCACTATTCAATAGTACATCTTATTGAATCAACATATATTTTTTTTGTTTCGACAGGATTTTTTTCTCAGTGTAGGTTTCGTTCGGCTAAAAGCGTGACGTAGGATGTCACACAAACGTGTAACGGAAGTTGTACCTTGGGGTAGTGGGGTGGGGGTAGTTTAGTAGACATTTGCATAGAGATTCACAGTGCGAGTTGATAAATATCGAATAGAATTTTGCAATTTTGCATATTTAGCAAAAGCTGGCATCGAATCAATCAGAATCAGAATCAGATTTCAATGTTACGATCGATTCGCGAGCCTAGCGATGGTGGTAGCAGGGGGAATCGAAATTATATCAGCACTTTGCATCAGAAATGTTCCATTTTCGATTGTTATGCATTCCGATGAATGGGTACCGCGGAGGTGTTATTATTATTCGCATTGCGCGATCGCTTAGGTGGAGCGGAAGATAGCAGGAAGCAGGGATTATATCGGTGGCTCAATGGGGTTTACAATTGAAACTTTGATTTTTGAAGTGAAACTTATTTGCTGAGGACGCTACAATTTTCTAGTGTAACGGAAGTGACGAAATTTCGCGAATAACCTCGAATAGTTTGACAAGTAACATTTTCATAATTAGTTTACTAACTTTAAAGACTTCATTGGTGAACTTTTAAGATTGTAGAATGTAAAATGACGCCTTGGCTACATTCCCATTTCAGTTTTATGCAGGTTTGATGCTTAAATTGTTAGTTGTTAACAACTTTTGGAGAAGTGGTATGTTATGTATGCCTGTCCTTGTCGCACAGTTCGACCCTCCTTGTCTTGCGCATTATGGAAACTTCCGAAACAATCAGCCCGCGCAACGATTGTTAATAACTAATTAACCAGAGTTAATTTGTGAACATTTGAAATTGCATAACATAGAATCAACCTCCAGCTACTTTCACGTGCAGTTTTTCATCGAATTTTGTCCCGGCTGAAAGATTTATAAACAATTATCCAAACTCTTGTTCTAAACTAACCTGAAAAATTTTGACAGGTGTCAGGTACGTAAAAAAACATATGCGTGGAGAATCACGCGCGGCAGAAGTGAGACTTCTTGGAGTCTAGTAATGTTTAGAAGTAAATTAAGATTGGAAATGGTGAATAATCCTAATGAAGCGATAACAAGATCAGGAACAACTCTCAATGCAGTCAGTGTTTGCAAAACATTTAGACAAAATTGAATCAAGAATATTTATATCATATTTTAGCTATCACAAGCCAATTGTTTCAATGATAGAATCATAGAAAATCATCGAAAAAATAATGAACGATCAAAATTTGCGACGCAAAGAAGGAGAGCGTATGGGAAATGCTATGAACTATGTCTCTTTCTTTCCCATACGCTCTTCTTCTTTGCGTCGAAAATTTTGATCGTTCATTATTTTTTCTATGATTTTCTATGATTCTATCATTGAAACAATTGGCTTGTGATAGCTGAATTATGATATAAATATTTTTGATTCAAGTTTGTCTAAATGTTTTGCAAATACTGTGTCGAGAGTTGTTCCTGAATCTTGTTGTCGCTTCATTAGGATTATTTACCATTTCCAATCTTAATTTACTTCTAAACATTACGAGACTGCAAGAAGTTTCACTTCCGTCGCGCGTGGTTTTTTAATATATATACTACATACTATATAAAATGAGTATAAAAGGAGTAGGTGTGCTATATTTACAGCGAACTGACAAAGAATTAATCGGACAACCAGTTTGAATGTTTAACACACGCTAAATAGCTAGATCAGGTTGTACAGTTCTCAACTGTTTACATTTCTCAACGGTGCCAAACACAGTGGTTAATGTTAGGCCAATAACGGTAAACAAAGCTAATTAGCATTGGCGTACTACTGGTTTATTTACGAATGTATTCATAATTGACTGTACCTATTTAAATCCATAAAACTGTTATTAATTCATCTATGTATTCAACATACTGTTTTACTTTAATAAATCGAAACGCTGACGACTTAATAAAAACAAGTATGTACTATTATTAATGTCTGCTAATATGCAAGAACGAATAATCGTCAGTTATTCGAATAGACAATCTGTTTAATAATTTCGTGACTTTATTCGATTGTTCATTATTTCCCAGCAGAAACAGAAATTGAATAATTGAAAACGATTCGTTTACATTTTACATATTTGCAAATATTTTGTAATATAATATTTACAGGCGGAATTGTTTACAGTACATAAGAAATTCAATATTTATAAGCAGAATTGTACTCGTATTTTTGTTCGCTTGAAAGAACCGAGAAATAATATAAAATACGTTCGAATAATTGTTGGAATATTTATTCGCGCGAATTTTTATTAGACTCGATGAAAAATATTCGCATCGCGTTCGAGAGGTCACAAAAAAAGAAGTATAAATAAAATGTGGATTCCATTATGGTTTGAGTCCTGGTGTCGCCGGGGGCACGCTTTCGCCGAATTTGCAAATCCGCTGGGAGCCGGAAGAATATTCAAAATAGTGATCGTAAGGAATGCTAATTCATTGTTTTATTCGGACGTCGAGTAAATCGAGCTTAGCTGCCGATGCAGTTATCGATTTCAGATACGCGATTGCATCGTTCGTTCTATAGGATAGGGATAGAGCATAGGGAAGAGCACGTAACCAGAGAATTCTGGAACTGTTAGTGGAAGTTTAACGAAGGCGTCTCTACCTTTAATCCGAACCTCCGCTCCTAGCCTAAATGTGTGAGGTGTAACTTTCTATATCATATGAAACCGCATAAGACACGTGCGTGGTCTCTGTTTCCCGCGGAGATAATCACTCCGGATTTGGACATTTTTCCGAATTCTCTGAACGCTGCCTTGGACCAATAAAATTAGCGCGAATAATTTGATCGCACTTGAAATATTAAGGAAACGATTACTGGACTGCGGATTTTATGCATTTATGACAAAAATGGGCACGTACAATTTAAAACAGTGGAGGTATTAAAAAGATTTAAGGCCACCAGTGCATTAGTTTCACCTTAATAAGATAATTAAAAGAAGAATGAAATCTTTATATGGCTCCCGTGTGTGTCTGACAATCAATGTAAACATATTTTATTTTGCATAAAGATCCGCAGTCTAACGATTACACTCGTTTTGCTAGATTAATTTACAAGGTGTTTCACCTTGCAAAATGGAATCTGGAACGATTGAGAAACGGTGGAAGAAGCGCGCGCTGGGATCTTTAAAATGACATTTGGACGGCAGCGTATTTGACTGACGGAAGTCTAGAGTTTAGAAATAGATCGGCCTGGTTACACAATGCGGGCGCGAGTTACGGGTTTTCAAGGTAGCCTACGCCATATAATCCATGTGGTTTTCCATGGAACTTCCATCGAAAAATGGGACGATCTGCCATCTTGTCGAACATGCCATTATTTCGGGGAATTTTAAACTCTTTAAAACTTTTGGAACTTTTGTCGCGAACTTTTTTCAGTGGGTTGAATCGTTTAAAACTTTTCTGATCACCGGTACCTTTAAAAGTCGCCTTCGTCGACGGGTATCGAAAGTTATTTATTTGTTTACAATCTATATAAATATTTGCTTGAATGAATAAAAGATAAGAGAGCGATGACCCTCTCGATTGGAAAGTAAATAGTAGTTTGTAGTTGATTTAAATCGCGTTAAAGCAACGCGGATAGCACGGTGGGGCAAAGGAAGAACGTGTTGGTACATATGGCGGCTGATTTGAATTAAAGCACGGCAATTTGAATTAAAGCGCGGTAATTTGAATACGAGACTGTGAATCCAAGTTCAGCACGCAGGATCGGATAGAAATTGTGCTGCAGGAGCTCGAGGTTCTGGTAGAAGATACATTCGGATTTCTATGAAATCGTTTTCGTGCGGTGGCCACGATCTTGATCCCTGACATTGCTGAGCTTCGCAGTGCGGTGTAGGCACGCTAGCAAACTGACAGGTAAAGACCTCGCGTGTCTGCTGTGCACGTAGAGATGCATAAACGGTGACACTTCTCTTTGTTTTTGCGCGGCTCGTACAGGCGTTATTCAGATTTAAATTGCAACGCATTCCACTTTTCCGACTTTTTTTCCCTACGACCACTCAAGTGAAAGCGAGCCCTTTGAGATGGCGCAGCGCGCAGCGCGCGACGCGAACCAAAACTGTTGTCACGGCCGCCTTCTAATTGTTAGTTTGGCCCTTGCAGGCGTCATGGACGGTCTAATATAAATTTACATACTTGTTGAAAATTCTAATCCTTATGTCTATGGTGTGGTTTAAGGTACAACATACAATTCATACATATAAATTAATCTGTGATCTCAGCCGGGAGCATAATACACTCCTCAAAAGAATTAAGGGATCAGTTGTGCGAAACCGAAAAATTGCTCCCACTTTACGTGATCATAACTCCGTCAACAATTGCTGTATCGATATCGTTAAACAATGGTTTGAAACCTGAAACATCTAGTTTCAGATGCTCTGTTTCAAATTGTTGCTATGTTGGTTTTTCACAAAGTTATAAGCGAGATGAAGGCAACATTGACGGTTAACAAACATTTTGTGCAACTTTGGAACCTCACACGGGAGCAACAAATTTTTTTGGTAAATCGCGGTAATATCATTTGGAAGGGCTATCTTTCCTGTGTGAAATGCGAGGTTGTTGATTATTGTGCGATTTTTTTTATTCGAGTTATTCAACATTGAAGTAAATGTTGGCTTTTTAACTTTAACTGGCTCCAGAAAGCGAAAAGATTATCGTAGAATCTTGTGCAAAAAAGCAATAGAAAGAGCGTCTCTTTCTCTTCAACGCACTCCTTTTGATTTTTCAATTTCATTAACATTTCGATATACCAGGTGTTTCTGAAAATATGCTTAAAAAATGCACAATTTGCATTTTTCCTTTAACTCGCTATATCTCGGCGAGAAATGATCGTAATACCATGATCCGAACGTTAGATTGAAGCAGAGATTCTGCCTATTCCCCATGAACTCACTGCGACAATCTTTTACGTATGGCAGCTGTGTTTGAAGTTAGTGCTCCGCAGATATTAGCGCGCCACGTACAGCGCAGCGGCTGCCTGACATCTCTGAATACTCTACCGCCGCTGGACCAAACTCGATTCAAAGTGAGAGAACTTTCTATAGAAATAAGGTAGAGCGAAGAAACTTATTTTAGATTAAAGCTGATACATTGCAGAATATGGGAAAAATAGGGAGATTATGGTACGAACATGTAGAATTTAAGAAAATGTGGTTTCTCCAGTACCACGCGCCGAAAAAATTTTTTTTAATATGCTATATATCATTTCCCGTAGATTTTTTCGCGTTAATTTCAAATCTGGTCTCAAAATTTGTCTACGACCTCAGGATTTTGCAAGAAATCGATGTTTTTCGCTTTTCTGGAGCCAGTTAAAGTTAAAAAGCCAACATTTACTTCAATGTTGAATAACTTGAATAGAAAAAATCACACAATAATCAACAACCACACATTTTACACAGGAAAGATAGCCCTTCCAAATGATATTAACGCGGTTTATCAAAACAATTTGTTTCTCCCCGTGTGATGTTCCAAAGTTGCACAAAATTTTTGTTAATCGTCAATGTTGTCTTCATCTCGCTATAACTTTGTAAAAAACCAACATAGCAAGAATTTAAAACAGAGCATCTGAAACGAGAGGTTTCAGGCTTTCAATCCATTGTTTAACGATATCGATAATTTTTGACGGAGTTATGATCACGTAAAGTGGTAGCAATTTTTCGAGATCGCACAAGTGATCCCTTAATTGTTTGAGGAGTATAGAATCCTTCGGTACTTTTGCTATTTGTCAATGAAAATATGAAAGAAAAGATTTCCAAAAGAAATCCGAGAGAATAAATTTGTTCCCAGCAGTCTAGTTATCGAGTTTTTCTGATAATAATCGACGGTCCAAGCGTGTTGCAACTCACGCTGTGCTGTAGGGCTGTAGGTCAGAGACAGTAGGGAGCTAGGTGTATTCGCACGAACCGGAGGGAGTCTGCGAGAGACGTGGACAGAAAACGGGAGGTGTACCGTTTTCCGTATTGTCGGATCCCCGTTGGACGGATTTCTTTCTCTCGGAAGAGAAATATGTAGTCGCGGGTTTAGGAGGTGAACGTACCGGAGGAGGTGACTTACTTCGCAGCTGGTAGGTTGGAGCAAGCACCGATTCATCATGAAAACGAAACCGAGCACCGACTATGTATTACGTGTACATGTAGCTACGTACACTGGCTTCTCACCTGTCGGTCGCGTGTCCGCTTTATGCGATTTTTTTTAATCTTTTTCGTACAACTTTCGTTTCAACTTTTTTGTAAATATCGTTTGTTACTTTCGAGATAACGCATCGGATAAGTTGAAAGAAATTCTGCCGCGTCTCGTGGGGTTTTCTATTGTTTATCGCTCGCGTGGGCGTTAAGAGCATTTTACATTAAAGCATCGTACATCTGCTCGTTATCTTTGCCCCTTTACTGTCCAAGAACTGCGAATTATCTCTGGTATCTCGTCCGAGAATTTATAGCAAATTCAGGTATGTATTTAGGATTTGAAACGTTACAAATTCGTAGAGCGAACAGAGAATTGACAAATTACACCTTCGGTGTAACGAAGCGCGATTGTAAACATTTTTATTCGTTTCGTCAACGTATCAAATGGGAGTTTATTTCAACAGGAAAACGTGGAACTGAAATGTAAGCACGCCGCGCCGTAATAAGAATTGAAGAACTACAGTTTTGTTACTTGACGTTCATCAGTCGAGCCTTTTGCAATTATCATTATGCCGCGCATTGTGAAAAATAAGTGGCTTATTTTGAAGAGAGTTTGTCAGTTTCATTATTTCTTCTTTCTCTCTCGGTGGAAGGTATGTGTATGTATGGTTTATAAACCCACACGTGGCATTTATCGATTTTTATAACTACATACAGCAGCGTAGTTATCGTTGTACAGGGTGTACAAACGGTAATGGTCATACCTCTGTATCAGCGGACATTTGTCAGAGAAACTTGCCGCAAAATTGTTTACAACAGCGAAAATTGTCGTTAAGGTTTGTTTTTACTTGAACACCTTCCACGCATCCAGAAGAGAATAAGTTTGAAAGAAGCCACATGTCGCGAACAAATACATAGTTATTGAGATATAAGCTGTTAAGCTTAGACAGACCATAATCGTGTGCGTGTCAAACAAAGTACACGTTCATAAAATGATTGCACGTAGCCATAGTAAATATAATCTACAGCGAATGAGAGATTGAGTGGGTGTTCCATTAAAATCAATGGAGTCGCATTCCTGAACGAAGCAGGCTTGGCGTAGATCAGTGGCAAGAATGGAACGTCGAAATGTGAAAGGAAAACTGAAAGTTTATGAATCTTCGGATATTGATGACAGCTCTGCGAAAATAATGAAATGGCACGTGTCCAAAGGGACCGGCGCGGCGCGCAACATCCATCGGGGGGGAGTAAAGAAGTACGGGAAGACTGGCTTTCAAAACTGGCTGACGGCCAGTTTCCATTCGGTTGATACGTCTGTCCTCTGTACATCCGAATAATGCTGTTACACGACGAAAATCGACTTCGCTCTCGGCTGCATAAGGGTTAAAGGTCGCGTTAAACGGAGCCGGTTCATTTAGGAATGCCTGACCTCCCTGCTATCTCTTATTCCTATTTTTAAATCGAATATACACCGAAATGATGTGCTTAAACCTTTCGCTACTCCTC
>CM052296.1:3741534-3791447 GCA_028455765.1 Lasioglossum oenotherae
TTTAAATACAAAATTGTTTAACATACATATAATAATTCTTCATATATTAGAATGACACGCGGAAAAGTTTTAAGTAGAAGTACTAAATACTAATTATAAACTTGGCTTTTTGTTCGAATTTATTAGACTGTTCTTATATAAATTTCGTTATACTTATGTACATTAAGTTGTAATATATATTTTGTTCGAATTTATTAGACTGGTCTTATATAAATTTCGTTATACTTATGTGCATTAAGTTGTAATATATTTTGTTCATAACAAAAACAGAGCAGTTGTTTTGAATTCAGAATATTGATTTCTGCTTTTTTCTATTCCTTCATTATTTTTCTAGCCATCTTTTAATGATATTATCAAAAATACGTAAATTTTTTGTTCAAAATAGTAGTGCTCTTATAGAAATTTCGTCCACTGTAGGTCTATGTTGGCACATTCGCTTATCAGAGTAATTGTCCCTGGCTGGTCTATAGTAATCGAGTAGTCGCGCGAGTCAAAGGACGATGTAATCGGTCGAATGCCATTCAAGAACCATCGATGAACACTTTCCTCCCCCACCAGCGGTGCTTAGTTCCTCCCATAAGCTTCAAGTTCGCTTGGTAAACCTATACCACTGTGCGCATTTCGAAGCAGCTGAACCAGTTCTTTAGACAGCTTAATGAGCTTCTCAGGTAACTTTACCAGTTTCTGTGGCAGCTTAACCAGCTCCCGAGACTGTTTAACCAATTACTTAGGAAGCTTGTGTATCGATTCCGCGACCCGCAAATACTCTATACTTTATCCGTAACTTTAAATATCATTGTAATGCATACCATATCCGTAAACAGGTTCACATGTTGAACCCATCTGCCTACATCGGTAACTCGTGGCAGGGATTGTGTACACGGGTGGTAATATTCGTGATACTTTGGCTGTATTCGTGGTTCAGGCTGCTCGAAAATTTCCGCCTTAGATAAATATTGACATAATTGTAGCGGGCGGTACCGATTTGACCGTCAAGGTGTGGGATATTGCGTCGCTTTTGCATGAAGTTGAAATATAACAAGAAATTGGACGATCCGCGGATATTAAAAATGGCTCTGTTTTGTTTGTTTACAGATACCTTGACGTCGGCTCGACAGATCAGCCCGACAAATTCCACAAGGTATGTAACCTCGCGTTTCCGCGAAGAAACACGGGACGACTTTCGCAGGCGATAATCCAACTTTTGCATTTTTTCATGCGGGCGAAGTTGAAAATATGTTATCCCGGCTCCGTGAGAATACAATTATGCAAATAACGTTTTCTCGAAAGGCTGCGTGTCTCAGCAGCGCGGAAACTTTTTTCCGATGTGTGTAATTAAATACGAAGCGAGAAGGACTGAGCAAGACACAAAGCGATGTGATGGTGAAGGGAAGGAGAGGGGAGGAGGATGGAACGGCATTAATGGGAAAACGGAAGTTATATGGAACATAAAGAGAATAAACAAAAGTGCAAAGTTCGGTCGTCTAGTTAATCGATAAAAGCAAAACCGCCCCGGGAAACCGTAACTGAAATTTTTTCCCCCGCCAACTGTCCAAACAATTTTAATGAAATATTGGGAAATTCGGACAATTTACACACGGGGCCGTTCCTTTCCTCCCGAGAGAGAATTCTCTCGCGCACAGTTTTCCCCTTCAGGAACGTGCAAATAGGCCCCAATCACCCTAACCGCCCCTCCGTGTGACTTTTCCTCCGTGTGGTTTTGTTTCTTCGGTTTTTCTTTCATTTCCAGCGACTTTATTGTTCGATCGGTTTGTCGGTAAATTTACATCAACTCATTCGTATGCGCTGTCGCAAACTGAATGGCGGCAGGAACAACGCATATTGTCTGTATATCTGTTTCCATTAATTGATTCCTGTGCGCGGATTCGTTTAAAATACGTTGAGTTGCGTACACACCGCGAAGGATGACCAGAGAGATGTAATGATTGGAACGGGAAATCGATTAAAAAGAGAAACAAATAAATGCGATGCTCCGAGCATCGATGATTAATAGCCTTAATAATGTACTGACCCGTTTCACTTTGTTGCTTCGCAAATGTAAATGTAATTTTATTAGTCTTCTAATCGAATCACTGTCTAGACTAGACACGCGGCCAGTTTCGACATCACAGCTCTGAATTCTCGTGAAATTTGAGCGAACGTCAAATATATTAATTACCACTCCTCGATTTTTCCCCAATCGAACGTTTCACTTTCCATTTTTTTTCTCTCCATTTGTCATTCTATTTCGAGTTAATACCTGTCCCGGCTGTGACGGTGCACTCGATATCCACACACGTGCGTGTTTGAAACGCTTGTCATGTGCAGATCTCGAACGCGAACGTGCACCGCATTTTCCATATCGTGGCGGTCTAGAAAAAGTCCAGCAAGAAGTCTGACGATCCCGTGGAAACCTGGTGTGCAGGTCGGAATCACGTCCTTACACCTATGCATGTATATCCGAGTCATCGTGCCGCCCATTTTATTATTACCACGTTTTTATTAGCTCGATTTCTTGTCTGTCTGTCTGTTTGTTCGGTACAAATTTTGCAATTGATTTTAAACTAACTTCCCGATGAGCTAGAAACTTGAAATTTTAAACATAGCTCGGAACTGGATGACAATGCAATATTTTTAAAAATATTTTAGAAAGCCTATGCGTTTAGGGAATATAGACGATTATTAAAAATTTAACCGTTACACCCCCTCCCTGGTTCTTTAAAACGAAAAACGTGGGGCGCAAGATAATACATATACTTGCAAAGAAAAAGATAGCACACACATGCTATTGCATGCGCCCCACGTTTTTCGTTTTAAATCTTACAAGTATTTTCATAGCTATTCAAACTTCACAATCACAAATTTTCAGGACTACCTGTACGGGGTTAGGAATCTGTATGGGGCTAGAAGAAATAATACTTTTTAGTCCGTTTTTTAATCGTGGTGTTTTTTTTTAATTTATTTTATACTTTTTGTTGGAATATGGATATACATTAAACCACTCACGATTATATATGAAATAGAATTTATTCTATGTATATAATATATATGGAGACACGTTGTGAGACACGTCTTTACTATTTGACAAACACGACAGAAGTGAGGATCGCTCCAGAAAATAACAGACGTTGATCTAAGAAACAGATAAGTGTTGAAGGTTTCATGACACAGACAGCATTGATACAATGTTCATTTGTATAGCTGTTCGAGAGTTAAACAAACTGAATTTGCCTACTAAATAAGAGTAGATTATTTTCGTCAATTTATAAATTCCAACACTTTTTAGTCCGTTTTAAAAACGTGGTATTTTTAAAAAATTTATTTTTATTCTTTGCTTTATTCCGCACCGTGGCTGGGTATCGGGCAATGTTGACAGCGAGCTGGTTGCTTCCTCGCCTAATCGGATAAAATTCCGCGAAAATTTCGCGCGATTCTACCGCGTACCTCTCGTGAGTGCGCAACAATATGTATTCTCTACTCCAACGTGTGTACAACGCGTTTACGTCTGCAACAATAAAAGATACAGAACAGTAGAAGAATACATTAGCTCCATTAGCGCGAGTATCGCTGGCTCGAGGCTCGAGGTCGTCGTATCGTGTCGGGCGTGTTTACCACTTGACTGATTCCAAGGGGGACCCTGCAATGGTGGGGAAACAATTTTGACAGTTCCGGTAGAGATCTTTGCTTTACAGTTTACGGGTACGGAGATAATACCCTATTACTTCCAGCAAGTAGAATCGGTAGGTGACGAGCAGACGCGTCAGCCAATTGCTATCTAATAGCGTTTATTCCTATTTTTCCGACTTGTTTCCGTATGTATCGTAGAATCAGCATCCGGAGCGGCGGTGGCAACTTGTACCACGACTTCGGAACCACCCTCTGTAAAAAATCGAAACACGAGCGACTTTTTAAGCGAACGTACACCGCAATATCCGCGCACGTTCTCGGTGCAAAGTACTACGTAGGTTGGCTTTGCGGAAACGAGAACAAGGAGAGTCGCGTAAGATATTTCGCGATCTTAGACAATGATATAACGAGTCTCCGAGGACGTTGCCTGTGTGAAAACGTATCGTAGGTCTGGCTCTGAGAGGAGAGGGGTATACATACATACGTACCTATAATGACAATCTTCGAAAGCGTTCTGTCCGAGTCCGCGGATGCATTTTGCATAGTCTAATTTCTTCTTATAGTCCAGTCAACGAAAAGTTGTAGAGGGAAATGGAAGAAACACAATTTTTAACTTTGGGTCTTTGTTTGGACTAGTTAGGAGGTAAACATACTAAAAGTCCCCACTCCTAGGAGTTGAGCGGAGTGCAGGGGGGCACATAGAAAGTCCCCTTTTTCGGTTTTCCGCTTATATCCCGGAAATGATGCGTCCTAGCGATAAGACCATTCGATACAAAATTAAAGCTGACAAAATTTGCCATAAGATTGATTGCATTCAGTTTTTTGCTGCCTCGCATAGTTTCCGAGATATCCGCGCTCAAAGTTCACTAATTGTGAAAAAGAACTCTTCAGCACAATTAGTGAACTTTGAGCGTGGATATCTCGGAAACTATGCGAGATAACGATAAACTGAATCAAATCAATCTTGTGGCACATATCGTCAGCTTTAATTTTGTGTGAAATGGTCTTATCGCTAGGAACCATAGTTTCCGAGATATAAGCGGAAAACCGAAATAGGGGACCTTCTACGTGCCCCCTGCACACCGCTCACCTCCTAGGAGTAGGGACTTTTATTATGTTTATCTCCTAACTAGTCCAAACAAAGTCCCAAAGTTAAAAATTGTGTTCCTACACACCCCTATTATGAAAATAAATTACCGTTGGCAAAGAGCAGCCGATATTAATGTTTGAAGAACTCTCACAACGATTGAGAGTTTAAAAAATTCTGGAACAGAACGATATTTTCAAAGAGACGTTTATTTAATTAAGGAACACTTTATTCGGTTCGAATGTTTCTATCGTTGTACAAAATATACGTAAAAAAACGGCACGAGATAAAAGCAGAACTATTTACCGAATCGATACATGAACCACTTCAAATTTTTTTCTTTTTCATTGGTGTGCTGTTTTTGAAAATCAGTTGCAATCAAAATTTTTTGTTTCTCCTCCGCATAAAGAATACATTGTTTTCCGACTATGTCTATCATTTTTCACACATACAGATTTAATTTATCACGAATTATTAACTACTCTTAGGCTCTTCTCATTCATTTATTCAAAACTATTGGAATATATTTCCTGCTTCTCTCTTTTACCTGTTCCGCTTTCCATGTATGAGCCCGTGCGTGGTTGCGGGTGAATCGGTATGCGAGATTCAAATTTCTGGACGTGGTTGCATATATTCTTCGAGTTATCGATAGATGTCGAACGCGATCGATCCTCCTCGCGAACCCTCGAAGACGAAATCAATTCCGCTCGAATGGATAACGCGCAGCGAAGTTGCATTCGCGTATCCTTTTACTTACTTTGTTATCTTCTTACGTCGTCTTATTACACTGCATCAAGATTGCCGTTACACTTGCGCATAGTAATTGCATGTAATCCGAGTGAAAATAAAATTGATTCGTATAACAATGACATTATTTCCTCGACAAGGAAGAAGCTCCTGCGTTATCTTCACATTTTGCGAGCAGGGTGAGTCAAAATCACGTTCCACGCTACTTATGTTGCATAATCTCGTTACATCGAATCTTATTTGTCTACGAATGCTGTCTCTTAAAAACAAAAGAATTGAAACGTAGATATGATTGGCAAAACAAAAATAATACTAAGGGTACACTTTTCCTTGCGTAACCAGAAATGTTTGCGTTTTTTCTATAAATTTTGCCCTTGTACCTATGTTATCCAGTAGATTTAGACGAGAAGATGTGAAAAATCCAAGTCTCGATCCTGCAAGATCAATGTTTCGCCGTTTAAAACTGCTTAAAGTTGAACAATTGCAGTGTTTTTATAGGTTAGCGTCGCCATGTTGTGTGTAGTGACGGTCGCGCGCCGCTTACCGAGCAGAGCTGCTAGGTGGCACCACAAGCACGCACTGATTTTCATTACGTAGATTTCCACCAAGCAACTACATAATTTATTAAT
Organism: Lasioglossum oenotherae; assembly: GCA_028455765.1. Classification (NCBI taxonomy): domain Eukaryota; kingdom Metazoa; phylum Arthropoda; class Insecta; order Hymenoptera; family Halictidae; genus Lasioglossum; species Lasioglossum oenotherae. Next base: position 3,747,625 of record CM052296.1, read on the forward strand.
TATCGGTCATTACTAGACTGCAGATTTTATGCATTTATGACAAAACTGGGTACATGTAATTTAAAGTAGTGGGCATGTTAAAAATATTTAAGGACATCAATATATTAGTTTCAGCTTCATAGAATAATTAAATCAAAAATACAATGTTTATTTGGCTCCTGTGTCCTGCAATCAATGCAAACATTTTTTACTTTGCATAAAGATCCGCAGTCTAGTCATTACACACACATACAAGTGCTACGATATGGTGCAACATTTGACGCGCATACGCAGCGATTTCAGCCTCAGTAAAGTAAGATTCTCGATATAATGGGGTACCTTGAACACGTCGCAGAATTTTAAAAAATTAGTTTGATTTGATTCTGGACAATGAATTTACAACATGTATATTTTGTAACTCGTAGGACACTTTCTGGAGTTTTTTTTGTCCGGAACAGATTCTTTCGGTACATTCCAGCCAAATATAACTGCCTCAGGGCTCTGCTTATCTCATCATCCTGATTAGTGTTCCTGATTTCTCAACATTTTTCATTTCTCGAGAAATGAGACATGAATTCAGAGAATTTAATAAATATTAGAGATATTTAAATAACTACATTAAAATGTAGCTGTTAAAATATGATTTTGTATCCTCATCATGGTTGTCAACTTGACTAATGTAGTAGAGAGGTTAGGTAGACAACTTGACTAGCGTCGTTATATTAATAGAAAGATTTCCGTTACAGTAAGACTGAATTTTCTATTAATAGAAAGTATAATAAAGGTATATTATATTGTATGCATAAACATTATATAATTAAGATCACATTATTCGAACAGTAGCATATTTTGACTGATGGTAGGACATATGTATTTGTTCATCTCCGAATTTTCCTAGATTTAGATTTCTCGAGAAATACAATTATAAAATTTCTCGAGAAGTAACACTAATCCTGATATAAACAGATACGCTCCACAGTTTTGGCCGCGCATGCGCGTGAAATGTTGCGCCATATCGCAGTGTAGCACTGACACACAGACAACATGGCGGCGCTAACCTGTCGAAAATACTGGACAGTGCTCAAGTTTAAGCATTTGTATCGATAACTGGTGGTGAATCATTGATCCTGCAGAATGGAATCTTGGATTTTTTGCATCTTCTCTATGTTCTCGTCCAAGTCTACTGGATGACACAGGGAAAAGGTAAAAATTTCTATGAGAAACGCAAAAATTTGTGATTATGGCGCGACGCGAAGTTTATTTAAAGATTATGTTCTCCGGTGTTGAATTCTTTCATTTTCGAGCAGCAATCGTTTTACGTAACATCGACGGTTATCGATAGTGCCATATAACCGTGTATGGGGCCATAATGCGACTTCTTTGGCGCTTCGGGACAGGTGACAACATAACAACAAGGGGTCGTTAAAATCTCTCCTCGCTATAAATCACCTTGCGCAAGCTTTTCCCTTCTGCCAGGACATTGATTTGGTAACACAGGGGAAAAAATCGACGGATTATGTTGGGTCAGGGTTTGCATAATATTTCTAAAATGTAACCTCGATCTGATATCTATTCAACGAGGGAATTATGTATGCGCATGTTGTATAAAACGTGAGATGGATAGATGCGAAAATACGAACCTACGAGTCGGACTCTCTTCTCTCCTCTCGCGATCTCTGGCGTTTCATGTATTGTAAATTGTTCTAAATCCTTCAGCGAATTGTTCAAGCGAGTCAGGATGGCAGTATTTTCGTAATATTTTCTCAAATAAAAACAAAATAAAGAATTGCTTACTGGCACCGAGCAATATTGAACAGCTTTCAAATCGCTAGGTCACTAGATCGAGACCAGGTTTGTTATTGTACTATTTTTCGCAACGAAACGACCACCGTTCAAATGTTGACGATTTTCGCAGGTCGGTAGTTTACTGTTCGAATGCTTTTAGGACCCACGGCGAATCTGCGGCCGATTGAACCAGGAATACCATTCGTTTCGCGTCCGGCAACTGAAAAACAATTGGACGTGTCTCTCGACGCATTGTTCGCCGCGCCTCGCCTCGCCCGATAGCCAAGGACGACTTTAATTGATTCCTTAAATTAGCCTGATCCGTCGCTTCGGATGCGCGGGCCTCTCCCGCGTTAACTCGAATTTGAATGCTCGTGACGGATAGAGCGCTGTGCTAATATGTTGAAGACAGATGAAGGAACCCGTCGATTTGACAAGCGGGTGGATGAAACGAGGGGGAAAGGGTGGACGGGAAAGGGACGGGGTCTCGATATGAGAAGGCGGATTGTACGAGGAGGGAAAAACAGAAATGGGTTCGGCAGTTAATATCGAAGCGAATGGAAGAGCAATCGGTATGAAGCGAACCGGAATGACCTTATTGCCCGGTCCAAGTGCAATCTGCAATTGGTTCGGTCTGTTACTGTTACAATTGGCTAGCACCGATTTGTGGACTTGAATTTCGCGCGCGCACGACCCTCCTCCACCCTCTTCGTTCACCCTATACTTGCGCTTCGCGTGTTTTACCGTTTTGTGTCGTTTTGTGTCAGATTAACGTGCTGGATGCTATAGAACTCGTACACTACAGAGTATACAGGGTGTCCGCGGGAATTCGGACCACTACTTACGGTATATCTTACCGCCAACGCGATAATTTTAATGAAAGCGAGGTACGACTTCCAAGATCGTACAAGGTCAAAAATATGTATGCATAATATAGAAGAATATAGGTTTAATAATCACTTATAATTGCGATGGTTTTAATTTTGATTTTATTCGTTTACGACATAAATTGATAGATCAAATAGAAATTTCTCTTGAGTAATTGCATCTAAAAATTAGAAGAAAGTATTAGGGAACAATATAGGTTTAATAATCACTTATAATTGCGATGGTTTTAATTTTATTCGTTTACGACATAAATTGATAGATCAAATAGAAATTTCTCTTAAGTAATTGTAATTAAAAGTTAGAAGAAAGTATTAGGGAACAATATAGGTTTAATAATCACTTATAATTGCGATGGTTTTAATTTTATTCGTTTACGACATAAATTGATAGATCAAATAGAAATTTCTCTTAAGTAATTGTACTTAAAAGTTAGAAGAAAGTATTAGGGAATAATTTAGGTTAGGACATAAATAATTTTTAAAGTTAACTTTTCGGTGTTCCATTTATAAAATCGATCGTCGTTAAACTTGGTGACTGTTATCCTCGACGGTAATTATAATTTAGTAATGTAACGTCACACACGGTGGAAGTTATTTCCGTATCAAGCCAATATTTCATTGGCACGAGCTCCATTTAATTCTTAGATCATCTCTATCTAATTCCGTCTTCTCATTATTTTTAGATTTTTGATGGATGCATCGTTTAAATCTATTTTGTCAAGCTCGGAGTAACACGTCGCTCTGTAATTAGAACTGAGATTGCTCTCTACATTTCGGTGATTAATTAGTAGACTGCGGAATTTTATGCAAAATAAAAAATGTTTCATATTGATTGCAGGACACAGGAGCTAAATGGAAATTGTATTCTTCTTTTAATCATCCTATTAAGCTGAAAATAATACATTGATGTCCTTAAATATTGTTAACATGTCCACTGCTTTAAATTGTACGTGGCTATTTATGTCATAAATGCATAAATTCCGCAGTCTATTAATTAGTATACATACTAATAACGAGATCCTTTATTTCACAGAGTACCGAATATTCCATTATACAATATTATATATTCATAATTTCGTTTCAAATAATACATTCGCAGATACATGCATACGACTATAACTGAAATCGATGTGGGCGTTGTTTAATTTCCGTTTTGTGGAAAGTTATTATATAGAAAATTGGTTAAATTTAAAATTAATAACTACGTTTGGCTGTTTGCGAAGCCATTTCAATTATTTCCTGGAATACGATTCGGTATGCGACTTGTTGTAGGTAACTTTATAACACAGAACGATCTTAGCCTCCACTGTTCTATAAACTGCTCTTTCCGTCTCATGCAACTTGAATTTCCTACTCGCACGATCTGAATTATTGTTGATAAAGCGCATACCTTCATCCAAGTCGCCGCAACTGTTCGCCTCTTGCTGCAGTGGGTAACGAAAGTATTCGAACGCCCTTTAAGACAGAATACCTTTTTTATAATTTTATCAAACGACCTGATTTGTTATAATCAATTTTGACAAACAATGACAACACACATGTACAACCATGAGCAATTAGTTGAAATTCACGAGCCCGGAGCCCTCGACTTTTCAACGAACCGCCGAGTATATTTATCGGTGGAATTGCCACGGGTAACACCGATTTCTTTGTTGTTCTCTCTCGTCACGCGTGTAATCAATTTCAACATTGAATCGACGATATGCAACCGATCAAATCCATCGGAAGAAATGAATTTAATTGCTGTCATAAAATAAATGGGAACGAACACTGTGTTCTCGTAATAAATTCTCCTAAAGTCTCAATCGTGCTCCTTTCAACGTCACTTTTTGAGGTGATTTCATCACGTTATCCGAGGAAGTCATTTTCCCTTGTACAATTTCATCCTTATATACAGAGTTTGGCATTAATCGATTAAAATTTGAATCATGATTGATTGATTAACGTGTACGATTAAGAAGAGAAACCGTCGAATAATCGACGATTGATCCAATCGATTGATGAAGTTAATCGTCAATCGTTGATTAAATTTTTGCCCAGCTCTGCTTATGTAGAATATATTTTTAAAAATGTTTGTATTTTTATTCTGTTTTATCATTGTGTATAGAATTACAGTATCTTCAAACTGGTAAAGTTATTTTGAAAATAGTCACGATGACAGGATTAACATGTGTTTGATCATTCCTCACTGTTTCTACTTGGTATAACTATATATCGCTGCTCCGGAAGTATAATGACGCAACTGTAAAATTTTGTGAAATTGACTTTATCGTGTTGGCGGGCTCAAAAATGCATAAATGTTTGTAAATCGACATAATGTAAATCGAGGCTGGTATTTATTATTCTATAAATTGAAATAACTTAAAAGTTGCAATAATAACCGACAATGTCTATATACTACTCTCATAGAAGAATTAAACCGAATTTTGAGTTTTTGCAGTTGTGTCATTATTAGACTGCGGATCTTTCTGCATTTATAGAAAAAATTGGCTTGATGAAATTCAGAATTGTTGGAGAATTTGAAACATAGAAGACGTCAATGTATGATTTCTCCTCTATTAAAATCACTACGGGAAGAAATAACATCCAATTTGGTTTTCCTTTCGTGCAGTCGATGCAGTCAATTTTTATTGTGCATAAAGACCCGCAGTCTAGTCATTATACTTCCGGGGCAGCGATATGTACCTTGACATCGTTAAGATTCTATGTAATGTAAACTTTTCATCTGTTTCAGTTCGAGTTGTATGCATCTGTTGCAGAACTACACTTCGTTGGTGTAAGTTACAATACATTTCTCTATATTCTTAGAATTAGAATAGTCCGACATACATCTTACGCTTCTACCCATTGTTTTACCTGCCGTTTTGTTACAATACTTTTCCACCGACTCATGAATTTTACATTTAACCGATTTAAATTGAACTCGTTAATTGCCAGGCGACTCACCTAGAGAAAACCACATAAGATCAAAGCGATTTAGTTAACGAGAACGAAACTGCACAAGTCGAATCGATCACAGTGCTTTCTTCTGTAAACCTTTTAAACTCAACAAATTCCAATTCAATTACTGTTTCTTTATTTATTTCATTGCTAGATATCAAAATGCGTTTTATTACATTTCCTAATTTCTATTCGTGCTCGCTTTAGCAAAACAAAGTTTTACTTCTTTATCTGCTTTTCGTTCTTACTCTCCCGATGTCCAATGATCTTGAAATCCACCTGTCAATTGTACTTTCACGATTCGTTCGAGATTGACGTTCCTTTTTCATTTCACTCAATGATCCAGCGGAATAGGAAGTGACGCGACGTAGTTTTCGTTCATCTCGAGGAGCAGCTTCGCCGATCAATCCGAATGCTTCTTTTCAACTCGATTACTTCTTTCAGCGACCTAAGTCTGCAATTGTACTTTTGGAACGGGCAGTTTTTTTCACAATGTAGTCGTAACCCCAACCTTTAACTCGAAAGACGCGAATCCGTTGCCTTTTCACCATCGTAAAGTGATTCTACTCGTGGCATTTCTCTTGTCAACTTTTCTATGCGAGGCGATCGACTATCGGCTACTTGAATCGATGTATTTCTGACATTCCCCCGATTGAAATCAGATCGAACACGTCTCAATTTGAATCGTATATGTTTAATCCGCGACGTAATTGAACCTCGACTATCCGAACTCGTCGATTCTCGCGACTCCGATTCCGTAGAATGGCATAATAGTCCAGTCAACGAAAAGTTGTCGAGGGAAATGGAAGGAACACAATTTTTAACTTTGGGTCTTTGTTTGGACTAGTTAGGAGGTAAACATACTAAAAGTCCCCACTCCTAGGAGGTGAGCGGAGTACAGGTGGGCACGTAGAAGGTCCACTTTTTCGGTATTCCGCTTATATCTCGGAAACTATGCGTCCTAGCGATAAGACCATTCTATAGAAAATTAAAGCTGATAAAACGTGCCACAAGATTGATTCGTTTCAGTTTTTCGCTATCTCGCATAGTTTCCCAGATATCCGCGCTCAAAGTTCACTAATGTGCTGAAGAGTTCTTTTTCACAATTAGTGAACTTTGAGCGCGGATATCTCGGAAACTATGCGAGACAGCGAAAACTGAATACAATCAATCTTATGGCACATATTGTCAGCTTTAATTTTGTGTACAATGGTATTATCGCTAGGACGCATAGTTTCCGAGATATCCACGCTCAAAGTTTACTAATTGTGAAAAAGAACTCTTCAGCACAATTAGGGAACTTTGAGCGCGGATATCTCGGAAACTATGCGAGATAGCGAAAAACTGAATGCAATCAATCTTGTGGCACATTTTGTTAGCTTTAATTTTGTATAGAATGGTCTTATTGCTAGGAACCATAGTTTCCGAGATACAAGCGGAAAACCGAAAAAGGGCTCACCTCTAAGGAGTAGAGACTTTTAGTATGTTTACCTCCTAACTAGTCCAAACAAAGTCCCAAAGTTAAAAATTGTGTTCCTTCCATTTCCCTCTACACCCCCCTTATGAGCATTCATTAACTGGACTAATAAACAGCGCAACGGTGTTCGCTATCGCGTCACGACAAACAATATTTTACGGATGTCCGACTGACGAATCGCGTTCAACTAATTTGCGCGAACAACGGAACATTTACAACAACTTCCGGCGATATTAGCTTGCGAGAGGGGTCATGATACGTGCAGAAAGCTCCGTTGAAAACACATCGTTAACTGCATTAATGACAAACAGCGGCGCGGCGGGCCGGGAGAAACTTTCGATTCATAATTATCGTCGCCGTTAATTGCGGCGGCGCGGCATTACGAAACGGTTAGGGAGAGCGAAAATTGAAAATTTCATAATGCGCATTGATGGCCGGCAAATTGTGCGAGCAAACTGAACGGGCGAGCATTACATACTTACTCCGTCGGAGGGCCGACGAGCGCGCGGCGCGGTGGACGATCGATTTTCGAATTTGCGGTTTTTAGTCGAGTTAGACGAATTTCCATCGGAAACGACGCGATCGTCGGCATCGATACAAACTCGATCGTGTATCGGTGGCCCATGGTATTCGAGGGACCAGGAATTTCAGGGCCCGAGGAATTATTAATGACCACCACACACCGTTGACGCTCGGCACTACCGGTTTACTAGATCAAGAGTAGCCCAACGCTTGATGAACTCCCTTCCATCCACTTTAATGAACTTTCCGCGTCCCGTCGCGTCCCGCCGATCGACATTTCTCTTTCTCTTGGATTTCTATCAAGAATATCGATACACGGTGCAACCAAAAAGTATTTGAAGACTTCATTTCAACGGTGAAATCTAGTATTTCGTAACGTAAACTATAATTAGACCGTGGATTTTATGCATTTATGACAAAAATGAATACATACAATTTAAAGCTGTGGACATGTTAAAAATATTTAAGGGCATCAATGTATCAGTTTCAGCTTAGTAGGATAATTAAAAGAAGAATACAATTTTTATTTGGCTCCTGTGTCCTGCAATCAATATGAAACATTTTTTATTTTGCATAAAATTCCGCAGTCTAATTATAATCATCCTTGTTTTACATTCTGTACCGGGAATTGGTCGATGAAATACAAAATATGCATTATTTATCCTTTATTGTATCGCCTTCAAAGTTGGCCCCTTTCAAAATAATACACTTGTGCCAATGAATAACCCAATCATCAAAACATTTTTTAAACGCATTTTTTGGAATCAACTTCAGTACTCGCCGCGAATTCTCTTTTATGTCATCTATCGACTGAAAACGGCTGCCTCGAAGTGGTAATTTGAGTTTTGGAAAAAGAAAACAGTCGGCCGGAGCCATATCAGGGGAATACGAAGGCTGCTCGATAAGATTTGTCGAGTTTTTGGCCAGAAATTCGTCCACAATGATTTCGAGTTTTTGCAGAAAATGCCGGTCTTTCGGCGCTAGTCGAGCGGCAACGCGTTTCATGCCCAAACAATCGTTTAAAATGGTACGAATTGATTCGCGAGACACAGAAATTTCGGCTATCTCTCGCAGACTTGAACGACGATTTTCAGTCACCATTTCCTTTACTTTAGCGATGTGAAGTTCAGTCGAAGACGTTGATGGCCGACCAGAGTGAGGCAAATCTTCCACCACCATTTCGACCGCTTTTAAATGCGCTGTACCACTCATACGCACGTGTTTTTGATAAAGTCGATTCACCGTAAGCCTCATGTAACATTCTCAGCGCATCGGCCCACGAAATTCCATTTGCAATGCAAAATTTAAGACAGATTCTCTGTTCGATATTTTTATCCATTGTAAAAATCGTAGATCACACTTGAGATGAACTGACAAAATGGCGCACTGTAAACAAACTAAATGACAAGTGACGCTCAAACTCCGCGTGAGTATAGAGGACAGTTGTGCCAGCTTAGCGACAAAAAGAATGTCAACAATCCCTTTAAGCGGGCTTTTTAAATGATCGATTCCCGGTACTTTCTTGACAGAATGTATAGCCCAATCAAGTAATCTCTGTATCGCTGATGGCGTTTGACAATTTTTGATCGTTCATCGGTTTGTTTATTAATTCGTGATACATAATCACGTACGCGCAATAATCGAAGCCCGAGATTGAAAGGGAGCGTGGCGGCTCGTTATCCGAGCCAATGCATCGAGCGCCGTGTCAGTTTCAATGCATTTTGGCAATCGTGTTCATTATCTTGACGGAGTTTCAATATATTTGACACAATAACGATAACATTAGTTAGGCGGTATGTATCACGGTTACGGATCCGGACAGGATGTTATTCATTCGAACAGTAGCGAGCGACGTTTAATTTGAAAACGTTTCTGGCCAGGCACCGGCATACAGGCAGTCTCCGGGATCGATTTAAAGCCATGGAATGAACAATTTACGCGTGTGCACTTTTCACTTGAATTTTGCATAGTTGCGTCAGGAAGGATGCGCTATTTATATCCCCAGCTCTGCCGTTACATGCTCAACACTCGAATATTCGTGGTTCCCGCTGACTGATGTTCCATTGTTCTTGAAACATTCATTAATTTTACATAAACGTTTATCTTCCCCGGCTGTGGAACGCGGCGCGCCGCTTTTGTTGCCAATTTCCTTTCGCAGAGATACCGTGAAAAATAGCATCTATGTAGAAACGTACCGAGAGAAATCCTTCAATCTTATAACAAGTTTTTTAATTTAATATCGTAGAACGCTACAGCTCTACCGAGCACTAACCGCAACTATTGGGTACGGCAATAAGTTTCCGTCCTTTTGACAGTTGTCGTTGTAATTAAGTACCGATCGCGTATTTGATGGAACGTAGTACATGTTTTTGAAAGGTCTATGTCTAAGCTTCAAAACGCAGTTAGTGGCAATTGTTTCGAGCGTGAACAGCAGTCAATTTTTCCAATTTTGTTATGGTATGCGATACAATCCTAAGATTTTGCGTGTTTACTTTGGAGATAGCATGTAGCATTCAGGATATAACGGAGTGTACACTTTCCACCTTCAAATATAAGAAATTTTAAAATATGCTAGGTGTCTTATTATTTGGTCGAGGACTGTATATTTAAATACACGCGAAATAGTGATCTCTATTTCATATATACATAATATGTATACCAGAGTGTCCGGAAAACGTTGTACTTCCTTGGAAGTTAGTTTTCCAATCGTACAGTTTGCACGCCTATAGTTTTTGCATTCACGAAACGATTAGATGACGGGGTTAAAGGGGTTGAAAGTGTTAGATACTCTGATAACGTTGTTGTTTGCGACAGTACAAAGCGTAATAGTTCGAGTTCGAGACAATGTTAGGTGCATAATAGCGGTATGTTAGCCGAGCAGTTTTCCGACTTGTTATCGCGGGGAAGCAAGTGTAGAAGGAGAAAGGCAATCTGGACTGTTCCAGCGGGATTTGCGCCCGCGCTCGCGACCGTGGCGTGAGGCAGTCATTCTCCGTCAGAGAAAAAGGAGTAAACTATTGCAGCGCGTCGAAGGCTCCCGCGACATCCGATTTCCCTGGTTATTTCTCTTCCTTGGGCTCACGACTTTTCCCACCGAGAAAATGATCCTTCTCCGTCAAGATCCCGCTGCCTCGCCGGGTACGTTAATTTCTTTCATGATAATGGGAACAAAAGTTTTGAAATTCTCTACGTCTACGATTTTACCATGTATGTAGGTCAGACAAGAGTTCGCTCTTTTCGCCCTGGATCGAATCGTTTCTAGTTTGCATTGCTATCTCTGTTTCGGACGCTTGTTTTTCTAATAACGTGCAGCTATGTAGTAGTATTTATTTATTTCAGCCCCGCGGCCAAGAAATTGGACTTGGATTACAGATCTCTAACTCATTCATCCCTCCATTCAACCATTGATCCCTATCCCGTGCCACATCAAATGTCTTGTCTATAATCTATGTTGATCTATCCGACTGTTCCCCCGCTAATCTTGCCACTCTCTCTCTCTCCTTTTGATTATTTCTTTCCTTTTTTCTCTATTCTCCTAAGCCATTCTACTGTTTCGCCCACTCTTTTCTCCTATACTATCTTTTCTATACTTATGTTAATTCTTTCTACGCCTTCACAGTCTCCTGCCCGATGTTTTAGTTTCCCCAGGTGTCTCTCACATATCCCACACATTCTCTCTTCCTCTTTTCTCCAGTATTTATTCCCTTCTTCCATATTTCCACATCTTGCTCTCGCCATTTAGGCTCTGATTGTCTCCTCCTTTCTCCTCGAAATACTTTGGTACCCTAGCTTCATATATATATTTATATCTATCACAGAACTTAGATGCCATTATTTTATTATATTGCCACTCTCTGTCCCTGCATTCGTCTATCCTTCTCCTTCAGGTTCTCGATAATTGCCATAGTTTCTTTTCCTTCCCTTCTTTCTTTTTCTATTCCCTCTTGACTGTATCCCTTGTCATTCAGGTACTCCGTCCTCTCTTTGCTATTTCTTGTTATCTCCCACATCTTCCAGAACTCTTCCTTCCGATCCCTCCACTCTCTCCTCGAATCTTAATGCTTTCTCTGCTGCTCTTACACATTCTAACATTGCTCTTAAACAATTCTGTTTCTCCCAGTACGTACCCAGAAGGAACACAATTTTTCACTTTGGGTTTTTCTTCGGACTAGTTCGGAGGTAAACATACTAAAAGTCCCTACTCCTAGGAGGTGAGCGGGGTGCAGGGGGCACGTAGAAGGTCCCTTTTTCGGTTTTCCGCTTATATCTCGGAAACTATGGTTCCTAGCAATAAGACCATTCTATATAAAATTAAAGCTGACAAAATGTGCCATAAGATTGATTCCATTCAGTTTTTCGTTATCTCGCATAGTTTCCGAGATATCCGCGCTCAAAGTTCACTAATTGTGCTGAAGAGTTCTTTTTCACAATTAGTGAACTTTGAGCACGGATATCTCAGGAAACTATACGAGATAGCGAAAACTGAATGAAATCAATCTTATAGCACATATTGTCAGCTTTAATTTTGTGTACAATGGTCTTATCACAAGGACGCATAGTTTCCGAGATATCCGCGCTCAAAGTTCACTAATTGTGCTGAAGGGTTCTTTTTCACAATTAGTGAATTTTGAGCGCGGATATCTCGGAAACTATGCGAGATGGCGAAAAACTGAATGGAATCAATCTTGTGGCACATTTTGTCAGCTATAATTTTCTATAGAATGCTCTTATCGCTAGAACGCATGGTTTCCGAGATATAACCGGAAAACCGAAAAAGGGGACCTTCTACGTGCCCGCCTGCACTCCGCTCCCAGGAGTGGGGACTTTTAGTATGTTTACCTCCTAACTAGTCCCAACAAAGTCCCAAAGTTAAAAATTGTGTTCCTTCCATTTCCCTCTGCACCCCCCTTATGAACATTCATTGACTGGACTAGTTCTGTCCAGTTTCAAGCACCATTTGATATATTTTGTTTGTACCCTCTCTAGTTCCTCCCTTTCCTTCCTCCAAATATTTCTGCCCCATACATCATTATCCCTCCTACCAGAACGTTAAACAGAATCATTCTTCTCCAAAAGTCATCCCTAAACAATCTTTCACCTATGCGCCACACTTGTCCTTATACCATATTTGCTAGACGTGCAGCTAATATAGCTATAAATATTTTATAGAAGGTGAACAGATAGTATAATAGTGTAGATTCCATAGAAAATAAAAAAAAATCCGACGAATTACACAGGCCGTCACTTGCTAAGGTAAAACGCGGCATGAAATAGTAATCCTCTTTACTGTCTGCGCGATAACGCCAGCGGTAGCAATTTCCGGATCAAACGGATTTCAAGATCGAGCGATCGACGTATTGTGTTCTGTAAATCGCAGTCGGTTCCGCGGGTATCCGTAAGTATCGAGGGTAGCGTTACAAAGCGGAGGAGGAATCGGTGGGTGTCCCTTTTGGCGTACGCAATTGCATTCTTCGTAGTACGTTGCATTCGCGCGCGTGCACACGGTCTACACCGTGCGGGCGCCACTGCATACGTGCGGCGTGTGTACGCGCGCATATGTACGTACACATACCAGATACATATCTTTCGTAGGTGTCGTGTTTTCTGGGTCACCTTCTCCATTATCAAAGAATCCAGGTCTTACCGAGAGCAAGAGAGAACGAAACAGAGAGATGTACAGGATGATTCACCTAACTGGCGCAGCTCAAAAACTTTGTTCAACTCGGGAACAGCGAATATGATCCTCTGGATACGATTTAACAGTGAATTCATAGTTGAAAAGGAAAAGTGCAAAGCGTGGATACAAACGTTGCACAGAATTCTTCTTGTATGCGCAGCCACCTCCTTCGCTATCATGTTCTCCTAATACAAAACTGAATTTTCGAGGTTTTTAACCCTTCGTGGGTGGGGTGATCTCGCGTCCTTATTCGGGTGGGGCGGTGCACTCGGTGCGCCAGGCTGTTTTGGGTCAGTTTTACTCAGTTTTGACTTTATATCATCAGGTATTCAGACAAATCCATGTAGGTACATTACTAAATATAATTCGGACATTATCAAAAGAACGGTTTTATTGAAAATGAGCACAAAATAACTCTCGATCTTCTCGTTAAAATTCGATCGTTGGCGCACTCGGTGCACCAGCCCCACCCTCGAAGGGTTAATAGGAGAATAAATTTTTAGGTTTCTAATAGGAGAACATGATATTAAAGGTGGTGGCAACAAATTTTCGTGCCACCTCTTTTACTACGATATTCTCCTAATGCGAAACTTAATTTTGGCTAGTCTGAAACATTTTTTCCTTTTCGTGGTGAATTTTTGTCGAAGCCATGCCACCATAATTATCGCATCGGACAATTTTTCATCGGACCGATAATTTAAAAGTTCGAGGTGGGCAAGCTATGCGAATACAGAACGTAAACTCGTTTTAAACGGGCCCCGGGAATTTTACTCTCGGTGTTTCGTAAGTAATTAAAAAGAGTTATACATCACTTGTAAATTCAGACTCATCGAGGGACCGGGGGTTGGCGGGAGGGCATGGCGAAATAGGCAGCGATAAATTAGAGAATTTCAGCCGAGCAAACGGAACCGGCCAGCCGAGCTATAATTTAAGAAGGGAAACGCGGATGCTCCGTGTAACCGAGCGGGGGTAACGCTTACGATTAGATTAACAAGGACGTAATCGTCCATATGTGAATGTCGCTGCAGTCAACTTGTCAATGTCAATAGCAGTCGTCGCATATTGTGCATCTCTGTCTCTATGGATAAATATTATTCGTTGGGGTCTATACAATTGCATAAACTTGTAAGCTATTTTACCACGCTTATACAGTGCCCGAAATTTCCATAAAGCCCCAACCACGTTGTTTGGTAATATCTTATAATTATTCTGTAGTTATGATAAATTTGAGTATGATTTAATTTTAGGCGTATTAAAAACACACACACATATATATATATATATATATATCGATTGAAATAATAGAAATAATATTTATTTAAAGAAATAAACGTAAATATATAATTTTATATAAAATAAACTGCGAAATTTCTATAAAGCCACATACAGTGGCTCAGGAAAGTATTCGAACGCCCTCTAAAACAGAATAACTTTTTTATAATTGTAACAAACGACCTGATTTTTTTATAAACAATTAGAAGCACTGGTTTATGAGATGATATGCAAAAAAGATTTTCCAAAAAATTGTAATTTACAAAGTTACATGCAAAAATAAAAAAGTCATGCGTTCCATTTAAAAAAGACTAAAAGGTAGAAAATAAAAATACATATATAAAAAAAAACCCTTTTAAAAACCACTCGTATATTAAAATGCACTAAAAAGGAGAAAATAATTTTGTCGGAGATTGGTCGCTATAAATAAAAGCGTGAAGTGCCCACGTAGATTACGTCAATATAGTTTACCGCTCCACGCTTTCATTTATAGTGACTAATTTCTACAAAAATTATTTTCTCCGTTTTAGCGCATTTTAACACTTCACCTACCGCACATCTATTAATGGGATTTTCAATGATTGTGCTTGTACCGAAAGAAAGCAGAGAAATTTTCTTCTACATTGCAATCTTGAATTTTTTTTGTATATGTATCTTTATCTAATCATAGTCTATGCTCGTTTGCGTGTTTCTTGCCATGCTGTTGTACCCAATACATCTGTCCTGCATACTAAATTCATGATAATATGTTTAAAAGTACCGTGTTCCAATTCGATTAAACGTTAACATCGTCGTATCCTCTACATCGATGTAGTTTGCAAATTATTCAATTCTCTGTACTCGTTTTATTGTATTTGTATTATAAATATTGGTATTCGCGCAGTAGCCAATGGCAGAATTCTGTTTAAATGCATTGGCTTTACAAATATAAATACTAAATACCTTAATAAACTGCATTTGAAATGTAAGTGGCAATTCGCGAAGCAGACACGTGACAGAATTCTAACCACTTGAGGAAAAGAGCGGGGAGCCGCGGGGGGTTGCGAAACAGCCCAGAAAATTTGACATGAAATAAGGAAATTACGCCGGATTTCAGAGAGCCACTTCCTACACTTTGTACACTTCGTACACTTTGTGTATTTTGTAGCTGCTAAAGAGATGTAGTTGTCGCTGACAGTGCTTTAAAAACAGGCAGCTGTGTTAATGCTGCGGAAATCGATAGCGGGAACACGTGTACCATGAGATTACGCGGCGGTGGGGGTAACGAGAGAACGAACCGCAAAATTGCAACGTTACAGCTCATGCAGCGCGTGAAATGCAACAATGAGTAAAACGCGACAGCCGCCGCCCGGTGTTTCTCGCGGCGCGGCTTCTCGAAAGCCAAACGACGGAAACGATTCTTAAAGTACGGTATAGTGCTTACCTAAATCTGCTAAATCCGTTACACTTACATTTCCACGCGATTTATCCCCACTGTTCGCATACCATTCGACTCGTGTCGAGCCGAAGTCGGCACGGTTTTCTGGAGTAACCTGCGCCAGGAATGCGAAACATACACAGGGGGATGAAAGAAGTTAGGCCAGATATGGACTGGCGTAATCGATAAAGGGTCAGGCTCGCGCAGGGGCTGCGCGGAATTAGTTTGTTCAAAATTCGAACGATGGAGAACTGAACTGGATCGTTTGCCAACTGTGGACGGAAATTTTGCTGCGGTTTTCGAGTTCGACTGGCAATGAACGTACTTAGACAGACGATTTCTTGATTAATAACGCGACGACGGTTTTTAACCGCGCGAAAATAAGATTACCACATAATTGTTGAATAAGTGTTCAAAAAAACTGTTAAAGTATCGTATTTCACAGTTTCACGCTTCGTTAAGGATATTCTGGAGGTACAATGGGAGACAATAGTACAAGAAATTCGAAATCCACATCAATATATTGGCAATGAAAGCCATTCATGAGTATATTTTGCATGAAAAAAAATAGATTAATTTAGAAAGCTTCCGTTTAATTAGTGAATTTCATGTTATATTTATTTTTTAATCAAATTGTCTTCATATTATAAAAAATTGTAAGTGACTTTTGCGAATAATTGTACCCTCTGATTGATTGTAGCTATATTCAGTGGTCTACACACTTGTCGCGTTTCCATGCTAGTGAGAAGGACAACACGATAAATACGTTTTGTAACAGTTTAAGAATCCTAAGAATCCTAATAAATTTTTAACATAATTAATTACATAATTTTTACTATATATATAAAAAAACTGGAGGTTCTAGTTTCGTTTTTTCAAGGTTTAAATAGGGTTTGAAGTGGAATTTCATAAATTCTCCATAAGAAAACGTATTAAAATGTGCAAACTTTATGTTGCTATAATTCTTAAACGCTGCAGTGAATCGAACCCAAAGTTTGGTAATTGCATTAATTTAGTAAGAATTATATCTTGTGAAATTTTCAAAAATTTTGTCGCGTTTTCATGTACCTCCAGAACATCCTTGAGGGCGAAAGTTATCGAAACCATCGTTCCACGTTCCACCAGCGTTTGTTTCGATTTCAGTCACCATAGTTACGATATTTTATGAAACGAGTGATATCCCTTGACGAATTATGGACGAAATTTAATAAAGAAAGGGAGAGATAGATTTCCTGAATATCACGTGGTGCGGTGTAATATTAAATAACAACGCGTATGACATTAATTTAATTTCCTTTGTGCAAAATACGAGATCGTGGTCGTCGCATGGCCAACGTAAATACGTGTTAATTAAATTTTAACATCGGAAGCATCGTGCGGTCAAAGTGACTTGTTTTCCACAATTACGAGAGCGCACCTATCAATTGTCGATAGACATTTATTATAGGGCGAGTGAGTGTAAATGAAATTATTTAACAATTTCCTGTGGAAGCGGCTTTGTGCTTTCAATAAATATGGAACAACGAGAGAATATTGTTCTGCCATTTCTATTATATGCAATTAAAAATATTGATTGCATATGTAATATTATAATTTTATGAAATAATGTTTTTTTTTAATTTAAAACTTTCCCTTTCCACAGCCCTGAATAATAGCATGAAATGCGCAAAGCGCGCATTAACGTGCCCGCACGATTTTTCCACTTTTTCCCTACAATCGTCGTTAATATTCATTATTTACTTAGGGCACAGCGTTCCATGTTTGCTTAAGCAACTAGTATGTTCTGTACTAGCTCATGTTGCAGTTCAAGTAATGCGCCCTAGATATGCAAGTTCTCCTGCATATCAGATTGGTTTATTAATTAAAGCCGACATCAAAGTGGTCAGGGGCCTTAATTAACGCATAGAATAACGCTAGACAAATTAGTAGTTCGAATTAATGAATTAGTCCTCCATGATTCTCGCCCGTTTCGATTCGGTACGCCTCCAGAATTCATTCAGATCTGTAAAACATGTTTGCAATTTTCAACTTTATCAACTTTAAACGAATGATGTGAAAATGCTCTCGGCGCAGCGGTTCGATCTTATAATTACAAAAAATTACAATTTCAATTTCGTTTTTAAGAATTTCATAAAGCAAGTGAGTAATATAATACAGAATGTTGATACGTAAATACAATCCGATTTTTTCATTACAATAATACTAAGTTTTTTGTTACAAAAAAATTATTCGGACGCAACTTTTAATTCTTCTTTCTTGAGAATGATCCACATAAGGATCGAAACGTCGAAAGTCTAATTTAACCTACAAAATTTTCTTTTTTTTTTGTAATTAACAGTCATACGATCGATAACAGGAAGAATATTTATCAACTTAATCGTTAATCATTATCATTTTGATAGAAATGAGTATTAAATATCATTTTACCACGTTTTTATTAGCTCGCTTTCTTGTCTGTCTGTCTGTTTGTTTGTTTGCTTGTTCGGTACAAATTTCGCAATTGATTTTAAATTAACTTCCCGATGAGCTAGAGACTTGAAATTTTAAACATAGCTCAGAACTGGATGACAATGCAATATTTTTAAAAAATACCGTTTGCTATGTTATGTATTATCTTGCGCCCCACGTTTTTCGTTTTAAATCTTACAAGTATTTTCATAGCTATTCAAAATTCACAATCACAAATTTTCAGGACTATCTGTACGGCTAGAAAAAATTATTTCATACTTTTTAGTCCGTTTTTTAAACGTGGTGTTTTGTAAAAATTTATTTTACACTTTTTAGTCGGTTTTAAAAACGTGGTATTTTTTAAAATTTTGTTTTTATTGAAGATCCACTTGTAGAGGTTAGACCGAATAAAGGGATCGAGGTAGATGCAGATATCGGAAAGATAGGTGGAAAAATATGCGAAAAAAGATTGACAAGAATCAGAATGAATCTGGCTACGTCTGCCACGATAAAAAAATCTTAATTCAGTGATCTCGAAAGTGTTTTTCGAGCATTTGTTCGCGAAGCACAGAAAAATTGGTGCTGTCAAAGTACGGGGGAGATTGGATGGTAACATCCGAAATAAACGGCGCGGCGCGGCGACGGAAACAGTCGTCTTATTTTCGCGTTAACATGTACGTCATGGAAAATCAATAAAGATATCGGTTACACGCGACCAGCTATCGTCTCTCTTGAAAAATATTTCAGTCTCCGGTTCGACTCTTTTAAAGAAAAATGAAGGGAAACACAGACCGGTAAAAATAAGAATCGTCAGTAGCCCTCGCGAACGTGGCGAGGTTTACATGCTCGCCTGACCCGAGTGACACGAATACATTTTGCCATTAACAATATCCCTTTGGCGTTACGCCGGAAAAATTTGCATCCACGCGAAGAATTGAACCATCTGGTCCTTCTTCCCGCGTATAATGTATCATCCGATATCAGCAAACACGTGAAAAGTGAAAACACTGTGCAAGCACAACCGGTGTTCGTCATTTCGAACAAATTCTCAAATCGATATCGAATTTTTTGGAGACAGAAATTAATTATCAGCGCACAGGTTCGATCCAAAGTCAAAACAAAGCAATGTTGCAATTTAAAAGATTTTTCTCAACGTTTCGATCCAAGTATGGATCATCTTCAAGAGAACTCTGCATCTGAAAAATATTGAATATTGTAGGAATTTATTCAAGCAGTTAAATTTGTACTAGGAGCCAACGTATTCATTTTCAACGGTACTTATTACAAACAAATTTTCGGCACAGCGATGGGATCATCTATCTCCCCGGTTATCGGGGATTCGCTACTTGCAAATCCAGAATTCAGGGAAACAATTTATCGCTTATTAGAAATGTTTTGAAACGCAATGGGTACCCCATCAACCTTAAATAGAATATCATCAAAGAGAGGATATTTGAAATATTAATCCTCTTTTCGTTGAACAGCGAAAAGAAGAAAGGTTCAAAAGAACAGGCCCAATAAACTGGCAAAATACAGTAGTTATTCCATATAGTGAAAACATTTCTAATGATATAAAAAGAATTTTCAGAAAGGTTTGGAATTCACACGATTTATGAAATACAGTTTTATACAATATAGTTTTAGAATTATTGGGTCAAATATCTTGAACGTCAATTTTTACCATAACAACAAATGGTATAGAAGCAAATGTGTCTGGGTTAGGAATGGCAGTTTTCAATTTGTACTTACCGCCAAGTATCGATTCAAGAACTTTTCGTTCCTTTGTTTTTGCACGTTCACAAGGTTCAGTTTAGTTCGTGCCAGCATGGAATACATTTTCAAATTTGAGCACTTGTAAACAATTTACACATAGCAAGTACGGTGAAACACTCAGTACAATATTCAGTATTTTTCAGACGCAAAATTCTCTTGAAAATGATCCATACTGGCATCGAAACGTTAAGAAAAATCTTTTAAATTGCAACATTGCTTCGTTTTGATTGTGAATCGAACCTGTGCGCCGACAACATAAACTAATTTCTATTAATTCGTTACGATCGACAAAACGGAATATGTTTTGGAGATACACGCAGGAAAATGTTGTGCATCTTTGCGTAAATTTTCATAGAACGTTCTGTAAAAGTGGAGTGTTTTCTAAAAGTTTGAAAACGAGGAAAGGCGTTTCGAGTTGAGGGCAAAAGACGCCAAGACTGTATGTACAATTTATTTCCATTTGGGGGTGGACAGGAGTAATTGGTGTGTCGTATACGCGACAATATTGCAGAATGAGCGTCGTGTTCATGGTACACGTGTTCCTTAAGCGCCTGAAAAGTGGGAAACTTGATAAATACACCGCGTGCATTTACCTTACGGAGAAATTTACCCGCGTCGCGTCTCCTGTCGCGGGGAAACGATTTCCGTTGGTTGGCAACTCGTCGGTTTGGCACACGAGACAGCTTATTAATTACAACGCAGTGACCTGAATTTACCTTTAATTATTACGAAGTTACCGCATATAAAGCGGCACTTTATTAGAGGCTTTTAGGAAAATTATTGGCGATTGCTTTAATATTCTTGCGAAATGAAAGGATCGTCAAACTGACGCGCATTTCGCCGCGTTTGATCAAAGCACGCCAAACGTCGCACAATTGCAATTATAATAACAAGCAATTCTAAACATTTTCGAATAGCCGACTAATTAGTCTTCTCGTTCTTCTTCCGTTTAATAAGGCTATTTGACTTCGAGCAATTATAGTTCGCTTCCACGAATAATATGCCACCAATACGTGTATATTCGGCGATACGTGTATAATCTTGAAATACTTGATTAGAAATAAATTGCGGATTTTATACAATTACGACAAAAATCTGTACATTAATATATTAATAATGTTATCGGATGAAATGCGGACCAGGTATTTTTTGTTTTATCCAACTTTTTTTTTAAAACTAACATTTTTCTTTATCTGTGAATCGTGAACCGGATGTCCTTGCTTTACTCTTTTTACGCGAAGAATACGGATGAACGAGAACGGGCAAATATGAAGCGTGCTTCAATTACGTTATGTTCAACGGTTGTAGAAAAAAGTATACTTCTCTGACCTAGAAATTTTACATTTGAAAAATGGTGTGCTCAGGTGGCGGGCAAAGTATGGCGAAGAAAGTTAGAAAATGGAGAAAAGTCGTTCGAGAATATGTCGACGAGTTTTTTGACACTGGGAACCACCGACGACTTTTGAATACATACTCCTAGCAAAGGGATCAAAGTTGACTTATTTTCGAAAAGTACCACAGGCATTCGAGGAAAAGCGGCGGTACTTGCTTTCGTAGTCGACAAATTCCGAGAATGAATGGAATATTTTCTGAAATATTCGGTGGAGAAGATTGTATATGAAATTTTCTCTGCTGAGAAAATGATGAATCTAGTAAACGAATTCGAATTTAACCCCTTAACCTACAACTACAGGCATAGCCCGTAATACGATGATCGGGCCAAATATAAATATTGTAAAAATAAATATATATTTTCGGCCAAAATTTTTGGAAAGTAAATCGTAGGTTATGGGGTTAACAATTCGATGCGTGTAATACAAAACTTTGTTTTCGTTATTTTAATGGGTACAATTGGATGGAGTCTAACATATTATGTATTTAGCTTTTGGGAGACAGAAGAAAAAAATAACTGAAAGGTTACCAAAATAGCATTTTTAATGGCAAATATATGGAGACGTAAGATGTTGGGAAGATATTGATCCTAAACCACCATTGCAAAAGTGCAGACACTGGTTAAACATCGAGTGTCGTGAACTCGATACATATTGTTTTAGGATGATAAAGGAAGCAAATTTACTCGACCCAACCATTCGTGGATGCTTTAAATTATGTTAAATTCCGTAATATTTACAGCGTCACGTAATTCGGCGCAACAATGATCGAAAATTATGGCTCTATACTTCAGATTTTTTCCGAATTTTTTGCTAATTATGTATAGTTGAAAATGATTAATTAATTTTTTGGGAATTTTTTTAGCTATCTTCCGTTGGGTTGACACCTACCAAAAAATTCTAAAATATTGCTGTGATGCTAACCTATTTTGTATAAAAATCTCAGAAGTGTCCGTTTGGTGGAACAGTGTCAAAAAAAAAATAAAGTATGCCGGCGAACGCTCGGTTGGTGGTATGGGCGGATGAAGTATCGGAGTTATTGGGCTTTGTAGATTCTTGATTGTGACGGTTAACGATTTTCGCGCAGCACGTCATCAACGTATAGTCCTTCAGGAACATTTTTAAAAAAATTCCAATTGAATGGATGAAAAACAGAGTTGTCGGCAGATTTTTGTCCAAAAAGATCGGTTTCCGGCCCACTGTGCGTCGGCTCGCGTTGTGCCCCGTGGCAAAAAACTGGAAACAGGGACCCAGTTATTCATCGTAGCGAAGGAATATGTATAACGAAGTCGGGAAACCCCTTTTCTCTCGTTAGGGGCATGTGTAGGTACATCGCCGTCGGTGGCGCTTTGGAAAGGCGGCATAGAGGAAGAAAGCGCCGCCGACAGATACAAGAACTCATCTGAATCTGAATCTATATCTATAGTAGTTATAGGATTGAATCCGTAGGAAGTCACCGGCTGGCGGATCGCCAGCACTGTGACCGAATGTGCATCCACGTTCTTTCTCGACTGGTGGCGGAATCGTATTACCGGCACCAAATTGATTAATAGCCCGTCGCGTCGGCAGCCGAGCGCCGATACCCGCCGCGCCGCGAAGAAAATGGGATAGTTAACATCGTGGTCACGTACGTTACTGTTTGCATAGGAAAATAATACTCGGCCCGCGCGTTGCTCCCCTGCCCGCCATGTATCCGCACCAGCAAAAACCCCGCCCCGGCCACGTCGATGCCCCTTGCGAGTTTTCATTTCTTCTCTCCCCCTTCGCCCATCCGTTCGTCACTTTCGTCGACTTCACCCTCCCCTCTCGAGTGCATACTGCTTTCCTGATTAAGCTGGTCGACAAAATTTAAGTTTCTTTTCCTGCCGTGGAAGGTTTAGACCTACCAATCCCGTCTTAGAGAATCTCGTGTGCTGATTACGAATCTGCGTACCGTTTCTCTGCGACGCCGACGCACTATTTTGATCGGAAAGACAGATTTTTGCTGATTTAATCGGGTAAGTCGTAGGTATGGTTCTTGCGTAGCGCGATTCTGTACTCTCCTGAATATAACAGCGTTTTTTAAAAATAATATTCTTGTAAACATGTAGACGCGCCGCGTAAGCTCTGTTTGAAGAGAGACGCTTTCGTTGCACCAATTTTCTCAAACAATTTTTAATTTCTTTTTAAAGCTAAGAATCTTAACACATTACCTACCGGTGATTATTCCATAATCGTTGGAATAATCGTTTAATAGAATCCTTCAATAGCAACAGCAATTTTAATCATAAACCAACAACTCACCCTCAATAACAAAATCCAATAATTTCCTTCGGGATTATTGTGTAAAAGAAGATTTTTAAGCTTCCGTTTGGTGCTGCACAATTATTGAAAAGCCTATTTATAGGCTACCGGTAGGTAAAGTGTTAATAGCTAGCGAAACAAGTCTTGCCGCTTGGGATTTGTTTAAATGAATTATATTGACTAGAGCACCGTAAGAAAATGATTAATGCAGGTCTGAAGGTTCACTCTAACCACTATTAAAACTCCGACAGAAAGTTAAGACATTTTCGAATAAAGAGTACACACGGCACACGGTGATCTTCCCCGAGATCCCTAAAGAACGGGACAAGCTGCTTACGCGAGATGAGAATTTTTTAAAACCGCTCCAGTTTCCAGCTGATATTTATAGCAATATAAAACGCGGCGAGTTTCGGACGAAATCGAGCTGCAACTTCAGTACCGAACGAACTATTGCTTCTTCCTCTTCTTATCCTACTGTAACTTTTATTCTGTCCCGGCTCTACGTTCACTTTTTAGATAGCCTAGCCCCTGTTCAGTTCCGTTCCAGCGAGACTGTCGCGTCGTCTTCGACAGAAATATCATAGCACCTCGACCCCTACGATTTCGAGGTAATCTCGTATAAGCTGTCAGAGAATTTTTGCCCCGCCAAAGGGTCGGTTCGTATTTACGCTTCTTTTTTTCTACTTCTACTCTCACGAATCGAGCTTGCTCTAACCGTGCTATTTCTGAAGCTTTTGTCTCCCGAAATTGTGTCACCGTTACGTTCGCGTTCTACCGGTAGATTATTTCAGAAATTTTCGAACAACGATTCTCGTTGCTTTGGAAGATATGCCGCTTTCTATCTATGTATGTACAGTCCTCGACAAAATAATAAGACGCCTAGCATATTTTTAAATTTCTTATATTAAAAGGTAGAAGATATCCACTCCGTTGTATCCTGTATATTAAATACTACTTCCAAAGTAAACATGTAAAATCTTAGGATTGTATCGCGTACCACAGCAAAATTAGAGAAAGATATGTGAACACGGACTGACATTGCTTCGACAAAAGTATAAGACACTAACAGAAAAATGTTTGATTGAGCAAATAACACTACAAAATTACTACTTTGTGATACCTCCTTGGAATTGAATTACGTCTAGTAATCGTTTTCGGATAGTTTTATATAACTTCTTGATTCGTTTTTGTTCTAAATGTGTCCAATTGTGATTTATGCTTTCTTTTAGTTCATTTACGTTATTATATTGTCTCCCATTCGCGTAGAATCGTCTTGATAAATCTCCCCACACATTTTCTATAATATTTAAATCGGAAGAACGAGCGGGCCATTCCAAAATATTAATATCTTTTGAGGAAAAGAATTGTTTCACAGATTTTGCAGTATGGATTGCTGCATTATTCTGTTGAAAAATATAGCGACAGCGCGTGATACGGAGCTGGAGGCTTGTTTAACTGATCTGCTATTAGTTCAATATATTTATTAGTATTCATCCGACCTGATAAAAAGTTTATTTCTGTTTTTCCATTGTAACCAATAGCGGCCCATATCATAACACTGCCACCACCCATTTAACGGCAACGTAAATGGAGTTCTTCCTCTCTGCAATCATGAAAGTAGTAGGCCCAGCCGTCAGGGCCATCTAGATTGAATTTTTTCTCGACACTACAAATGACTTTTCTCCAGTTTTTCATTCAGTGGACTTGTTCACAAGCGAACTTTAGTCGTGCTGCTTTGTGTTTCTCCATTAAGGGTGGCCGTTGTTTTAATTTCTTCCGTTTAATGTGTTTGCTTCCTTGTAAAATGCGATGGACATTTCATAAATTTGTTTTCACACCTGCTTCTTCGGCTATTTGTCTTGTTGTGTCCTTAACATTCGACGCAACACGCAAAATTGCACGTTTATCACGTTCGGAAGTAACGCTATGTCTTCCACTTCCTTCCGTTTCTCCATAAGCACTTGGATTTTTTAACACATTATATATTGCGTACCTACTTCTGTTTAATAATCTCGCAATTTTATTAATACTATACTTTTCCGTGCGCAACAGAACGAATCGATCGACCTCACTTTTATCTAACTGCTTTCCTCGACCCATTATTTATTTTTCATTGTAATAAATGTACTTGTAATGTAAGAAAATCACAAGATTCGACGTCTGAATACGTTCACAGTAGAACACTTAATGGTAGAAGTCACATGATTGGAAAATAAGCCAAATGTCTCATACTTTTGTCGAAGCAGTGTCAGTTCGTGTTCACACATCTTTCTCTAATTTTGCTGTGGTATGCGATACAATCCTAAGATTTTACGTGTTTACTTTGAAGATAGTATGTAGTATTCAGGATATAACGGAGTGTACACTTTCCACCTTTAAATATAAGAAATTTAAAAATATGCTAGGTGTCTTATTATTTTGTCGAGGACTGTAGGTATTCTGTTTTTATGGTAATAAACGTTTTCTCTTTATGATATTAACGACTGCACGATATCCATACGTAGACGGATTATTCTCGAAACATCTCGGTGGTAAATGAGTGATTTAATCTTACTGGAGGATCGGCAAAGTTTGTAGTTTTCCCTTTCACGAGCAGAACTGTGTATCGTCTTTAATTTCCATCGTGGGGAAGTTATTTGATATGGAGGTTTATTAGAGAACTTGACCTCTCGTAAAAGCAACGTCTGCGTCTTGATTGAGAAGAACCGTTCCAATCATCGTAATCTTTAATGACACTCGAATAGAGCAAGACCCTTTTCATAGCCGACAGTGTAGATCATAGTGTTTCAGACCATTAATTACATACACTCCGCGACAAAACGACGAGACCTTATAGGTTTCTAATGTTTCTGAATACACATCAAAAAGATTGATGTGCTAAATACCCAATTAATAGAAAATTTGCTTTTATTAAAATAAATGGTTTTATTAAATTTTAAATAAAATGATTTGATTTTTATTGAAGATAAAAAATATGTACCTTTATTTAAAATAAATAAATAAATAAATATATATATATATTCTTAACCCTTTGCACTCGAAGCAATTTCAATTCCAAAATCAAGATATTTGTTTCAACCCAGATCATTTTTGTTCTATGTAATCTTTTTTACATTATGTACATCAAATTCAACCTGTTTTCTTATATGACAGATGAGCTATTTACAATTTATAAAATACAGACGAATTTAATAACGTTAAAACTATTTTGAATAATGGTATAGCAATTTTTAGTGGCGCCTCAGACTCGCCATTCGAGTGCAAAGGGTTAAGGGGCGGCAATTTGTCTTTTTGTCCGGGGCGACGTAACCGCTAGAGCGGGCGCTGTTTGCTTTGTGGTTCGAAAGAAACGTCGAAGTTGCAAACTTCGAAGAGTGATTTCTCAAGATAAAAGTCTGCTCTATCCCGTGGTATAGTTCGATTGTCCGCTGGAACCTTATTCTTTGAGATGAATTCAAAAATATCGTAAAAAATTGGTGCAAAAGTGGTGTCTCTCCGTCTTTAATGATCGTTTAAGCATGTTTAAACAATCATAATGTATTAATATTGAATATGACTGTATTCGGGAAAGCCTAAAGAATCTTTTGCTGCATAGAACAATTCAATATCTTTCATAATAACACCACAATATTTGTTTAAGTGTTGAAAAATACGTTTTTTCTTTTTTTAAGTCATGTCTCTCAAAAACTATGCATCTAGGAGAAAAATTATGGGCAGATTCGGAATCAGCGCAAAGAACTCTATAAGAAGGACCCAACAGTATATTGAAATCATAAAAAAAAGTTGAAATTTGTTGGACGGTGTAATAGTTTCGGAAATATTGAGACAATAGGGATGCAAGACATTAGATTCTTTGCAAGGCTAACTCTACGATAGTCGACGATAAAAACTGAAATTTGCATAAACATCCGCAGTCCATTAATCACCGCGCTAAAACGCATAAAACCACATTTTATTTTCTACTCTGTTGCCATTAGGTGTAATCCACTATTTTTGGTAAACGTTTGTTTTCCTTCCGACATAACTCAAACACCCACGCTATCTATATCCGTTATGTGTCTCCACTATCCTACACCATTTTAGTTCGTGCACCGGAGACAGGTTCGGAAGTTTTAATGGTTGATAGCTCGAAAACAAAGTCTCGTGAAAGATATTGGTGTAGAAGATTTTTTGGCAGCCACGCTTGATTTAGATTGATCGCGAACCAATGTTCTATCGCTTTGAAATTTCCTTCTCTCGTCAATTAATATTATTTGGACGAGCGACGGTGATTAGGCGAACGTGTGGCCATTCTAAAACAAATTTTTCATTTCAAAATATACGCGGTGGACGTGAACGCGGAGATTCGACGTGTTTTTCTCGCAGCGAGGATGTCGGATGACACTGTATCGTGTCCTGGTTTTGATACACCGCCGCGCAGCGTCACGTATCTGACAATCCTCGTAAAAATACTCCCGGAAACCACTACTCTTCCAAGACACCTTCTGCGACTGGCGCAGTCGATTCTTGGAATCGTTCGGCTAATTGAGTGAAACCATTTCAAGTTCGATTTGTCTGGGAGGCATCTACGTTTCTCATTACCAGGAAACAATTAATCAGTCAGAATTAGTAACATTCATGATTTCATCGGTCGGAATCGGGTCGTGGAAGAAACGACTGTGTTTGTTCGCTCGCGTGTGAGACGAAACATGTATCGCTGACTGATTGAATTTACGCAATACGTGCAACAAGAAGTCAATTAACTTTGAATAATTACATATATTATCTTAGAGCTGCAACATTATTCGCTGTTTTATCGTGTAAAATAACACTGGGTAAAATATCATCTAAGCCGTTTATATGCGATTACTTCCGAGGAATGTACGAGGGTTAACAAAGCTATCGAATGAAAATGTTTTCGAAGACCGCAAAGAAAAATGTATACTTTCCTTTCTGTTCCAGGGCGAAAGAGATTCTCGCTAGAATTGTACAAACCATGGCGAAAAAACATCGTTACTGTCGTCTGCATTAAACCCAACGGGTGAGTAGATTTCCTCGGGAACAATATAGCCGTGGATGGGAAATTGTTCTAAATTCAAAGGCTTTGAAAGCTCCACATAACCTATCGTCTATCGCCTGCGCGTCTACAATCTACAGGGGCTGCCATGTCCTCGGACGGTTTCAACCGCGATCAAATGTAAAAAACTCATTCATTCCCGTTATATTCTCAGAAAAGCTTTTTAAATTGTCCGGAACGTATGCCGGCTTACGCTGCGATGCATGAATTAACCTTCTAGATTATCCGTTTATCAATGGAAATGAAATTAACGAATAATGGAGGCGACACGCATAAAATGCCGCGCCACCTTTAATCCTTCATTTAAACGTCCAGTCATATTTTCAATTAAAAGCATTCGAGATTAAACACTAAATACACTCGATTCTCGAAAAATTGCATATATTTAAATTATGATCGCTTCCTAAAAAATGATCGTAGGACAATAAATGTTAACATGTTTTAAAGCGTTCAAACAAGCAGTTCAAATAAATTTACATACTTTCACATATCTTCGTGAAACGTAATTTTAACCGTCAAATCGGAAATTCTCTTGGTACGATAACAT
Organism: Lasioglossum oenotherae; assembly: GCA_028455765.1. Taxonomy (NCBI): domain Eukaryota; kingdom Metazoa; phylum Arthropoda; class Insecta; order Hymenoptera; family Halictidae; genus Lasioglossum; species Lasioglossum oenotherae. The sequence goes on from CM052296.1 coordinate 3,777,079, forward strand.
TTTCATCGGGCTAACTTTATATTATGAAGATTTTGCTTCGCGCGCGATCATTCAGTAAATTTTAATTTTCCCAGCACGCACGGAAGTCATTAATATCTCGTATCTCTTTCGCGGAGAATTTGAGAATTTTATTTAAACACAAATAATATAAAAACATGGTTAAATCTTCGTTGTGTACGTTATGTCGCGTTGTTGTTCTCGTGCACGATATGAACGCATCAAATCTGCAGCAACATACACAAGTTTCTATAGGTATAGTATTCCAAGCTTATGCGGAATATTAATTAAGCCGTCCGAACATCGTATTCGAATAAAAAGAGAGGGAGAAAGAGAGAGAGAGAGAGATTGGAAAACATGTACATATGTAGTTCGTTACACATAGAGCTCCGCCAGGGTTTAAACTCGCGCTTTCATGCGCTCGTATGTCTCAGAGGGGGTCAAGGTCTTTTCAAATGACTCGCAAAACAAAAAGAGAAACGCCCCTTCTCAAACTTCTCGAACAATCCTTCGAACCTGGAGAATTTTCCGAGTGGCGTAGCTTTCCTGAAAGATGCGAATTAAAATTCTGCATTCTAACGTTTACCGATCGCGTTTCAATTGATTCAATTTTATAGTGGGGATTAAAGTCGATTATATTAGACAACGGATATTAATGTAACGAATACGTATACATATTATGGAATATACAGGGTGTACCCGTTAAGTTATGTCACCGTTTTTTAGGCATTTCCGATAGTGCAATTAAAAAATGTTCGATTCCGAAGTTCTTTGGGGATAAAATAATTTCAATTATCGATGGTAAATGTTGACTATCAAATTTATAGATGCTTTCGGCGCTAGCGTTTCGATCAATTACTAATATAGCAATTTTACGGTTCCGTTTTGAACTTTTATCAAAGGTGGAGATTGGCTTCTAAACAAAACAAAAAAAAATATATATATATAAATATCAATGATAAGAAATGAATTTGGTCAAACTTGGTCTTAATACGTACTTGCTATAATAACTTTATCTGTGTAAAAATGAAATGTTTTCAGTTTTTGTTCAAGTTCGATACGGTCACTTTGACTTTAGTATGTTTCAAACCAGCAACTAGTACACATCAATTTCTCAATGTTCATTTTTACATAGATAAAGTTATTATAGCAAGTACGTATTAAGACCAAGTTTGACCACGAATTCATTTTTTATCATTGAAATTTATATTTATATATATATTTTTGTTTAGACAGGAAAGAAGTAAATCTTTTGCAAAATTGCTATATTAGTAATTGATCGAAACGGTAGCGACGAAAGCATCTATAAATTTCTTTGGGGATACCTGCAATCTGTTGTATACGACACAACAATCAATAATGTTCGAGAACTTCGGAATCGCATAACAACTGCATGTAATAACATAAACCGAGCTCTGTACCGTAGAAGATGGATCGCAGTTCGAATATCCAATGTAACTTTGTTTGTTTTGTAAGAAATAATGTTCCATTAAAGCTACGTTTGCACAAAATTTTCGAGTTTGAGGTCATTTCAGGGTCATAGTGTAATACACTGTTGAATTCGTCTCGACGTCAGCAACAATCCTATGACGTCCGAAACATATGGTGCCATTTAAAAAAGTCAAGGTGACCCTTACCTTTTTACGTAAAAAGCATTTTTTCAGATTTAAGAATATACGAACATGTAGCTCACCACGTACTGACAAACCTTTGTCTAAAACATGTTTTAACTGCACTACCGGAAACGCCTGAAAAATGGTGACATAACTTAACGGGTACACCCTGTATACACAATAATAGAAATATGTATAATAGAACAATATAAAACATAAATTTAATTTTTAAATAAGTAATTTTTAAAAATTTGCGCGAAAGTAATTATGGGGAAACGAATTAAAAACGAATCCCGTTCCAGTTTCTAGCCTCTCTCGAAGATTACGAGTGTCACGAGAAAAAGTCTGAAGGCGGACACATTAATATCAAATGTTTATGCATACGCGCGTGTACTTTATTACGCAAGTTTTATTCAAACGAACCGTGACTGCGTTGGCCAGTACGTTTCACACAGATCCGTATTTCGTGGGAAAATTAGAAACCATAAAAAACCCGAGGAAGAGACGGAGCGTAGATCAAGTTGTCTAATACCGGCACCTGAATACGCCGCGCCGTGGCCGAACAACCACACGCTAGAACCAAATTTACTAGTCTGAAAAAGCATTGTTGTACGAGTGAAAATATCGACTGCAGGAAGTATTTAATGTAACATTAACATACAGGGTGGACGATTTATCTGAAGACATTGAAATATCTCGAGAACTATGCATCGAATCAAAACAAGTGGGTAATGAAAGTTGTTCGTCGCGAAGGGGGACATCCAATGATACCAAACTGGACCGCCCACCGCCACCCCTTGAGGGTGGGAGAGGGAACTATTTCAAAATCTTCAATGGGAAACCCTTTTTATAGGAAATCTTGGTTCTCCATTGATTTCTCCATTTGATATAATATCAACCATTGATTTGATATAACAATATAATTAGTGTTATCGGCGCACTGGTTCGATCAATAAAAAAATAAGCAAATTTGCAAAAAATATCACTTGAAATGTAATTCAACGTTTCGGTCTCAATCTAGACCATTGTCAAGAATTGAAAATTTCAGCATTGCGTCTGTAAGAATTAACCAAAGACATTTTTTTAAAATGGTTATGTAAACGTGTTTTCACACTAGCAGAAAGTGAAAAAGGATTTGAAATCGAAAAGTGTGTAAAGACTCGCATGCTTATATAGAAAAACATTAGTTTAAATTTTTGGAGGTTATGGAACAACGTATTGGCTTCATGCCGGTGACATGTGGACTGAGTAGAAACATGAAGATTTTGAACTGAAAACGAATCAAAGAGCACAGATCTCTATATTGGCCGATCGATATGGCGGCAAATATGAATTGATTTGATATTATATCAATTGGAGAAATCAATGGAGAACTCAGATTTGCTATAAAGAAAGGGTTTCCCGTTGAAGATTTTGAAATAATTCCCTCTCCCACCCTCAGTAGGTGGGGGTGGGGGGTCAATTATGGTGTTATTGAATAGAATTTTTAAAAATATCAAATACGTCTACTTTTATTTAGTTCAAATTTGTGTATTTTTTTCTGGAGAATCCAAATCTGCACTGAAAAATGGGTGTTCCCATTTAAGTTTTTTATCTTGCCCCACCCTCACCGCCAGTGGGTGGCGGGCTGGGTGTCGAGTTTGGTATCATTGGATGTCCCCTTTCGCGACGAACAACTTTCATTACCCACTTGTTTCGATGCATCCGATGCATAGTTCTCGAGTGTATTTCAATGTCTTCAGATAAATCGTTCACCCTGTATAACGTATAATGTATTTATCATTAAAATTTAATTGACATACAAAAAGAAGAAGTCTCCGATTCACCGAGGAATTGAAAGGCGAGTCAGAGCAGAGGGCTCTGGTTCGAGGGTGACGCGGTACAACGTTTGTTCTGGCCAACTCCGGCCAGTAGCGATACCCGACGCGACGCGACGCGTTCTCACCAAGAGCGATGGCTAAGAGAAATGTTGAAACGATACCCGTTTCTCCCGACCACCTGCCACCAGGCAACGACAAGCGTTGAGGTGAACTCTGCTGGATTAAGTTACAGAGAGAGGATTTTACACGAGTGAACAGGTCTCACGATCCGCTACTCCTCTCAATGTATCTACGCCGAATAACCAGTACATAGCAACCGATCTGATACGTACAAGCACGGTAGGACACGGTAGAAGGCTTGCTTGTTTGAAAATGGGCCAGGTAGATGACCCCTGGTCAGCCCCAGGTTCTCCTAGTCCCGGAGAACAACCGCTCCTGTTCCAGTCCCAGTCCCAGACCCAGTCCCAGGCTCGATTGACCGACTAGTCTAGCTAATTTCGGTTGATTTCAATCGCCGCGCCGTGACAGTAATTATTAAACTGCGGATTTTTATGCAAAATAAAAAGTGTTTGCACTGATTGCAAGACACAGGAGCCAAATAGGTTCATTCGTTCACTGCTTTAAATGATACGTGCCCATTTTTGTCATAAATGCATAAAATCCGCAGTCCAGTAATTATAGATAAATTGATTATCTCTGCTTGTTTAACGATTATAAGGGTAATTATACAGGAAAGTACTGCCCACTCCGATTTTGATAAAATTTAAATATGTTATAGACATTGACATTTTGAACAACTTTTTCCTTTTCCAATATAGGGGGGTCGCTTTTAGGTTTCGAGATATTTGCGAAAAACTATCGCCAATAATCTATTGAATTTTCTGTATTCCTGCACGCTCTACGGCAACGTAAGCCTGTCCCGGCCCACCATTTGTTTATATTTTGCTTGTAAACACGCTGCGGACATGAGAGAAAAAACAGCATGGCTTACGTTGCAGCGCAGCGTGCAGGAATACGAAAAATTCAATACAGTGTTCGCGATAGTTTTTTGGAAATATCTCGAAAACTAAAAGTGACCCGTCTATATTGGAACAGGAAAAAGCTGTTCAGAATGCGTTGCTGCGTAACATATTTAAATTTCATCAAAATCAGAGGGGGGCAGTACTTTTCTGTATAATTACCATTATAAGAATTCCTTTTGCCAATGATGCTGTCGAGCACCCTCTTTGCTCTTTGTTTTAGTCAAAATGGCTCATAGTACTCGAGATCCAGAGTAATTTTTCAAGAAAATTTCATTACGAAATATTGTTCTAAAAGTTAGACTCCTCAGGATGAAATTGTTATATATTTGTTAAATTAAATTCAACTGCACTCGCCAACGTGTACAGACGAACAAGTACAATGTATATTGACATTTGACAATTTGATTCAGGCCATCCGGCTGCTCTCGATTTCCCAAAACGCTGAATCCGCACCTTAGATGTTTAAAAACATCATGTGCAGAGTTCGAAACTACACATATACGCGATATCGATCTGAGAAGTTTCTGTTTGGGCGTGGTTCCAGGAATTCCGAACAAAAGGATAACAGTCATCGCGTTTTCCTGATGAAAGATCCACGGGCTGATGCAAGCGTCAACTCTGGTTCGAATTACACGAGCAGCCGGTGTCTCATGGTGTTATAATTTACCATTGCAATCAGTGATGTTTCATCCACCACACACGCGCACACACGGTGTATCGAGAATGCATTTTACTTTCCCTCTGCCTCGCTGCAACCATATGAAACACAAAGCCCGTGATTCAGTACAGGGAAAACGTAACGCGACGGGACACGAAAGCAGAAATAAAACTCTATTTCCATTAGTTAATTTAGCTACCTTTTCCACTTCATTATCATCGGGTTTACATAAGCTCCGCGCGTCACGCTGATGTATCCGACAAGGAAATGTGATGACGAATTAACATGGACCGCTAGAGGCATTTGTTTTGGTAGTCAATCATTGACACCCACTAGTCTACGGGCCGTATACTAATTTTTACTAACAGATTTTTAAATATCGAATCATTGTGTCGATGAAAATATCGGATTTCAAGGTTTAGAGCATTTCAAGACTAACATTTTTCGTGTTAAAAGTCAGTAAACGATACTCTTAAATACACTGCTCAAAAGAATTAAGAGATCACTCCTGCGAACCCAAAAAATTGGTCCCACTTTACGTGATAGTAACTCCGTCGAAACTTGCCGTATCGATATCGTGAAACAATGGTCTGAAAGCCTGAAATCTCTCGTTTCAGATGATCTGCTTCAAATTGTTGCTATGTTGGTTTTTTACAAAGTTATAGCGAGATGAAGACAACATTGACGGTTAACAAACATTTTATGCAACTTTGGAACCTCACACGGGGAGCAACAAATTTTTTTGGTAAATCGCGTTAATATCATTTGGAAGGGCTATCTTTCCTGTGTGGAATGTGAGGTTGTTGATTATTGTGCGATTTGTTTTATTCGAGTTATTCAACATTGAAGTAAATGTTGGCTTTTTAACTTTAACTGGCTCCAGAAAGCGAAAAGATTATCGTAGAATCTTGTGCAAACAAGCAATAGGAAGAGCGTTTCTTCCTCTTCAAGGCACTCCTTTTGTTTTTTCAATTTCATTAACATTTCGATATACCAGGTGTTTCTGAAAATATGCTTAAAAAAGTTCTTTGATTTTGACACAGATTTCGTCGGTTCGGCCCATAGTGCGGCGTACAGTGAAAAATTTGGACCAAACTCGATTAAAAATCAAAGAACTTTCGATAGAAATGAGGTAGAGCGATGAAATTTTTTTTTAATTAAAGCTAAAACTTTGCAGAATATGGGAAAAATAGGGAGATTATGGTACGAACGTCTTTTAACGTTGAGAAAATTCGTTAAACATGTAGAATTTCAAAAAAAATGTGGTTTGTCCAGTAGCACGCGCGGAAAATTTTTTTTTTAACATGCTATATATAATTTCCCGTAGATTTTTTCACGCTGATATTATATCAAATCTAGTCTCAAAATTTGTCTACGACCTCAGGATTTTGCAAGAAATCGATTTTTGTGAAGAATACTAATGTAATCATTTTTTCGTTAAAATGATTTGATAACCCACTAGGTTGAAGGTATATTGTATTCTTTTTACATTTTCTTGGAATTTTCTCAACGTTAAAAAACGTTCGTGCCATTATCTCGGTATTTTTTCCATATTCTGCAAAGTTTCAGCTTTAATTTAACTAAAAATTTCATCGCTCTACCTCATTTCTATCGAAAGTTCTTTGATTTTGAATCGAGTTTGGTCCAAAGTTCGCATTGTGCGCCGCGCCAAATTTTTCCAGATCTTCGGCGTCCGATTAAACGCGGAAAATACGACGAAATCAGATAATCCCCGTTTCCGCTCGATGCACATAGAGGGTTGAAACTTGGCACAAAATGTTTTTTCTGTGTACGCTATCGAACGGTCCATCGCCGCGCCGGCCTAATTTGGTTCAAGGACACTTTCGACCTACTTATTCGACTATACCCTTACAATTAGCGTAAAATACAACGCAACGATGATCAATCTTTATCGTGAGCTTACGAGTATCGTTATCGTAACCAAATTAACTGATTAACAGGCGACAATGCAATTTAACCGATACATACCTTTGGCAGGTAGCGGTTTCGCTCCACCATATTTCGTATGGAGGCATGGCGAACCGCCTGTATACCCCATGGCTTACTATACAACTCTAAACCACAATCACGGGCAAATCAAACGCGACCATGAAGCCCGCCGCGCGATCGCAAATGGCCTCGTGCTTTATCCGAAAAATTGGAGACCGCGCGTCGTCGATACCTGGCCAATCTCCATGGTTTATACACCATTATAATGGAAGTGTTCACTTTATCGCGTAGTTGTCAATGTACGTTAAAATCCACGTGTACAATCTAGTCCAAAAGCGTTAACACTTTACCTACTGGAAGCCTATTAATAGAAAGTAGAAAGTAGCCTATGAACAAAGTTCACTAATTCTGCTGAAGAGTTAGCTAGTCAAGTAAGGCAAAAAACGTGTGGCAAAATATCCTTTTCCACAATTAGTGGACTTTGAGCGCGGATATCTCGGGAACTATGCGAGATAGCGAAAACCTGAATAGAATCAATCTTGTGGCACAGTTTGTCAGCTTCAATTTTGTATAGAATGGTCTTATAGCTAGGACTCACCGTTTCCGAGATATAAACGGAAAACCGAAGAAGGGGACTACCTCCTAGGAGTAGGGACTTTTAGTATGTTTACCTCCTTACTAGTCCAAACAAAGTCCGAAAGTTAAAAATTGTATTCCTTCCATTTCCCTCTACACCCCCCCCCCCCCCCCTTAATTGACTGGACTAATTGTAGATGACTTTGTTCGTGTACATATAGCTTAACTTTACCTACCGGAAGCCTATTAATAGGATTTTCAATAATTCTGCTGTAACAAAAGAAAGCATGGAAATTTTCATTTACATTGCAATCTGGAATGAAACTATTGGAATACGTTATTGAGGGTGAATTGTTAGTTCACTATGAACATTACTGTTACTATTGAAGGTTCCATTAAAAAGTGTTTAGGCATGTACCACAGATTTTTCAAAATTATGCAATAATCACCGATCGGTAATGTGGTAACATTCGGCAGCAGGATCGTTTCGACGTCCCCCGTGACATCCGTGACCAGATTCATTCGAAATTGCGAGTACACTTTCGTTCTAAGAGACACCCTATAAATATAAAGGTGGTCTAAAACGATCGCGGAAAACGATCGCGGAATAAAATGACAAAGCACCGGATTGCAATTCAAACGGAACTCCGCGATTGCAGCTGCAGCCGAGTCTACGGTACCGAAGCGACTTTGCCGGCATATTGTTCCTCGTCACTTTGATAATCAAATTAAATGCAAATCTCGAGAGTTTCCACAATCTTTCTACGGAGGATTTATGATTCTACTTCTTCTTCCGAGAATCGTATTGTGTACGATACGCGAAGTGGAGTATGAATAGCGAACGTTGGGAAAATTCAGTATGAATTGTACAATGTTTAGCCGACTTGCATAGAAACCTGATATTTTGCATAATGATCTGCAATCTACTCACACTGGGTGTTTATGAAATACTTTTCTTACTTCTTATAATTAGACTGCGGATCTTTATGCAAAATAAAAAGTATTTGCATTGATTGCTGGACACAGGAGCCAAATAAAAATTGTATTCTTCTTTTAATTATTCTATTAACAAGGAGAACCCTCGCTCTGTCCCTCACGGATTTTGTTCAGACTTTACAGAGTTATTACGAAAATACCCCATTATAGGGGCAGACACTCAATAGTTTTCGAGATATTTGCAACTAAAGTTTCATAACCGTAAAATATCAGTTTGGTTCAGATTTTTACCAAGCAAAGCGTAACAGCAGCGAGCTGAATTGTTACGCCGCAGGCCCGGGTTCGAATCCCTTCGTGGTAAATTATTTTTATTGTTTTTTTTTTCATGGAAAATTCATTTTCAATGTTAAATAAATTTTAAATAAAATATTTTTATTCGCTAAAGGACTAATTGAAAATGATACTTATTATTTTATAGAAGAAACACTAGATCTATTACTACATAAAAGATAATAATTATAAAACAATAATAATATTAAAATAATAATACATAACGAACAACAAGAGCCAAATGAAAATTGTATTCTTTTAATCATCCTATTAAGCTGAAAGTAATACATTGATGTCAATAAATTTATAAAATATTATATTATATAAAATTATATATTATATAAAATATATTATATAAAAAATTAAAATATTTTTAACATGTCCACTGCTTTAATTTGTACGTACCCATTTTTGTCATAAATGCATCAAATCCGCAGTCTACTTGTAATGATTGTACCGTATAATCGTTCTCCATCGAGAAGCAAGCATAAATGAAAAGTTGGTTGGGTTTTGTTCATCTTTGATTGAATTCTATCGGCAGAATTGTACGAGGCTCTCGAAACAGCAATGAAATCGGTATCAACGGGATGAAGGTTGGGAATGTTAAGTACGATTGAGTCGGCTATTAGGTTTTGCGCATATTAATTGCATCTTCGACAGAAACTCGGGACAAGCGGGAAGATCGCTTCGATTTGAAAGGTCAAGGTTTAACTATTTCAGGGAACACTGGAAAATTCTAGCAGCAGAGATAAATCCATAAAACGGTGCAGCCATTCAATTATGAGGAGAGCTGTCGCCAATTTTTCACACATTTTCTCCGGTTCTTTTACCATATCCCTCAGCCGAAACGAATTGCACGAAGCAATATAGGATCGGAATGTTTTTCTAGTTTTCCTCTATCTCTCTGTTACTCTTCCTCTCGCTTTCTTTCTCATATTTTTTATCTGTTCGTCTGTTTAATAATAATATTGGGTATGGGAATAAGTTTCCGCCCTTTTGACAGATGTCGTTGTACTTAAATACCGATCGCGTATTCGATGGAACGTAGTACATGTAATTGAAAGGTCTATGTCTGAGCTTCAAAATGCAGTTAGTGGCAATTGTTTCGAGCGTGAACAGCAGTCAATTTTTCGCGTGACAAATGTCGATTTTTGTTCCAAGTAAGCAGCATTTGCGGGAGGTCATGTTGCATTATTTTGTTTTAAGGAAAGGTGTTATATATTTACGGGGACGATGCTCCATCAAATACAAGATTTCGACGTAAAGCACAAAGATTGCGGTGGTGTGCCAAAAAATTCGAAGATACAGATTTCCCAGCATTACTTGATGGAGATCCACGTCAAACACTTGCAGAACTGTCAATTGAATTAAACGTCGATCGATCTACTGTTGAAAAACGTTTTCACGCTATGGGAATTGTTTATACGCTTCTTTGCAACAAAACGGGGCGGAAACTTATTCCCATACCCGATATGTAGTTTACTGAGTGGACATTTTTTTATTTCCGAATGCCCAGGTCTGCATGAGAGCGAAGTATAATTTAACGCATTACCGATCGGTGATTATTGTATAATTTTGAAAAATCCATGGTACATGGCGAAATACTTTTTAATGGAACCTTCAATAGCAACAGCAATTTTCATTTTGAACTAACAAGTCACCCTGAATAACGTCATCTAATAGATTCATTTAAGATTGCAATGTAAAAGAAAATTTCTATGCTTTCTTTTGGTACAGCACAATTATTGGAAATCCTATTAGTAACAGGTAGACTGCGGATCTTTATGCAAAATAAAAATTGTCTGCATTGATTGCAAGAAATAGAAACCAAATTGGATGTTATTTCTTCCCTTAATGATGTTAATATAGGAGAAATTATTGACATCTTCAATTTTTACAATATTTCAACAACTTTTTGAATTTCATCTACTCAATTTTACTATAAATGCATAAAGATCCGCAGTCTAGTAATAAGCTTCCGGTAGGTAAAGTGTTAAACTATATACAGGGTGATCCACGCGATTGTTTCAAGTCATAACTCCGTTATTATCGCATTTATGAAAAAATGCCAAAGGAGAAAGATAAATGGTTCGAAGAGCACTACATCTGTAGGCCTTTAAATTTTTTTTAGATGCAGCAGTGCATGTGCAATTAACAATTGCATCATTTCTTTAAATAGAAATGCATATTCTGTTTTACACAGATCGATTCTTCTGTTCATTCTACGTAAAAAATGATTAGGGTACCATGGCAAAAAAAATTCTTAGATCTCGAGATATTTTCAAAAAATGTCTTTATTGAAGAAGATGCTCAAACGCTTCTCCATTACATTCTAAACATTTCTTGTAACGTTTTTTTATTGTTTGCATAACTGCGTTTATACATCAATACGTTGGCCAGCCCGTTCACCTGATTTAAGTCCCCTTGACCTTTTTCTATGGGGTTATTTGAAAGATAGAATTTATTCAAATCCCATAGATTTTGCAGAGAATCTGAGAGAAAGAATCATACTGGAATGTGCAGCAATAACTGCAGACAATTTAAACGCAGTTATGCAAACAATAAAAATACGTTACAAGAAATGTTTAGAATGTAATGGAGAAGCGTTTGAGCATCTTCTTCAATAAAGACATTTTTTGAAAATATCTCGAGATCTAATAATTTTTTTGCCATGGTACCCTAATCATTTTTTACGTAGAATGAACAGAAGAATCGATCTGTGTAAAAAATGCAATTGTTAATTGCACATGCACAGCTGCATCTAAAAGAAATTTAAAGGCCTACAGATGTAGTGCTCTTCGAACCATTTATCTTTCTCCTTTGGCATTTTTTCGTAAATGCAATAATAACGGAGTTATGACTTGAAACAATTGCGTGGATCACCCTGTATATACGAACAAAGTCATCGACAACAGCGAAGCGCGTTGAAAAAAAATGTGGGTCGTTTGAAATTCCCTTTAGCGCGAGCGTAAAGGAAATTACCGTGAAAGATTTCTGTGTTAATGGACGGTGGTAGTAGGATAAACAAGTTTCGAAAAGAACGTGCGCCGGCTTCTAATTGGCCAACGTCGATACTGTCAACTCCGTATCTGCGATTACTCGTGTTGTGCCCCGAAGACCCGAGGAGAAGAACACTCGGAGAGTACCGTCCGCACGCGCCGTTCCTTGCGAAGATGCACGCCTCAGCAGTACGTGCAGTCTCGAGACCACTAGAGAACCGCTCGCGACGCGGTCCACAGAATTTCCTTATATGGTAATGTTCTACACTGAAATCGTATCCAACAAAAGCTACCGTGAACCAGCCACCGAGACCTCGGAAAAAGGCTAACGACTTGCGAGCACGGACAGTGCCGGCTTTTCGTTCGATACAAGACGATGATGGTTCGGGACGGCTTTCGCCGTATTGCGGATGAGGGTATACTTATTCGGCTCGACTCTCCTGCCCCTCGAGTGGGCCGAGAGTTTATGGGTCCCATAAAGTTGTCCGGCAGACCTAGAAGTGGCCGTGCAGCGATGTTTTTCGTTGGAAAAGCGAATTTAATAGAAAAATATCGTCGTCTCTTTCATTACTATACTGCGGATTTTATGCATTCATGACATAAATGGGCACGTACAATTTAAAACAGTGGAGGTATTAAAAAGATTTAAGGCCACCAGTGTATTAGTTTCGCCTTAATAAGATAATTAAAAGAAGAATGAGATTTTCATATAGCTCCTGTGTCTGGCAATCATTGCGAACATTTTTTATTTTGCATAAAGATCCGCAGTCTATCCATTACCTTGAAGGCAACAAGCAAACGTTTGATGGATTAAAGAAATAGCAAACTTCCTCCGCTCCACATAATTAATCCATCATTATTTCATTACATTAATGAACGAACGAATTGTTTAGGAATTATTACAAGCGAATAATTGACGGAGGAGCAGAATGAATGTTACGCATTGCCAGAGAATTCCGTCAACATTCCCTGAAAGCATTAATGCTAATGGTAAATATATTTCAACCCGGAGGATCTTCCAGCGACGAAAGTTACAACTAAAATGGAAAATTTATCCCAATTAAGTGTTTCGAAAAGTACCAGTTCACAGTTCGCGTTGCACTTTCAACCTGTTCGCGAAACTTCCTTTAAAACTCATTCAAAGTTTACCATTGGTCCGTAGAATGGCAAATAACTCTACACAAATACGTGCACAAAGTGATCAACTATCTGTATTTAAGGGTGTCTCCTTTCACATCAACGTCTTCTTTCGAATTCCCAGATTCGTTCACAGATTAACTTAGGGTAAACGGAATCCCCGATAGCACTAAAACTGCTCGTTAAGTTGAAATATCGTCTGTTTGTTCTGTGCTGGATGAAATCGATCCACGCGAACCACGTCGCAGTCATTCGATCATTCTACATTCTAGTCATCTCGACGTGTCTTAATTGTCCTCGGTGAAATTAGCTTTCGCGTCACAAACGCAGCGAACCTGGCATCTGGGAACACAGGTATACAGGTGGTAGCAGGTGAACGAACGAGTTAATGGAGTTTGATAGGTGATAGGATCGATCATGGTCCTCCGGTGGCAGCGGCGATAACGTGTCCATCGTCGAGAACCTGCTATATGTATACGTATATGTATATATATATTCTACATATACATATATGTATACACACATAGAATAGATATATGTATGTATGTATATACATATGCAATATATCTATACATGTGTGCTGCACACATCACTTTATGTTACGGTCGCCTGCACGTTAGTGTTGCACTCGAGCACGTGTTCGGTAACGTGCCTCGAATGTACGTACGGGATTCCATTTACTTTACTACTTGCCCGGTCAACGATAATAATCATTCCTGAACGAAATGTTGAGATCTGTTTGTTCCCGAGCCTCCTCTGTTACTAGACTAATGGTCTCGGACGATGGGATATATTACTAGAAATTGATTTCAAGTATACAATTGTTTTCTTAGGAACCGAGTCTCTTTATATCGAGTAAGTACTGGAAAAAACTTGTGGCATTCTTTTCGCGAATAAACTAATGGAAGGTAAAGAGAGATCGCGTCGCACCCGGAGGTATAACAAAGTCATTACCAAAGTCTTAGAATCATAAAGAAAATGACTGAATCGTTGGTTATCTTTAAATATTAATAACTAAAAAAAATGTATATAGTACAAAAGTGAATTTCTCTTAAAAGTATACCTTGTACTTAGCTAAAAAACTTCTTGAAAACAAAAATCTGTTAATGTATGTAAATAAGGTAACAATTACTAATAGGCGAAGTCGTTGAAAAATGAAAGCGTGTTGACAGAATTTCAAACTTCCGACAAATTTCAGTGCTTTACGGATACATGAAGATGAATCTGACATGAAGATGATACATGAAGAAGTTCCTCAGATATTCAACTAACTCAAGCCACAACATTTTACAATTTATGTAAAGTTTTAAAAATTGAATTTTGACCGCTGA
>CM052296.1:3791547-3837399 GCA_028455765.1 Lasioglossum oenotherae
TTTTTTAACACATTATATATTGCGTACCTACTTCTGTTTAATAATTTCGCAATTTTATTAATACTATACTTTTCCGTGCGCAACAGAACGAATCGATCGACCTCACTTTTATCTAACTGCTTTCCTCGACCCATTATTTATTTTTCATTCTAATAAATGTACTTGTAATGTAAGAAAATCACAAGATTCGACGTCTGAATACGTTCGCAGTAGAACACTTAATGGTAGAAGTCACATGATTGGAAAATAAGCCTCATACTTTTGTCGAAGCAGTGTCAGTTCGTGTTCACACATCTTTCTCTAATTTTGCTATGGTATGCGATACAATCCTAAGATTTTGCGTGTTTACTTTGGAGATAGTATGTAGTATTCAGGATATAACGGAGTGTACACTTTCCACCTTTAAATATAAGAAATTTAAAAATATGCTAGGTGTCTTATTATTTTGTCGAGGACTGTAGACTGCGGATCTTTATGCAAAATACAATTTTTACACATCACTTACGATCTATGGAAGCCAAGTAACAGTTTATTTTTCTCATTAATACTTTTTATATGTTGAAAATAGTGTATCGACACTGTTAAACTCATTTAATCTTTGTACTATTTCGAATTACACCTATTCATTTTTGTCTTAAATGCATAAAATTCGCAGTCTAGTAATAAATAAAGACAATACGAAATTCTCGAGGCATCGAGTAATGTACGAGAATTTGTCAACCTGTAGAGGGGTGCGCGAATAAATATGGAATTAATATTAGATTAATATTTACGAACGCATTACGAGCGGTCTGTTTCCTCAAGTGAAACATCGCGTCCGATCTCTACCGGAAGAACGGAACTTTGGGAGAAGTCCACAATGTTACCAAACTGTCGCCCATTCCGTCGACAGATGGTCATTGCAGCCCCCTCTCCGGTGGAATCGTGCCGAGAGTGCTCTAGAGGGATAGACGTCTGGATCTAAGAAAGTTCCAGGAAAAAGTTGAGATTTCTGTAGAAGTTTGCTTAACATTTATCCATTAACACCGTACCTGTCGGAACATTAATACCGGGCTTTCTCTTTAACCGTGGTGTATCGATAATAAATTCAATCAATTTCTTTGGCACTGTAAGTCACAAGGAAAAGCACAGCGAACTTTACGAGAGATCTATGTGTACGTCGAACACTTTTATTATTATTATTATTTATTTATTATGAACGGACCGAGGTCCATTTACACAAATGTGTACAATATAACAAAGACTTAACATAATTTACTAAGAAAGGACATGCATAAAAAAACAAAAAAAAAACTCTTGCTATAGAGGTACTGATATTATAATTTAATCATGCGTAATTTTTTTTTGAAAGTGTGAAACGACCCATTAAAATAATCAATACTATTATATAGAGTGTTGGAGTTCGCAATAATTCGATTTATAGGATTTATTATAGGATTATATTATAGGATTTATTTATTTATTAATCCATATGCGGATTTGAATTTAAGTGTTTGAAAACATGCTCGAGATCTCAAAGCACGTTCAGGCGCGTAAAAATTGATTTGCATAAGGAGAGAGGGACAATCTATATGGTTATTAATTAAGTTAAAAATAAAGCTCTGGTCGGATACTCTTCTGCGAGCAGACAATGTTTCCAGGTTGACTATGTTTAATATTGTGAAGTAATCATGATCAAAGATTGACATAGGATTATTAATCTTATAAGAACAAAACCTAAGAAATTTATGCTGTATTCTCTCTAGCATGATTTCGTATTTTAAGCTATTCGGAGACCATATAACTGAAGCATATTCTAACTGCGGAGGGACAAGGGTAATATACAAGCAACCTAAGTGTATGGATTGAATGAAAATCTGTGGAAAAACGATGTATGAAACCGACCAATCTTGAAGCGGAGTTGACAATGTGATAAAAATGGTTGGAAAAGTCTAGGGTAGAGGAGAAGTGAATTCCTAAAAGTCGTTAACATCTGTTATTGAGGAGAGAATACAGTCATTAAGACGGTAAGGATATATAAGAGGTACAGAACGACGGGAGGACCGCATAATATGGCATTTTTTGATGTTAAGATTCGTACCGCGTTTTAACTTTTCGAAGTATTAAATTCTACAATGTAGGTGTAGGGAAAAATTCAGATAAATAGTTAGAAGACAAATTCTCTACTTCGAAAGTCGAAAGAATTATGAACGCTAGGTTCTCGCACCCACTGCGAGTGATATATGAAACCGTTAGGCACTGAAGTGTCGAAAGAAATTGTCTTGAACAATCTACGTCCGTATTGCCAGAGGAAGCGTCGTTTTAAATGAATGCCAGTCACTCTAGGATCGTTTGTCACTTGCCGAAAATTGGTACAGCAAAGAAAACGTGGAAGTAAGAAAAGTAGCTTCCACACGAGTTGGAACGTATCATTTGGAAGCTGAAAGTAATGGAGATGGACTCCGCGTTATTTTAAAGAGAAAACTCCCGGCATTCGAGGAGCTTGCGTTTCAAATAAATTCAGTCCTCCTCGAAAAGTGTATATTTCTCGAAATTACGGTTTTACCGTGAAATCTAACACTAAGTTTATCTCATAAACTCGAAACTATTGGTCTGTTTGACGTTGACGATCAACGAAACTGTATTTTCGGTACGTTGAAATGAAATCGCAGCAAAAAACCATTCGCGGTGTAATTATAACCGTTCATTAGTGCAGCGCCGTATGCATGACCGTAAACTGTAACGGGTCGAAGAAAGAAACGAGGAAGAAAGGCATATTCGCGGTTGAAATTCGCCGAGATATTTTTCGTTGCGTTTATGCTTGGGCCGCGCGAGCGTTCACGAAGAAAATGGCGGGTTAACCTGAAAATATGGTATTAACATTTCTCCGTGGTGCTCGCGGAACGAAAAGAACGACACGTTTTTTTCCTTCGGTACGCTTCTTCGCTTATGCTCCGATGCTTCGCCGTGTTGTTGCAGCATTGTCTTGCAAGAGGTAGAGAAAGCTGTCTCGTGATGAGATTTAACCGCGATTTTATAAAAAGCTTTCGTTACGATCCGCGGGCGGACGGTAAGTAAGGCAAGCCGGGAATGAAATCAACGAGACGAAAACGTAACGAAATAGGCGCAGCCCGCGGAGAAACCACGAAAGAAAAATTAATTAAAATCAATCCCGACGGTTTATTCTACTCTGATTGGTTGTACATTTTCCGGGGAGCGTGGCCAACTGCGGAAACTCAAAGCAAACAATCTCGGGAGAGAGGGAGGCAGTCGCCGAAGAATCGAAACTTTTTAAAGAATGGGGATTTCATGTTAACGCATTGTTTTCTGCTCGTTGTCGAATACATATCCTTTGAATTCCATGCAGTGCTGAGTCTCTTCTAAAAAATTTCCGGGGTATTCTGTCTTACGTAATTAAAGTAATTAAGAAAAAGATAAACAAAAATCAGAATTAAAAACAACGGACGTAATTCTATTCTACATAATATAGAAGGATCTCTGAAGTTCTCAGAATAAAAATGGTAGAAACTCGCGCACGAATTTATTCGGGTATAATCAGCGCAC
The DNA here is from genome assembly GCA_028455765.1 of Lasioglossum oenotherae. Lineage (NCBI taxonomy): Eukaryota > Metazoa > Arthropoda > Insecta > Hymenoptera > Halictidae > Lasioglossum > Lasioglossum oenotherae. The sequence goes on from CM052296.1 coordinate 3,795,091, forward strand.
CGTTCGCTTTCGCGTTCGTTCTGTCGGAGACAAAGTCGCGAGATCTGCTTCTTACATATTTCAAACCGAAAGATGCGTTTCATTTTATCGACGGGTCAAGCCATCCTGTTAATTCCGAGCGGAGTGAGAAATAAACGAGCGAATTCCATTCGTCAGGCTTTACATCGGCGAAGTAAGCGGAAACGAATCGATGGAATTCAATTTCTGTACCAGGGGATCTAATGAAATATTCCTTTGCGTCACTTATATAAACGCGGGCGAATATACATGTATATGTATCAATATATTGTATCGGGTGCGCCCGTGTGTGTACGAAGTAGCTGCAACAGTTTTTTTCCCCCTTTTGTGCTACGATGAAATGCTATCGACTCACTCCGGGAGAAAATATACACTGCAGGCTCGGGTACATAAACTGTGATTGAAAGTATTTTAATGGCTGAGCCAAAAGAAGTTGATCAAACGCGATAGATCGCGGAGATTCTTGTATTATATACAGTTACAACCTCGGCTGAAAATTAATTGGAATCCAGTCCACTGTAAAAACTATTACGTAACCCAGTGCGGATTTTGTATGAAAAATAAAACTGAACGAACAGTAGGAAATGGAAGCTAACCAGAAAATTGTTTCTTCTCCTAAGCCCTTGCGCTACGATTTACTTTACGATCGCAGTGATTAGAGTTGTATTCAAGAAGTTTTCACTTCGAAAAAAAATTAGGGCACAGGTCAAGCGAGCGCGGGCGCTTGCGAACGAAAGTAATATTTTTCTGGAGAATTACGTTGTCAAAATGTATCACTTCGTACCGTAAACCGCAGCGATGATGTCAGGAATGAAAGATTTAAAGCTTGTACCGCCGCGCCGCACGTCGGTGCAGTACATGTAGTTACTACTGCCGAGGCTTTCAATGTGCATTTCAATCCCCTGTTGAAGGCAACTGCGGTGTTAGCGAAACGCCGGGATAATTCTTCTACACGGGTGCGGCTTACGTTCGAAAACCTCAACAGGAGCGGTTGCATACCGACAATATCGACTGCATTCTCTTCTAGCAAACTTCTATGTATTCAAAACCTATCCACATTCTTAGACTGCGTTACTTACCATGGAAAAGAATGAATATAAAAGCACATATTTCAAATACGGTTTTCGATACGACGAAACAGAAAACGGAAAAAATGTCTGGCCGGCTAATATACACTCCTCAAAAGAATTAAGGGATCACTCCAGCCAAAATTGCTGCATCGATGAAGTTAAACAATGGTTTGAAAGTCTGAAACCTCTAGTTTCAGATGATCTGTTTCAAATTGTTGGCTATGTTGATTTTTTACAAAGTTATAGCGAGATGAAGACAACATTGACGGTTAACAAAAATTTTGTGCCACTTTGGAACATCACACGGGGAGCAACAAATTTTTTTGGTAAATCGCGTTAATATCATTTGGAGGGGCTATCTTTCCTGTGTAAATTCTGAGGTTGTTGATTATTGTGCGATTTTTTTTATTCGAGTTATTCAACATAGAAGTAAATATGGGCTTTTTAACTTTAACTAATTCCAAGCGAAAAAATTATTGTAAAATCTTGTGCAAACAAGCAATAGAAAGAGCGTTTCTTTCTCTTCAAGGCTCTCCTTCTGTTTTTTCACTTACAAAAAACATTTCGATGTACCAGGTGTTTCTGAAAATATGCTTAAAATAATGCACAATTTCCATTTTTCCTTTAACTCGCTGTATCTCGGCGAGAAATGATCGTAATAATTTATTGAATACCCCATGAACTCGCTGCGACAATCTTTTAACCTATGGCAGCTGTGTTTGAGGTTAGTGCTTCGCAGAAATTAGCGCTCCACGTACATCTCTGAATACGCTACCGTCGCGCCGGCACACTATGGGCCAAACCGACGAAATCTGTGTCAAAATCAAAGAACTTTCGATAGAAATGAGATAGAGCGATGAATTTTTTTTTAAATGAAAGCTGAAACTTTGCAGAGTATGAAATAAGTATTGAGATTCTGGTACGAACGTTTTTTAACGTTGAGAAAATTCGTTAAACTTGCACAATTTCAAGAAAATGATGGTTTTTTCCGTAGATTTTTTCATGCTGATTTCAAATCTGGTCTTAAAATTTGTCTACGATCTCAGGATTTTGCAAGAAATCCATTTTTGTGAACAAAACCAATGTAATAATTTTTCACAAAAATCGATTTACGATATTTTTAACGATATCGACACAGCAATTTTTGACGGAGTTATGATTACGTATACTGGGAGCAATTTTTCGAGTTCGTAGAAGTGATCCCTTCATTCTTTTGAGTATTTTCGAGTGCCTTAGTCTCGGCTATGTGTCCGGTAGAAAACTGCTCGCCATCAGTAGACGATTTTAATTTGGCCCGGGACGTTGCAAAAACCGGTTCAACTGAAATTACTCGGTCCTCGAGACCGTAGCATATTTATTTGCAACATTTTTCGGTGTCCCCGGCAGTCTCGGCAGACGTTCGAGGGTGGGGGACGGGCTGATTTAAATGGAATAGCTACTATATTAAAAACGTTAGCGGAGAAATGAAATATGCGACCCGACATCGAAAAGGAACGCGCGTGTTTCATTTTCCCGGTATCAAGGTCCGTCGGAGCGGAAACCCTGTGCACCAGAAACATTCAGGGTCCCGTTTGTGATAAAAATTAAGGTCAGTTCGAAGGTATCCGCGTAAATGCATACACATTTATGTACGTACGTCGTATACATACGTACACACGTGTATATGTAACCGTTGCAGTTGGCTACGTGCATAAGAGAAGATAGTTATCGAAAATTACAGGGGTGTAGAATAGTTCCTCCGGTATTCCATTTAAGCACATTTTACACTAAAGAAGTTTATCTCGTTTGCACTCGGCGCGCAGTGTGCAATATTGTAGCCGCGTCCTGTTTTTCCGCCGCAGATTTTATGAAACTGGTATAGCGTGTGCGTTGCCAAGGAAAACTCCGCGGGGGCGGAGAATGTTCAGTAACTTTTCAGGTTTATTAGTCTCAAGGGTGGTGCTCGGCTTCTTATTGAAACAAAGTTCCGTCGCCGTTGACTAATTGGCGGATACGTTTCTCCGTTTATACCCCAGCCGCCACTGATTTTCACCGGCGCGGCAGCGTTGTGTGAACCGTTTCTATGAAATCGGTGGAATTCACAATTTTTATGTCATGCAATACGCACCGCGACAAAGATACAATACATGTAAGAAAATTCAGCGATATAAGCTAGATCGGTTTCAAATACGTTCGTACATCAGTATCTTGACAACAAGCATGTACGACGCACGCAACACACGTGTCACACATTTAACATAAATTTATTTTCCCCAAAGCGAGTGAGTGTGTCTTTATGAACAATATTTCTTACATTCAATCATTCAATATTTCTGTTCTCTCAAAATTATTATAACATATTTACTTTACAGACGCGATTCAAATAAATCTTGAAAAAGATCGAAACTAGGATCGGAACGTTGATTTTCTTTGACAATTAGCAAAATTGCTTTATAATTCGTAATAAACGATCGAACCGTTGCGCCGAAAACATTTGAAAATGTATTATCATGTAAGAAAACGAGTGGAAAGCGTAATCTGCCACGGAATCAATGTACAGAGAAGTTCCAACAGATATGTCTTGTTGGTACATACTGAAATTACTAATAAAGATATAAAGATTGCGTTTAAAGTGTTCGAGGACACCGAATACATATTATCCAAGCAACGGTGAAACAGTTTTACCGACACTCTCTCTCTCTCGTCGGAATTAGCAGCTGGTACGTTAAGGCGACAAACAGTGGTTACACAGCGTTTAAGCTCGTCTTTAGGGGTTTCTACACGACCGATTATCGACCTGTGAGTAAACGAGTTGTATTTATGGAACGCTTATCTTAATATGAAACGAGTACTACTCAACTCTTGCAAACGATCGCAGGAGATTTTATTGCGAATAAATGTCGAACGCTGTAGATAACTTCGTCTCTACGACATTTCGATAATATAAAGTGCCAATTGTACCTACATTAGGAGACATTTAAGTAGCTGAGATGCCTTTCGAATTTTTCTCTGACGATTACTACCTCGGTCGGCAAATTTTCCGAAAGACGGTCGATGGTTAAGCCGGGAAAAACAACGAGACAAAAATGAATGAAAAACTTACCAGTGCGTTCCGTCGCGTCGCACAGTGGTCGGAAATCGCCAAATCTGTGTAATAGTACTTTATTTATAAGGTTCCAGAGCACGTTTCTTTGCTACAGCCAATATTTAATAAGTACTTCTGTCGGAGATAAGTAAGTTCAAAGTTAGTAGTTCTAGAAGACCGGCATTTTCAACCATAATTGAAATTACCTCTGCGATTTATCATCGCGCTGTAACGCTGGTTTATCATTCTTGCTATTGTTGGGCATGTCCTAATTTAATATAATATTCTGATTTTATTACTTTATTTTATTTTTTGAAGCTCTGCTAGATGGAAAAGAGAAATCTACGCATCTGGTACATTTTATTAACGAAAAAGTTGCTTATCAATCGCGATCAAGCGTTCAGTTTTTTGGGAAAGAAGCTGTTAAGGCTATTAAACAAGTGTACGTTCCATTTTCATGCAACCTATTGCGACCTTATGAATTATCGCCATTTCCTTATCGACCGGTAACGTTTCGAAATGGCGAATTTGCTCTAAATCGTAGACAAAACTAATATTCGCGAATGTAAGGTACATTATTGTTATATATTACAATCAAATGCTTCAGATAGTCAACAGTGTAAGATTTTAATGGTAAATATTGCATTTAAAACACCAATTACAATCACAATTATGGAAAATACAAACTAATTTGTATACAAAGTAACCTTACAATACTTCGTCACATGACATATCTCTATTCATATCAGGTTCTTCAATAAATTGTATGACTTCGAGGGGATATTGTTTCATCTTTTTTGTACATGACATCTTAATACTACTTATGTATGGATCAGATGAAACATCATAGTATACATTATATATTTATTTTACTAGAAGTGAGCGAAATATCGGAGCGAAACGGAACTGAAAAACTTCTATTATATTTTAGTACTAAAGAATTACCTAGGATGTAATATTTAACACTAAAATCTTACATTTTGCGCTATCTGAAGTCATCTGATAACAATTTGTACTAATAATATACCTCGCATACATTCTATTACCAAATGTATGTGGAAATAAATAATTTTTTCACATACTCGGCCTCCAGTTTGTTTTTTAATTTTGACATCAGATTCATAATCAACGACGCAAGAAACAGGAATTATATTCAAGAGAGTCCAATAAAGTCTTGGATTACGCATCCGCCATTTTGTTATCAGATTTACATTCAACGGCACGAAAAATATGGGAATATGTACTAATTTTCAAGAGACTCCAATCATTTTTTGCGTTACGGATCCGCCGTATTGAATCCGCCATTTTGTTTTTTGTAAGTTTCACCTCATATTTATGGTCAGCGACCCGAAAAATCTATGAGTATCAATTTTGAATTAAATTGGAGTACTTCTTCCTATTTTGACCACGTTTTGGCGATTTCCGACCACTGTGCGTCGTCGACAGGTCAGCTAGAAAAAAGTCCTCTCGCCGAAATGTACAGAATCTCTCTATAGGCAGCCGACATTTTTCAAAAGGAACGTGTTCCCACGATGTAATTTATTCGGTTCGCGTCGATGGGTAATTTTCCATTTTGCGCGTTTGACTCGCGGACCAACAGAATTTTGCTACGCAATTCCGCAACGAAGAACGACTGCCGGGCAATTCGCATCGCGATTAAATTTAGCTACATAATTCCGCAATAATGGCAATGAGGCTAATTGATATTGGCATTGCGGTGTAACTCACGCAATTATATCGCGTGCTTCTACTTTCCACAACGTTCGGCGAAACAATCGAGCAAATTGCAAGATATTTGCGTAGTCTCCCGCAGAGCGGGGAACAGTTGCCTGTACGTCGTTCCTTTTTAAGAGGGGATGGAGTAAACGAACAATTGAAGAGCGTCTATATTATTAACAATAATATCAATATTATAATAGATATAATAATAATAATAATATATAATATCAATACATATATATTATAATACAATAATATCTAAATTATTAACAGTAATCCATTATTTTCACTTTTATTTCAATACTTTATTTAACATGGTTCGGATTGTCCGATTTGGGTCAAATATGCGCCGTTCTGTTCGATAATTTGTTGCCATTTTAAAGGTAATTTCATAATGCCTCTCTCATAAAAGCCCTGGTCCCTATTGGCGAAAAACTCAACTAAGCAATTTTCACAATCTTCTCTTGATGCCAATTTCTTATCACGAAGGAAGTTTTGCAAGGCTAAAAAAGATGATAATCGCTTGGTGACAGGTCCGGACTATAAGGTGGATACATTAAAACTTCCCAACGAAGCTCCCGGAATTTCTGGCGTTGTCCTGATGGTACACGACACCTCTTCTGTTGGCCAATTCTGGCCCCTTCTGGTCAATCGCTACCTTCAACCGGTCCAATTGTTGACAGTAGAGGTCCGAATTTAGTGTTTGGCCATATGGAAGCAGCTCATAGTGGATAATTCCTGTCTAGTCCCACCATAAACACAACAGAACTTTTGTGGATATGAAATTAGTATAATAGCTCATACAATACCTAAATGTTTAGTAATTGATTAGATACCAATATATTTAATAATATAAACAATAGTTCGAATAATGATACAGCAATATTTAGTGGTGCCTCAGAGGGGACTCTAAAGGGCTAAGTCCTACCTTGTATTCATATTTCATACTTGGGCAATACATACCCACTTCTGTAGATATATTCTCTTTCTTTTTAGACCCATCCGTATATATCTCAATATAGTCTGCAAAATACTTGTCCAATATACATGAAAAGTCATACCCTATTACCTGTGAATTCTGTAGTTGTTTACCTAATTTTTACGATAATAAATTATAAATTATAAGTTTTATAAATTATAAAATTATAAGTTTACCTAATTCTAAATTGCATTCTGTTCCTAAATATACTGCCTTATAATCTATTGCCGTGCACGGATACCCTTCAGTCTTATATATTAAATCTCTAACTTCTGAAATTTCTTTAAAGCTTCTAGCAAACGTATATAAAAATTTATTTTTCATATTGTATATAGAATTAAATATCCTATTATCAAAGTTGAGAAGCATATCATTTTTCCCCATCAGACTATTAGATGAGATTTCACAAAAATACATCTTTCCTAAATATTCAGCCCTGTCTTGCAGTGACGGGAGTCCAGACTCGGCCAGCATAACTCCTAAAGGTGTACTATTCCTAAAACCCAATGCTAATCATATCGCTGTACTCTGAATCGATTCTGACTTGTTTCTTAATTTTTTACTTTGTGGAAAGTATATAAAAGTGGCATAATTCACTCTAGACCTAATGAGGGAAGTGTATAACGTTAATAATGTTTCCGGGCCACTACCCCACCATACTCCCCTGAGAAATTTAATTACATTCATACTCCTCATACACTGGTCATGTACCTTATATATCTGTTTTTCAAAATTTAATCTATAATCTAACCAAACTCCTAAGAATTTTACACAGTCTGTATTGCTCTTCTCTTCCTGACCTATTTTGATTGATAATTTCCCTGGAGTAAATTTCCTATCATTAAAAACAACGACTTCTGATTTTTCTGGCGCCATACTAATTGTAAGTCCAATTTGTCTAAGTCTGTTATATATTTATATTTACATTTTTCCCCAACCGAATAGATGCACTGAGGATGTTTAAAATTACTTTGATTTCGTCGGACTGGAAAGAAAATGCGATATAATCGATACAGGCATTGTACTCGAGAAAAGCGTCTCAGCGTTCGCTTTAAGCTCGCGGTATCTTTCGATCGCGATCTCTCTTCGGCTAATCTGTATTCAATTATCGCGGTAATTGGTACCCGAACGATCTTTGTCTTTTTAATTTCCAGGCCGGCAGAGAGGGCACGCGGAGATCTTTAAGGGGCGAGGAAGGAGCGGCCGGAGCGAGGAAGAAGGTGAAAACTGTTCCAGTGATCCTTCTAGATAGAGGTCAATGGAGCCATCCTGATGCAGGCTGCAAAACTACGTGGGGATTACCCGACGTGGTCGTTGGGCTGATTTCAACGGTGAACAGTGGCGATTCCACCCGCGGGTGGAAGCGCCGTTTTCATCACCGCCAACGGCGAATACTACAGCCACTTCCGCTTCCTCCACCCCACGTGGCCGAACCATTACCTGATAAGGTGAGTCTGACTCAATCTGTATTCGCAAATCGTTACACTACAAACAATATAGAAAAATGTGTTCTGTTGTTATCGATCGTATGTATTGATAATAAATCTTTAAATGTTTTCGGCGCTCGATCCTTTGTTACGAACAAAGCAATTTTGCTAATTTAGTCAAACATAATCAACGTTTCGAACCGTAGCGCCGAAAACATTTAAAGATTTAATATATAAAAATGTATTATGCAAATATTACTGTGAAGACCATAGTGTGTACCTACGATTATGAGAATAATGAAATTTTCACCATCCCAATTCCAGTGCAGGTAATTACCTGTAATTTACTGGAATAATTTAATTGGAGTAATCTACTGGAATAATATCATTATATCTCTGCCGTGCTCTGCGCTGGTAATATTTGTAACTTGGGTCGTTACGTTTCTTATTGTATTGTGGAAGTATTCGTTGTTATTCTCATCATACGTTGTTATTCGTTTTTGAAGAGTGCGCGAATATATTTTACACCGACGCGACGGCAACACAAATTCGGCATTGTTTCCGTGAAACATGAAATATCGAGCGGATCGTTTCATCGGAACGCGCCTCCTCTCCATCGCATCGAGCGGATGATAGATGCGCCCGGCGTGTTCAGCGGTATAATTTACATTATCGTTCGAAGTTTGTAAGGATAAGTGAATCACTTATGCCACTGAGTCTCGAGCAACGCTCGCTCGGTATTATATTCAAATCTAGACAGCTCGGTATTATGAATTGCTTTAATAACAGTGCCGGATACGTCGAATTACTCGGAGGCGCGTATACGAATGCCGGCCCCGCCATTTTCCATGGGCTCCCTGTTAGTTAGATATACGCGTATTTATGCTAGTACACGTCCGGTTCAACGAGTCGCGCCAATCTTAATTATTTTTCACGGAACTAGGTCACAGATTTACAATTTTCGGTGTGCTTCGGTGAACGCGCACACCTATATTTCTTTTTTCTTCCTTCTTTTGTTTTACACACACACACGCCTTTCCAGTTATTCGTGAAACGGCTCGCGAAATGGAATCACTGTTGTTCTCGCAATGTTCACCGTTCTATTTAAAGTGGCCACCCGCTCCCGTCTCTCTTTCTCTCTACTTTGACAACTTCAACAACTCGAATTTTCCTTCTTTACTTCTATCACGACTTTCTTATATATTATACTTTCACAGTTTCCTTTTTTACACCTCTTACCATTTTTTTTTTTAGCTAGAAATGGAATTTCGTAACACCGTTGACGAACTAAAAGAAGTCTCTGGTCTTTGTTACTTCGCCATCGTATTTTTATTACAATATTTTACTACACTCCTCAAAAGAATTAAGGGATCACTTGTGCGAACCCGAAAAATTGGTCCCACTTTACGTGATCGTAACTCCGTCAAAAATTGCCGTACAGATATCGTTAAACGATGTCTTGAAAGCCTGAAACCTCTAGTTTCAAATGCTCTGTTTCAAATTGTTGGCTATGTTGGTTTTTTACAAAGTTATTGTGAGATGAAGACAACATTGCCCGGTTAACAAATTTTGTGCAACTTTGTTACATCACACGCGGAGAAAAAAAATTTTTTTTATGTATCGCGTTAATATCATTTGGAAGGGCTTTCTTTCCTGTGTAAATTGTGTGGTTGTTGAATATTGTGCGATTTTTTTTTATTCGAGTTATTCAACATGGCAGTAAATGTTGGCTTTTTAACTTTAACTGGATCCAAAATCAAAATCGATTTCTTGCAAAATCCTGAGGTTGTAGACAAATTTTGATGTACGGGAAATTATATATAGCATGTTAAAAAAATTTTTTCCGCGCGTAGTACTGGAGAAGCCACATTTTCTTAAAATTCTACACGTTTAATGTATTTTCTCAACGTTAAAAAACGTTCGTACCATAATCTCCCAATTCTTCAATATTCTGCAGAGTTTCAGCTTTAATTTAAAAAAAGTTTCATCGCTCTACCTCATATCGAAATGTATACTACCTGGTATATCGAAATTTTAATGAAATTGAAAAAACAAAAGGAGTGCCTTGAAGAGAAAGAAACGCTCTTTTTATTGCTTTTTTGCACAAGATTTTACGATAATTTTTTCGCTTGGAGCCAGTTAAAGTTAAAAAGCCCATATTTACTTCAATGTTGAATAACTGGAATAAAAAAAATCGCACAATAATCAACAACCTCAGAATTTACACAGGAAAGATAGCCCTTCGAAACGATATTAACGCGATTTATCAAAAAAATTTGATGCTCCCCGTGTGTTGATCCAAAGTTGCACAAAATTTTTGTTAACCATCAATGTTGTCTTCATCTCGCTATAACTTTGTAAGAAACCAACGTAGCAACAATTTGAAGCAGATCATCTGAAACGAGAGGTTTCAGGCTTTCGAACTATTGTTTAACGATATCGATAAAGCAATTTTTGACAGAGTTATGATCACATAAATTGGGAGTGATCCCTTAATTCTTCTGAGGAGTGTAGTTTAATAAAAGGTTGATGTTGACAGGAAGTAGTGAATTTGCGAGAAACCTCTGGCAAAGTTCTAACGTTACTTCCCACGCGATTGTTTAATTAGAGCTGGAGAAGCGGCCGCAGCCGCAGCCGCCTCGGAGCTCTGAGGAGCTGGAGGATCTGCACAAGCTGCTGAGCTTCCCCGAGGAGGTGGCGCTCAGGTTGACGGAGACCGAATACCAGCTGTTCTACCAGGTACCTCCGCAAGAATACCTTCGGCACGTGGTGCAGGACCTGAAAACGCAGAACCCACCTGCCAGGCCATCCCCGTCGCCGAGTCGCAGCTACATCGCTCCAAGCACCACCAACAACTCGACCCAGACCGAGGAAGAGTCGAATTGGCCTGTTCCCAACATTTCCTGTTCCATTCAAACGCTCATCAATCGATTTAACGAGGTGCGCTTCGTTTAAACTCTTCTTATTAGACTGTGGATCTCTGTGAAATCAAATTATGATTGCCCTAAATATTTTATGTTTACCACGAGACATTATTTTGATCAAATAATTCATGAGAAACGAGAACTTGCACAAGGATCCGTGTTAATCGACAAACACGTTCGATTTTATTGTGTAAATTACATGATTTTCTGAAGCAGTATTACGCGTTTTTTAGGTAAGCTCATGGGCCACGCAAATGATACTAAACAGCACAACGTTAGAAGAGAAGCAGGCAGTTTTGTCCTGTTTGCTTCGTGTGGCGCAAACCTGTTGGAACATCGGGAACTTTAACTCAGCCATGGAAATTATCGGTGGCCTCAAGTAAGTATCTCTGTTGAACGTAATAATTAAATTTCATCATTCACGATGAACATACCATACATGGTTTGTACGTATTCGAACTATTCGTAGTTTAACTGATGGGTTAGCGAAACGATAATAATGTTTTTAGTACGCCAGTTGAATATAATTAATAGAACAATCTTAAGGCAATTCGTAGAGCCATTACGAGCTCCTTAATTAATTGCCAGGTAAATAATTAAGCCACGTTCGCGCCGTCGACGACGCTATTAATCTTCGTATTCAGAAACTGTTCCCGCACTTTCGTGTACATATGTTTGCTCACGTGCAAAGAAACTCATAATTTAAGCTGTCCGAAGTAAAAACCCTGTTGCTCGTGGCAGCGTTTAAGGAAAACATTCTTGGTTGATCAAAGTGCGATGATTAGACTGCGGATTTTATGCATTTATGACAAAAATGAGACGGTGTAATTTAAATTAGCAAAAACAGAAAATTTAAACATGCTATTATCGTATTTTTAACTCGCGTTTGCGCAACATTCATTTATGATACCATATTCTATGTATACACTTATGGTATTGGTTATCTTTATTCCGAGCGTTTCATTTTAACACTTTATCCACCGGAAGCCTATTAATAGGATTTTCAATAATTGTGCTGTACCAAATGAAAGCATAGAAACTCTCTTTTACATTGCAATCTTAAATGAAACTATTAGATGACGTTATTGAGGGTGACTTGTTAGCTCACAATGAAAATTGCTGTTGCGATTGAAGGTTCCACTAAAAAGTGTTTAGCCATGCACCATAGATTTTTCAAAATTATGCAATAATCACCGTTCGTTAATGTGTACACTGCGGATCTTTATGCATTTATGAAGAAATTGGTTAGGTGAAATTTAAAACAGTAAAGAATTAGAGGAACTTCAGAATATCGTAATGTTGTTTTTAATGTAACAAAATCGTTAAGGGATGAAATCAATTTTTATGTTATTCCTCTTTCCCACAATCAATGCAAAACATTTTTATTTTGCATAAAGATCCGCAGGCTAGTAATGTGTTAAGCAATTTTCCATTCGATTGATTTGGTAATAGTAATATGTAATGGAAACTTGCTTTCAAAGCACCGTCGACAGAAAATCATGCGGAACAGTTCCCTAATATTTACAAGCTGTTCACGCAAACACGCGAAGCAGTTCAGCCCCAGTCACCCTATTGATGTTATTATGTGCACAACGAACCCATGTTTGCATAGAGGAAACTTGATACTTGAGGAGCGTGAAACCAATATGTGCATACGCGTATCAGAAAAATAGTATTGTCACTTTCATTTGCTTTACGATTCTATTATTCCACCCAGGTTGCCCGGAAGAGCTATTTCATCGTATCCACTTTTATTGTATCGCATCGTTGCGTCGACAGTGAACTACAATTCTGCTATCATTTCCGGCGGAATTGACTCGTGAAAGATTTGATTAATCCTACATTTTTTAGCGACGTTCGCTGCGTCCAATAATTCCACCGATTTCAAAACACATTTATTTTGTTTAGTCAGAGACGAAAGAATATAATATCTGTACGCGATATACAGCGACGACATTCCGATCCCAAAATTGTTACGTACTCGTACAACTAACTTTATGATTTGATAATTCGATTGTTGATAAAGCAATCGGCCTGGGATTTGTTTCTAGCAATAAAACATTGATTTATGTTGATAAACGTATATGATTTATTTGAAAAATATACATACGTTTCATAATAAAAATTATTAAACGAAATAATGTACCCCATTTGTGGCTCACAAAAGTATTCGGACACGTATTAATTTTTCTATTTAGCATTGTGTAATTTTGCATTAAAAAATTTGTTAGTACTTCGTGGAATGACCATTTTGTGTTAGGACATGTCTTAGCCTGTTTGGCATATTATTTGTAATTTTTTAAAAATAGTCAACAGTTATATTTGACCACTCAGTTGAAAGTCTTTGTTTCAATTCGGCTATCGATTTAATTGGGGTGTTTCGAATTTTTCTGTCTAATTCATCCTATAAATTTTCGTTAGGATTAAGGTCCGGTGATTGGGGCGGCGGATGAAGAATTTTGGGACAGCGGTATAATAAAAATTCTTGCACAATACGTGACTTGTGCTTGGGGTCGTTGTCTTGGTAAAACTTGAAATTATTATTGAGCCCCATTTTTTCAGCACTTTGAACTAAATTATTTTTGAGTATATTTAAATGACTTTTGTCCATGATACCGTCAATAAACACTAGGTTACCGACTCCATATGACGAAATGCAACCCCAGACCATTACGCTGCCTCCGCCGTGTTTCACTGTACCTCTTGTATTTTCAAAATTAAACTCTTTATTCGCTTTCCGCCAATGTCATATTTGCTGATGAAAGAAAATTCAATCTGTACAATTCCGACGGAAGAACTATGCTGTGGCGGAAAGAGTTTAATTTTGATATTATATGTACTCGCGTGAGTAAACAATAGCGTGCTGTGGATCTATAACTTGATACGGACACGGGTCTAGCGACAAATATAAAGATAAAAAACAGTTCTGTTTGGTGGAGTGGTTCTCGGATAAAATATTCACACCGCGACATCGATGAACGATCCCCAATACGTATCTCAGGATCGAATAAACTGCTTCGAATTCGTAATATTTTTATTGTTATCGGGATCGACACGGTGAAGTAAAAATGCTAGTTGAAATGACACTCGAGATGGTAATGTTCGAAGTAATGGTGCTCCGAATAATTGAAACGTTCCAGACGCTTTGCCATCGCTGGAGGAAAAGAATTGTTACACTTGCCGGGAAAATACTTCCTTCGAGAGAAAGAGAAAACAAACAAATATCGAGACATCGCTGTTAAAATCCTCCGTATTTTTGAGGTCGCATGCATTATGGAATGCAACGTGCTCCCGCGGTTCGTACTTCTTATATACGTAATGTATCGGGACATGCATTTCGTGTACTCCAAAAAAGAAATTTCCCCACCTGTCGAGCGGCACAGTTTTTCCTTAAAACGTATTTCTCCGATTCGCGCCGCACGGTTTCTAAAATCATTTCGCACTCTAACCGCATTTCGCTGCGCCGCGAAAACTTCCGCAAAACTGTTTCTACTTTACTCGGCCAGGCTCCGAAGAGGAAAGCAGGGTAAACTCCGCGCAAAATAATCCGGAACCGTTCTCCGCGAATTTTTCACGGACTCTTTGCCAGCCAATGGATCATTCGCGGCTAAGAATTACTGCATTCAACCGAGAGTTCTTTCAATCCCATCAACACACGAACACATTATTTATACTGTATGTACAACCACGTTTACCGACCCCATTTAGATTTAAAGGGCCCCTCTACTTTTACCGGTGCGCTGCGTAGCGGTGCAATGTTTATACATGCAAATTCTGTTGGTACTTTCGCCCATCTTTAGAGAATATACGGGATTTTTATAGCTATTTTTACAGCTTGTCTCTGCAGCAGGGATAAATTGGTTGCATTAACATAATTTTGTAAACAAACGTTACGATTAAACAACGATACGATTGAACAACGTCTTGGGGAACCATAACAATTTACGCAATATTTACGATAGAAGCAATTTCACAGGTGACAGGTTATTTACAACAGGATACATATTACTTAGTGGACGACATTTAATAATCTCGCACAAGGGAAAATATTATACAAATACCTTCGGGGAGCGTGGCAAAGGTTAAATATTCATAAGCACACGAGGTATTATTTCTCTTCAATTAATGTTCACCTTGGAATTTTCGAATTTATTCAATTCCATTAAATGTCTTCGTCGCGATACTCGGGATTAATGGCAGAGTACCTTTCGCGACAAGGGGCTCCAATGCGAAAGAAATAACGGAGAACGTAACAGGCACAATTACAGCAGACGAAATAACCTAGGACCGAAAAGCTGAATAACGCGATATGCAATGATGTGCATCAAGACCGTATCCGAGTTACATTTTTATTGTTCGACGCTGTTATATAGTTATAGCCCAAACGAGACGGAGACCCATTTTCGAAGTACCATTAAATCGAGTGCCGTTATATTTCAACGTAAATGGACGACGTTACGGAAGCGTTCCGTCGTCAAAGGTGCAAACGCAAGCATCGCCATAATCGTTCCTGAAGAGGTTCAACCGCTTTCAAATCATTGGCTCCACACTTCTGAATTCGCCGGTCTCTCTTCCCTTCATTAAAACGGACCACAGTGGGCTCGATTGAAGAAGCACGCGACATTTTTTAATAACTCTTTTAAACCACTGAAGATGTTGCAATGAAATTTGAACTGAATGTATTAAAGAATAATTCCTTCTCAATGATTTCTAACCCTTATTCGTCCCTCGTGTCAATCTGACACAGGTTTCTCGAAATAGGTTATACTGTTCTTTTGTTTGTAGGTAAATTTGCCCGAAACATCGTGACTTTTATCTTTTTAATGCGGAACACATAACCGAAAAACCTAACATGTAAATTTCAACACGTCAATTTGTCTAAAAAACATCGAAAAATTACTAGTCTCCTTGTTATTTTATCGGTTTTTTTAGCACTCTGTCAATTTGACATCGAGGGACAGATTTTCTGTCTCTCTGACCGAGAATATTTTATCCAATGTATTTTTCATCGTTAACACATTACCGACCGGTGATTATTGCATAATTTTGAAAAATCTATGGTACAAGGCTAAACGTTTTTTAATGGAACCTTCAATGACAACAGCAATTTTCACTGTGAACGAACAAGTCACCCTCAATAACGTCATCGAATAGTTTTCATTTAAGATTGCAATGTAAAAGAAAATTTCTATGCTTTCTTCTGGTACAGCACAATTATTTAAAATCCTATTAATAGGCTTGCGGTAGGTAAAGTGTTAACGATCTCTTCCTTAAACAATTTGATTAGTTTCATAGGTCTGTCGAATGTATTTTCTACGGTTAGCAATATGTTGTAGAATTATTTTCGAATTTTCCCGATACGATCTTGAGCCAATTACCCCGCTACATTGTTCGGAACACTTGGCTTGAACGTAGATACTTGCTAAATGTTGCGAATATCCGTATTCGAATACTTTCACGAGCGACGACTGTACGTGTAATTCACCGTAGCTGCACGGTTTCACCGTTGAGTTTCAGTTTCGAGAACTATGCGATTAACTGAATAGTTGAAATTTTACGCGACCGGCGCGGCGACACCGTGACCTATTACACCGTCGAACTTTCATTCATGCAGCGCCTGTTACAATAGAGATCTTAAACTTTGGAAATTAACAGAATCTTTGATACAAGTTCTGCGCGAATGTCGCCAATTTCACAAAGGACTTCGCAAAGGATTAATTATTATTATCGAATATATCGTTGAACCTACAACTTTGAATTATTTCATATTTTCCTGTCGCATTCGGGTACCAAAATAGACAATGAATGTAGAACACTATAATTTTAGACTACCTTTCTCGTGACCCAATTCCGAATTTCATTCCTTAAAGTGGTATTACAGGGTGACAAGAAATAACGGTGTTAAACATTTCTCATTATAATTCTGTCGAATCGAGGAATTTTGGAAAACCAAATAATAACAACCACAACATAGACCTTTAGTATTCACATATTTACGAAGTTTCGAAGTGGGCACCCTTTGCGTCGATACAGGGGCTCAAAAGCGTCTTGAAATTTTCGGCAGTGAGCCGCAGCTCTTCTGAAATGATTAACTCCGTTGTTTCTCGTCACCCTGTACACCGTACGGGTTTTATTCAATTTTTACTTTGTCGAACCATTTTTGAACATTATTACATACACGGAACGGCGTACAGTGGGCCACAAACCGATCTTTTTGGACAAAAATCTGCCGACAACTCAGTTTTTCATCGATTCAATTGGAATTTTTTTTTTAAACGTTCGTGAAGGACTATACGTTAACTGTCACAAGAAATCAAGAATCCTTATCCACAAAACCCAATAACTCCGATACTTCATCCGCCTATACCATAAATTTGCATGTCCCAGCTGAGTTGCCGACACTTCTTAACCCTAAACCGTAAACCGCAAAATTTTAAACTGTAAATCTGGCCCTGAGAATTACCAATTGAATAGAATTACATTCGGCACTTGTGAGACTTACCATTAATTTATTGATACAACAGCAGCGTTTTCGCTTCTTGAGAAAAGACTTCCTTGTGCTTGCTATTATTTATTCTTAGAGAGCTTATAAGTTGATCGGATGATAGTAACATATGCCGTATAATATTTATATTTGTCTTTTTGCGGCAATACATTCGGGAGTTTTCAGCTCGTGATTTCCTAAAGACTATTTATTTGCTTCTTGTGGCTCTTCTAAATACAAACCAATTGGCAGTTCAAATGTAGCAAGTACTTCACTTCCATGTTGCAGTACCTTTTGAACTGATGGAGGTAGTTTATACCACGGATAAATTTTAATGCACAATTTAGCCGTCTCCGAACAATATTCTTTGAATTTCACAGAATCAGCTTTCTTGTCACATTTAATTACCTGAAGAATGTTATGCAATCATGTGGTAATAACCGCGTTTAATCCTGCAACTGATTCGGCTTTTCTAAAGAAAGTTCGGCCCACGTTCTCAGTATTTCATATACCAGCTCCCTGTTTGACAACATCAACTGTGATTGATAGCTCTTTCAAAGAATTTTGCACTTTAACTTAACGATTTTCGCGCAGCACATCATCAAAGTATAGTCCTTCAGGAACATTAAAAAAAAAATTCCAATTGATTCGATGAAAAACTGAGTTGTCGGCAGATTTTTGTCCAAAAAGATCGGTTTCTGGCCCACTGTGCGGCGTCTCCGAAAATACATCTTCGGAGCTCGGAAAAATCGGCGAGGAATCTAAATAACGACAGACTAAATCGATAGACGAACGTTTACGGTGTCGTTACTAACAAAATCAAATATTTGCTTGCAGATCCAGCAATCTGAAGCTCTTCTGGCAAATAATAAGCGAGCCCCCAACAGTTTTGGAAACTCTGTCCGCCGCGTTTCTGTCGAACGAATATGAGTCGGCGCTGTGCCGCGCGCTGGCGATGCCGGAATGCCCTGTGATCCCGTTCTTCGGCCCGTTCCTGAAGGAATTGCGGGACATCATCGCAACTGAGTCCAAGGTAAACTGTTAAACTCTGACTTGCGCGCCGGCGGAACTCTTTGCATAGATCATTCGGGGGAATTCTAACGACGCGCCGCGAACGTTCCGAGGCTGGGACAAAGCCTTGTTTCGTCGTTATTGTGTCACGCCGCTCGATCGGTAGCTGGATTTTCACCAGCGAAGTTTATATCTCTAGTAAACGAATCCCTATTTGTTGTCGCTTCGCGTCCCGTGGAACTGTGCCAATTCGAACGCATCGGTTTTACATTTCGCGAACACAACTCGCGATGTAAACGCAAAGTAGGCGAGATCGGTGTAAGAAAAAGTGAGTGGCAGGTTTGAATTACTTTTGTTACGTTCGTATGTATGGATGCTCGCGATTGTTAATGCTTGGTTAATTTACCAGGAAACTCGACATATTTATGTACTGTCTGTTACTTTTTCTGATTAAGGCGACACATAGTTGCGCGTATTCGCGGAAGGATTAATGCGAATCGATGATTGAGCAGTTCGCACGTGGCGCGAATGCTGGGCGTTTTCACTATCGCTTATTCGAATGGCAGCAATCGTAGGGGGGGGGCAACGCGAAACGTAGAAAAGAGTAGGAGATCCGCGGAGATCGAATGATTTCACAGGCGAGCTACACGTACGATTTGGCAGCCGGCCAAGGAACTTCCTCGATAAAATCCGTACATTCTACGTGTCTCTGCCGAAAGCGTCGAACCATGGAATACGAACAGCGAACGAGGTCAAAGGTTGCCCCGGAGATACGAGAGCTACTCAAATTACCGGACCCCCTTTTCCTTTCGTTTGACCACTTTAAAACGAAAAAAAAACCACCGATACGGAGCTACTAACACGCCGAGTCGTTGAAACTCGGAAACACGAGTTCGCGAACGCCCTTTTGTCATCTTTTATTAAATCCTGGTTCAGCGGTTGTTCGCTGCTTGCCCCACGGTATTTTTACCCTTACCCAACGCGAAACGTTTACGTCAACTGCACTCCATTTACTTCAAAATTTAAAACAGCTTTTCTTTTTACCACGTTTTTATTTCCTCGCTTTCTTGTCCGTCTGTCTGTCTCTGTTTGTTCGGTACAAATTTTGCAATTTTACCACGTTTTTATTAGCTCGCTTTCTTGTCCGTCTGTCTATTTGTTCGGTACAAATTTTGCAGTTGATTTTAAACTAACTTCCCGATGAGCCAGAGACTTGAAATTTTAAACATAGCTCAGAACTCGATGACAATGCAATATTTTAAAAAACAATTTTTAAAAAGCGTATGCGTTTAGGATATAGGAATTATTAATAATTTTAACCGTTGCACCCCCCCCCCCCACTGCGTATACGTCTTCGCGTTCAGCGTTCCCACTCTGACTCATCCCCACTCCATTGACCCGCTTCGCACCGAAGGAGCTCAGTGTGCGTCAGTGTGCGTTTACGCTCCGTGCGGTGTTTACAATGTTACTACGTATTACACATTATACGATAATGTTTGTTTACCAAGCGAAAGGACAGTTACACCGAGGTTCTCCGTAGAATCTTTATCTTTGACATTTTACCACGGCGTTTGTTTTCGATATAACGCGTCGCAATACCGTCTGAAATTGCTACATGTCTCTGTTGTAATCTCATGAAAATGTTTAAAATCGACTGAATTATACGTGCAAGGAAAAGCAGAGAGAACCTTTCGACGGTGGGGCGCGTGTGTGATATAGGTAATAAAATATCGAGTGCAAGATTAGAATTTGAACAGTCTGTGTTTGAAAGTGTCGGAAATAATGTCTACAAAAAAGGAGCAGTACGTTAATGAAGATTTTCACAGGGAAGTCGCCAAATCATCAGGTATGCCATTGAATATTTCACCACGTTTTTATTAGGTCGCTTTCTTGTTTGTCTGTTCGGTACGAATTTTTCAGTTGACTTTATACTTACTTCCCGATGAGCTAGAGACTTGAAATTTTAAACACAGCTCAGAACTGGAGACAATGCAATATTTAAAAAAAAAACGGTACTTTGGGATTATCCCGTCGGCCTCTCGCGCCATCATAATGAAAAGAAAGTTCCAAAATAAATAATATAATAATAATAATTTAATAAAAACGCTCAGAACTTTTTACTTCACCTAATAATACAATATAATAATAATTTCGTGTTCGGCGAAAATGGTCGACGGGATAATCCCAAAGTATCAAAAAAACATTTGAAAAAGCCTATGCGTTTAGGAGATGTAAACTATTAAAAATTTAAACTGTTGGGAAACTGTTTCCGGTTCAGGGGTTAATACGATACACGTATTTGCGATGTATGAGAATGCGAAACTGAAGATCGGATGGGGAAACCGAATATGAAGATGGAGTCGACGAAAACCGAGAAGAGAGAAGAAATGCATGTGGCAATAAGGTTAGGGGTTTCTATCGGCCTCCAGCAGCAATGATGGTTGTAGGCCGGCGGAAACTACTTGCTCTTGTTGCCGATACTCGTCGACCCCGAAAGCTGCGACCACTGCGGTTACGGCTGTCTTTAATATTCTAATAAGCGATATTTTTCAAGGAAATATGGAAATTGGTTTTGCGATTATACAGGGTCTGCCCGGAAAGTAATGCGACCACATTGTTTTCAAAATCTATTGAACATACGAGTACAAACCTTTAAAATTCTTCAAAGTAGGACCCTTGGGCGTCGACACATTTTTTCCAGCGCGATTTCCATGCTTCGTATGCTCCCTCGTAGAGCACTTCCAACCAAAACTTTTCCGTGGATTACGGGGAAAACAGTAAACGGTACTTCTTAGTTGGATCACACCACATCCTCAACCCCCGTACAGTCCTGACTTGTCTCCCGCCGACTTCTTTTTTTTTTCCAAAAATTAAAAACGTGCTAAAAGGATGCCATTTTGAAATCGTGGAACGCGTCAAAGAGACGCTGTGACGAGGGTACAAGAGTTCCAAAAAACCCCTTCCAGGGAGCATACGAAGCATGGAAATCGCGGTGGAAAAACTGTGTCGACGCCCAAGGATCCTACTTTGAAGAAATTTAAAGGTTTGTACCCATACGTTTAACCCTTTGCGGTCGGAGCTATTTTAACTCGAAAACTAAACATTTCTTCCGACCTAAAATATTGCCATTTTTTATGAGATTTTTAATTTGGTGGATATGAAATTGATATTACAGTTAATGAAATAATTAAATGTTCAGTAATTGATTATATACCTACATATCTAATAATATAAACAATATTTTCAATAATGGTACAGCAACTCTTAATGGCGCCTCAGAGGCGCCACTCGACCGCTAAGGGTTAATAGATTTTTGTTTTAAATGTGGTTGCATTACTTTCCGGACAAACCCTGTATATCTGTGCAAGGTACCCTATCGAAAAACTTTTAAACGTAATATAGATTTATTTTGGTTCGCACGGCCGCGATAAAATGACCACACTGGCGAATGGTCTAATTAGGCGATGTCCAGTGGTCGAAAGATAACGGTCGTGAGCTCGAAGTTTCCTCCGCTGGGATCGCAGTTTTGTTTTGCAGTGGACAGAGAATTTACCGTGGCACGTATGTGCTTACTAATATTCGGCTTGATTACTTTGTATTGTTACGCTTCGCCGGTGACACGTAACGAAATCATTCCGTCGCAAAATATTTGATGCACTCTGGTCATCGCACGCGTACGTCGCGTATGCACATCGGACCGTTTCGTTCGTGTTTACGCGTTATGCAACTTACAGTATCGCGGAGCTGTGTACGCGTTTAATAGGAGGAAAGTTATTTATTTGCTGAACTCGTTCGCAGCTGTGAATTTGCCCTCCTGAATTCGCTTGTCTAAAGTGGATTGCCGCAATTAACACGGTCGCTATCGCCGTTTTAATAGACGCCACAGGTGAAATATTTAATTAACTGCTACGTGCACATTCGTTTTGCTATTGAAAGTGCCATCAAGCTGAGCCATTCATTTTATTATCTGTTGAAAGAAAACGGGTTAGGTGCTGTGCAGAAGTTCGGATCGTGTCACAATTTCCCTTACATGCATCTTTACAGTCTCGATCAATTCTTACTATAAATGTTAGAAGGTGTTTTTTCGTAAAAATTAGTTTCCACAAATTGTCTGGCTTAAAAGACTGAAAGTTGGTTTTAAAAAAAGGACGTGGCTTGATAGAAAAGCGTTTTATCTTGTTTTCCAGATTTAATTTTCCACGATGAATTGCATCCTGTATCGCACTATTAATTGTACACCTTGCGCACTCCTGTGCCGTCGTAAACATAAAATTTATCGTGACAGCGACCAATCCCTACGAGAGGTATTCTCAGTTTCAATGACCTTAATGCCTTCGACAAAGTGCTTTGTCAACTCGAAAACATACCAGACGAAGGTTGTAAATCTAAAGGATTTAGGGGTAATTTCACAGGTGCAAAGTGCGCCCCCATAGTTCCGCTAACAACTTCGAATGTCACCCCTGGTTAAAACATCGGCAATAGATTATATTTATTCCTCGTGCCAATTGGACATCGTCGCTGTGCGAAACAATAATCTCTTGGAATTCATTCTGTAAATCAGAATACTGCGTTATGATTTATTTCACGTTGAAGATTCGAAAAAATGGCAGAACAAGATTGCCGGATACTTCTATCGGAGCCCTCCGAAGAAGCCTGGAAGCTTCAAGAAAGAGTTCCAAGTTTTTTGGGTTGCCGAAGTTTCCTTGTTAGGCAGCTCGTGCAGCCCCCCGCCACGTTCGAGACAGCTTAGTCGCCAGTTTCGTCGACTCTTGAAATAGCTTATGCAATTCATGAAACAGTACAACCAGTCCCAGTTCTAGCCTAGTTAGTTCCCGATCATATTCACTGTTCAATGTCTATTGTGTCTGCGACAGAGCACCGCCGCGCGCTGCGAGTCCCTGTGTTTAATCGTAAGACTGGGTTTTGTAGGGGGCTTTAATAATGCACTCGCGAACTAAACAAAAAGGACTTACCGGGCGGAGTATGGTCGTGTTGCCGCGATTGTGTTTTACCTTAACTTCACGACTAAACCTCGAGATTAACGATCTCTGTAGAACCGTTCGTATCTGCCAATTCTTTTTAGTAACGATGCCCTCGCGAAAGTAAAAATTACGCGCGCGAGTCGAATATTACACGCGCACACATTTTAAATACAAAACACGTTATGATATTGTAGAAAAACAATTAAGCGATTCATCCTGTATTTTCACTACATTGAGAATTTTTCGAATTATAGTTTGAATTATAGTTAGAATTATAGTGTGTGAATTTTTATGGCGCTATGAGGTCCATTTCTGCAATTAATTGAAGATATTAAATACACTCCTCAAAAGAATTAAGGGATCACTTCTGCGAACCCGAAAAATTGCTCCCACTTTACGTGATCATAACTCCGTCAAAAATTGCTGTATCGATATCGTTAAACACAATGGTCTTAAAACCTGAAATCTCTAGTTTTTAACCGACTTCGATAAAGGAGGAGGTTACTCAATTCGATCTGTATGTGCCTTTTTTTTGGTTGCTCTGTTTCTAATCGTAGCTATATTGGTTTTTTTTTAATAAATAATGCGATTTCTAAAAGTACTAGGTATAACAACGCAAAAAAAAATATTCTATTTTGTGTTTCAGATTATTAAAATAGAAATATTTTATTTTGTGAATGAAATTGTTAAAATAGAAATATTTTATTTTGTGGATGAAATTGTTAAAATAGAAATATTTTATTTTGTGAATGAAATTGTTAAAATAGAAATATTTTATTTTGTGGATGAAATTGTTAAAATAGAAATATTTTATTTTGTGGATGAAATTGTTAAAATAGAAATATTTTATTTTGTGAATGAAATTGTTAAAATAGAAATATTTTATTTTGTGGACGAAATTGTTAAAATAGAAATATTTTATTTTGTGGATGAAATTGTTAAAATAGAAATATTTTATTTTGTGGATGAAATTGTTAAAATAGAAATATTTTATTTTGAGGTTCAGACTGTTCAAATAGAAGTATTTTATTTCGAGGTTCAGATTGTTCAAATAGAAATATTTTATTTTGAGGTTCAGACTGTTCAAATAGAAGTATTTTACTTCGAGGTTCAGATTGTTCAAATAGAAATATTTTATTTTGAGGTCCAGACTGTTCAAATAGAAGTATTTTATTTCGAGGCTCAGATTGTTCAAATAGAAATATTTTATTTCGAGGTTCAGGTTGTTCAAATAAAATACTATTTTCTTTAAGCAAAATAAATATTTCAAATATGTTTTTCGCCAAATAATAATGACTGAAAAATCCTTTAATGCCAGTAAAATCAAGATCTATTATTGAAGCGAATATAATAAAGATATTACATGACGTGACGTTCGCTTCAATGGGGGAAAAAAAAGGAATGAAATATATATATCTTATCCTCTACACCCTTTCAAACAGAATACAGTAGCGCGAGCGACGCTCTTGGAATATTAACAACAAACGGAGGACAGAAATCGATTGTGGGTCAAGCAATTTTCAAGTTTAAAAGGGGATCGGGGTAAAATACATACAACGAAATGAATACCGTGAAATGGAAAAAAGGGGAGAAGTGCCCTCTATCGAGACGAATCCTTTATTTCTACCGGTCGTTTCCTGCCTCTCACGTTCTCGAAACGAGAGATTCTATTTGCCTGAAAGGGAATCGACAGCGTGTATTAACATTAATACGGTTCCGAGAACACCGAGAGCTTTCAGCTGGCGACTAAGCAAAGATTCTCCCCAAGGATCACGCGAATGAACCATCGCCGTGCCGGCGATGATCACATGTTATCGGCTTCCCGGAAAAAAATCGAACCAGCTTTTACATTTTACTCGGCGCTTAATCAACCGTATCCTTCGTATCCACGTCATTGATTTCAAGCGAACAAATTCGATTCTTGCGCGTCCATATCGATTTCCAGATACCTATTTCCGTCGAGTAGGTACGAGCGTAATGTATTCTACAAATATAAACTCAACTCCATTTCACTGAAATTTTAATTAACGATTCTGAAAAATGTTATGTTGCAGCCTCAGGATGATAGCAAGGACAACCGCGAGATTCCGCGCCACAAGGACCCCGAAATCGTGTTCTATGCGAGGCAGCCTTCGAGAATCGAAACCATCGCGGAATCGCCGTCGGAGTGTATCTCTAGAAACAGTTCCTTGGACAAATCGGAGAAGGATATTCCCGTTCGCGATACAAACTCTGTCCTCGAGAAGATTGCAGAGTTCCATAAGGTACGATCAACTTCTCGTTATAAATTTTTTAACATCGAAAATCTTGTAGGTTTCGTTCGGTTAAAAGTGCGACGTAGGTGTTACACAGATGTGTAACGGAAGTTGTATCTTGGGGTAGGGATAGGTAGCGGGGTGGGGACAGTTCTTAGGTGTTCTTCCGGCGAGGAGCGTGACGACACGAGTGTCATCGAGCGGTGTAATGGATGAATATTGACAAATAAAGCGTTGACCTCTTTTATTTTTGCGTTTCGTAATTCGATGATGCTCGAGCGTATCATCCCTGATTTTTTAAAATAATAAATAAACGTGTGATTTTAATTAGAAATAATAACTAAACTTTTTATTTAAATACAATTTTATTTCTTATTTGCAAATTAAAGATTATTATTTGGATTCAGGTGGAAATCAAATAAATAGTTTTTGGTCTTCTCTTATTTCTTGTATTTTGTATACATATACAATGGAACACGTACACGTTTTTTGTCTGGTATAGCAACCTTTTCAGGTATACACCAGTGGTCGGGCCCGTCCGGAGGGCCCAGATGTGTATAAAAAAAATGCAATTTAATTTATTATTTGTCAATAGAAATAACTTTATTATTATAAATAGTACGGTGGAGACTCCCGTATCCAAACTAATAGGGAGACAAAAGTGATAATGGAATTTTCGGATAATAGAACAATTGATTTCTTTTGCATTAAACTTCATTTATTCAGGTAGAAATAAACAAAATTAACAGTTTTTTTTCAACATCTAAGGGCCACATAAATTTTTCATTGTAAACAGCTGCGTAGAATTGCATTCCCGTTGTGCCTCAAACCATCGAAGTCCTTTTTCAAATGACTCAAATGAGAAGGTACGTCCTCATCGTTACTTTCGTTTGCTGCTTCTATTTCTGTGAAGTTTCTGTTATCTTCATCGCTACTATTGTTTTTATCGCACTGAATCCATTGGCATTGCATTATCGCTGTCACAATCACATCCCGATATTCTACTCGACGTAGTGACAGCTTCTTCAATATCTGCTCCTACCTTCTTTCGTGCGGATAACAGAACATCTGGATGATAGAACGTCCGTAGATTAGGGTATTCGGATAATGGGGGTGCGGATACGGGAGTCTCTACTGATTCATTTAGACTTGCTCAAATAATAAATAATTATTTGCGTTCCGTGATTTGACGATGCGCGAACGTGTCTACAATGATTTTCAATCTTCTCGTCTCTTTCGTCCTCGCGAGGACTGTTAATTTTTTTTTAAAACACGCTTGTGGAAATGAGAGATAGATGCACTGAGAAAAAAATCCTGTCGAAACAAAAAAAAATATATGTTGATTCAATAAGATGTACTATTGAATAGTGCCAATATCATATGAACTTATTTTAATATTTAATACTATTGAATTTGAATAGCAAAACTAACTTCCGCCAATCATATAAGCCAATAGCTTGACCATCAATGTTTTCCAAAAAAAATAAGATATGGCCTCAAACCAATTCCAGTATAAATCAATACATTTCTCAAATTTTTTAACAGCATATCTGATTGAAGGAAAAAAGAAATATTACGAATAATGATATATGGTATTGAATCAAATAATATTCTCAATCATTTCATGATAGACAATTCAAATACATCACGATTTGCTTCTAAATTTCCTACTATTGAAAAGAATACATTGATATTCATCGAAGTAAAAAATTACGAGCGAAAGAAAATGTGAAATAGGATAGGGATTTAAAATTAAAAATTATTGAAGTAAGGGATTTAAAATTATTGAAGTAACAATTTTTTTTTCTCAGTGTGAGAAACCCTGTTTTCTACGGTCTCACTCTGCTCATACATACATATGTAAGGTGAGCTTTCAGTTTTTTCACTAGAAACGACGGAATAAACGTGGACAAATGAGAAATAGTTTGACGGTAGTTCGAAGAATGGTTATTTGGAATAATTAATGGAATAGTTGATGGAATAGGTATTTCTATGAGGTTATAGTTGCAGCGTACTGTTATGCGCACGCTCGGGCTAATTTTCCGTTTATGTACTATCTTCTTCGTGGTGAGACAGTGTCGCGGGATATACATATAAGCCTAGCTATTCTCATGAATATACGGGCAAAGACCTAAACTTAAACAAACGTCAGATAAGTTTAGTGGACGATGGCATAATGTACGGAAGATTAAAATCACGCACACGCGACAGCCACTGATAACCACCGAATAGAGGAGCTAAGTCACGTATGCGGGGGATAACGCCCGTTAAAGTGTTGAAACACTTGTATCCGTTATACGTATTTCCTTGTGACGCATAGGGCGAACACAGTAGGGTTTTCGAGCGACCTTTCGCTCATCCGCAAAAGCGACACGAAACTGGAATGCTTCGGTTTTTTTCGACAAACGTAGCTACGTACAGAAAATATAGGAAAAAGTCTCATTGCCAATACAAGCTCGCTATAAAATACAACCGCTGTTATATGGATTTTTTTCGTGCAAAAAGAATTTTTTTAACGAATTTTCTCTCGTTTCCTTTGTTTTCAAAGTCAACCAGAAAGCATAAAGAATTGGTGGCAATTTGTGGAATGTTCGCCTCGCTTAAAATCCGTATTCACAAGGCACCTACGAAAGTCGGACAGGTTTTTTCACGGGTACATTTTTACTAGAATAAAAATTCTATTGTTATCGTGATAACCAACGATAAAGAGTATTTTATTATTACTACGTTTTTATTAGCTTGCTTTCTTGTCTGTCTGTTTGTTTGTTTGTTCGGTACAAATTTTGCAATTGATTTTAAACTAACTTCCCGATGAGCTAGAGACTTGAAATTTTAAATATAGCTCAGAACTGGATGGTAATGCGATATTTTAAAAAACAATTTTTAAAAGCCTATGCGTGTAGGAGATATAAATTATTAAAAATTTAACCGTTACCCCACGTTTTTCGTTTTCAATCTTACAAGTACATATTTTCGTAGCTATTAAAAATTCACAATCACGAATGTTCAGGACTATCGGGGTTGGAATCAGTATGGGGCTAGGAAAAATTATTTTACTCTCTTCAGTCCGTTTTAAAAACGTGGTATTTTATAAAAGTTTATTTTTATATAAATTATAAATATTAGAGATTATATTTACAAATATTTGATTGATCGTCAAGATGTCGTCGGTAATTGAGCTATGATAATTTCGTTAAAAAAAACAATAATAATAAAGTTTATATGTTACAATAGTAGAATAGTATAATAGTAGAAGATATTGCAAAGTGTAGGAAAAGTTGAAATTCGTTGGGCATAGTTATTCGCATAGGAAAACTCACAAACGAACCTCCTCTTACCCGCTCACCACCGAATGTCTTGCGTCTAAGATCCGCTGCTAGATGCTCGACAATGCCCAAGGACCATTGTCTAGAAGCAGAAGTAGTTGAGCTGTCAAGGTAGCTAAAGAGCTATTGCCACCACATCGCATCGTTGGGATAGCCCGCGGCTCTATCTCTACTCTCCTCTCCTCACTCCATTGTCACTCCACTCCGCTATTACGTTTGACAGACAGAAAGCGCAAACCTGCAGACATACTCGCGTAACACAGCCATAGAAGTCGTGTCGTGTCTAACGTGTTGTTCACACTCGGACACGCGATCTCCAGAGGATAGCTAACTTTCATACGTGGATCCACACAGCGAAATCAAAGTCTCTAGGATAAAAGCTGGCAAAGTCTCCGGGTAAAATACTTTCGGAAAGGTTTCAAACAATTTTCTTTGACAGTAAATGCAATGAGAATCCTCGATGGCAAGATGCTGCCAAGTCAAGGTGATCCGGCTAGTTTTATAATCCATTGTTCATTTTATTCCAATGATAAGATTCATCTATAATAATAAAAATCAAATGCTGTTCGTTGATCACGACGTCACGGGAGAATGGCTGGACCGATTTGGCTAATTTTTTTTTTTTAATGTTCGTTGTAATCCGAATCAGGTTTTTAGATTTTAAAAAATGGGAAAAGTTGCGCGGAAACATGAAAACTCTGGAAAAAATAACAGTGCTTTTAGAATCATATTTCAATACAACAAAAAAACGAACGTCGTAGCTTTTAATCAATATTTCAATAGAAATTTACATTATCGACATTATAAACATTCGCCAGTTAGTTAAGTTCTATTAACCCTACTCGCGAAGCTCGCGAGCAACAACTCCCCTCTAGTTAATTATAAGCTTCTAATTATAAGCTTCTAAAAAACGGCTAAATTCTTTCGTGTAAAAGAAGGTAGTGCGTCGTGAACTTGGCTGGTGCACTACCGTGCATCTAGATTAAAACGATTTTCTACGATTTAGCATGAATGGATCATCCGGGACGCGGTTCTAAAGTGAGAAGTCTAAATTCGCCTTAACGGAGTTGGTTGGGAGACCGCGAGAGAGTTCCGTCGTTCACGATCTGAAATAGAAATGCAAAATTAATACATACATATATATATATATATATATATATATATATATATATACGGCATCGCCGAAACGTTTCTAAATATTCATGAGGACCGTGTGCCGCGTTTCTGTGCAGCATCGACACGCGCGCGGCAAGGATGCAACGACCAGCTCGCTTCATCGCACCCTGAGCATTCATACGACCGCAATCGAGCAAACCTACATGGTCGAAGAATGCGACGAGAACGACTATCACCTCGATCTCGATTCCTACAAACCGGTGCAGCCATTCACAATCGACCATGGCGTCGCATTATTTCCTGTCGCTGCGCCGCACTCTGGAATGGATTTGCATCTTCTCCAGGTAAAGCTCTCCCGTATACAACACATAATATGCACTTCGTTTTCTTGTTTTCATAGTATGTACCTTAGCAATTGAGGACCTTGGTTCAAGCACAAGACAAGTCGATTTTTTAGTAAAATACTGCTTGACGTAGTTTAAAATCAAAGTAATTTATTCAAAGTAACGAAACAGGTAAATATGTTTCTTCTATCGATCGTATTTGCCGATAATACATTTTTAAATGTTTTCGGCGCAACGGTTCGATCGTTTATTACGAATTATAAAGCAACTTTGCTAATTGTCAAGGAAAATCAACGTTTCGATCCTAGTTTGGATCTTTTTCAAGATTTATTTAAATCGCGTCTGTTTGACAATTAGCAAAGTTGCTTTATAATTCGTAACAAACGATCGAACCGTTGCGCCGAAAACATTGAAAAATTTATTAACGAAACAGGGATTGAAAAGTTACAATGATAGAGGAGTAGCGGATACTGTTTCTCGTATTTTCCAGATCGCATGATCATATTTATGTGTGTATTGCGAATTGTTTCAAGTACAAATCAAACAATTTTCAAAGTTTAGATTTATTTGATTTCTGCACCGAGCTCTTCAATTCGAGTGCGCATGGCTTTCCAGCTTAGAAACTACGCTTTGATCCCGTAGAGATTCATCCTGCACGAATAAACCTGATTTTAATTAGTTGGAAGTGGATAGTTGGAGTGTATATTCGTGTTCACGACAGAGATTGAAAGAGTTATGGAACTTTTTTAATAGACTCCATTTGAAATATATCTATCATAGTATTCTTTTTGAAAAGAAATGTTCTTACACGTCGGACACTAGTCGTAACCTACATAAATATATACACTGTGTGTAGAAAGTGTTCGTACTCCCTTTAAAATAGAATAACTTTTTTATAATTGTATCGAACGACCTGATTTTTTATAATCAATTAGAAGCATTGGTTTACGAAATGATATGCAAAGAAGATTTTCCAAAAATTATAATTTACAAGGTTACATGCTAAAATAAAAAAGGCAATTTTTTAAAACTTTTTTATTTGAATTCTCAAAGAAAATTTAAAATACAGCGACTCTCACTATTATTCGGACACTCTGAAAAACGCCATAATTTTTCCAATATTGGACTATGCGATTTGAACTTTTTTGGAAAGCTAGAGCAATTAGTTTATTACTGGATGTGAAAAGAAATTTTTCTAAAAATTGCAATTGGTCGGAATTGTAGACAAAATAGTAAAAGTTGCATTGTACAACTTTTATATGCGGGCCTATATGGAAATTTTAAAAAATACGTTTTGTAGATCTGTGTCAATTGTATGCACTGTGAAAGTTTCATAGAAATCGATTGATACAGAAAAAACGACGGGCATTGAAAGATGTAAGATCCTTAGAATTATTGCAGTTGGAGGCCGAATACCGTGAAAAACTGCAATTTTCGCCATCTTTAAACGTCGACCGATTTTGATGAAATTTTCAGAATATGTTTAATTGATAAAGATCTACGAAACGTGTTTTTCAAATTTTCCATGTAAGCCCACATAAAAGAGTTGAAAAATACAACTTTTAGTATTTTCTCTGCAATTCCGATAACTTGGAGTTTTTTTCAAAAATTTTTGTCACGTTGTCTAGCAAACCAATTGTTCTAACTTCTCCACAAATTTCAGGTCACATATTCCGATATTAAAAAAGTTATGGTGCTTTGAACAGTGTCCGAATATTAGTGGGAGTCACTGTGTACATATGTTTTGTAGATGTATGTATAGTGGCTACACACATGCCGAAAATTTCATCGAAATCGATTAACATACACACGCAGCTACAAGCGGTTAAAAATGGTGAAAATCGTAGTTTTACACGACTTTTCATCAGTTTTTGCTTAAAATTTTTCGATGCGTATCGTTTTTTCCTGCGTCAACCGATTGATTTCGATGAAATTTTCATTATGTGTGTAACTACTATAGACCTATAAAACATATATATTTTAACCCTTTGCACTCGGAGCGATTTTAACTCGAAAATTAAACATTTATTCCGATCTAGAATAATTCCATTCTTTATGATTTTTTTCGTTTTATGGATATGATATTGAAATAATACCTCAAACATTACTTAAACGTTTAATAATTGATTAGATAGCAACATATTTAAATAATACCATTTTGAATACTGGTACAGCAATTTCTAGTGGCGATTCCGAGTCACCACTCGAGTGCTAAGGGTTAAATTTCCTTTGAGAGCCCAAATAAAACAATTTTAAAAAATGCCTTTTTTTATTTTTGTATGTGACCTTGTAAATTATAATTTTTGGGAAATCCTTTTTGCATATCATTTCATAAACGCATGCTTCTAATTGATTATAAAAAATCAGGTCGTTCGATACAATTATAATAAAGTTATTCTATTTTAAAGGGCGTACGAATACTTTTTACATTCACTGTATATGGTTGCTTGAAATGAAACTTGACAAGATTCCGAATCAAGATACATAAAGAGACTGTATTGGAGATTCCACAGAATAAAGCATCTACATACATGCCATTAAAAAATCATGAAGCGTCCGTGCAGTTTCCAGTGAAAAGGATCGCGAAAGACGCGTATTTTTCGGTCGATTAAGCGAAAAGTGCCTTGGAATCGCCGGTTATTTGTCCAGGGCGCGTTTCTGCGTAAACAACTGCGATGATGCGAGCCTTGCAAGAGGGTAGAGGTGATGGTGGGAAGAGCATAAAGACACGACCTTACCCTCGGATGATTTCGAAATATTAATACGACCAGCGTTCAGCTATTTTCATAGTTGTGGGGGGGTCGTGGCCGTAGCGTTAAGATAAAAGGGATCGTCGTCGGTGTAGTTTTCCTTGCACTTCAAAAGGATTTCAAAGGGGGCCAAACCTTGCCGACCTGCCTCGAGAGTATATCTCATAGAAATTCACGTGGAAGAGAAGGGCAGAGATGGGGCGAGGCAGAGAGAAAGGGAGGATGGGGCAAAGATCCGCGAGTAAGAAGGGGTAGCAGACAGCCAGAAATGAAAAGGATTAAAGGTGAAAGACGGCCAGAAGACGAGGGAGGACAGTTAGAAAGGTAAAACCAGGTCATCCTTTCGATGAAAGTGCTCTTTTTGTTAATTGGCCGCGTTTAACGGGGAAAAGGAGGAACTGGCTGTAACCGCGTGTTTAATATTCAAGCCGTGTAACAATCGATTCTTTTTTTTCGGCTACGCTGGAAAATGCGAATCCGAACGCGCAAGGGAAAGAGGAGAGTACACGTTCCTTCGTGCATCGCCTCCCTGGGCCTGTTGTAAAAGCATTTGTACTCTTTGATTTACTTTTACTCCGATGTTTTGTAGGGTTACGCGCAACAGAAGGGCTGTTCGAAGCTGTCCGACGCTTCAGGGACGCGCTTTTTTGCAGCTTCGAAGCTGTTGCAAATAAATTATTGGTTCGCGGTATCGTCGAGCGTGAAAGTGACATTTTTTCCGCGTATAACGCGTGACAAAAACATCCTATACTTGCTTACATAATAGGAGCAACGTAACCAACGCACTACTTGAGTAATTAAAAGTAACAAAACTTAGCGCAGTCTAAAAAGCGTCGCAATATGTATTTTTGAACTATAAGGGGACATCGTGCGGCGATAAACAATAAAAGCGATGTTCTTTCCACCGTGGTCAAATTAACGTTATTTGTGAGCGACGAGCGACAAGAAATTGCCGTATGAGATACAACAAAAGTATCGTGTGCGCGTACTCAAATAAAAAAACAACGTGGTCGCTATAAAACGTACGGAAATGCATACGTGTAATATCATGGGGGATGCCCCGTTTCGAGACGGGGATACGCCGACTATCCATAAATTAGCATACTCGCATTCCAACGAAGATAAATAATTTCACTCGGATACGGACGTACCATACATACACGCGCCCTGGCCTGGGCCCATGCTTTTGCAAGTGTACGGCGCGGCGCGACGCGGCCGGGCTGCACTCAGAGACGGCCGCATAAAAGCTCTTCTAAATGCATTAGAAGTTCCATCAGGCTTATAAACACAGGCCACGATGAACGTGGTTTTCGCGCAGTACCATTCGGTGCACACCGCAACCGAACAGAGATCACTGAAACGATCTTAATAGCCCGTAGATTGCGATCAAGCGGAATTGCCCGGCGCGTGATTTTTCCACCGTTCATTAGCGCATCGATTGCCGGCTGGGTCCCCTTTCGGTCTTTGGAATTCTCATGTGAACGATTTACCACGTGGCAGAGGAAACGGAAAACCGCGAAATTGATCATTGCACAGGGTGTCACAAAATTATATGTCGCGGACACCATAGTGCGATTCTACACCCCCGATTTAGTCGAAAATTACGTAAGAAACCCCCCGCGAAATTGACCTTGAACGTGAAAAGTAAGGTTAAAAGACCAACATTTTTTTTAAGGATTAAGATTTTTTACATTTTTATACCAAAATTTTCTTTTAAGTTTTAAGGTTGTAGATTTTAAAAGAAAATTTTGGTATAAAAATTTAAAAAATCTTAATCCTTAAAAAATTGTTGGTTTCTTTATGTACCTTGTTTTTCACGTTCAAGGTCAATTTTGCGGGAGGGTTCTTACGTCACTTTCGACTAAATCGGGGGTGTAGAATCGCGCTATGGTGTCCACGACGTATAATTTTCTGACACCCTTACAATAATTGTCGCTGATCGGAGTTTCGGAGTATTCGGACGATCGACGTTCCATTTATCGCAGTTTATCTTACTGGAAACCTTGTATTTTGTACAGATACAAGAGAATAGTATTCTTTGTGCGCACGATGGTCCACCTGGTACACAATCCATCTCTGAATGGCCGGGCATAGAAAAAATGTCGTAAATCAAAATTAAATGCTATTGGAGATTGCATACCCCTATTTCACTTCCATAGGACCTGGACTGAAACACGAAACAGTACCTTTTTATTTTTAAGGAAGAATTTCATTCTTTTAAGTGCTCCTATCGATACAGTTTTTATTCCCCGTAAAATGATCGTGCGTTTTGCCCATACTGAAACGATTCGAGAGTTGTTTTAACGTTATGCTTGCTGTACCGGCACCGGTACGGTACAATAGTCGAGAAAGTTAGTTAACAACATTTTTACAGAATAAATATGTTTCTTCTATCGATCGTATTTGCTGTTAATAAATGTTAAATGCTTTCGGCGCAACGGTTCGATCGTTTATTACTAATTATGAAGCAATTTTGCTAATTATCAAACAAAATCAACGTTTCGATCCTAGTTTCGATCCTTTTCAACATTTATTTGTATCGCGTTTGTAAAGTAAATAACGTTCAACTTTTATTGGTATCAGTTTCATACAGTCAATTGTATGTGAGAAATAGCTAATTCAAAATTTTTAGATAATGACAAAAGTAAGGTTTATTGGAAAATTCATCATAGAACATTACTGGTTCAGTAATGTTGCACAATATTTATGTATCTTAGGTGTCTCATACCTAAGATTTACGCTGCGATGTGTTTAATCGTATGAATAGTTTCCAAAAGTAACCTTTGATGTAAATATTGTTCTTTGTCAATAATTTTGACGTTCTCAAAATCAAAACTATGATCCATTTCAAGTGAATGTTTCGTCAAAGCCGTATGTTATGGTGGAGGTAAGAAAATATTGTGCTTATGTTCTGTGATACTTATTATGCTTATGTTCCGTGTTTATGTAGTAAACAAATTCATTTTTGTTTTTATCGATTATACTGTTTCAAATAAACCAACACAAACTGCAACTGTAGCGTTTATCTTCGGAGAGGGTTAATAAGAAACCATGAGAATCTTTCTGCGGATTATCTTGTGGCACAATATCTGCACCGAAATTGAGGAAGCGTGTCGTGGCGGTGGTGCAGCGTGACACGTAGCGCAAGGGTAGAAAAATCAATCGACATCGGTCGAGCAGCAGGAAGTGCACGAAACGATCAGAAATCAGATTACCCAGCGAGCTCCTGCGGGTCTTGCTATGGAAAAGGGAGTTGTTCCCATGTCTTACGACCTGCTATCGCGGAATTGCTCGGGATCTCTCCGTCGAGCAATTGTATCACAGGAGACTCACTGTCAGACAAAGAGTCGAAGAGCAGTGGCTTAAAACGCTTTTAAGCGAATGCTCATTCAATCTCCGCGAAGCTCGCTCTGGCCTTAGTTACTCAAAGACGCATTCTTCGCCGGGCGGCCTTGCGTTTGCCTCTCGAAACAACCAATCTATGATTTTTAAGAACAAGCCAGGAACGAGCATAAGAAACACGCTCTCCGCTTGTTTTCATGCGTTATTAATGGTACGAATGCGAAAGCTAAGGCTATGCCACCGATACCCGTTTCGGGTCGCGTAACTGGCGTCCCATTGTCCTGATATCAATGTAGGATTAATAACGCTAGAGCCGCCGAAAAGTCGATTGATGGATACAAAGACTTTATTTCAATTATTAACGGTACAAATACAATTGCAAGCCCGGTTTCCTGGGCTCTCTCTCTCTCTCTCTCTCTCTCGCGGATGTCCTACTCGGCGAAAACGCATGCCGTTTTTGCCTCTCGGAACGTCTCAACCGTCGATCGCGTCTAACGGCCTTTGCATCCCATATTAATGTTGCTGTAACGAGATATTACTTACATTGTTTGTGGAAACTATTCGTTTTTCTCGAGGGAAAATGAGAGACGATTTTTTTCAACAATTTAGTTAACCCTAATTGCACACGCGATACATCGTATATCGATTTTATGGAAGTTCGGGGCATCGAGTGCAAGAAATGATCGATTTGGTGCGGAATCAGCCATATACATAATTAGTCCAGTCAACGAAAAGTTGTAGAGGGAAATGGAGGGAACACAATTTTTAACTTTGGGTCTTTGTTTGGACTAGTTATGAGGTAAACATACTAAAAGTCCCCACTCCTAGGATCTGAGCGTGGTGCAGGGGGGGCACGTAGAAGGTCCTTTTTTCGGTTTTCCGCTTATATCTCGAAAACTATACGTCTTAGCGATAAGACCATTCCATACAAAATTAAAGCTGACAAAATATGCCATAAGGTTGATTCTATTCAGGTTTTCGCTATCTTGCATAGTTTCCGAGATACCCGCGCTCAAAGTGCATTAATTGTGCTGAAGAGTTAGCTAGTCAAATAAGGCAAAAAACGTGCGGCAAAAATTTCTTTTTCACAATTAGTGAACTTATGGCACAATCTTATGGCACATTTTGTCAGCTTTAATTTTGTATAGAATGGTCTTATCGCTAGGGCACATAGTTGACGAGATATAAACGGAAAACCGAAAAAGGGGACCACCTCCTAGGAGTAGGGACTTTTATTTAGTATGTTTACCTCCTAACTAGTCCAAACAAAGTCACAAAGTTAAAAATTGTGTTCCTTCCATTCCCCTCTACACTCCCCTTATGAGCATTCATTGAATGGACTAAATAGCGACTTCCTCGTTTCGTAGGTCGCGTCGTGAGAGCCTTTAGTTCCGAGCCGGACATATTGAAAAAGTTGAGGCAAGTTCGTAGTAAAAGTGAAATAGTATTATCAATGTCCTTGCGAGGCAACTATTTGTCGAATGGAAATTGTTCGACTAATAAAATAACAACGGTGCAAGCGTGTCACCGCGATTGTGGGTAAACGATGACGATCACGTTTCATTTTACAGTACAGAATTTTATTATTTAATCCTCGTCTTTCTGACAATTTGACATTTCTTCCAGCGATTTTGTATGAATAGTAAGTTTTGTTTAACAAGGTAGCTCTGTTCTAGTCAATTTTAGCTGTATTTCTATAGACATTTCTAAAGCGAATATCGGCACAATTTAAAGCCAATCCAAACATATCGCGTCACATTCAGCGTAAGTAATTACGCAAAGCTGGATGTCAATAGACCGTTTAATACCATTTATTTGCTTTTGTTGCTGAGAATACTAATACAATCCAATTGTGTCGTGAATAACAGATTACTTCCATATTACTGTCGCAGCGCAGTGAAAGCTATGCGCCAGCTATGATATTACCAAAATAGCTGGAATAACATTATAGTACGATGTAATGTAATGTATCGATTTTCGATGGAGACTGTATATCACATTTTATGCACTCGCTTCATGTAAGGAT
This sequence comes from Lasioglossum oenotherae, assembly GCA_028455765.1. NCBI lineage: Eukaryota > Metazoa > Arthropoda > Insecta > Hymenoptera > Halictidae > Lasioglossum > Lasioglossum oenotherae. The sequence continues at coordinate 3,833,928 of CM052296.1, forward strand.
AAAACACTGTCCTCATTTGGCTACCAGCGAGCGTAATAACAACGTTAATAAATAATCAATCGTCGACAGAGATTGCTAGCCAATAATACCGAGATTGTTGTCTTTACGAGTAGAATTGAGAGAACGCCGTTCCACGTTACACCATAGAAAAATAATATTTCATATAGCAGGTAGTGGCTCGGCAGCCCTAATCAAACTGTCAGCCTTTACATTTATGTAATCCATTCAAATTGAATCTTAAGCTTGTTCACGCCTGCGACCTCGTTCGGCTGTACTAGTATCGCAACGTGCGAACTATTATCTGTCAATTTATTAAGGAAGTTTTGGAAGGCGTGAAAAATTTATCAGGTTTTTACAAACAACGCAAGAATTCTTTTAGCTGTACATTATTATTTAGTCTTTACATATACGCATTACATAAAAATGCAAGAAAAATGAGGCTCCGGTAACAACTCTGCGTCGTTAATCCCTAAAAATGTGAATACAGTGGACGAAATTTCTATAAGAACACTACTATTTTAACAAAAAAGTGAAGTATTTTTGATAATATGATTGAAAGAAGGCTAGAAAATAATTAAGGAATATAAAAAACCAGAAATCAATATTCTCAATTAAAAAAAACTGCTTTATTTTTGTTATAAACAAAATATATTACAACTTAATGTACATAAGTATAACGAAATTTCTATAAGAATAGTCTAATAATTTCGAACAATAAACCAAGTTTATAATTATTAGCATTTAGTACCGTTACAGTTAATCACTTCAAATATTCTATTTTTCATACTACAAACTAATTTTTGCAACGTTGTTTTATGGATTTGATTCCACTCATATCTTACTGCGTTTTCTAACTCTTTAATGTTGTTATGCTGCTTCCCACTTTTATGCATTGCTCGTGATAGGGTTCCCCATAAATTTTCTATTGGGTTTAGATCGGGGGAACGTGACGGCCAGTTCATTAGTTGCAAATTCTTTTGTCTAAACCACTCCCGAGTCTTCTTAGCATTGTGTATCGCTGCGTTATCTTGTTGAAAAATGACGTGATCGTCATGATTTTCTTCGATGAAGCAAATTAAAGTGTTCTCTAATAGGGCAATGTATTTTTCTGCGTTCATTCTCGTACAAATTTTGCATATTGGTGTTTTTGAATTATAGCTGAACGCAGCCCATTAAATTTCCGCCGCCGAAATTCCTACTAATCGCTACGGCTTTATCCTTACGTAAATCATGCCAATAGTATCTAAAACTGTCAGGACCGTCTAGATTTTTTTTTTTCAACGGAAAATATAACATTTTTCCACTCTTGACGCCAGGTCATATGATCTCTTGCGAATTTTAATCTTGCAGTTTTGTGCTCCTGGGTAAGAGGAGCTTCATTACTTTTTTACTCCATTTTGACCGTGTATCGTGTTGCAATATTTGCTGTACACGTCGTGTAGTTACTGGCAGATCCAAAACTCTTGTTACTTCACTGGCAGTGCTATTATTGGTTGATATTTTTCTTTAAAGATACGAGAACGATCACGCCTTGTGAGTTACGTATTGCCACCTGTATAATGGTTTTTGCCGCATTTTCACGCAATTTTAGAAAATGATGTATGCAAGTAGATCTATTAATTTTTTTGGCTATCTCTCGAATAGAGAAACCTGCATCGTGGTATGCATCTATTTTTATTCTTTCTTCGGAACTTAAAACTTTGCCGCGTGGCATTCTAATAAATGAAGAATTATTATATATACCTATGTTAAACAATTTTGTATTTAAATTTCAATATTTACTCTGTCCGAGGTATGGACGATGTTTCTTGTAGTAATGATTATGCAGAACTGAGAAAAACTTATCGTTGTTATACAAATTTCGTACTTACTACGATCAGCATTCAATTATTTTTATTTACAACACTGAGAACATTCGAATTTGTTTACATGCGCTACTTTACGGTAATAATACATTGGTGTTCATAAGCTTTTCACACTATAAAATAACATAAATTTACCGAACAAATGAACCTTTGGCAGTAAATTATGATGTTCTTATTGAAATTTCTTATTGAAACACCGTATGTTTCGTTTGGCTCGATGGGGAGACTGTGAACACGAATGCACGAAATGCTCTTGCTCTGACCGGAGTATGACAATGATTAATAAGATAATTTCCCGTCAGGTGCTGCATCACGGTACAACGTTGGTGCACTGGGACACGGAAGGTGGTACAACGAGGACTGCGTTGGTTTACGGTCGTGTGGATCGTGCTTGCGGAACGTTCGTATGGGAGAAGCCAGCTTGGGGTCTTCTGAAAACAGCGCAAGTCGGCGGTGCAGCCACGTCCGGCGATTTCTCGCTGACTGCCAATCCCGAGGACACGGTGCCAGCCGGCTTGCTAGGAAAGTATACAACGCCGCAGGCGGATTGCGCCTCCGTCACACTCGAAGAGGGATTTTTAGATCTCAGTTCCGTCAAGGAAGTGATGATCGGCTGCTGCGATCGGGACAGAGAGACAGACCTACGAAGCATTTGCAAGAGGTACGGGCTACCGGGCTCCGACTCGTGTATCGGCCTCATGTACGGCTCAAGCCTGCCGGACAATCGACTGATGTTTTTGCTTTGCCCTCCGGCCCTCAGCAAGTGAGTAGCGTGATCGACCATTCCACCGACACACGGTCCATTGTCCACGGTCCACGGTCCACGGTATAACACTGTCACGCGTAACTGTACACCACCATTCAGATTTGTGCAACACGAATTTTCCACCGTTCGTTAGCGCATCGATTATCTTTCAGTTCCCTTTCGCTATTTCGAATTCTTATGAGAACATAGCGTGCTTGGCGTTCGCTATAGAAACTACACTCCTCAAAAGAATTAAGGATATTCTGGAGGTACAATGGGAGACAGAAGTACAAGAAATTCGAAATCCATCAATACATGGCAATGAAAGCTATTCATGGTATATTTTGCATAATTTTGTATACTTTTTTTACACTGTTGTCGCGTTTCCATGCTAGTGAGATGACAACATGACAGTGTTTGGCAAACATTGTATTTAAATACATTGTCTTTAAATTGTATTTAAATACATTGTATTTAAATTGTATTTAAATGCATTGTCTTTAAATTGTATTTAAATACATTGTGTCTTTAAATTGTATTTAAATACATTGTCTTTAAATTGTATTTCAATACATTGTCTTTAAATTGTATTTAAATACATTGTCTTTAAATTGTATTTAAATACATTGTATTTAAATTGTATTTAAATGCATTGTCTTTAAATTGTATTTAAATACATTGTCTCTAAATTGTATTTAAATACATTGTCTCTAAATTGTATTTAAATACATTGTCTTTAAATTGTATTTAAATGCATTGTCTTTAAATTGTATTTAAATGCATTGTATTTAAATTGTATTTAAATGCATTGTCTTTAAATTGTATTTAAATACATTGTCTCTAAATTGTATTTAAATACATT